>OY728136.1:1956421127-1957652939 GCA_963277665.1 Viscum album | reverse complement strand
AACTCAACAAGTGCCAAGTGATTCTCCAAAGTACCACCAAAATCTTGGACACAATCCCTCAACATGTCCTCTAATACTTGGATGGTACGCTCATATTGCCTGTCCTTCCGTGGATGGAAATCCATACTAAAAAATACTTGGGTAGCAAGAGCCTTCTATAACCCCTACCAGAAGTGCAAAGTAAACCATGGGTTATGATCTGAAACTAAGGTCCACAGTACCCCATCCAACTACACTGCTTCCTAAAAATACAACTCACCTAATTGGTCAACCATGAAGGTCTATCAAATCAGTAAGAAATGTGCCACCTTGGTCAATAAATACAACACTACCCAGATTGTATAATTCTTCCAGGGCATCATTGGAAGCCCCAAAAAAATCCATCATCACATCATCCCATTTCCATTTTGGAATGGGAAAGGGTTGTAAAAACCCACCCAATCACTGATGCTCAACCTTCACCTTCTAAAAGGTATAACATCATGTTACAAAACTTACAACCTATTTCTTCATTCATGGCCACTAATACTATATATGAAGATCACAATACTTTTTGGTTATACCAGGATGCACCTCCCAATTCAATGCATGAAACTCGCACATCAAATCTTCAGGCATACAAGTAGGCAATAAAACATGACCATGAACATAAAGTATCTCATTATCACCAATGGACCAACCAGAAAGTGACTCCCCACCTTCAAGACTTTCCCTCAAATCCAAGAACTCTAGATCCTCATACTACCTCTCCTTGATCCAACTCATAATGGTATAATCAACTGTAAAGGATGTAAGGGACATCTTCCCTTATTCATCTTTCACTTCTAGAGCATCTCTGTAAAAAACACCACTATCCTCCACTCAAAACTGGATTCCTGTACAACATGATTTTGAGTATTTTGTATCAAAGAATCTGCAACACTATTTCCCTTTCCTGGTATGTATAATAGTTCAAAATTAAAGGAATACATGTAATCAACCCTTCTTCACTGCTGAAGATTCAATTCATATTGAGATAATATGTGCCTAAGTCTTTTATGATTGATATACACCATAAACCTATCTTCTAATAAGTAGTATTTCCAATAATTTAAAGCTTAAACCACCACATGAAACTCGAGATCATACATAGGTTAGTTCCATTCATTAGGTCTCAATTGACATGATCCACATGCCACAACCCGATCATTCTATATCAACACCGGCCCAAGACCAACACCAGATGCATTAAAAAACAAGGTATACCCCTTAACTGACTCGGGTAGGATCAAAATAGGTTTAGTAGTTAGCCACTTCTTTTACTCCTAAAAGGTATTATCACATGAAGCATACCATTAAAACTTGAATCCATTCTTGGTTAAGCTTGAAATTGGTTCTGCTAAGTGGTATAAATCCTTAATGAAATTTCAGTAATAGCCTACTAAACCCAGAAAACTTAATATATCAAAAATTTTCTTTGTATATTCCCAAGATATAACAACCTGAACTATCTCAAAGTTCACTAATACACCTTCATTTGAGATGATGTGACCTAAGAAATGTACCTTTTCAATCTAGAAATGAAATTTGGATAGCTTGGAGTATAGATTATACCATCTTAGTGTAATAAAGATTATTTCAAGATGTTTTGAATGATCTTCATGAGTTTTGGATTACACTAATATGTCATATAAAAACACAACTAAAAACTGACCTAGGTATTGGTGGAAGATTCAGTTTATTAGGTCCATAAACAATGACGATGCATTGGTTATCCAAACAACATCACAAAAAAATCATATAAACCATACCTACTCTTGAAGGTAGTCTGCATTATATCATAAGGTCTCACCCTCAACTAATGATACCCTAATCTCAAATAAATATTATAGAACAGAGAAGAACCTATAAACTTGTCACAAATATCATCGATTCTCGGAAGAGGGTATCAATTCTTAACTATCATCTGATTTTATTTCCTATAATTGAAAAAAACCTCAAGGATCCATCATCCTTTCTATATAAAAACATTGGAGATCCCCAAGGTGATGTACTTGGGAGGATAAACCCCTTGTTCTCCAGTTACGCCAACTGAGTTTTATGTTCATAGAGTTATACCAGTGCCATTCTATAGGGCGGAATAGAAACTGGTTATGCTACCAAAAACAAATCTATGATAAAATAAATATATCTCTTAGGTGGAATCCCAAAGAATTATTTAGGAAACACATCATGAATCTAATACAACATAATAGAAAAGACAAGATGCTCTAATCCCCCATTTTAATCATAATAAAATACACTTAGGTTGTGAGTTCACCCAACTACTAATTGACTGGCCTTGCAAGGCCTACTCAGTGGTCCCATTATCTATAGTTAACATAAGTGTTACCCTCTCAGGATGTGAATGTTACCCTTGGAAGTAAAAATAAATATAGTATTGGTAAAGCACTCGCCAATCCATTCCCAAAATCAGATAAAAACTTGACATCTCTAGCATAGTAAAATTCCAAAGGAAACAGTACCTGCTAACCTCATGAGCACACCCCTTACATTGCTGAATATTTTCTACTCACTTCCCTAAAAGTGTATCAATAGACATAACCCCACACATTTGTTCCAACTATAGGACCAAAACACTCACAAATTTGGAAGATATAAAATAATTCAAGGCACCTTCATCAAATAAAACACTAGAAAGTTTATAAGCTATAAGAATTATACCTAGAACTATAGATGGGCCAACCTTAGAACCTAGAGTTGTAGTATGAAGTGTATAAAGTTGAAATTTACCCCTATTATGGGCTCTAGTATGATTTCTTGGTGCCAAAATACCCTATAGATGAGGACACCCCAGTCTTAGAGCATCCCGCCCACCACCTAAACCAGTATGGCCAATGTATCTCCAACTACCTACCTAATATGGTGTAATCGACCCCCTATATTCACTATGCACTGGACTTGGTTCCCCATAATTACCGAACTATTCAGGGTTCCTACAGAACCTCTGTACATTCCCCAACCTTCCACATTCTCTGCACTCAATTGGTGGTTGGGGACACAATCCTTACATGTGTCCCGACCTATCACACTGATATCATAAAACCCGATATCTACTCTAAGAGGCATGTTGTATTTTTTGAATACTCTATTCACCACCTCCATGGTGAATTATCTCAAAGAAAATCTTACTAACATCCGAATCCATACCATAAGATCACTCAACTAGAACCACAATCCCACCAATAGAATCCTTATTGATATTTCCTTCTAAAACAAGAGCCTGACCCATAACTTTAGAAAGCCAATTTAAATAGAATATATTCACCCAAGACTTAATAACATGTATAAGTACATACTATAAATGTATTTCCATAGCCGACTCATCCCCAGCCAAGGTTGGAACAAAGTGTATCAAGTCAGTGAAGTGGAAAAATAATCCATCACTGTCATAGTCCCTTGAGTCATGTTCATAAACTTTGAAGCCTTACGCTTCCTCAAGGTCTTTGGATAGAAAATTTCTAGAAACCTTTCTTGGAATCCCTCCCACTGTATACCCTCTATCTACTCATTTTGAACCAAAATATCCCACTAGTGTCTTGCCTATCCTCACAACATGTAAGCCATCAACTTGAATCTCTTCTCAAGAGAATCCTCTAAGTGATAAAGAATTTTCTAGATGGATTATATCCAAAACTCTACTACCTAAGGTCCACCTTCTCTATCAAAGGTTAAAGGGTGTTGTAGTTGAAACTACCTAGGAAGATCAAACATACTTAGAAAACCCCACCCCAAGTCCCATTCCATAAACTACATAAAATGACCAAAATTATCATGGAACTACCTCTCTCTTATATTACATTGGATCAATGGGGTTTCTTGATCCACTTATGGGGTGTATTCTTAGTGATATCCTCTTATATCCCAACAAGTACTCGTCATTGTGTTGGAATTTTTCTATAATTCCAAGTACACATATCAAAACACATAACATAAAACATCCAAAGTTTGTACAAAATAATGCTCTCCTCTAGCCACACAACTCATCCATCATACACTATCCCCAATGGAATTTTTTTCATCTCTATATCTAAAATTATTCATCCTTACCATGGGACATGGTCAACATAGGGTAAACTAACTCACACGACTGCTAACCTTTTTCATCAACACCCTTTTAAACCATTTTCACTTTCACAACACAAATCTTCATTATTTAGGCACCTTTCCATATTTAAAATTTTTTACAACCAAAATTTTAACCCATTTATAAATTTTCATTGATCACTATTCTTTAACCATTCCATTACATTCTTCCCATTTACCCATCTACGTCAATTTAATTAGACACTTTTTTATTTCAAATCTCAAAGAAAGTGAAATCATTTTATCCTTGATGTCCCACACATCTCCCCCGTGTGTTACTAATATGATGAATTCCACCTATATTTATATGCGCCTAAAATGATGCATGTATGAACAACCCCATTCCAATACATCCATGAGAAAAATATCATAAAATAGTCACATCACATATAAAGCACATCACCCAATCGTTAAATATCATCCAACCGTAACAACACACTTTAAGAAAAATCATCCCATCCTAGGTAATTGGGTTTCCCCCACACATGGGTTAGATAATCCCAAGAATGAGCTCATTTCCAATACCTAGAACATCCTAGTCTCCCATATACCATCCCTAAATAGTAAAACCATAGAAAATAACACCCTATGATACCACTTTGTAACATCCTTGACCTGGATGACACTAAACCAGTGCCCCATGTTGGGTCACCACATGACCTCAAGCACGCCTCCCCATAATCCAAAGGTTGTCAACTAGCATTAAGGGTCTAATCTTTCACATGGGGAGATAATAACCTCTTTATCAGTGTAACCCACAATAGATAAAGCTCTAAATAAAGGAAATAGAAATAAATGTTATCAATACACATGCATTACCAACCAATTCCCAAAACTGGGTACAATCCCATGACCAATAGTAAATATGAAATTCCATGTTATATAGTGTCAAGTATGAGGAAAACTTAAAATAAGAATAAATAGAAGAATCCCCAAAATTGGTTCTAACACCAAGTCTAGTCCCCTCCTCCATGCCCATCCCATACCCAAGTCAACCCTCTAGAATAGGGCCTTTTACCTTATCCTAACCTGCAACCATGAAATATTCTCGGGTACCCAATGACGGCCTGAGAAGGGTGTGAGTACAACTCAGTAGGCCACCACCAATGGTGTCTACAAAATATCCAGTCTAAATAGATAGTGTATTCAGGTAATAAAATAATATGAAGATAAAAAATAGATAAACTCAGTGCCATTATTTAACAATGTTTACTTAAACCAATAACATCATTTGGTCCATGGGTTAGGTGATTCATTTATTACACAACAACCAAATCTGGTCAAATACTATGCACAAGGGATAAGTAAAGTCCCCTATCTCACTAAGGAAATAATTTTTTTAAAATAATTACATCACACTTACCTTGGAGCCTTAGTCCAGGTAGTCTTATTCCATTACATCACATTTACCTTGGAGCCTCAATCCAGGCAGTCTCATCCAATGAAACTGTTAGGGGTCTAGAGTATCAATCTGACTACCTAACCCATGCATTTTAGGGGTAATATTTAGAGCCTCAGTCTAACCCAACCCATGGGAAGATCCTTAGTCTAATAACCCACATTCCACCAAGTCATGTGCACAAGCTTATTTAACCACCATACATTTACCAAACATAAAATGATACCATTTAACACATTTATCATTATCAAAAAAAGTTCATTCAACACATAATCCATAATTTTTACCTTATCCCATGTACACTTCATCATTTACATGCCTTGTCCCATTTAACTCATTTACCATTTACACGCCATATCCAATCAAAAAGGTTTTTCATTTAAAACTCGTAACTCATTTAACCCATTAGAATTATATCAAAAAACACCTTATTCCAAGTAAAAAACCATAAAAAATATATTTATTTTCACTTAATAACCCCAATCTATCATATCAACACATTAATTAATTGATCTATGTCATAACAATTCAATTATTCACTTAAAATCTCAATTTATATGTTCAAGAAGAAGCACACCCCATGGGTGTCCCTTAACTTGGGAAAATTAACCTGAACGCATCCCACATGGTTTATGAGGGGTCTAATTAAACATTAAATCAATCAATTTATCATTTCTACTAAGGATAACCAAATGGGAAATATAATGACACCAAATCATAATCACATACACAGAAATAATTGAAAAAACTATGGGATATAACTTATAGACCACCTACCTTAGTTCTAAATAAAAATTCTCACTTAATCATAGACTTTAATTTAGAATCAAACACCCCTGAAAGACACAACATAAGATCCCCTAGAAAAAGTTGTTTTTAGGACTTATGAAGAATAAGAACAACCACACAAGACCTAATATGAAAAAGAGAGTAAAGAGAAATGTTAGACTCACCCGATTATTTGATTCAAAACCAATGATGTTTTAAACATCTTAGAAATGAGGGAGATAAATACTTGGGGAGTATTGGGAGATTTGGTTCATCCAAAGGGTTTTAGGAGGAATAATGGATCAAAAAACTGAGTTAGAACACTTAAGGCCTAAGAGGAAAAATGGTAAAATACCACTTTTAAAGGGGCACATGGGTTGGCATCACAGTTGACCAAACCATGCACCAACCATGTTCCACACTCTATATAAGAGGGGTCCAAGCGGTATGGTTACCTGGGGATCCCACACAGTTTGAAAAACCCTACAATGACCGTTCGAGATGGCTCTGTCTAAGCTCACATGGTTTTCCCTCCCACCTTTCATGGTTTTTTTCAAACTATGCACCCTTCCTCCAATCATTCATAGTTTGGGTGTGCAGTTACAACTAACCATGCACTAACTATGAAACATGAAATGGATAGACTAATTCTCCCTCACTAGGCCCCAAACCCATGAAACACCTCTGAGGCTCTCCAAATACTTGGTAAACATTTCATTAACCAATTTAAAGGTATTTAAACATAAAATTTTAACTATAATTCACCTCAAGAATCCCAGAATATTATAATTTATATGTACGTTATTTGGTATCTTACTATTACAATTTCATGTATTCTATTGTATAAATACATTTATCATATTAACCTTTACAAGTACCTAATAACATCAATTCCATATCCTTCACTTTATAGGTGTACTTATTTGAGAATTTTGAATCCTTAATTATCCTTAATAAATATTAATGGACCTAAACTATACTCACTTATTAATGAATTAACCTATAAAATATATTTACATGCATATATAATCTATTTCCCTATATGAAAAAATTATATAATATATGCTTCATTGAGAAATTATGATAGGTATTTCTAAGCTATTCATTATTGAACATTATTCCATGTATTTATTATACTCTTTAATATATGATGGAATGAATTGGGTGGGGCTAAAAATTATTTATTCCCTTAGTGGATTGGTATGTCTCATGAGAAAACTAATATAGGATAGTGAAATAATCCTTATCCTTTATGTATGATGTCTCAACATAGGGCTTGGATGATAAGTTTATGATATTTGACAATATACCTTACCATCACTTCCATGATTATGAGACTATTTAATTTTTTTTTCATGTGATATTTTTATTTACTTATTCATAAATGGATTATATTATTCTTATGTATTAATTTATATGGAACCAATTTTTTTATCTATTCCTTCTATATTTATTATTCCATTATTATGCCATGATAGTTTTCAGTTTACACTATCACTTAATGATCATATTATCTCACCCTTTACTTATGTTTCTAATTTACCTAAGTAATGAAGAGGAATACTATGTATTATTGACTCTATTTATAACATCAAGGAATAATTATTTGTACTCAAATGATGTAATATGTCATTTTATAATATAATTTTTATGTATCTAGTCACTTATTGACTACTAATCCTTGATATTTGGAATTCAATATCATGTAATATAATTACCATATAATAAATAACCTAAAATACATGGGTGAGAAAGGTTGGAGGATTTATATTTAGTATTATAGAAAGGTTTAACAAATATATTAGTAACTATATTTAGAATAACATAGGTGGACACTTATATGTTACCTTTATAAAAAACTTTAGATATTATTACAGAGTTGGTTTGACAGTTATCCTATGCATTGGATTTGATTTTAGGAAAACATGATATACAAGTCATGTTTTATACATTAGTTATTTATAATATTACTAATGAATTTATCACATTTATTAGATAATGGATCATGTTAGAATCAATTTAAACCAAGCTAAAAATTTAGGAAACTGTATGGATTATTTGAATAATAAGGATAGTGGAGTTAATATTGTTACTGGACAAATTATTACTATTATAGGGAAACTAACTCAGGTTATAGAAAATAACCCATCCTATATGGAGGAAATAATTTTCCATCAACAATGATCAGTATATTTAGATCATTTTATGAGGAAACAATCTCCATAATTCAGTGGGTTAACTAATCACATGATTATAAATAAATGGATAAAGTCTCTATAGAATATCTTTATGGAATTGGAGTATACAAATAATGAAAAATTTATCATGGATGTATATTTTCTAAGGAGAGAAACTAAATAATGGAAGTACATGATTCAAAATACTAAGAAGGAAGAGGAGATAGAAAAAATGGAGAGTAATTCATTTAAGGTAATTTTCATGGAAATAATATTTTCCTTGAGTGAGACATGATGAGATGGTAAGAAAATTCTTAAATTTATGATAAAAGAAAGAATATACAGTGGTTGAGTATGTGGATAATTTCACAATGTTAGAAAGGTATGTAGAATATTATCAACATAACCTAAAAAGAATGATTGATCATTTAATTGATGGTTTAAAGAAAAGTATTCAAAGATCACTAGTATCTAATTTTTTTTCAACATATGAAGAGATAGTGATGAGTAATATCAAGATTAAGAATGAGTTATATGGGAAATTTAGTAAATTTTAACTTTGGAATCAATAATTTTTGTTCCTTATACATGTTTCATCCAAGGATAGTATATCTATTGACCATTAAAAAATAATGGTTTTCAAGGAAATTCCAAGACTGACCGACATAACTAAAATATACAATTTCTTTAGCTTAGCTGGAAACTATTGGAGATTTTTTGAAAACTTCACTCAATTAGATAGTACAATAACCAAGTTAACATGTATACAGGTAAAATTCACATGTTCAACATAATATGAAGATATATTTGAGAAATTAAAGCAGAGATTATAAAATAACCTATATTAATTATTCTATTTGGTAAATAAGGGTTTGTTATTTATAATGATACATCAAGGAAACAACTTGGATATAATATAATGGAAAATAATAGAGTGAATTATGAATCTGAACAATTAAAACCCATGATATTAATTATCCAACTCATGATTTAGAAATTTAAGTACTGATATTTGTACTAAATATATGGTGGGATTATATTTAAGGATTGAGATGTGATATATACACCAAAAAAAGAGTCTAAAATATATATTTACATAAAAAGATCTTAATATGAGGTGAAGGAGATGATTGAAACTACTCAAGGATTTTTTTTATACATTATAATCTAGGGAAAACAAACAAAGTATATGATGCATTGAGGAGAAAATACTATAGTATCTTATATATTAATAGGGTGAGGAATGATCCAATTCTCAAGGATTTAGTAATAATAAACTTGATTAATATAATGGAAGGAGAAAAAAATTCTTAATCCATTTAATTACCTAAAATTATTTATTTGGGATAATTATGTAGCATTAACATGATTATAAGGCCTTATAAAAGAACATGGAAGATGTGAGGAATGAAAAATTACCTGATTTTAACATTGGAGATAATGGGGTTTTAAGGTTTGGTAAGAGGTTATGCATTACATCAATACTAGGGGTAAATAAATATCTATTGGATGAAGATAATAGATCAAACTTTTATATATATCCTGGTGGCGCCAAGATATATAGAGATATCTAAGAGTATTTTTGGATGGAAAATATAAAGAGATAAATTAACGATTATATCATAAGATGCTTAGTATTACAACAAGTAAATGATCATAGAATACTTCCCAAATGAGTTATGGAAACTTTACCTATACTAGAGTGAAAATGGGATAGTATTACTATGGGTTTCATTAATGTGATTCCTAATACATAATGTAAATAATTAAATACAATTAATTGTTAACCATCTTATAAATTAAACTCATTTCATAGAAATTCAAGATGATTTTGATCTGGACCATATTGATAGGTTGTATATAAATGAAGTTAAGAGAATTCATGTAACACTCTTATAAATAGTTTATTATCATGACGTAATGTTCACATAAAAATTTTAGGGGAGTCTCCATAAGTATTTAAACATATATCTTAATCTTATCATAATCTATCACCCTCAATAAGATGGATAGTTTTAAAGGAAAATATAAACATTGGAGGAAATGATAAGGTTATTATATCATAACTTATAAGGAATTTGGGATTATTATTTACCTCTAGTGGAGTTTATATAAAATAATAATTACCACTCATGTATAAAAATTACATTAGATAAAGCCTTGTATTGAAATTGATTCTAGATTCTGACATGTTGGGATGAATTTGGAGAAAGGAAGTTATTAGGTCCAAGAATTATGGAAGAGACATAAAAGAAGTTAAGATATATCTAAAAACATATCAAGTTGTCATAATGTTGAAAAATAATTATTTTGACAGCTGGAGGATGGATCTTGAAATCCAAGTAAAGGACCATATCTTTCTAAAAATATCCCCAGAGAAAGGTGTCATGTGATTTGGAAAGAAAGGGAAGCTAAGACTAATTTACATTGATCTATTTGAAATATTCGAGTGGATATGAGATGTGGATTATCATTTAGTTATGCCACCAAAATTATATCAAGTTGATGATTCCATCTATATATCACTTTTAAGGAAGTATATTCCATACCCTTACAATTTTATACAGTTGGATAAAGTTTAGTTGGATCCTAACTTATCAAATAATGAAGAGATAATTTATATTCTTGATATAAGAGAACAATCACTAATAAATCAGGAAACCCAACTAGTAAATATTATTTATAGGAATCAATAACTATTAGAGGCAACATGGGATCCTAGGGATGCAATGGTAATGTATTATCCTCATTTTTTGTGAATTTATTTACAATTTTGATGATGAAATTATTATAAGTGGATATATAATACCTGATAAAATTATAATATTGAATGGACATATTTTACTAAAAATTAATGCGTTAAAAATAAAATATAGAGATTAATTTTGACCATTGTAACTAATATTGGGAAATAAAAATAAATAAATAATGCAATACGATGTAGTTTTTTCTTAGATAATATTCTCTAATAAACAACATGGCTATAATAAGAAATGTATAAAAGAAAAATATTAAAATACATATAATTAAAATATTTAATGAAATAAAAATTAAAAGTATTATTTAGAGGATTTATTTGAATGAATATTTATGAAGTAATATGAAATATGTTTATTACATCAGTATTGGTAACTATGACCTTTGGCCATTATGAACGTTGGTAATATATCCATTATAAAGTGTCTATTAGAATTAATGTATATTAAGGGTAATAAAAATAGCTAGTTGAGTTAGAATGGAGAAACTATGTCCTAAAAAGTTAAAACATCCCTTATAAGGCTCATTAATTATATATTGTGAATGTGGTAGCATCATTGAGGTTCACCCTTAACCAATCCCAAGAAGAACTTCAATAATTGAAGATTGAATGAAATACTATGTAGGAGACATTCAATTTATTAGACATAACTACTATATCAATATTGGATGAACTTCCCGTGAAAGTACCAAAATTACACACCATACCCTTAGGGATTATTCGGGTGTGATAAGAGGCCATGTATCTAGTGGGTAAGTAGTATTGAAGTGTAAATTATTTTAGAAATGAAATTATGTTTACATTGATACCATATTTTTATTAAATATATCATCCTTATATAAAAGATAAAATATAGATAATTAGAGGATAAATATGATAAAATGGATTACATATTTTTAATTAGGATGTCTAAATTATATAAGGGGTGAAATTTGGTGTTTTTTTTGGTAAAAATAATACATTATAGCTAAAAATAGTTAAATGTAGTGAAATATGATAAGTATGATATCATATATATGTAATATTGATTAAACTCAAAAAATTAGTTATTTTTTCTAATTTTGGAACTAAACATTATATTTTATCATTAAGGGATATAATGGGTCACTATGGGGAGTAGTGGAGCAGTTACAATAATGTAAAAATAAAATATTCAATACTTTATTCCATGAAATTAAACTCACCACACCTATAAATATCCACCCCTATTCTCATTTATCCTATAAAAATTTGAAATGATATATTTATATATTTCTCATGTAATATCACCCATATCTCTCTCTTCAACCTTAAATATTTTGGTTGGTTCTAAGGTTTGGATCTAGGCTAAAAAACTCATGAAAATTAAGGGTCCTCCCTTTTTTGTGATTAATTACTATTTACATTTCCATTTATTATCCTTTTAAATTTCCAATTTCGTATTTCAATATTGTTATAATATCATTTTTGGTATTTTTATATGATATCCTATACATGTGAGACCCTATTTCACTGACATTTTCTCTATTTATAATTTGTTATTATACTTAAACATTCATGTAGCCATAAACTCAATTATTGAAATCCCAATACATGCCATGTATTTATGGTATTATGGATGTATTATTTATATTATGTGGGAGATCTCTAAGGAAGGATTATAGAGATGTTTTTGGTGGATCCTCTATCATGTTCTAAGTGGATTAAACTTGTTTTCATTACAATTGAACCTTTTTCATAAATTCATGTGGACATGGAAGTCTTTCTATAAGGAAATTTTATATCCCTAATTCATATCAAATATTTTCAATTAAATAATTATATTTTTATAGTTTATTTATCCATAATATCATTGGTATCTTTATACTAAAAATAAATGTATTTTATTGTTTAAACACATTGATCATCTTGAAATTTTCATGTACCTGATAACTACAATTATATATTCTTCACTTAATAATGGTACTTTATTTAAATATTGTGACTACCAAATTATACTTTATACATTTCAAGGTATTCAATTAGAAATCCTTATTAATTCAATGACTAGGAAAAGTTATTCAATTTCCCGTATAATCCTTTTTTTTATATGATAAAATATTTTAGGTTAATCTTTATTGAGAAATTATGATAGATATTTATAGGTTTTTCATTCTTGAACATTATGCCATGTATTTACTATTCTATTTAGTTTATTATGGAATGAATTGTAATATTATATGATGGGTGATATATATAATTATATATCCCATAAAATCATTAGTTTATCTCATGAGACAACCGAGATAGGGTAATTGGAGTTTCCTTACCCTTCATGTATGATATCTAGGCTTAAGGACTTGATGTTATGTTTATGATGTATACAATTATAAATTACTATAATTTTAATCATTATGAGATCATTTAATTTTATCCAAGTAATTTTTAATTTCCTTTTTCATCCATGGATTATGTTATGTATATTTATTTTTAAGTTCTAAGATTTTTAGCTACATTTATTTTTAATTAGGCTTGTTTTCTAGAAGCTTGTCAATGTAATTAATTAAAAGGTGAAGTATTAGGTGATGAATAAATTATCCTCCCAAAATAACTGAAGCTACTACCCATAATTTTATGGGTAATGAAAAGTGGAAAATGGTACTACCTATTAATATATGGCTGGAAAACTTTTAGTTATTTGCTATAAAATTAGAAAATTATTGAGCTTATCATCATGTTAAAGACAAGTACCAAAGATGGGAGAAGAACTATCTAAAAAATTAATTTCCAAAGTTCATTAACTAATAATACATGGATGTATGGAACCTCGATGGATGAAGGATAAGATATATCAAGATTGATTTTAGTAAGTATGAACTTGTACTGGTAGAAGATTTTATTGAAATACTCTAATTTGAGTGTTTTATATGCCCCAACACCTTAGAAACATTCTTAAACGAGTTTTGAATTATTTATCTAATTATTATATTTATTTTAATATGTTCTAAGATAATTTGAAGAGGTTTGATAAGGATTGAGAATTATTGAAGTCACCTTGAGACTATGTGATAAAATATGGAATTCTTGTGTTGGAATTTAAAAATTATAAAGGAAATTATCTTATGCGACAATATCATATGATATTTGTGTTTAAAAATCATCTAGTTTATAGGATATGAGAAATGTTAAATGTAATAATCTAATGACATAGTATATTTGTGTTTAGTGTAAGAGAATTCACATACATGGAGGATAATAATGAAACATGTATGATATTTTATCTATGCGTGATTGAAGTGAGATACATGAGCTAATCATGATATTTCCTCTACACAGTAGAAGTTTTAATTATGGAAAAGGAAAAAGTAATATGGGGAATAATATTTTTTGTTTCATACAATATTTGATTGGGTAACAAGTTTCAACGGGAAAAGTCATATAAAACATGACATTCAACATGTTGTGTGATATTTTCATGGAACCTATGATATTTAGGTTTTCTATAATTTGTGAAATATGAGTTCCTAAAATATTTTTTTGAAGATTTTTTGATATTTATGAGTTTATATGAATATGAATTTTTTTAAGATATTTCTAAGACACATACAACTTTCTAAGGATCAATATAAAATTTAATTAGATTTTTTTGAGATTTTGTTGAGTGAAAATATAGAATTCCAAAATTATAAATAATTATATAAGATTTTTCATGAGATAATATTTAAGGAAAAAATATCAAAAATTAAATGTGATACAATATATGAGTAATTGAGATATTGGTATTCAAGTAGAATTAGAGGAAGACTAGATAATGAAGAATGTATTTAATAATAAATGTCCTAAAATGAATTTATTATATTTTTAACAATAATAAAAAATAATTCACATAAAATCTTTTATTTTAATTAGTTTATAAACTCATTTATAAAGTAATATATTGAAGAATAAATAAATATTAAGAGATATTTTATATGTCATTAGAAGAATGATCCACACCATGATTTACTTTTATTATACAAGTTGAGTTACACATGGTAGATATGTTTTTATGCATATGTGTAGAATGAAGTGTAGATTATTGAGATGATTTTTGATAATCATTTTTCCAAAAAAATTTCCCTTCACACCGGAGAATGTTGAAGAAAATATATGAAAATATATTCATCCTAATTTGTAAATAATAAGAAAGAAACAATAAGGGTATCTTAAGAATTTCAGTGTAGTCAGAAAGTTAATAATAGAGGATATTCCATAGTCATGGTGATTATGGGAGAAGATAAATAAGAATTCAACCTATGAATGAGATTTGTTGGGTTCCATGAATTTAATTTTTTATAAATGTGATATTACCCCACAAATTAAATGAGTGTGCCTATTGAGGAAGATAGAGAGAGGTAGAAAATAAACTACACTACCAAGGAGGAAGTTGGTGAGTGTTACTAGAAGTTTGAGAATTCAATATAAACAAAGCTCTCAGATAAGGAATATGAATAATGAGCCTCTATAACTTATAGTGAGAAAGGAATAAGATAACTGATCTTATTAAATCTACTGAGTTTCATAGATTAATAGGAATTAATGAGGAGTGCCTGAAGATAAGGTTGTGTGTACTGTTATTATTTCTTATACCCAAACTTGTAGAACTTAATCTGAGAAGAATATTTGAGTTAAGTTTTGAAGAACTGGAAGCTATACAGATTCACCAGCTGAGTTTCAGGAGATTTATTTGAATATATAAAGGTTGTAAAAAATTATTTGATATTAATGAAGGGGATCAGTTTTTAGATTCAATAAAATACATATGAAGTATTTATGATCAACTTTAAAAGGAGTAGGAAAGAATAACAAGTCAAGATGATGGGATTCTAGTTTTGAAGTGGTTTTGTGTGATGAAACACAAGTTCACATGTGTAATATTTAAAATCCACACCTGTGTAATATGGTGTGCATGGTTTTTAGATGATAACTAGATAACTTCACTTATATTGTGTGATTATATTTTAAAAGATAATTCATGACTTGGATATCCCAAGCATGACAATTAATAAGATTTTTGGGAGGGTCCAAACCTTGTAAAAAACACATGTTCTATTTACTAGTTTATCAACATTTCATATAAGTGTATATTAGGTTAAGAAACACAAGATCATATTATCTTAACTAGAATCATAGGTTCATGTTCAAGGGGTTACTAAAGGTTAAATAAGAAAATTAGAGTCTGGTAAAGATAGTCTAGATTTTATTCACCCCACTCTTAGGTGTGTTTGTATAGTCTAATGGGTACTTAAATGTTTTTTATAAGAATAAGTTACCTATGATCAGATATTTATTTAATTATCAAAACTAATATTAGAGAAAATTTCATCGCTGATTAGTTGTAAAAAATTTCCCCAAGTGTTTTATCTGATATATATGTAGTGCATTTTTTAGATATTTAATGAAGTGCCTTAGATGGAAGAGTCTGCTTACATCCCTATCAAATATGATTTTGAAGTTCCTACAACAAACTTAAGAAATATATATATTAAAAAGGTTATAAAGTATAGAAAAAAATTCAAATAAGGAAGAGGAATCACCACAAGATAAATGCGGTCATAGTGGTAAGTGTTCCAATAAATATGTTGATGATTATGTTCCTCAAAGGAATAAAGTAAAAGTTTTGAAGAAGTTTATTTTAATAATTCACTCATTGGATTTTATTCTAAAATTAAGAATCACTTGAATAAATTTCCCAAAGAAGTTATTGAATACATTTTCACATATATCAATGGATTGGTTGATGAAAAATCAAAACTAGAAGTAGTGGACTATGCATTTAAAGAATCATTAAAAAAGAAAAAGAATACAACACTCTCGAAAATATTGTAAAATATAGGGAAGAATATTCCAAAATTTTCAGTGAAATAGTTTAAATAATTTATGAATAATTACATATATTTATTTTTTAGAAGTATGTATTTGATTTTTTTTAAAATAAGTTTTCCATTCATTGGATAAACTTTAAAAAGTTTCTATAGATGTAAAAAGTTCACAACTGGAAGTCAAGTAAAAGAGAATAAAGGAGTTGGAAAATTATATACAAGATACAAATAATATTCATGAGGATTAAGTTGTAAAAATGAATAGTGATTATGAAGACAAGTTAAGATCATTAAACGACGAGAAGAACAATCCCAACCTAAAATTTCTAGAGTTAAAAATCCAACTGAAGAATTTAGAAGAAGAAAAATATGGAACATAACAATACTATAAGATTAAAAGGGTTTCCACTCAAGTGTATGATATGTGTTTTATATCACAAGGAACTCATGTTGGTGTAAAATATAACTAGAGATCATATGGAGAAGTATTTTCCTCAAGCTCATGAAAAAAGGTATCC
Organism: Viscum album; assembly: GCA_963277665.1. NCBI lineage: Eukaryota > Viridiplantae > Streptophyta > Magnoliopsida > Santalales > Viscaceae > Viscum > Viscum album. Next base: position 1,957,635,375 of record OY728136.1, on the reverse strand, counting down.
CACAATCCATAAAAACATTCTTGTTCAAAACATATTTTTTATGAAAAAATAGAAGAATGTTTAAAATGTATACATAATTGTAAGAGTAAATGTGTTGGGATACCCTCTAATATGTTAATTAAGGATTTTTTCAAGTCTAAAAAAATTTCCCCCTTAAATAAATCCCAAAAATAGTGGTAGAAACACTCAAAAATTGTAAAGAGTAAAATCTAAAAAATCTCAAAAGATTGTATCCAAAGTAAACAGAATAATAATAATTTCTAAATGGTGGTTATTCTAGAGGTTTGAACATAGGGAATTTTGTTTTTTGGAATAATATTTCAGTAATAAAAATTTATACAGTCCTTAAATACATATATATAAAATAGAAATAAAGGAGACAACTTATTGGTGTAAAAACCTCACAGATTATAAGAAATCTATCTACTAATAATAGATATGAAGGATTTAAGAAATTCTGTGAGTACTAATTTTTTTTTCATTTATATGATGAATTTTGGTGTAATAATTCTAGGTATCATTCATATATTGAATATAATAAATAGATGATATGTAGTTAAATTAATATATAATTTTTTCCTTGAGACATAATGAAAAGAAATCAGTGAATATGACTACTCCCAAGAGGTTATAAAAGAAAGATGATAAGGGTTTCATGATAGTAGGGAAGATATTATTCTATTTCGGTAAGAAATGAAACTTCATAGACCATTAAAAAGTGTGATTTAATCATAATAAAGAAGTTTTAAATTTGAAATCTAAAAGAGAATCAATTTAGTAAAGAGATAGTATGAATGATATGGTGGTTGAAACTTCTTATGAAGTGGTCGAAAATATTCATAAGGGAAAGGTAAAAGTTAGTGAATATGTGTGTGGTAGGTGTAACATTAATGGAAACCAAACTCTTATATGTATGACTTTTTCTAGACAAATGAAAAAATGGAAAAAACCAATGAATCAAATTTTGAAGAAAGATGATACTAAGAAGGAGTCCTCACACATGAGAGAGACATAATGTGAGTTGATAGATATACTAATCGTATGAATTTAATAGTTGGTAGAGTTTATAATATTATATCAATCTAAAAAGAATAAAACTACTTTAATTTATAAAATAATGAATCACATTCCATCTAATAAGGAAGTGGTAAAATAAAACAAGTCCATACAACAAAGAGTGGTCCAGATCTAGAAATTTAAAGGAAATGAAATCATGAATATGTATTTAAATTTAGGCCTTCAATAAAATATGTTTATAGGATGAGAAAACTATCCCAACCATGTTGATCAAAATAAGGATTTTTTGGAAGGACCACCTTATTCCATTATTAATTTTTTTATTCCTTAATGATAGGATTTAAAGGCAGTGAAGTTTAGATTGCACCCATTTAGGGGGATATCTCAAAATTTATGATGATTCTTTATAATTATACTTTCTACTAAATCTATAAATCTATGCATCCCATTCAACATTGAAGGATTATGTATGATTTCATTCTCTAATCACTATTTTTTAATATATATGTATTATGTTTACAAAGGGGGAGTGATTATCTTACTAAATGGTAAGAAAACCTTTAACTTGAAATATTTTGGTGGGTGTATTCAAGTGAGTTAATGTTTATAGATATCTTCTAAAAATTTGGGAAAATTACCCCCAATAATTGATAGAAAGAAAATGGCATCATCTATGGTGAAAAATGTACCACATAGTTTTTTGAACTTTCCAATATTGTTTTATAAAAAGGTAAATCTCTAGAAGACTTTACTAAATGATGATTCAACATAGATGATACATCTTGGAACCAAGCCAATTTTGGAGCAGCTTTGTGATAATGGAACCAACCAGCAAAAAGCATTAACGCCGCAAAGATTATTGCACCAATTGCGGTACAATAGAGTTGTAATTCACTAGTGATTCCAGAGGCTCTCCAAATCTGAAAAAAACCAGAGGTTATTTGTATTCCTCGAAAACCCCCTCCCACATCTCCATTCAATATTTTGATTAGATGATGTATAATTTCTAAGAATAATGTGATGAAAATTTTATATTTTATGATTCTTTGCTGATATAAATTTCTTCAATCACTTGAAATTGATGAGAAATGATTCTTATAGACTTCCTTCTCTCAAAAATAATTTAATTTTTTTTAAAATGGGGAGAGGAATTACATAGAGAGAAGATGTTTTTTATTATAATAACATGTATTCCCTTCATATAATAATAATTTTGTGAAGAATTAGAAGTATTTATCCTTCATAGTTGTTTCACATTAAGGTTTATAATACATTTCCACCATTTTAATTTATTTTAAATTAGTGGAAGAATTATTAAATTGACCAATAAAGCTTATATGAAATTTAATAAAGTTTAAAACAAACAAAAAATGGGATATTGAAGTTCCCAAAGGTGTTTTGTTGTATTTGTTTTCAAATAGGCTTGTTTTTAAGAATATTATCAATGTAATTAATTAAAAGGTTATGTCTTGCATGATGAAGTGAGTATATAATCAAAGGAAGTGAAGATACTACCCATAATTTTATGGGTAATAAAAAGTAGAATATATTACTTCCTATTAATATATGAATGGAAATATTCTAGGTAGTGGCTAAAAAATCATATTATTTTTGATCTGATCATCATTTCAGAAGAAAAGTACCAAATCTTAGAGAATTACTATCTACAACAATAATTTCCAAAGTTAAATAGTTAAGAAGATATAGTTATACTAAACCTTTCTAGATGAAGGATGATATAGATCAAGATTGATTTGAGAAAGGTTGAACTTGAGTTAGAATAATATTTTCTTGAAATACTCTAATTCAAGTGATTTATATACCATAAAACATTGGAAATGTTCTTCAGGGAGATTTGAATTATTTGAATAATTATTATATTTATTTTAAGATACTACAAGATGATTTAAATATGTTTGAGAAGGCTTGGGAATTGTTGAATTCACCCTGAACATATGTGAATAAATTTAGAATTCTCATGATGGATTTTAAATATGATAAAGGAAATTATCCTATGATCCAATCCCATATGAGATTTGTGTTTGAGAATCATCTAGTGTCAAGGAGTCAATAAATAGAAAAGGAAATAATCCTATCACATATGGGGATTGTTAACCATGTTGTATAATTCACATATATATAAGTGATTCATGAAACATATATGGTATTAAGTCAATGCATGATTGAAATGAGCTATGCAAGACACTCATATAATAGTTCTTCTACACAGAGGAAATTGAATTATGATAAAGTAAAAAAGTAATATAGTGTAGAGGATTTATTTCCATGTAAAATATTTGAGTAGGAGAAAAGTGTCAATTGGATAATTCGTATGATACATGACATTAAATATGTTGAATGATATTTTCCTAGATTTTATAATATTTGGGTTTTACATATTTTGTGAAACATAATCTCATATAATATTTTTTAAAAACCATATGATATGTTTGATGTTATAAAACAAATGTGAAACCCATACAACATTTCTAAGCTATGTATAACTTTATGAATCTTCTAAAATAACTGACTTAGAAAATTTGTGAGATTATACTAATTCCATAATTACAAATTTTAGATAACTATTTAAGACAATTCATGATCTAATATTTAATGGAAAAATTTTTAAAAAATAAATGTGATATAATATATTAGTAATCGAGGTGATAATATTCAATTCGAAGGAGAGGAAGATCAGAGATTAAGGAATTTCTATAATAAAAAAGGTAATAAAATTAATTAATCATATTTTCAAGAATAATGTAGTCAAATTCACATTAAAGGTCACATGTTAATCTGTTCCTAAATTCATTTAAGAATCAAAGTTTTAGATGAAAGAAATAATAATGGAGATGTGTTGAATTGTAGGAAGAAATATCAACACCATGATCTACTTTTTCATACAGAAAGATGAGTTATCTGCCACAAAATATTTACTAATTTTTTTTATACATTTATAAAGAATGAAGTTCATATAATTAAGTGTAGTTTTGAGAATTTATGTGCTAAAAATGTTTCCTTCATTCTGAGTAAGGTTGAAGAAAGTATATGAAAGTTTGTTTATCAAAATTTGAAAATAATTTGGAAGCAACATCATGGGTATCCTCAAAATATTAGTTAAGACAAGTAGTTAATAAAATAGAATATTCCTTGGTAATGGTGATTTTTGGATAATAAAAATAATTTTGTAACTTGTGAATATGATTTGTAGGTCTACACATATTTTCATTTATGGAAATATGAGATGAACCTATTCATTAAATGCGAGTAACTATTGAGTAATACATGGATCTATAGAAATTAAAATACAATCCTAAGAAATAATTTGGTGAGTGTTATTGGAAGTGTGAGATTCCAAGAGAAGTAGCTCTATCAAACAAGTAAGAAGAGGGAGAAGCTGCTACAACCTATAGTGAGGAAGGAAGAAGATAATCAAGCCTATGAAACCTTTTGGGTTTTGAAGAGGAGGATGAATGAATAAAGAGGAGTGCATGGAGCCAAAGTTGTGTGTGCTATAAATATTTTTTTCCACTTGAGCTTATAGATCTAAGTCACTGAGGAATATTTTATTTGAAGTCACCAACTTTAGATTCTGAATAATAGTAAGTTGTACTGATTTATAGGATGGGTTTCATGATATTTTTTTAAAATATGAAGGAAGTCAAATATTCTCTAATATTGAGAACAAAGATCAGTGTTTAGGTGAAGTGACATCCCTATGTAGTATTTGTGATCTACTTCAAGAGGAGGAAAGTAATGAAGGACATGTTGGTGGGACATTGGTTTTGAAGAGGTATTGTGGGATGCATATTATTTCACTTGTATAGTATTATAAACTACAGACTTATGTACTATGGCGTGTTTGGGTTCAGGATGATACCTAACCAACTCAACTTGTATTTTGTGATTAAATTTTAGTAGAGAATCCATGAATTGGATATCCTAGGCATGATAATGAGTAATATTCCTAGGAGGGGATGATCCCTATAAAAACACATATTCTTTTTAATACTTTATATAAATTGCATATTTGTGTATGTTAGGTTAAACAACATAAGATCAAATATTCTTAATTAGAATCAAAGGTTCAAGTTCAATGGGGAAATTAAAGGTTAAATAAAAAAATTAGAATTTGGTAAAATTGATCCATTCTTGATTCACCCCCTATCAGGTGTGTCTACATAATCCATTGGGAACTTATATATTACTAGGCATGAAATCATTTTTTATCTATTACAACTAAATTTCTTATTCCATTATTATTTCATGCTATCTTATTTAATATGTTATCCCTTACTGAGTTTCTAATCTCTCCCCTTCCTTCCGTTTCCCATTTTCTTATGTAATTAAGAGGAATAATATATATAATCATCTCTATGGATAACATTAAGGAATATATATTTATACTCAAATGATATAATATGTTATATTATAATGTAGTGTTTATGTATATTGTCTCTTAAGGATTACAAAACCTTGATCTTGTGAATGTAATCTCATATAATATGACTACAATGTAATAAATAACCTACTAGATTTATGTGACTAAGATAGGGGAATTACACCTCATCCATCCATCAACCCATCTTTCCCATCCAAATATACAAAGTCCTTTCAGATCCTTAAGGACAAGAATATAAAGAACTAAAGGATAATTAATATTTATTATACTTATTAGGAAGAACCGCACCAATATTTTTCATTAAGATGTGTTCCACAATAATGTAGAAATATTTATAGAATCTGCACATTCTATAAGTATTTAAAACATGACTTAGGAAAATAGAAAAAATGGGTAGGAAACAATAACATTAAATAAAAAAAATAAAAAATCTCAATTATGAGTGGGAAAAACTATTAACAAAGAATAGATTTATGAATGTAAGATGCGATACTTCTGAAGATTTATTTTAAGATGTGATAAAGAATAATGTCTTAAGGAATGAGTTCAAATGAATGGTAGACTAATCTATTTATAGGCTTCAAATGAGAGGTTAATAGTTTTATCAAAATAAATGTATGCATGGGAAAATTAAATTCCACACAAGATTTGGTCCCTGATTTCAAATTTCATAAATCTAATGGTGAATGTGAATAGTTAAAGTTGAGATTAGAATTTTAATATCTAAATTAATTTTTCCTGAAAAATAAAGATAATAACTATTGGTAGATTAATGTTACCTCATAAATTTTGATTTTCAAGGAAAATAAATTAATATCACATGGTGGGATTTTGATATTGATGATGTGTTGGGAAGTTGATCTTCTTTATGTCTGATAAAATATCCATGATGAATATTGGACATGATATATTTTTAAAAGTAAATATTTTTTATCTTGTAATTTATAACACATAATGCCTTTATAATATAGATTTTTTGTATTATATCCATTTTGAATTATTCTTAGCTTATATATAATTTTTTATTATGATAAATTTATTCTGGTAGATTTTTTTTCAACCGTACCTAGAATGTTCAAATCCATTTTAATATTTTGTTGGATTCTAGAGTGAAATTAATTTCTATGAGTTTTTCCATTATTCTATAAATATAGTGAGAGACTTATTTAGTTTTTTGAGTTCAAAATTAAGGACATTTACTTCCATTTTGTCTTCATAGGATGAATTTACAAAGGATATTTTTTTACAATTTTTTTCTCTAAAAGAGGAAGATTGATCAGTAGAGATTTTGAAAAGCTAAGTGAATATTTACTTGATTTGTTCATGTGTCAAATATAAGTCCTTAAAAAGGTTTAGTTTCCTTTGATTTTTTTAAATATCTAATTCTAATATGTGTGTGTATCTAATAAATTTATAAATCTTATAGAAGTAATATTTACTATATTTCTCTTCATAGAATGAGTCTTTATTAGATGAATATAGTAGATTGATTTCATCATCACTGTTTAAATCTAATAAATATATATACTCAAGGGTGATTTAAATTTACTTTACTCAGTCTAAATATTTATATTCATTATATTTTTCTTTATTAATTTAAAATTTAGAGAATAATATTGTCACTAGGAATAATGTTTCAATAATTATATCATCTCTTTTATCCTCATTTGTTTATAAATATTTTAAAGGATGTGTTGAAGTGAAATGTTGAAGCCTAAATTTATATTTCAAATTTTTATTTGAATAATGACCCAAAATGATTTCTTGAATATAGAGAATTTTATTTTCAATATCTTTCATTGTTGAGTGTTTATAATTTTCATTAGAGGGACTCTCCACATCAAAATATCTTGTTAACTACCTTGATGGATGTCTAACAACAGAGGTATTAGTGTTCTCTAATAAATTCTGGTAAATGGTCAACTCAAGAAGATTATAGATTTAATGTGCTGTGTAATGTGTTGAAACACATTTTTGCACATCATTTTTGATGTTGAAGATTAAAATATTTTTAATAGAAATATTTAAGATAAAATTTGAAATTTTCTCATGAGTAAGTAATTTTATTTCCTCAATAGAAATAAATTATGTTCTAAGAATGATAATCTAATGGGTCATTCTTAGAGATAAAAGAAATTATTCCATTAGATCTTTATAGTATAAAAAATAGTTATATTAAAAATAGTAGGTAAATTAAAATCCATTTTAAAGGGTTTTTAAAAAGGCACTAAAAAATAGAGATTACAAGAAGGTCCAAAATTAGGCAAGAAATAAGAATAAGCACTTGAAAAAAATGTATACATAAAAAAACAAAATAAAATATTAGAGTCTCAATTTTGATATAAAATATTATAATTAGTGAGTGAGTTAAAAGAGACATGTTTTGATACCAAAATTTATATATTTAAGAGAGACTAAATGTTTTTAATAAGATATTTACATTTTTACTTGTTAGATCTGAAAAGTTGTAAAATTTTAACTCGTGGATCTAATATGAATTATTTCCAATGTTAGATAGATTAAAGAGGGGGTGAATTTAAAATCTAAATAAAAAACCCATTTTAATCAATAATACTAAAATTTAAAAATCAGATAAAAAAATAAAGTGTACTATGATAGAGGAAAAACATGAAATCAAAAATAGATAATGAAAGGTAAGCTTAAAAATCAGCTGAAAAATGATTGTTCTAGAAATTAATTTCTAATAATTGACAATTTTCCTTAAAATTATATATAATTAGATTATAAAATATTTAATAAATTAAGGAATAATTAATAAAGAATATATTAAAGGAAACTATAGAGGATGGATAATAAATACTTTAAGCTTACTATCCAAACTTAGTTATTCTCAAGTAAATATATTGAACATTAAGTAAATAGGATTACATGAAAAAGTAAAATAGATAAAGAAATTAAAAGTGAAGTCTAGATAGAAAGTACACAAGAAATGTTAAACATGTTTAGGATAATTAATCCCAATATCTTAAATTTATATAAAAAACAAGTTCCTTTCTATAGAAGCTCATTTGATTTTAACCCAAAGTGGTAAGAGTAACTTAAAGATAGATCCATAAAAAATGAGTACAATTAGTTCCCACTTTATAATGAAATAGAAAAGTACTTATCTAAGGAAATTTTCAATTAAGTATCGAAAAATTATGATCTATTATCCCTAAACTTCTTCGATCAAAGATCAATATTGGGGAATCCCTTATCCCTAGAAAATATCCATTCACTAGGAATGGAGTATGAATGATGTAATGAAAATAATGGAGGGTTACAAGTTACATTTTAAAAAAAATATAAATCAAGTAAAATATAAGGCATGAAGTATTTTATATAAAGATAAGAAATACCAAAATAAAAGTATTTTTATTTGAAAAATAGGATCAATAATATGATCAAATGGATATGTGAGATGCATATATTATCCTTAGCATTTAATTACTTCATTTTCTATTTTTTTCTCTTGTTTTGATCAATATTATATATATATATAATGATTTTTTAAATCCTTTATATAGATTCAAGAATCTTATCATTGAGAAATATAACCATTATTACTTGATGTGGTTTCTTTTATGATTGTTTCTAATTTGAATATTTCCATATCATGTATTCTTATATGATTGTTTATTTATCTAATTATTATGGTTAATGTATCTCATAATGATAAACATTTATCCTTTATTCATTTAAATATATTTATTATTTCTCTATTAACTTCTCAACATATGTAATATGACTATTAGAAGGTGATGTTGAGCAAAACAAAATATAGTCCTTGCACTTCCTTGTTTAGTCTTCAAAGTAAATTTATCAAAATCTTTGACTTATTATTTAAATAATAATGGCTTGGTAAAAGTTGAATGTTAGATAAAAATTTTGGTTGGTGATCATGATTTAATAAGATATTGTAAGTTTTTTTCCATTTTTCTTTAGCCTTGGTATTTTATTTTAGTAAATGATGTTCGAATGATGGAGTGGATTCTATATAGAATACCTTACCCTAATTCATTCCTTTAGTTTGTTATCCACTTTCCTTGATGTTCCACAAAAAAATTCACTACATATGATAATATTTATTCAAGAAAATTATTTTTACATATTTTTATTGATTGTTTTTTATGTTTTATATATCTATCTTATTGTATAATTTGTAAAGGAAGTTTGGATATTGAATCCAATTTCGTAGGAGTTGTCACCCAATTCACCACCTAGCTTCTACCTCTATTCATTACATCAACTGATTCCTTTATAATTTACCATCATGTCATTCATTTCATTTTTTGTGATCTTTCAATATTTTTCTATTACCATTAAATCATAAATATATAGACTTTATCCATTTTCCAATTTATCTTATTGTAAATAATATATTTTTTTCATTCTTTTTTGATAATTTTTTCATTTACTATTTCATTCATTGAAAATATATTTGAAAATTTTTTAGAATAAAATGATATGTTTCATATGATAATTAAAACATATTATTCTGAAGGATAATGATTTTTTTATATTTATAATGAATTAAAAATATTCACAAGTTTTTTAATTTTAAATATGTGAATATGTGAAAGCAATTTCAGAAAACATTAACTGTTTTGGGTTCATTAAACATATTCAAGAGGAATAAGCCAAGTTTTAATTTTTATTTAATTATGTGACATATTGAGGTGTTAAAAGGGTTTATTAAATGTTAATTATATTTAAGAGAAGTTTAATACGTCTTAAGTATAATTTTGGTTCATTTAAGATTAAATGTTACATGAACCAACATAAAAGGGATTATTTGATCAAGTAGTTTGCTAAGTGTGTCACCTGAAGACTGAATCAAATAGACTATATGTTGTGAATAACACCAATAATGTATAACATATGTGGGAGGAATTATAATTAATAATATATAATATATATTCATCTTCAATAACACGAAATAAACCATTTATAGAAGGAATCCACCAATAATGATAGGTTCATAAAAAAGGAACACACTTCCTCTCTACTAGTACTCTTGGGAAGAGCTCCCAAATAGAAACTATCACCAATCAACACCAATTAGAAAAAACAAGCATTATCTATGTAAAAGTTTCACCATCTCTATATCCAATAAGACCATCTTCAATATTTGTGACATCTGCATAGACACAATATGTGTGGGCATGTAGCCCGTGCAACAGTGAGTATAAAAATACCAAGTAGAATACCTAAAAAACACAAAGGAAAGATGGAACAACAAATCTGATAAAAAAATTATAATAAGTGATAAATTGGAAGGAACAAAGATATACTTATTAGATAAAAAATTTAGGGACCTAGGAAGTTCCCTAACATCATAGATCAACTTTAAATTCACAACCCAACTCCACTAAGGATTTCACCTCATACGTAACCAGAGATTATCAGTATTGGGAAAGTCTTCTAAAGTATAAAGTTGAAAAATCAAAATACAAGGCAAATCTAGAAGGTAACCAAGTATGCCTGATATGCTATAGGAATTTAAAAAACTAAACCAAAGAACTCCCAAATCTTACCACACCACCTATCTGAAATCATAGTGGGGGAAACACACCTCATAGATATATGCATGATGATTGTGGGAGTTACTTACCCCATAGGTGGAGGAACCTCCCCTATCTCAAAGGGGGTTTCATAATCCATCAGTTAAATAGAGGACCCTATCATAATTGAGGTAGATCAAAAAGGGGTTACCAAATCTTACAGGGTACCCTCACCTTATCAGTAACAAGGGGGTTTCAAATCCATGACCAAAGTGTGTGGAGGACTCCCACCCAATCATTAGTGTGATTATAGGTGTTATTAACACTATAATTTATATAAAGTAACAATTACCTAGTATCAAAATATGACCATAAAGTTTACCATCCCAAAAAAAACTCAAAATTCCTTACTCACACCTTATCATCATCTCTACAAAGTCAAGGAACTAAAAATTCACCAAAATGAGAAGAAACAATCACAATAAATAAAGATACACACACCATTTCATTATATGTGGAGAAACACCAAGAATAGACAATTTTTTTTATAAATTCCAAAACCTAGGTGATAATAAAATAAAAATACCTTGAAATGAAAGGTATCTATCATATACTTTTGGTAGGATGATGTGTGAGCCTTTGGAAGAAGTTAGGGATGTACTGTCCCTATATGGACATGAAGATATAATATAAATGGTGTATCATTACAGTTACATGGTGTTTTCATCCAAATATTCACCCAGGCATGTATCCAATGGATTATTCCATGTAACCTCAACCTATATAACATGTCTACCATATAAACATGATGTGCATAACTAGAGTAATGGTCATCATGAATTTTTCCTAGTACCGAGTCATTTCATGTAGTTATATAGAGTATGTCCTAATCCCAGACACAATATATGCTCTAGATACATACCATATGAAGTCAAAATGTAGTGGGGAATACACTCCCATTTTTACATGGTGTGTATGGTTCAAGGATTAGCTGGGCGTATACTTCAATACCACTATGGCCATGTATTATTAAGCTATAAACATGATGTGTGTTTTGTATTTACACACCATAAGATTCTTATCATTTCACTACAAAACCTAGATGCCACAAATGTGGTAAGTGGTGTGTTACTTATGGATACATTCCATTGTATATTTAATATCTCACATAAACCTTAATTCCACATCCAAAACCAAACACAATGTGTGCTTTTTGACTACACATTGAGTAGTCAGGTTTTCATCCAAATAACAATTTCTTACTGATTTCTCTTTCATATATACTTATTTCACCTCTATCCATGTATGAAACATCACCTACCATGTACCGGTTCCACTTCCTCACCTTTGGTGGAAATCTTCTCTACCACTCATCACCGATGTCATTTCCGAGATGAACCACCCGTGTTCGAATCATTGTGTCCCATTGAACCACCACCCGAACTACCACTAGGTATCCTTTACCTTGGACCAACCACTTCAGTACTACATTAGTACCCATATTAGTATATTTTTTTCAAAACTGTAGACATTGTGAAGGTTTATGACAAATGTTCACTACAAAGGGGAATAACAAGGGTAAAGGGGATGAAATTAGTTTCCAAAAAAACTTTCATCCATTGAACATCATTTTATTTATCAACATTTGATTAAGAATATTCATAATTGATTTTTTATAACAAAAATTATGTAAATAAGGAAGAAATATAAAATTTTCCATTATAAGGGATAAAAAATTGAGAAATAAAATTATCAATAAGGAATTAAAAGAAAATTTAATAGTGTAAATAATCAATGAATGCATGTTCCTATAACATAAGAGATCTCAAAAAATAATAATAATGGATGTTTCAAAATAAACCACATGTTAAACAAGGATAATATAATAAATAAAATTTAAACAAATCATGGAAAATCCTAGACACTCTAGGGTTATTCTCATCAACACCACATGATTCTACCTAGAAATCACGACATCGATCATTCCTCAATACTTATCCAATCATTGTATAATCACTAATTATACAAACCTTCCCTATCCATTAAATATCATTCTAAGTTATTTATCAAATAATTAATAGAAAATCATAGTATATTAGCACAAGGGATATTTTTATGTTTCTAAGCAAGATAAAAAATTAATTAATTTAAAGTATCAAAACATCTTTGCCTAAGGCCCAAAATCCAAAAAAATAAATTATACATGTCTTAGGTAAACCACCCCATTATTGACACAACTATGATATCAAAATATATACATAGGAATATATTTAAATATATATTTATTATCATATAAAATAAAAATATTTATTTAACAAATAAATATTAAATACCACTTAAAATTGAACAAGCTTAGAACTTCACCAAAATTCAACTCAAGGGTAAACACCATGTCTGAATACCAATAGAAAATTACCCATGTACGATAGGATCACTGAGTGGGGGGGGGACGAATCAATGATCACTTTTATTTTTTATAAAGTTTCTCCCTTTTATAAACTTAAACCTCCATATATTGTAAAATCCTTGATTCTCTCTTCTTTAAAATCTCATCTTTACCTCGTACTCATGAAAATGTAAGAAAAAAATAACATGAGGATTCAAACGGTTTGATATAAATTCCTACTCCTAATCATATTTGTTAGAAACTCTAACATTTATTCTCCACTAAATTCAATAGGAATTGGTTATACACCAAAACTACAGTCTTCCACTGACTGGTTATACATCCCAAAATTTCTTCAACAAGTGGTTATACATCCTAATTTAAATCTCATTCGTTTTGTTATAAAATCCAACTAAAAACCTCAAATATATGGTTATACACCCCAACCAAAATATCATTTTTAGAGTTGATATAGAATAGAAATATATTATTCTTTTGATAGTATTCCAACACAAGAATTTTGGATCACCATAGATTGTTTATAACTTAGTTAACATCTTAAACAACTTCTAGGAAATATTTTTTAGTCTTGAAACTTGCTCCAGTTCTTGGATGATCTAGATCTACTCAATATTATTATTCTTGAACTTCTTCAAGAATATCTTCTTTTAGAATTTTTTCCTTCTAGTTCTTCATATTTTGGAACTTTATACTTCAAATTACTCATACTTACTTTTACCAAAATATACTTATAATGAAAGTTGGTTAGAAACTACCTTTATTGAGTTATTATTTTAAATATTTCATAGTATTTAATTATAAATATTTTCTCTCTATATATTTTTTCACATAACTCAAGCATTGTTCCCTATTTATACAAGAAAGATTCATTCAATAGATGAGGAGAACACACAAGATTCTATTTGAAATTCCCTCCTACTCAACTCATGAATTGATCACATTTGAAAAATTCCTAAGATAAAAATACTTTAATTATTTAGAGAACATATAAAACATGAAATCAATAATATTCAATTTATATGTAGATATTATATTGAATCACATAATTTTTTCTCTAAATATTTATCTTTGAACATATATCTCTACTTCATCAAAATATATGACCTTATATGAATATAAAATATTTATAGAATTATCTATAAAATTTTCTTCTAATGAAATCAATATTCTTATTCAATTTATACCTTTTCTTCAACTCAAACTTCAACAACCTTAATTTTTTTAGAAATTCTTTCGCATTATACATGTGTTTCTAGCAGTCTCTATCTGATGAACCTCCATTTGGTTCAAAATTGATTTGAATAGTATTTTTACAATCAATTCATCTCTTCCTACATATTATCAACTCAACCTACATATTATAAGGTCCTTATCCTCCAATTATTTTGAATTATCTTCTAGATTCAGTTTTTTCTTATGATCAGGTCAAATCTCAATCATCATTTCAATCATCCTATGATTCATCCTTTTAAATATCTATATTATATAGATTATTCTTATGGTCATTAATCATGATCAATATTTTGATCATTCTTATATTAGTAATCTTATCAGGAACATTCTTATCCTTATAGTTCCTTTTTTTCATTAATCTATCTTACAATATCTTCAAAACTGCATGATTTTTTATATATATCCTAAAATTATTTTTAAAATTATTCTGTTAACTCAAATCAACTTAGATCACTGTTGGTATTATAGAAAAATGATTTTCTTAATATGAATGAAAACCATATCATCATCAAAATTGTTCTTCAAAAACCTTAAGTGGTTCAAGACACTCTTTCTAGAATCTCACTTCTTTAACTCATCTTGTAAAATAACTTTCTAATCTTCCTCTAAAAAACTGATGTTTCTTATTATAGAAAAATATATATTCTCCTAGAAAAATATCCTTTTAATAAACTTATCATTTCTCCTTCAAAAATTCCTTTTATTGAAATAACATAAATAACCTTTTCTCCTTTGATAACTCCTTTCATTTAACTCAAAAAATTTCTTTTAGAACTTCATAACTTCAACTCAAATTTCACCTTCATCTTGAAATTAAAATTTCACCTTCCTTTGGAAACACATATTCAACTTATTCCAAAAATTCCTCAACTTATCCAATAAAATTTTCCTTTAAACACTTATTTACATATTGAAAAAAAATTAAATCAAAATAGTTTTGGAACAATAATATCCTCTTCGTGATTGTTGTGAATTTTACTACACATTATCAAAGTCAATATGTGTGATCCTTTATTTATCCCCCATATTAAAAATCAAATTCAAAGGAAGAAAATAGATATACTTAAGTTAAGTTTCTTCTTAGAAAAAAAACTTCTCTCATATTTATTCCAAATTTAAAGAGAGGGATGATATCACATGATTCTTAGAAAATATCCTTTAGTTAATCAACACTAAGTCTATATTATAAAAAATAGTGAATGAAAAAATATATATATAACCAAGATAATACATTCTATCCATAAAAAACTCACATGTGATTCCATGCTCAATAATTATTAATTTTCATTTTATGGGTTCCACATATTCATATTTATCAATGAAAATGAAACATATTGTACAAACTTACAAGATAAAAAAATCTGCCTTTATATCATATTTTCATCAACCAAACACTCTCATTTGTTAATTAATTCAATAAAAAGGGATGAGAATGTTATTTTCATACATCATGTTCAGGATCTATTTAATTATTTCATGAGATAATACCTCTTTGATAGAATTTTTCTTTATATATTCTCCCCTTAAGGAATTCACTCAATATGTCCACTTCATGGTAGTTTAAAAAAACCCATGACAGTTTATTATTCTTACTATCCTACCAATGAAATTCTCAATCACTTCTTTTAATTCCCAATATGTTAGTTCAAAAAATACATAAAATAAAAAGGAATAATTAGGAACCTCTATATATTTTAGAAGAAACATTTATGTTGATAATTTCTTACTAACCAAGGACATTATTTCCTTATGAACTCATCGTTATTCTTCCTATCAAAAGTTTAAATAGGCTGTTTTCTTATCCTCTTTTCTTGAACTATTTCCTCAATTTATTTTTTTCAGTTTCTTTGTTTCTTTGTACATATCATAAGGATTCTTGTTAGAATTACCATTTCATAAATTTTATTCAATATTCTCTCTACCAAGTTCCTTTTATTTCCTGATGTGAGTAATTTTTTTGGGTAGAGTATTCATACATTCTTTTGAATTATGACATGATTTATTACACATTCCATACACCTCATAAAGATATTAATACATGGTTTTTATTTTAGACTATCTACTTCAAGAATTTTTTTCATAACAATATTTTTTCAACTTTAAGATTTTGTTTTTACCATTCTTATAATTTATCATCCTTTCAATAATTCTCTCACTCGACTCATTAATATCATAAGGTAAATACATATTGAAATAAATATTATTTGTCTTCTGTATAAATCTTCCACAACAAAAACAATACCCATTTAATTTTTTCTTCCTTGATAATATTTATTGGAAGATTTCCATTTACGTTACTATAAAAATGTAATTTTATCCATCCTATATTATGGGGAAATTATTTTAAAGAATATAAAATATCTTCTTAATTTATTCTGGGAATTAACATAAATTCTCATTCAATTTTTTATACTTAGTTTTATTACTGGAATAAAATTTTTCACTACCCTTCCTTTCATCCCTGAAAATATTTAAACCTATAGAAACATTTAACACAAATTTATTAATATGAGAAAATTTTGATTTAAAAACCTTTTGAATATTGGATTCTCTATAAGTTCTTGATGCGTTGACTTTAACTTCCTTTACTTTTCAAAAATATTCATTTAACTTATTCATGGATTCTTCTTCTACCAAGAAACTTGATTAAACCTTGCCTGATTATTTTTCTTTCATAATAAGATTCTTATTATAGTCTTTTAACATATTTTCTTACTCAACCAATTTAAATTTGAGAGATTTAATTTCCTCAAGATTTCCTTATTATCTTTTAAGTAAATAATTTTTCCCACAAATATCTTAGGTTTTCTCCTTTGATAATTTTTCCTTTTCTTTATTGAGTTTTATAACATCATAAATACTTGCTTCCAAATCCTGCTTTAGTTTCTATTTCATTTTAGTTATAACTTCATCATCATCACTGATTTCTATATCAAAACGTTTTTCAACCCTATAAATAAATTCCATATCATTATAAAAAGAGATAATTGATAATGAATTCACTTTATTTTACTTTATCATTAAATTCCTTTTATTATTTCCATAATGTTTCTTCTTATTTTATCCCTTTTCCATTTTTGAATCTTCTTATCATGCTCAAGAGTTTCAGATTCTTCCATTTTATTCTTTGTATAATCTTAGGAAAATTATTCAATATAATCACAATTCTATCACATTTATGATATTTTGTTCTTATATTTTCCTTTTATGAACCTTTTTAAGATTATAGAAACATTTTATTAAAGTTGTTTTCACCTTATTTATCTTTCAAATCACTTATCCAAAAAAAATTCTTTATAATTTTTCCTTTTCACATTTCTTAAAATTACATATCCTTCTTAACCTTATTTTTTAATGTTGTAGCTTTCCTCATTTCATATGAAACAATCATGTCACATTATTCATCAAGAGACAAATTATCTTTATCCTATAAAGAAGGGACTTTGGGATCAAACATGTCTAGAAAATTACTCATCCAAATTTTATCAATATTTTAATATTACAATACCTCTATAAATCATTTGATGTTGCTGATAATTTAATTCACTCAAGAAAAAAAATCATTGATATTTTCTTATTACACTATATTAATATATTCTAACTTGATTCTATATATTTAATTGTTTTCTTCCTTTACTTATACATTCTCTTTGAAGATGCTTTCAAGTTTGTACCATGTTTTTTACATTGTTTAGAGATCGATCATATTCATATAAAAATTATTGTACAAGGAAATTAAAATAGTTTTTTGGATTTTCCATCAACCATGAGATTCTATTTATTAGTAAAATTCATTTTTGTGCCCTTTTATCAAGGTGTAAATCCAATGGTTGCTGCATCATCTACTTTAAGGCCAAGTGAAAAACGATAGGGTATCAACTTATTCTTCTAGACATGATAGTTCTTGCTGTCAAAAGTAGGCACTACTATACTATTAAATAAAATAAAATTTTCCATACATCAAAAAAAGGATCTACAGAGCTAACCTCACTCTGATACTAATTGACACACCAAGTCCTGATAGTATCATTGAGAGTGGGATTGGTGAATCAATGATCTTTTTCATTTTTATGAAGTTCATCCCTTTTCTGAACTTCAACCTTTGTGGTTGGTTAAATACTTGATCCCCTCTTTATTAAAATCTTAGTGTAACCTCATACTCATGAAAATGTAATAAAAAATAATAACATTAGTATTTATAAGTTTCATTATAAAATCATACTTCTAGTCATGTTTATTATACACCCTACATTGATTCTCCACTAATATCAGTAGTAATTGGTTATTCACCAGGATAATAATATTTTTTTAATTTGTTTTAAACTAAAAAATTTATTAAAAAATTGGTTATACACCCCAATTGAAAAATCCTTTTATGATTGGTTATACAAAATAATAATAAGCCTCTAATATCTGGTTATACACCCTAGACAAAAGACCATTTTCAGAGTTGATCAAACATAGAATAATCTACTTTTTCATATGGAATTCCACCAAAAGAAATTTGGTTCACTATAGCTTGTTTATAACTTCTTCAAGATATTCATAGCTTCTGGGAATGGTCCAATGGTCTTGAAACTTCCTTTGAATCATAAATGATCTAGATATACTAAATATTCTTCTTTTGAAACTTCTTTATATGTATAATCTTCTTCCGAAATTTTTTTCTTATGGTTATTCTTCTTTCAGAATATCATACTTCTAGTTCCTTAGAATTCCATCAACCAAAATATACTTATGATGAATATTGGTCAAAAACTCCATTTCATTAATTCCTCTTCTTAGCAGCTCACTATATTTAATTCTCAAAATTTACTATGTATTTGGTTTTTTCTCATAACTCAAGATCTATTCCCCCTTTATATAGTAAATCACCCTTGGATAGATCAGGGGAATGTATTGGATTCAATTTGAACTTCCCACCTTCTAAACTCATGATTTTATCACCTTTACTAAAATATAAATATATTAGGATTTTATATCATCAGATATCCTAAAAAACATGGAATCAATAATCTTCAATTAAATTAATTTTTTTTTATCTTGAATCATATAATTTTTTTCTTTGAATATTTCAAATTGAATATCTAGCTAAAAATAATTAGAATATATGAATTTAAAAAACATAGTAATTCCTTATAACATCCTATAGAAAATGTTCTTTCGATAAAATCAATATACCCATTATGGTTCTTCAATTTCATCAGCTAAAACTATTGTAGCCTTCAATGTTTCAAACATTGTTTAGTATGATAAATGTGCTTTTTATGTTCTCCATTCGATGCACCTTCATTTAGTTTGAACTTGGTCTTATAACTTCTTATTATTATGAAATTAGATATTCCTACATCAAATCATCTCAACCTCTATATTTCAATTATTTTACCTTATGCCTATTTAGACATACATCATATCTACATATTCTTCCTCTAGTCAGCTCAACTCCCAATCAATATGCCAATGGATTCCAGCTTCAACCTATTATTCCTCATTTTAGATATATATCTTTCAAATATTATTTATTTGGTCTTTACTCCAGATCAATCTTTTGATCATCCTAAGAATATGAATCTTCTCAGGAACCTCATAATCATTAAAGTTATTTATTCTCCCATTTATCTATCTTACAGTATCTTTAATACTCTATTATTCTTTATATACATCCTCAACATTTTGAGTGTATGATTCTATAAACTCAACTTTTATAGTATCGCTATTTTTTCCACCAAAGAGATGTAATCTGGTGAATAAATAATATATCATTGTTGAAATTGTTCTTTTGAAATATTTAGTTGTTAGGGAAACTCCATCTAGAATATCTATTCTTCAACTTATCTAGTAAAACACCTTCAAAATTTTCTTTTAAAACACGAATGTTTCTTATTTTAGAAAAATCACCCTTATTCTTGTAGAATCCAATTTCTATGAAATTAAATTTTCACCTTATAAAACTACTTTCATTAAATTCATAGAACTTACCATTTTTAATTGTAAAACTCCTTTAATTAAACTCAAAAAATTTCTTTCAAATATCTTTAACTTCAACTCATATTTCACATTCTTAAAGAAATTCATATTTTACCTTCTTTTAGAAACTCATATTTACCCTATTCTATAAATTTCTTTAACATCTATACAAAATGCATCCTTCAAAAAAAAATGCACATATTAAAAATAAATTTAACCAAAATTCTTTGGGAATATTAAATAGAATGATGGGAAAATTGTTTTGAGATCACTTACTATAGTGAATTTTCCATTATACCCTTTTTAAAGGATCAAGACTACAAATATCAATAATTAGATATGTCCTAACCATAGGAGAAACCAAATCACTAAATTACTCCCACCTTAAAAATTCTCATATTCAAAAAGAAAACATACAATGTTGCTAAAATAGGAAAATCATAAAATAACCTTGCGTGAAATAGTGGTAAACCATCATAGGCGTTACATCGACTTATGGATGTCCAAATTTATGATGAATCAAGAAAATAAATATTTTGGGAAAATATGCAATTTAAACTCTATCATACCAAATTCCTTTCTGATTCTTCAACCTATACATAAAAATGATTAGTTTAAGCTCTATTTATAGATGCACCATGAAAAAATCATAAGATTTCATTACATGAATCCTCACAAGATTTCTTCACCCTATATATTTTATGTCAAAACCATGATTTCATTTTTAGGTATGAAATGTAATATTTTTTTTGTTTTTATCCTTATTTTAATATTCATATAATTACTTTTAAAATTTAAAAAAATGGGGGACAATAATTATTTCATGATTAGTGCATGATTAGAGAACACTATGAAAAAACCTTAGAAAACCTATAGTTTTATATCAGTGGTGATTTACATGGTTCAGTCATGGTTTTACTAACCATGAATCCAAACCTTATGAATTTCCTAGGTGTGTCTAGTTCCACCCACACAGTTGGCACTCCGTTAGAAAAATCGTTTAGGAAAATTGTACAGCCTTCCTAGATTTTTTAAAATTTTAAATTCATAAACTAAAATCACTAAATTTAAACACGCACACCCCTTATTTTCTCTCCCAATCAAGCCTCATATCCTTTATCTCTCGTGAACATACCCTACCCTCCCCTATTGATTTGATTTAATGGATTTTCATCATGGATTATTTAAGTAAATAACCTATTAAGTGATTACATTCTTCTTCTATAGACCTAATCTCTTATTTTCATTGATTTCCATTCTCCCCTAAGGCCATGGAGCCCTAGGGATCATGTTGTAAAAATTTTATAACGTGTTTAGTTATGTTTATGGTATCCATTTTCTACATAAGGGTCTTTGTTTTCTTCTGTTGTGGATTTCATCTAGTTACCAACAGGTTCACCTGATTAAGGTAGGTGGCTCCACATTCCCCTTTTTGTTAGTTGAACTTTTAGGTGCCTTATTTTTAGAATTTAATTCCTAAAATATAGTAAAAAATTTATTATGCCAATTTGTATAAAAATTAATGTGAAAATTAATATTTTGATTAATATCTTGATACGGGTGATATAAATGGATTTAAATCATGTTTTATATTAGAATCATGAAATTTTTATAAACTATTTGGTGAAATTATTTTTTTAAATAACTACTTAAATAGTTAATCTTCTTAGGAAACCCTAGGTGCTTGGGTAGGAAATCCTAAAATGGGTTATAGTCCCTTATGACTAGTTATGTGTGTCTCCATAACTATTTAAGTAATATCATATATATCCCTACTATCCAGTGAAGTCATTTTTATATCCATTCTACTAGTTGAGGGTATTTCTATAACCTGTAAAATAATTTCACAAGGTGAACCAAGACTTAGTGACCTCAGGGATCACTAATTTGTTGTATATTTTTAAAAGAATTTTTTATAGTCCCTTAATCAATTTAATTTGATAAAATATATGTATAACACTATTTGGATAGATAAAAATGTTTAAATACTAATTTTTTGAATTTATTTTCATAATATCATTATTTAAAAAAAGATTATATATAGAAAACTTAGTGGAATCATAATGGGCTTGTGTTTCTCACACCCTATACACACAAATAGGTGTATATTAACCTTGTTTTATCTATTATAGAAAAAATCAAGTTCTATATAGAGGTGGAAAGTTCTCAAGTTACCTTATTTAAATTGATGAAGTTGACATAGTGAGATGTTATCCCTTGTGTCACATGAAGAAGGGTAGTAGATAATTTTTTTATTTTTAGTTTAGTTTTAGTCTTCTTATATTGATCATGTATCATATAGTCATCTTTCCATTATGTTACTCATATTTTTTGGATTGTGGGTTGCATTGATATGGTTATTCAATTATGAAATGTAATAATGCTTCATTTTATTTTTAGTTTTTCTATAACATGTGTTGAGATGTTTATTTTACTTTTAATATATTTGATTGCATGAATTACCAATGTATGGTGAGGTCATGAAGAGTTATTATTTAGGACCCACTTGTTGGAACTACTGGGAAAATTCATTTGCAAAGAGTGTTCTTGATTCATGGGAACTAGTTTCTATCCCATTGAGATCGGGAATTACCTTTGAGCCTTGACATGTACTAAATTAGGTGCCTAGGTCAGCGGAAACCAATAAGACCCTAGACCTGCACACCTGATATCTAGTTCTCATAAGCACATAAATTACATATTGAATTTTAAATGAACTGAAGTGACCCAATTTTAACCATCAATAATTACAATATCACATACAAATATTGATTCACTTACGTGTAGAGGAACTTTTTGGTTTATTGTTTTAGAGAGAAAGGAAAAAATTTAACTAACAAATCCCATGCCATTCTCATCAAATGGAATTTTTTAACCATATATGAATGTAATTAATCTATAATAATTCTTAAACATATCCTAAAAAATTCTCCACACATGCTACTATTATAAACATATCATGTGTAATAATTTTCATCATAATTTGGGGAAATAGAAACATAATAAGGGTGAGATCAAACAATTGGTAAGTTAAAACATATATCAGAAGATATCAAGGCATAACTTACCATGAGTAATGTGGTAGTAAACAAATTATAATCAAATAATTCCATATAATTGATCACATGATCATGAAACAAATCCATGGATGAAATAATTAAATAATAATATGAATGAAAATAACTAAATTTATTGTGATGGAACTTAAAATGCTATATATCTTGATCTTTACCACCAAGTCCTTAACTAATAATTTTTTTTCTATCAAGTCTACAACTTAAACATTAATATTTCCATAAAGGTAACAACCAAGACATCATACCTACATTGGGTCAACATACACTAAATACTCAAAACTATTGTCTCATTAAACCAACCAATTCATTAAGGGCTATATTATACTGGGCCCCACCCAATAATTCCATAAATCCAAAGAATTCACTAAATAAAAGTTATGAATATCAATACAATTCATAATCTACTTGCCTTAGGAATCAATAAAAATCCATATTAAGATACAAACACATGAAATTTAAATAATTTTCCATTAAATAAATGGAATAATATAGGCATAATCCATAGAAGGAAAGAAGGTGGATGATTAAATAGTACATAATAAACTTTCCTTATTAATCCATAATCATCTATATTAAAATAATAACATATAATATGTCAATACTTTCCCCAGTCAATAAACAATCATAAGCTATCTAGAGAAAGAAGGTGGATGGTCAAAAAATAAATATCCCATGTGTATAAAAAAAAATGTTAAAAAAAGTAGTTAGATAAGATGAATTCATATATATATATATATTGGATACATTTATTTTAGAATTTATCATGATTTATTCAATAATATACTAGGTTTTGGTTTGTTTTTTTAAGAAACTAGTACTCAAGAATCAAAGGTTAAGAAATTGGAAAACAAAAAATTTAGCATTAAATGCCGTGAAATACATATTCATGATGTGTAATCCTTGAGCAGAATATTTACCATCAAATTTACAAGATGTGAGAAAAATTAAAATATGTGAACATAATACATTACATGAACATATTAGATGACATGAAATCTTATAATTTTGAAACTTGATGAAGATACATGACATAAACATTATATATGATGTGAAAAGTTAAAAATATAAATACTACTAAAGATACAATCCATGAAATCTAGGAGATCCATCATCTTCTAAGACCTTTTCGGATATGAATTACACGATGTGAACCTAATTTACATACCATGTATGTTTTTAGGCAGAAGTCACTTTAAAAACTCTCATGACATAAATTATTTACACATCCTAAGACGTTCAAGTATATATATATATGAGGAGACCCCTCAATGTGAAAAATCCTGGAAAGTAGTCAAACCCTTTCTATTTTCTTATAATTTTCTCTCTATTTTCTTTCAAACTTAGTTCCATTGTTTTCTTTTCCATTTTTAGTCATTTTGTTTCTACTAATTCCCATTCCAAAACTCGTTTATTGCATGTTTCTATTCCAAAATTATAATCAAATTCCAATTATTTTCAACTGCAATTGATATTGAGTTCTTCATTGTTCATTCAGAAATTTAGTATTTGATTGATTTTACATTATTTTAATCATGTATTGCATTGATTTCAGTTGTTTAATTATTATCTCAAGAAAGAGGCTTGTTTCCTCACTTTTGATTAATACATTCTTGTGAGGATAATCAACTTAGGATTAAGAGTCGAGATTTAGGGTGGATTTAAATGTAATGAACCTCTAAATCAAAACATGGGTAACCTTATGGATAATAATTTGGTTAAATAAAAATTTCTTTTCACAAGATTTTGAATAAACCTGTTCATGATAAGTGTTATTGAAAGACCCTGACCTAGTTGGACTTGAGAAATATTTTACAAATAGCTTGTGATACTTTCTAACTTTGAAGATAAGGATAATACATCTAGGTTTTTTACTATATTTGGAACAATGAATAGTATCATAGTAGGTAGATCTAATTGGTATTATAATGACCAATTGATGACTATGCACCGATTCGGAGCCTAATCCATAAGTCTAACCCAATCATGATTTTTGATTAATCTATTTGTTAAACCCTAAGATTGAGATTGATCCCTTTTCTCTTTCCTATTTTAATCCCAATATATTTAAGATATAGAATAACCAACCAAATAGAGTTTATGAGGAATCATACTTCAAGGTTCTTAATGTTAGGTTTCCAATCTACTAGCTTATCCCTATGAGTACAACCACTCACTGCCACTATGGTTCACCTATGTAGCTAAGTTTATTTTGGGATATTTTAAATTCTAATTTGATCACTGCCTATGAATTCTCAATGACACTATGTGGGCTAGTCAAATTTTGGTTCTATTTCTAGGGATAATTGCTTCTCAGGCTTAGTGAACTTTAGTGTGATCCTTGGATCAAATCAACACTTTTATCTTTACCCCTTTTCTTTTTACAATTTTCTCACATGTAATAGAACTTATGTCCTATATTCTTTACCCTAGTGCATGTGTCAGGGCCCTTTGTCCCAATTAGAGATCCTAGATGCTCAAGAACCACATTATTTATATCCCAAGATTGATATATATATAGCTGCACACCGTCATATAAATATTTATGAATGAAACAAACATTCACCACCTAACCCTCAAAACCTCTAATATGCGCCACCTAAACATTAGGGAGAGCGACCAGTGCTATATGAGAGCACCATTAAGGACTACGACTTTTCTTCCATTAGTGGTGTTATGCTGAAAACCATCTTCCCTCCTATACAGGAACATACATTTGAAATTAAACCTAGACTCATCCACATGATCCATAACATGAGATAGTTTAGTGTACTTCAAAGTGAATATCCCCATGAACATATATTAAAATTCTTAGAAGTATGTGACACCTTTCAGAATCATGGTGTATCTTATGATGCCATTAGAATTTGAGTATCCCCTTTCTCCTTACATGATAGAGACAAGGAATAGATCAAAAACCAAGCTCCCATGTCCATCATGAATTGGGATGATTTATCCAAGAAGTTACTAGATAAATAATTCAACAAAATATGAACTTGTAAGCTTAGGAATGAAATCTAGAATTTCTCCCAGGAAGATGGAGAATTAGAATTGTAAGTATGGGATCATTTTAAGAATCCAACTTAGAAGTACCCACATCACGAACTTGATGTGTGGCTACATCTTCAAACATTATATTAAGGACTCCAACCATCTTCTCACATAGTTATGGATGCCACTGCTGATGGTAGGCTCATTTTCATGATTCCTGAAGTCGGCATAACACTTTTAGATGATATTTTGTACATTTTTAGTCTATAATATAGTGATAGAGGACCAACTAGGTGTGGAATATATTAGGGGGAAGATAATACCTACCTTACATCCTAGGTTGAATCTCTCATGAAAAATCATGGATCTTATTAGCTACCCACTCCACCACTACCACAACCTACCCCTGTTATAAAAATCCAGGCTTATGAAATGTGTGGAGACTTTCACCCATATCAGGACTAAAGGGAAGGTATAGAAGATCCAACAAATCAAGATTGTAATTACATAAATTACAGTAAAAAAAATTGTTTCAACCATCCCAATAATATCCATTGTATTATTATCAATAGAGGCCATATCGGCAATTGAAACAACCCAATCAAGGTGTCTATCAACATAAGAGTGGTCAAGCACCACCATGAAATTAGGGACCACTGGGTACGCACCATTCAATTAATATCCTCAACCAGAATAATAATTTCAGTAGCAACCATTTCCCCTAGAAATCAACAATCTTCACCTGCTTTGGAATACCAGTTTTAGGAAGCTCTACTAAGGTAAAAAAACAATCCCCACCTCCATATCAAATATTAAAAATCTAATAACTATATTTTTTCATAAAGAAGATCATATGATGACTACCCAAGAAACCAAAATAAAAAACTAAAGGGATTCCCTATAAAACCTTCATCACTAAGTGGGTAAAATCTCTAAGACTCTTATAGATCAATTACTAGGTATATTTATAGGTAATATAAAAACACATCCAATAGATATGGATTAATATATGGTCTATATGAGTGGGGAATAATTTATTTTTATCAACCAGACATAGGTGAGGAAATCCAGTCAAAATAACTGGAAACACATGCTTCAATCATCAGTAAAGGCAGTGATGATAGAATACAAAAAATATAGTCAATAGAAAAATATGGAATCCAAACCGACTAAAAAATATCATATACAAGAGAATACTGAAAATGAATATGTCTATGTGGCACCTCCACTAAACAATCCACCCATCCCCTTCCCATATAGTGTGAGAGAAAGAAAAAGAGAGGGACAATACAAAAAGTTTTTTGACATGTTTATGAAATTTCACAACAATACCTCATTTATAGAGGCAATCGATTAGATAAATACTTATGATAAGTTATTAAAGGATTTTATCTCAAATAAAAAGAAAATGGAAGACCTAAGAGTTATCTTCTTGAATGAATAATGTTATGAAGGCATTCAATAGAAGCTACCACCAATGATACAAGATCTTGAATGTTTCTCGATTACCTGAACAATAAGGACATGAAATTTCAGAAGATCCCTATTATAACTTGGTGATAAAATCAATATCATTCCTATGAATGTCTTTTGGAAGTTAGGGATTTATTTAATGGCCTGAAATCCTTCTTTATTTATTTATTTTTGATAATACTCCTTTTAAGGGTTGAAGGGGAACCCTTAAATGGCCCGTAGGCGTTGTGACATTATAGGACCCGAAGGTCTTAATGGAATACATCTTGAATATGAATACTTGAAATTTACCCTCCACAACATCTTCATCATGATTATCTCTCCACCTTTTCATGGATGACCGACTAGCTATCCTGTGTAGAGATGCACATTCCTAGTACTAATGGAAAATTCCATACCCTCACATTATTCAAAATCCTACAGCTCTACTATGGTGAATGTGCATGATCTAAATCTTCCTATATAGCTTGTTCCATATATAATTTTTCTAGTTTTCATCTTTATATTTGGTGGTCCGAAGGCCTAATGGTGGCCCAAAGTCCTTAAGGGGATTAAAGGCCTTAAGGTGGTCTAAAATCCTTACTGACCCAAAGTCCTTAAGGACTCTACGCCTAAACCAGTGGTCCAAAGGTGAATAGTTCAAGCTGTTACACCACTGTACCATACCTGCTACAGTAACTAATATAGTATCTACTATAGTGACCCGAAAATATGAATCCACTTGGATTCAAACCTAGGTCTTGGGGATGCACTTGAAGAGTCCCCACCAATTGGGCTAAGTCTTATGTGAAAAGTTAGGGATTTAGTATTTAAAACCAACAAGGTTTTAATTCAATTGGAAGAATGATCATTCAAGTACCCTTGATGGATTCTAGAGGTCATTTTAGTGAAGCTAAATATGTTTAGCTTTCCTTCTGATTTCCTTACCAAGGATAAAAAATAGGAAGATGATGTCCCCATCATTCTAGAGAGACCATTTATTTCTAATGGGAAGGAGTTTATTGATTTTAACCAAGGAAGGTTGATTTTTAGAGTTAGAAAGGAACAAGCTGTTTTCAACTTAGTGAAAGCCTCCAAGAAAAGTGGCTAGTCATTTGATTTTCAAGCCATATTTATTACTAAAGAGAAAGATGATTATATGACCCGTGAAGATGACATAGAGACATAATCTCCTAATAAATATGAATAATGTGATCATGATGAAGTGAATTACATTTAACCTCTAATAAGGGATATCATCCTACCATTCATACCCTCAATCATTAAGAAAAATTCCTTGAGGGCATTTTCCATGATTTTAAATTAATCTAAATCAAAGTATGTCTAGCACTTGAATTTAAATGTAGTTCTAAATGTGAGAAAAAATAGGAATGGTACAATATTTTAGATTATATTTCCTGAAAATTAGGTAATTTTAGTAATGTTGGAGAAGGTTTAGAGGTTTTTAACTTCCAAAAAAATTCACATTGTGTAAACAATACATGATGTGAATATGTTGGGATTGGAAAAATAAAATTTTCATGTTTTACATGTCATGTATCAATTAAATGATGTGAAAAAATTGAGAAATATATTAAATCCATGATCTCAAGGTTTATTCACGAATTCTCCCATGTCATTTCCTCTCTCACATTCCATCCCCTATCTCGACCACTACTTGTCCTTCTGCACCATGAGAAACCACATTCATCTACTCCTCCTCCCTTCCTCATTTTATCACTCTCATAATCAATTCACCTACCCATTTATATCCTATAATTTCTCAATATATCCCTCCATTATGTCTCAAACTAGTACTATAATTGTGCGACCAAATGAGAAGACCCTTTTCCTTCATTGAAGCAAACTATGCATACACCATCACCATCACCCAAAGATTTCCCCCGTTGTTTTCCCCATACAGTTCTGCCACTCTATCCACCTCCAGATAGTCCCAATCTTCATCCAACCCATCCCAGGGTGCTACTCTATTCCCACACCTGCACCCCTACCTTCAATTATCTGAGCCTGAGTTGTAGGTATGGTTGTTCCATCTACAGGACAAGCATATGAGGACCAACAAGACTCTGGACCAATCAATTCTTGAGAATATCAATGTGTATGAGGAGGTCCTTGATATTCTTGGATACATGGACCTCTTCAGTATCACTGAGGTATGTAAGGAGACATACCAAGATTTGTTCCTAGATTTCTCAGCCACTTTGGAGCTCGATGAAGCACATGTCACTTTACGACTCAATGGCCGACCTTGTGAGATCACTCTGGGAGACTTTGGAATTAGTATTAGTATCTACACCATATATTTTCTCACTTCCCTAGCCTAATATGTTTGTCGATGGATCCAAGCAAGATGGATGTGACAATGAGTTGGGAATCGATCAACCAAGACCCCCATATCTTCCATGATCCACACACGACAAAGAGAACCTAGCTCTGGGGTTCCACTCTATGGATTCTCCACCAAGATCTACCTCATGACTTGTTAACAAGAGGTGATGATCATTAGAGAATCATCCAGATCAAGTTCATCATCCTAGTTTATTCCATGGGCAGCCCTTCCATCAATATGGACTTCTAGTTTTCATTATACTACTAGGCCCAAGTGCATTGGGCTCATGGTACCCTTATGGGAGGTAGCTTCTTCAACCACCTCACCCATCATATTAGAATATTTTATATCTCTCAACCTTATTCCTCTATTTAGAATATGGAGTCCATAAATCTTCTCATGCTCCATAAGATGATTATATTGATGAAGATTGAGAGGAATTACCTATGGTTCCTCGAGTATATCGAGGATGCTACTGAGGCCCCAACTCATCATGCCCCAACATTTTCTACCACTAATGAGGCTCTTGCCTCTAATGATCATGTTTCAACACCATCACCCTCCACCACTCCCTCAACCCCTGCTTCTGCCTCTTCACCACCCACCGACACTCCACCATCCCTACCCCATCTAGACCTACCAAACCATTTCCATTTGATATATGGTCTGTTATATAGTGAATTATAGAGAACCATATACATACATTCTTCTAATTCAGAATCCATTTCACCACCCACCACTATCCTCTACACCTATACTCCCACCACCCTCTATAGACCCCACTTCTACATCCGTTCTCACCCCACATCCTACCAAGGTCAGACTACCTATAGAGCTCATAGACCCTTCCACCCATTAGGAGTTTATAGAAGAGCATGGTTGATGGGGTAGGGAACCCACCCTTCCATATACCTCCGAGGAGACTTTTATTGATCCAACTTCTAGATTTTGTCGACAACATAGATTCACACCTCCCTGCCACCTATCATGATTGATCCACCTTTTAGCACTGCGACACCAATTACAGTGGTCGATAACCACACTTTATCTTCCCTAGATACCATAGATAGGGAGGGTTATATTCTGACACCCACTGTTTGGTAGGGGGATATTGATGAAGATAATAGTGGCACTACCTACACTATTTAGTTATACCCATGTACCTATACCCCATTATACTCTATCTTGGGGGTATTTTTGTATTTTTTGTATTCATTATTCTTTGATGTATCATTTATCATATCTATGAATGAGATAAAATGTTTAATACCATTATTTATTTATTATATTCATATTTACTTATGCATTTATTTATCTATGTATAGCTCAACTTCATCAGCCATGGTTATTGATGAGTCTATAAATACACTATTTGGCCTCCCGCATGAGATATAATAGTGTCTGGCTAACATACAGAGTCAGAATCAGGAGCTCTATCTCGGTACTCTATAAGAGTCCCCTCCATTACCTACATGGATACTACTTCTAACACATAAAAAATTTGGTCAACCCATTCCTGAGGTGTTTAACCCCATAAAATGACCAGTCGATCTTGATGACACCACCACCAGTTACTACAAGAGGTGGAGGATATTTGAGAAAATGGATCACACTGATTAATTCTTTTTTCCATCTATCGGGTTTAAAATTTCATTGTTAGATCATTATGGTAGGAAACACATATTTTTGTAATCTATTCTTTCATTGAGTTGATTAGGAACTTTGTTTTTTCTTTTATAGCACTTTATGTTTATCAATTATCCAAAACTTCATTATAGCCAATTGATGCATTTATTTGAGTTATTGTATCCTATAATTTACTGTGTAAACCTATAAATTTTTATGCTTCTATATTGATTAACCCTTGTGTACTAATGGTTTATCTAGTGAAAGTATTTTTTTCTATCAATTTTTACAGGTTCCTAGTTTCCCATCACTATACACAAACTTCTCCCATGGCATGACCTTCATTACAGGGAGATCATGATTATTTAATTTAAATTATTAATTTCAATTTACAATCTATCTAAGTTTCTATTGATATCTATCCCGCATAACTTTACATAATAGTGAAAAAAACTATTTTTTTAAGTTGTTGTGTGTGTGTGTGTGTGGGGGGGGGGTCATCATTGATATTTATTATCTTCACAATTTTATTCCTACATGTTTTCATTATTCTAGGAGATATTTTTCATTAAAATCATGATTTAACTTTAAATATCATTACATCTATTTAAATAAAAGGTAATGTTTTGTTTGTGATTATTAAAATCCATTTTTATTCATGTTTATAATTTTAGAATGATTGTTGATTTGAGTAATTAAATTTTAATTCTATATTCTTGTAATTTCTTTTGATGGAATTATTAGTGGATACTATGTTTTGAGTGATTTCCTTATTTTATATTCCCATTCCTGAGAGGATTATGTACATACAATATCATATTCTTGTATAAGAATATTTATTGAGAGATACTTGCTCCATATAAACCTATCAGAACTTTCATTGAAGTCTTATCAATGCTATGATTGAATAAATACACTTCTAAAATGATTGAGGCAATATTTTTGGAGCCGTTTTTTCTATGACCGACCATTACATATACTCTTATTTAGTACATAGTAGCTATGATTGACCTTATTATGATAGAGTGGTTTCAAGCCTATTATCCCTTCCTACCCTACTCTTGGAACTATATATGATTTTCTTTTGAACAAGCATGGGGGATTTTTTATCTCTGACATACATGGGATGTTGATACTGAGGAGGCAAACATATTTTCGCCAAATTTTTATGACATGGTATATGATTACCTTGATAGTTTTCTATGCATACCTTGTTACTTTTAAAAAATTGATTGTGTATTAGGAGGGTAAAAAATTACCATTTTTAGAATGATGGTTCTCATGAAAGAACATATATTATTTGGTGGTGGATGTGAGACCTATCGTAATCATGATTTTCAAAAAAATGAATAAAATGAAAAGGGAAAGGAAAAATGTACATTATTCATGATTTATTAACATATTCATGGACCCACTTTGAGATATTGGGAACAAAAATAATTTTTTTTCTAGAAGGTGTTTCTTTAATACACTATTCAAGATTATCATGCATTATACTATAGATCATACTCTCCTTTTTGAGCTTTATTTTAACAATCTACCCACTTACCCCAAGACTTAGAGTCATTTGAAACATATTTCTTAAAACCTCATGATTAATTTTTTTTATTTTTCTTTATGAAGTGAAGATGTTAGAAGTACTAAAAGCCTATAGTTAGGAACATATATTTAGTTCCTATGAATAAATTGAATTAAATTTTACCTTAAGTGATGAGAAAATTAATTGTGAGGTAAATTGAAAAATGGGTATAAATTATAAGGAATAGTTGAGAAATATTAATTAATGGAGGAAATAATCTGAATAAAGAACTTAACAACAAGGCATGACTGATTTTCTCTGTAGGGGTGATTCTGGAGGACTTTCTTTTTCTTCTAACTTATTTTTATTTTCTTTGTTGTAATGATCGTTTCTTGTTTAATTTTTCTGATTTAGAATCCCTGTTGATATGATTTTTTCTTGAGTATAAGAAACTCTTCAAGTATGGGGTAATTTGATAAGTTGAATTCGTATATATCTTTTAGATACATTTATTTATGAATTTATCATGATTTATTTGATAATACACTATGTTTTCATTTCTTTCAAGAAATATGGACTCAAGACTAAAAGGATGAGATGCTGGAAAAATATAAAATTCATTATTAAATGCTATGAAATATAGATTCACGATGTGTAATCCTTAAGAAGAGCACCGAAAATCCAATTTATAAGACTTGAAACAAGTTAAAATATGTGAAATAAATTTTAAGACATGAACTAAATACATGATGTGGAGATATTACATTATGTGAAAGCTTTAAAATAAAAATACTAATGAAGATACATGATGTAAAAATTGTACATGACATGGAAATTTTGAAATCTAAATCCCATTGAAGATACAAGATATGAAATATGGGAGATCCGTGATCTTTAGAGACCATTGCAGATCTGAAGTACACAATCTGAAACCCATTTTCACGTCGTGTAAGTTTCAAGGTAGAAGTCACTTTATGCACTCTTTATATGTTAATTGTTTAAGAGTTTTGTGATGTTTGAGTCTATATATATGTGGAGATCCCCAATGCAGAAAAAAATATTGGAAAATATCCAAAACCTTTCTCTTTTGTTCTCCATTTATTCTCTGTTTTCTTTTAACCTTAGTTATATTATTTTCTTTTCTATTTTTAATCATTCCATTTCTATTGCTTATAATTCTAAGACTTGTTCATTTCATGTTGATGTTTAAACATTATAATGTAATTCCAATTTCTGTCCACTCCAATTTTTGAAAAATTCTTCATTGTGAATTTATTTTAGTATTTTATTGATTTTACATTATTTCAATTATGGGTTTCATTTATTTGAGTTGTTTAATTATTATGTGAAGAATACTACCTATTTTATAGCTTTTGAATATTACTTTCATTAGTGGATAATCCACTTAGGGATAAGGGTCAAGAGTAAGGGTAAATTTAAACATAATAAATCTCTAAATTAAAACCCGGGTAACCTTTAAGATAGTAATTAGATTAAAGAAAAATTTATTATCATATTGTATTGTATAAACCTAATAATGGGAAGTTTAATAAAAAGTCCTAGACTTAGTTGGAGTTTAGATATCTTTGAATAATAACTTTTTATACTTTCTACCTTTTAATATTGGTGTAGTGCATCTATTTTTTTACTATATCTAGACAAAAGAATAGTTGTAGCTTAGTTAGATCCAATTGGTTTTACTATGAAAATTGGTGACCTTTGAAACACTTCTTATCCTAAGCCACAGGTTTATACCAATCTATATTTAGGATTAATCTTTTCCCTAAAACCTAAAATTGACTACGATCCATTTTCTCTTTCCTTATTTAAACACAAACTATTTAAGTTCTAGAAAACCAAACAAAAGGGGTTTTTCAGGAATCATACTTCATGGTTTTTATCACTAGGTTTCCTACCTACCATCTTTCTTCTGTGGGTTCAAATCCATACTACCACTATGCTGTGACTTTGAAGCTGAGTGTAGTTTAGGATATTATAAATTATAATCTGATAAACACCCACAAATAATCAATGAAACCACATGGTTTGGTTATAGTTATATATGAACAACATTTCTAAAGGACAACACTTTGAAAGGTGTCAAATAATAAATACATTGGAAGAAACATCATGCCTATAACTGAGGATGATTGGGAATGGTGAAGGAAGTGGTAGATTACTAATCTTATAGAAATTTCATTCAAATATTCATAAATAATGAAAAATAATGACCATAAAAGTTATTTAGAAATAGATAAGGACATTCATAAAACCATCTAATGAATATGGTCATCGAAAAGAAGGATTCTCGTCTGCAAAGAATATGTAGAGTTAGTTTCCTTAAAATTGGTAAATTATGTGTCAAGGGTGGAAATGAAATAGTGATAATACATATAAAACCACAAAAATAACCACAGGGTAATAAAATTCTTAGGTTTTAAAATAAAAAGTATTCAAATTCCCTAGATAAATTGTATTTCAAAAGAAATCCCAATTTTGAAATTGAGATCAGAGAAGAAACCATTACGACTCGAGTACCATCTTAATAAAAATATAATGAAAGAAGGAATGTGAAGTGAAACATAAAATATCATGAATAGGATAATAATCATGATATAATACATCAAATAATAATTTATTAAAACATAAAAGGAAATATGGTGCACATTATGATACATGTCTCAAGGAAATCAACAATTGAGAAAAAGAACCCCTTAAAATGTCACAATATTTAGAATTTAAAATCAACAGAAGGTAGAAAATGAGATATATTTGAAAATATCTCTGATTTTGTGAAATATATGAAAACAATAACCCCATTTTCAATGCATAAACCATAAAAAATGAACAAGTTGTGAACATAAATCATATCTTAATGAAATATAATTGAGATCCAAAAATCGTTATGATAATGGAAATGTAAGAATCAAAAGAACATAAAATGAAATTAAAATAAAATGAAATTAAATATATAAATTATAATTTAATGAAATAGGGTAGTGAATACACCACATAAAAGAAAATATGGTGCACACTATTAGAGTTGACTCATGGAATTGAAGATAAAGAAAAACAACACTTATGACTTTAGAAACATTAAAATAAATACCCCTTGATGGATATAATTTAAAATTAAATATTAAATACTATAAATAATGATAATAAATTGATAAAAAATGAGAAATTGGAAGTGAAATAAACCATAAAAAATAAAACATGGTGTATAAGAAGAAATATTTCTTAAGCGGTGAAAATTGAAATAAGAAACCCTCACCTTAATTTAAAACTTCCTATAAAGAGATTAAATATAATATATACAAAATATAACTATATAAATAAACCATTATAGAACCTTATTCATATATATAAACTTTTATAAATTATTTTAACCATATATGAGGAATATATCACTAAATTATAATTTATTTCATTCACTAAGTTTTAAGTAATTTTGACCATTAGTTTCATACAAGTACAATAGTGACATGGTTTATTCTTAATTTTTAGTTCAAATTTAATCATTCCTAGATAATCCAAGATAATAAAATCACAGTGTTTCAATGATTCATTAAATATTATTTTCACACAGTGAATGATAAAGCTATTGTGTGTGAAAAAGAAAATTGTGTAGAACTACTTTTGCTGTGTATAACTATCAAATGGTGATATATATTAATAAATATATGAAATATAAATAAAAAAATTATATAATCATTAAAAAATATTATATAAATTATTATTGACATTACCATTATATAAAATTCCTCTATCATTGATGACATACACCTTATAACACCGTTTACTTTTTTGAAAAAACTGACCCAAAAAAGATCATGTTATAATGATTTTACGAGTAAGAGCATATTTAATATATGTTAATAAAAATATCATGGAAGATTAAAAATTATTAAATATAATTTATATTAATTAAATACACCCTTATAACTATCCATGAAGGGTGGTTATGAAAAATTAAATTCATCATTCTTAGAGGCGATAGTCCGCAAGTACAAATGATTAATGACTCAATTTCCCACCAAATGTGATGGAATAAAGGTATATGGTAACTTATAATTTAATAATTATAACTGTGACACATTAAAGATATTAATTAATCAAATAAATCCTTGTTACCAGGTCTGAGATATGGTGGTGAAAAAAGAACCGCATCGCTTTGTAGAGGTGATAGTCTACACGTATGCATGATCAATGTTGTTTTATTTTTCTTAGTAAATGGAAAGAATTGAATCCTGGTTAATCCACTTATATAATGAAATTATTGTATATTAACAATACATATTCAATTATATTAGGGTGGATAAATTTTTTTTGGAAGATAATGAGTAAGAAGAAAAGTATAAGGAGTAAGAAATACTCACGTTGAGAAAATATGATTTCTTATGGAAATATCATTGGAAAGAGAATCCATAGGCTACAAATTGAGACCATAGTATTATTAAAGTGATAGAGGGTTATAGGAGGATAAAATTAGTATAGTTTTAGGATGTAATTATAGGTATAGGTATAACATGAAGTGGTGGAAGTGATCCCCCTTTATAAATGATGAAAAGTGGAATTTTTGTAAATACTCTAGATTTTTCATTAATAACATAACACTATTCCAATGTAAATGGATTAAAAGGTGATAAATAATTTAATGTATGAAAATTTAAAGCCTATAATCCTATTAGTCATATATTTTGGATAAAAATTGAGTTATTTAAAACATTTCCCCATACTTTTTTCACAATCAACATTTACTATGGTAACTCATTTTTAACATCAATAATTAATTTTAATAAAAAATTTAAGATTAGAATTATGAAATAATTTAATTTTTTTAATTAAATATATAAATTTTTTCCAAATTATTTTTTATGTGAGAAAAGATAATTTTTTAATTAACACATATAACATATAAAATAGTTTTCAAGAAGAGTGTGGTATAAGCTTAAAATTTATGTTTTGGATTAAAGAATCAATGTTATTTATTTTAATGAAATAAATTGGGTTTTTATGAATGATATAAATTTTATTGGGGTTCCAAATCAATCCAAAACAAAAATAATATTTAATTGAAAGAAACGACCAAAAATAGTTTTTTATTTTAATATTTAATTAAGTCCTCAAAATTTTAGTCATAAGTTTTCTAAATGTAACTTAATATTTTTTTATGAATTACCTTAATCATTATAAACCATCTAGATAATGATAATTTTTTAATTTGTTTTTAATTTTATATGCTTCTTGATATAGTCATAAATGCTATGATTTTAGTAAAAATTGTATTTTTCACAATTTATCTAAAAATAAATTATTTTAGAAAAATTTAAAAAAATCATATTAATATAATATTTAAATTATGAAACCAAAAAGAAGTTAATTTGGTCAAATTAAATTTACTATTTTTGAGAATTGAAATTTTAAATAAAAAATAAATATATAACGAAAATTGTTTCCATATGAAAGTAATATTTTCAAATATTAACAATTATTATTGTTATTTTATATCAATTAATTAAAAAATTTAATATATTATTCATATAAATAATATATTTTATACATAATATATTTATTTTTAAATTAATTGCATAAAATTAAATTACATTTTAAAGAATAAATCAGTTTTATTTCTATTATTTAGCTATACTAGTTGAGGTTTTTAGTGCCTTAGTATCAATAATTAGATTTGTTTTTAGTTCAATATATATTTCATAATTTTTTTACCTTTATTTTTACCCATAAATTATGTGGATAGATTTTAACAATTATATACTATTCTATGGTTTATTGTGGTTTAGTGTTTCATTTGAAGTAAAATATCAAACACATTTGGATTTAAATGAAACTATAATGTAAAATCTGAGGGATTTACATTCTCCCACACTTAAATTAATTACATCCTCACAATTTTAATTATCATTTACTAATAAAATTGGTTAATGGTATCTAAAATATAAAAATAAAT
Source organism: Viscum album (assembly GCA_963277665.1). Taxonomy (NCBI): domain Eukaryota; kingdom Viridiplantae; phylum Streptophyta; class Magnoliopsida; order Santalales; family Viscaceae; genus Viscum; species Viscum album. The sequence continues at coordinate 1,957,595,865 of OY728136.1, read as the reverse complement.
CAACATATAATATCAAATGATTTTTCTACCTTAATATCTCAGGTACGACTAGGAAACACATTTTTTCCCTTTATCATGTTAACCTATAGATTAATATTTATTTTGAAAATGATTTCACTTTTACATCCTTTTCCACACATGAATAATATTCCAATTCCTTTGAGGCATTCACTAGGGGTTTCTTCCTAAATTTTTTATATGATAAATATTGAATCTTAGTTTATATATCATCTTCATCACCTAAACTTCCATGATATTCCCTAATTATATTGTTTTTTTTGTGTTTGGAAACTCAAAAAAGTTCATGATATTAATCATAATTCATGACATATAATTATGCATAAAAAATGTTTCTCACTCAAACTCTTAACCAATTAGGTTACTTATTGAGACAATCTCTACATTTTTTATTGCATCTGTCTTTAACATGGTTCATTCGGGATTCACCTATTACTAAATCATAATACAATTAATCATGATTGATTAGCATTAAGTCCCTTAAATAATTATCTTATGAAAAAAACAACCCAAAAATTTTATCACTCTTTTAAATTATTAAATTACATTTATGTTTAATCTAAACCACTCTTAGATCAATATACGTTTTTAGGTTGAGTTATCTAATATTACATAATATAATTCCTTAATATAATAAGTAATTAATAATGTATTGTAAATATAATTGTATTAAAAAAATAATATACTCTATGATTATATAGCCAGGAGTGTAGTATTTGACCAACTCATTGTTCACCAAATTAAATATTGGATTAATACCCAAAAAAAACTTTTTCATGGTGATTACCCTTAAGTGTATTTCTTTCAAGGATGAATTCACTTTATAATATCCATACAAAGATGAAATTTCAAGTAAAGAATAGAATATATTACCCTAATCCCCAAACAAAGATGCGATCCTACATTTATTCTTATCCCTTAGACTTATCCCTAGGGTTTTCAGTAATGTTCTCTTATCCTAATTCCTAAAAAACAAAAAATATTCAATATTTCCTCAAACAACCAAAAGGGTTAAATATACCTTTAAGATTATTATCAATCACAATTTATAAACACTTTAATACATTTATAATTATTATATTATCTTTAACTAATAACATATTAATCTTTAAATTTATCTAGACCTCCTTGATACGATTTAAAAGGCCCTATACCCACACTCTTAGGATTTAGTGATCACATACACATAAATTACATACTAATTTTGAAATGAACTAAAGTGACCCAATTTTCAAAACCAATAATTACAAAATAACTAAAAAATATTGATCACTTAAATTCTAAGAACCTTTTAGGTTTATAGTTTTAGAGAGTTGAGAAAAAAATTTAACTAAAAAATCCCATGTATTTCATATAAAATGGACCTTTTTGATTCCATATAAGAAACTACTTAATCCATAATAAGTCTGCAACATCTCCCACAAAATGTTCTTGAAATTCCAGTATTCTTGACAATTCATGTGTAATTCTTTTCTTTATAACATTACGAAATGAAACATAATAAGGTTGATCTCAAATTCTCAGTAAGGTAAAACATATATTAGATACTATAGAGGTTTAAAATGGGGATTAATAATATGGTGGAAAAAATGATAATAAAATAATGTCGTACAATTGATTCCCTGAAATTGAAACAAATACATGGATGGAATGACAATATAAATATTCAAAAAGATAATAATAAATAAATTCATGGTCATGGAATGCATAATGCTAGACATCTTTATCTTTATTGTTAAGGCCTCATCTAAGAAATTATTCTTTATATCAATTCCATATCTAGGGTTTCATTTTTTCCATCAAGGTCACAACCAATACATCATGCCTAAATTGGGAAGACATACACAAAAAAACCAAACCTTTTTTATCATGAAACCAACTGATGCATTGAGGGGGTGTATAATAATAGGCCCTACCCATCACTTATTTAAGTATAATTAATTAACCATATTAATTATATGAGTATCAAAATAATACATAATTAACTTTCCTTAGTAATCAATAGATATATTTATTGAGATACAAATATTTTAAATGTAAATACTTTTCCAGTTAATAAATGGGATAACAAGGAAATAATCCATATATGGAAAGAAGGTTGATGGATAAACAATACATAATCATATTTTCTAGTATTTTATACTCATCTATATAGTAATAATAACATACAAGATACCAGTACTTTCCCCTTTCAATGAATAATCATAATCTATCAAGATAAATAATATGGATAGTTAAAAAATGCATATCCCAAGTGTAACACAAGGAATTTAAAAATAAGTTGAGATATATTGACAACATATTCTTAAGAAAAACAATTTTAATGGTTTCACATCATAAATTAATTAAAATATACATCATACCTATAACAGATCATGATTTGGAAAGGACAAGGTTGTGATGAATCATTCTTATTATAGATTATTGATTCAAATATTTTAAAGGAATTCCAAAGTATAAATAAATGAAATTAATAAATTATTTAGGCATAGGTAAGGGCATTATTAAGATAATCCAATTAATATGTTCATGTAATATGAGGATTACCATCAGAGAGAAAAATTATGGGGGTTTTAAAAAGAAAGTGCAATAAAATTCCCCATATAGATTATCTTTCAAAAGAAATCCTGGTTTTGAAATTGAGATTGGAGATAAAAAATTTATAGCTTGGGTAACATATTAATAAAAACACCATTAAAACGGGAACGTGAAGTAAAACATTTAATATCATGAATGAGAAAATAATCATGATATAATACATAAAATAGGAAGTCATTACACCATAAAACTAAACATGGTGCACATTATGAAACATGATACACCATATAAAATAAAACATGATGTATAATAATAAACATGTCTTAAGGGGTGAAAATTGAGGAAAAAACATTACATTAATTTTCAAAATCCAAAAAAGTGATTGAATCTCATTAATAAAAATAAATATATTAAGGAAATATTTAAGAACTGTATTAATATCTATAAAAATTTATTAAATTCTTTTATAACCATCTATTATAAATATATAACTTAGTTAAAGATTATTTCCATCAATGAGTTTTAGGAAATTTAGATTGTTTTTTTTGTACTAGTACCATGGATAAAGATATATTCTTACTTATTGGATAAAATTTTATCATTATTAGATAATATAATAAACTATAACCATAGTGTTTAAATTATTTAATATATCATATTTTTATTTGGATAATGATAATTGTATGGTTTGTGAAAAAAGAAACTATGATGAACTAGTTTCACCATGTTTAATGATTAAAGGTGATATATATTAATAAATACACTAATTATTAATATAACATTTTATATAATAATTAAAAAATACTAAATAAATTATTATTACATGATATTACCCTTATATAACATTTCTTAATCATTCATTATATAAATATTATTACATCATTCACTTAGGTGGTAAAACCGACCCAAACAAGAGCATGCTATAAGGATTTTATGAGAAAGTAAATGTTTTTATATAATGTTAATATAAACATAAAATAATACTAAAAATTTCAAAAATATCAATTAAATTCATTAAAATCATTCATAGAACCATCCATGAAGGGTGGTGATCAAAAATGAAATTCATCATTCATAGAGGCGGTGGTATGCACACACACATGATTGATGATTCCATTTCTCACCAAATGGGATTAAATGAGGGTATATAATAGATTATAATTTTGAAATAGGAAATAATTTTTATTTTTAAAATTCATCCTTTTTACCAGTCATGAGAGGTAGGGATGAAAAATGAACCATGTCGTCTCGTTGAGGCGACAACCTCTATGTATAGACGATCGATGTTGTTTTGTTTTTCTTTGTGGATGGAAATGATTAAATCATGGTTTATATAATTATATATTAAAATTTATGTATAATAATAATAATAATTTCATTATATTATGGAATTTAGAAATATTTTTTAAGATAAATATTTTGAAGAAAAGGATAAGGAGTAAGAAATACTCACATTGAGAACTTAAGATTTCACATGGAAATATCCTTGGAAATGGAGTCCTTAGGCTATCAAATTGAGATTGGAGGTTTATGAAAATGATATATGATTATGGGATGATAAAAGTTTTCAAGTTTAAGGATGTAATTATAAGGGGTAGGTGTATCAAGAAGTAGTGGAAGTGATCCCCTTTTATAAGTGAAGAAAAATTGAATTTTTGTAAATACTCCATAGTTTTTTATAATAGAATAACACTATTCCAAGGTAAAAGGATAAAAAAGTGGTAAATAATGGAATTTATGACAATTTAAGGTATATAATTATCTTATCTATACATTTTGGATACAACTTGGGTGATTTTCAACTTTCCCCTTAGTTTTTAAAATTTTTCCATAATTAACTTTTACTATGGTAACTAATGTTTAACCTTTGTAATTAATTTTAATGAAAAATTTAAGATTAGTATTATTAATTAATATATAAATTCAAATTTGATATATTTTAGTAATTTTATAAAATAAAATTTTTATGTTTGAGAAAATATAATTTTAGAATTAACACATATAACACGTAAAAAAGTTATCAAGAAAAGTATGTTTTTAAGTTTTAAATTTACAAATTGGATAAACATAACAAAATTTTTTATTTTCATGTAATATATTTATTTTTTATAAAATAAATAAATTTTATTTTTCTTCCAAATAAACCAAAAAAATAATATTTAATTTAAATAAAAAACAAAAAAATAGTTTTTTATGGGAAAATATTATTTATGTCCTTAAAATGTTAATTATAGGTTTTCTAAATTTAAAATAGTATTTTTTATATGAATAATATTACTTATTAAATAAATTTTATATAATTATTTTTTAATAAATTTTTAATTTAAACATGATTCTTGATATATTCATAAGTTCTATGGTTTTAATTAAAATTTTATTTTCACTCTTCACCTAGAAATAAATTATTTTAGAAAAACCCTAAAAATTTATCTTAACATAATACTATTACAATGAATACAAATTGAAAGTTACTCTGGTCAACTTTAAATTCTAAAATTTTAGAATTTAAATTTTAAATAAAAACATAGGTATATAATGAAAAATATTTTTATAGAAAAATAACTTTTAAACTATTAAATATTATTATTTCTTATTAATTACTAATCAAATTTAATATATTTTTAACTTCAATACTATGTTTTATCCATAAGATATTTATTTTATTAAAATTAATTGTATAAAACACAATTAAATTTTAAATCATAAATTTGTTTTATTAGTAATATCGCTACACTAAATGAATTTTATGAGAGACTTAGTATTAATAATGACCTTTATTTTTATTTCTATATATATTTTATAATTTAGTTATCTCAATTTTTATCTTCCAAATATATAAATATATTATAACTATTATATAATGTTATGTGGTTCGTTTTGGTTCATTGTTACATGAGAAAAAAGCTATCAAACAAATTAGTTTTTAAAGTAAAATATAATTTAAAATCATAGGGTTTTATATTATCCCCTATTAAATAAATTTGATCTTTATAATTGTAATTATCATTCACTAGTAAAATTAGTTAAAGGTATCTAAATGTTCGGAATAACTAAAGATATAATATGAAATGAGGTGAATACCTTAATATCTTAGGTATAAATATGAAAAAAATATTTTTCCATCATCATGTTAATAGATAGATTCATATTTCTATTGGAACTTATTGCTCTATACGTTCCTTTTCAACACATGAGGCATCTTTCAGTAACATTGACACATTCCCATGGGTGTTTCTTCCCACATTTTTGGACATGATGAATATTGAATAATCCTTTATTTATCATCATCATAACTTTAAATTCCATGATATTCTATTTCAATCTTAATTGATGTGTTTAGAAACTCAACTAAGTTCACATTGTTAATAATAATTCATGATAGATGATTAGGAATAACCATAATGTTTCTCACTGAATATCTTATCCTGTTAGGTTTCTTGTCAGGAAAATATCCACATTTTCTATCGAATACGTTTTTAACTTAGTTCCATCGATCTTTGACATTTAGTAAAACCCAAAGGATTTAATCATGAATGATGAGAATTTAATACTATATGAGAATTACTGTATGAAAAATTCAACCTAAAAATTTATTGATCTTTGAAATTATTGCATTAGATTTCAGTTCAACCTAAATCCCTCTATGTTTAACATAGGTTTAATTAGGTCGACTTTTTTTATATTTTTTAACCTAATTACTTAACAAAATAAGTAATTCATAATATATTGTGAAGATATTGTGATTAATCATAGAATATCCCTTGAGATTGTCTAACCGACTATGTATCCATAGTCCCAATCATCATGCTCCAGATTGAAGATATGGTTAATACTCAAAAATATTTTTATGTGTGATTACCCCTCGGAAAATATATTCCACATCCACATCCACCTTCTTGTATTTATATATAGATGTAAATTTTAGGAAACGAAACAATATCTACTTTACCAAAACTTAAAGAACTTACCCAATACTCAAACTTATCACTTAGTCGTATCCCTAACATGTTAACTAGATTTCTCTTATGCTAATACATAAACAACATAAAATATTTAATGTTAACTTAACCAACTTAAAGGGTTATCTATACATTTTAAATTATGATCAACCTTAATTTATTAACTCTTAATGAAACTTATAACAATTAAATTATCTTAAACTGATTACACGCTAATATCTAAAGCTATATAATCCTACAATTGATACCAATTATAAGTCCCCAAACCTGAAATATATATATCTAGTGTTTATAGACACATATATCTCATATTGGCATTAAAATAAAACAATGTGATCCAATTTTATCCATCAATAATTACAATATCACTAATAATTATTAAGCCACTTACATTTGAAAAAACTTTTAGGTGTAGAGTTTTAATGATTTCAAAAAAGATTTCAAATAATAAATTCCATGTCTTTCTCAAGAAATGAATGTTTTTTTCACAATATAATAAATTAATTAATCAATAATAATTCATCAAAAAATCCCAAAAACTTATCCACACATGCTAGTCTTATAAAAATATCATGTTTGATATTTTTCTCTATAACCTAGGAAAATGGAAATAAAATATGGGTGAGCTCAAATGGTTAGTAACAAAAAAATTATATCAGAAGCTATCAAGGAATAAATTTATCATGAATAATATAGAAGGAAACAAATGATAATAAAATAATACCATGTAAATAATCACATGGGCCTGAAATAAATCCATGGATAAGATAACAATATAAATAATCAAATGGATAATAATAACCGAATTCATAGTGATAGAATCCATAATGATGGAAATATTGATCTTTACCATAAAGGACTTAACCAAGATATTATTCTTTCCATCTAGGACTTAACTAGTATATCATTATTTCCTTCAAGGTTTCAACCAAGACATCACACCTATATTGGGTACGAATACAACAATTAACCAAACCTTTTGTCCCATGAAATAAACAGATGCATTGAGGGTCTTTATTATAGTGAGTCCCACCCATCATTTCTTTACGTCCAATTAATTCACTATATAAATGATATTAATATAAATACAATACATAGTATACTTTCCTTAGGAATCAATTAACATCCATATTTAGATACAAATATATGGACTTCAATACTTTCCTAGTCAATAAATGGTATAACATGGACATAAACCATTTAGATAAAGAAATAGAATGGTTAAATAATATATAATCAATTTTCCTCAATAACTGAGAATCATTTGTATTGGAATGATGAAATATGGTATGTAAATACTTTCCATAGTCAATAAATAACCATAATCTATCCATATAAAGAAGGTGTATGATTAAAAAATATATATCCCAAGTATAACATAATTAATGTAAAAATAATTTGACATAGATGAATAAAACCTTCAAAAGAAGAACACTTTTAATAGTGTCACATAATAAAGTCATTGGAAGAAACAACATGCTATAACATATGATGATTTGGAAAGTAAAATACATGGATGGATCATTCCAATTATAAATATTTGATTCAAATATTTGTAAATAAGGAAAAAATAGTAGGAAATAACCTTAAACAATTATTGAGGCATAGGTAACTACATTATTAAAATAATCCAATGAATACAACCATGTAAGAGGAGGAATCCTGATTGAGAAGAAGAGGGTTTTATAGTTTCCTAAAAATGAGTAAATAAAAATTCAAGGGGAAAATTAAATAGTTAAAATAAAAATAAAACCCCAAAAATTATAAGAGGAGAAGAAAATTATAAGTGTTTTAGAATTAAATAGCATTTAAATTTCCTATATGGATTATCTTTCAAAAGAAATCTTGATTTTGAAATTGAGATTAAAGGAAGAACCATTAAGTCTTGGGTAACATCTTAATAAAACCCCATGAAAGAGTAAACATGAAGTGTAGAATTGAATATCCTGAATAAAAAAATAATCTTGATATAATACATCAAAGATGAATCCATTTCACTATAAAAGGAATCATGGCTTACAATATGAAACATGTATCAAGGAAATCGAAAATCAAAACAAAGAACCCCTTACAACTTCAAAATCATTTGAATTTAAAATCCATGGAAGGTATATCATGATATATATTTCTAAATCCATTTTATTTCAAGAAATTTATGACAAAAATAAATCCATTTTTAATACTTACAAAAAAAGTACTAGTGGTGAAGACAAATCATATCTCCATGAAACAAAATTGAGATCTAAACCCATTTTTTGTAATGGAAAAATAATAATAAAAATAACATTGCATGAAATTAAAATATAATAAAATGAAATAAATTCAACATACTTGAAAGTAATATAGTATTTAATACACCATATAAATCAAAACATAGTGAGTAATATCAAACATTTCTTAGAGAATTGAAAATTGGAAAAAATAACACATATGAATTTAGGAACTTTTAAATCAAAACCCATTTCAGGATATAATTTAAAATGAATCATTAAATACATGTTGAAATGGAAGTATTTCCATAAGGAAATTTTATGTACCTAATTCATATAAAATATGTGTGGTTATATAACCCTATTTTTTATTGGGTATTTATCCATAATATCTTTGGTCTCTTTATACAGAAAATAAATGTATTCAATTATCTAAACACATTGATCATATTAAACATTTCATGTACCTGATAAATACAATTACATATTCATAACATGATAAGGTTACTTTATTTAAACATTATGAATCCAAATTATCCTTAATATATGTCAATTTAATTCACCTATACATCCTTATTAATTCAGTGATTTGGAAAATCTATTCAGATGCCCATATAATCCTTTGCTCTATTTAGGAAAATATTGTAACCTAATATCCATTGATAAATTATTCTAGGTATTTCTATGTTTTCATTCTCAAACATTATTCCATATATTTAAAATTCTCTTTAATATATTATATAATGAATTGTTATATTATGTTATGGGTGGGATCTATAAATATATATCCCCTCAATGCATTGGTTGGTCTCATGAGACAACTAAGATAAGGTAATGATGGTGCTCTTACCCTTCATGTATTATGTTTTGGAATAAGGCCTTGATGGTATGTTTATGATGTCTAACATTATGCATTCCCATAATTTATAAAATTATGATATCATTTAATTTTATCTAAGTGATTTTATTTCATTTTTCATTTATATATTATGTTATGAGTATGTATTTTTATGTGGAAAATATGTCTGGAAATATTTATTTTCCTATTAGGATTTTATTAGGAATATTATAAGTGTAATTAATGAAAAGTTGAAGTCTTTGGTGATGAATAAATGATCCTCCCAAAATAAGTGAAGATTTTACCCATACATTGATGGGTAATGAAAAGTGGAAGATACTAATTCCAATGAAGATCTGGCTACACAACTTTTAGGTAGTGGGTACAGAATTTGACAATTATTGACCTTATAATCATGTTAAATACAAGTACAAAAGATAAAATAAGAACTATATAAATAATTCATTTAGAATTGACAATATATGGATGTACTGAACCTTGATGGGTGAAGTCTAATTTATCTCAAGATTGATTTGAGTAAATATGTAATAGAGCTGGTATATGATTTAAATAAAATACTTTAATTTGAGTGTTTTATATACCCCTGGTTCCCACTTTTCCAAAAGTGTCTTTTAATAAATTAAAAAAAAGGATTGTGGAGTGTTTTATATACCTCAAAAACTTGGAAATGTTATTAAATTAGTTTTTAATTATTTAACTAATTCTTTTAATTCTTTGAATATGTTCTAAGTTGAATTGAATAGGTTTTATAAGTCTATAAAATTAATGAAGTTTCCTTAATCATGTGTGAAGAAATATGAAAGTCTTGTGTTAGAGTTTAAAAATGAAAAAGGAAATTATCTTACAATCCAATCTTATATGATATTCGTGGTTAAAAATAATCCAGTACATAGAAGCTGATAAATGTTAAATGTAATTATCTAATGATATAGGATATTTTTGTACAATCTAAGATAATTCCCATACGTGGAAGAGATTCATGCAGTATGTATGATATTTGATCTACACATGATTTAAGTGAGTTTTGTGAGACACTCATATGATATTTATGAAGTAGATGTTTGAATTATAGAAAAGGAAAAAGTCATATGAGGTATGAGGTTTTTTACTGTATACGATATTTGATTGGGTGACAAGTTTCAAAGGGAAATTTCATATGACACTTGACATTAAATATATCGTATGATATTTTCATGGATTATATGATATTTTCTTTTACAACATTTTGTGAAATATGATATCATATAATATTTTTTAAATCTTTTATGATATATATAAACTTGTATAACTATGTGAATTCCATAAGATATTTACATGCCACATATAGCTTTCTAAGGCTCATTCGATAATTGAATTAGATTTTTTTAGATTCTATTGAGTGAAAAGACATGTTTCTAGAATTCTAAAATTCAAAAGAACTGTTTAAGATGATGTAAGAGAAAATATTTTAAGAAAAAACATCATAAATTAAATGCGAAAAAATCTATGAGTAGTTTAGATATTGGTCTTCAAGTTGAAGGAGAGGAGGATCAATGATTGGGGAATGTATGCAATAATAAAAGTGTTGAAATGAATTTTATGAATTTTAAATAATAATAAAAATGAATTCATATTTACTCTTTTCTATTTATCAAAGTCTAAATTCATTTATAAAGTAATATATTTAATAAGAAATTAAGAAGTAGTGATATTTTCAATGCCACCAGAATAAATATCCATCCCATGATTTACTTATTTTTTCTACAAAGTGAGTTCCACACTACAGATATGTTTATAGTATATTTTCATGAAACTATAAAGAATTAAGTGAATATTTTTTATTTGAGTTTTTATAAGAATTGTTCCAAAAAGTTTCCCTGTACATCACATCAGGTTTAAGAGAATATATTAAAATATATTCATCCTAATTTGAAAATAATATGAAAGCAACAACATGGGTATCCTAATAATTTTAGTGCAGTCTATTAGTTAATAAAATATGATATTACTTGGTCATGTAGATTATGGGAGAAGAAAAATAAGGATGACTCCTATGTATGAAATTTTTTGAGTTCCATGAATTTCCTTTTTTTTGGAAATGTTAGATGCCCCTACACAATAACTGAGTTTGCCTCTTGAGGAATTTGGAGAGTGATAGAAAATAAATTACACTTCTAGGAAGGAATTTGGTTTTCGTTATTAGAAGTGTGAGAAGTTAAAAGAATTAGAGCTATTGAATAAAGAAGAATAAGAATAAACTGATACAACCTATAGGGAGGAAGGAAGAAGATAATCGATCTTATGATATCTTATGGGTTTCGTAGAGGAAGAATAAATAAGGAGGTGGAGTGACTGAAGCTGAGGTTGTGTGTGTTGTGATTATTTTTTCTAACCAACCTTATAGAACTGAGTTTTAGAAGAATATTTTAGTTAAGGTTACTAATTAAAAATAATGATGAACTGGAAGCTATATATATTTTGAGGCTCTGTTTCATGAGCCTTGTTTAACGATATAAAAGATGAGAAATATTATCTAAAATTGAGGAATAAAATCAATGTTTGGGTACAATGACATCCCTAAGTAATATTTTTGATCAACTTCAAGAGGAGGAAAGAAAAGAAATCCAAGCTAGTGGGATGCCAGTTTTGAAGTGTTGTGGTGTGATGAAACATAAGTTCACATTTTTAATATTATAAAATCCAAACATTTTCAATATGTTGTGGTTGGTTTTAAGATGATACTTGGATAACTCCACTTGTATTCATTGATTATATTTTAGTAGATAATCTATGACTTGGACATCCCAAGCATGAAAAGGATTAGGATTATCAAGAGGGGACAAACCTTTTAAAAGTAAATGTTCTATTTAATACTTTATCAGTATTACATATAAGTGTACATGAGATTATTAGACAAAAGATACCATTATCTTAACTAGAATCATGGGTTAAATTTTGAGGGGTTATTAAAGGTTAATGAATAAAATTTGAATCAAGTAAAATAAGTCCATAATTGATTCAACCCTCACACAGGTGTGTCTATATGGTCTATTGGGCACATAAAAGTGGTATAAAGTAATATTTTCCCCTTATTCAAATATTTATTAAATTATAAAAATTGATATTAAATCAAATAAAATCTTTCATTAGTTAAAAAAATTTCCCAATTTTTTTTGATGTACATGAATTCCATTTTTTAGAAAGTTAATAAAGTGCCTCAGATGGATTACCTAGAACATAAGAAATAGACATAATAAAGAGGTCATAAAGTAGAGAAAATATTCAAATAAGTAATAGGAATCACCACTAGATGAAGGAAGTCATAGTGGTAAGTGTTCAATTAAATTTTTTGATGATTAAGATTCCTCATAGAAAGATAGTAAAAACTGTGAAGAATATGATTTTAACAAACCACTCAGTGAATTTTATTCTAAAATTAAGGATCAATTGAAAAAATTTCATGAAGATTTTTTTTATATATGTTCACATATATCAATGGAATAGTTTATGACAAATAAAAACTAGAATAATAGTTCAATGTATTTAAGTAATCATGGAAAAAGAAAATGAATTTCTAATACACTCTCAGAAAGATTATAAAAGCTAAGGAATAATATTCCATGATTTTTACTAAAAGTGTTTATCAATTTGATGAATAATTTCATAGAGTTATTTATGAGAAGGATGTATTTGAGAATGTTGTAAAATAAGATTTCCATGCATTGGATAAACTTCATAAAGTCTATATGGATTTCAAAAGTTCATAACTAGAAGTCAAGTAAAATAAGATAAAGGAGTATGAAAAATCTTTAAAATATTTAAATAAGATGAATGGGGATCAATTTGTAAAAATGAGGAGTTATTTTTAAGAGAAGTTGAGATCATTAGAAGATGAGAAGAAAACTCCCAACCTAAAATTAATAGAGTAAAAAATCCAACCAAAGAATTTATAAGAAGAAGAATATAGAACTTCCTAATCTGATAAGATAAAATGTGTAACATCCCAAGGATTTACAAATAAATTTAATATATAATGTAATGCAGACAATAGCGAGTCTCTACAAAACAACACCTTTTTATTATAATTATTTAAATAAGATAGTTATAACCTATCCATTAAATAAAATTTTTCAACTTTTGTGAATTGAATTAAAAAAATGGACACACACATTTTTGATCAGTAAGATCTTTATAGTATGATAAAGCCAACATAATTTTCAGTGAATAGTAACTTGACCCTTTTGAATAGTAATTTTAACCTTATGAATAGTAATATGACCATTATGAATAGTAAACCAAACAAATGAATAATAACATCACCCATGACTGTATAAATATAATTCAGGAATCTTATAAATGAATGTATGATAAAATTGCATCATAGTATAAGTAAATAAATGTTTTAGAAATTATTAATTAAGTATTAATATTTTTATAAAACATAAATGTTTATTTAAAATTTTATAATTAAAATAAAGATTCAAAATAAAATTTATTTTCATAAAATATAATCATAAGTTAATATTTTTATGTCTTATGATTATAAGATAATTTTATTTGACCTTAGTTAAATTTTCAAAGTGTCATAAAATCAGTTATAATTTTAAAATTTATATTTTTTGAGAAAATGATGTTTTTAATTAAAAATTTAATTAATCATATTTATAAAATTATTTTCATATAATAGAGATAATTTTTGAATTATACATGTTCAAAAATGGTTAGGATGATTTTTTGGGATTTTTTTGAAATAGTAGAATTTTTAGTGAATAGTAAAAAATACTATTTTTAAGAAAAAATGATATTTTTTGTGACATATTCAAGAGATATTTATGATATAGAATTTATTAAACTTATTTAATAAAAAAATAATTATTTATTAAGATAAATTTTGTATATAAATAATTCATAACATATAAATTATATTTTTCTTGATAAGTATAAAATAACCATTTCCATTATCGATGTAGTGACTACACTGCGCTGAGAAATCCCATTTGGTTCCTTAAAAATAATAACTAAGAGATGAAAATTATTTTCATGACTTTGTTATCCAAATTCATGTGCAATTCTTTCATGGAGCAGGAAATGAAAAAATAATAAATTTTAAGAAGTTTTCTTATTATGAATTTGAGTGAATATACATAATGAATGAATATAGAATTTTATTTGTAACCTAATTAATTTATTTTATGAGAGTATTTTTTTTATTTTTTATATATTAAATAATTAACGTTAATTCTTATGCAATGCTGATGTAGTGCATGCACAAGAATTAGAAAAATAAACATGTGTCCTTAATTAAAATTATAAGAATTATTAAATGACACATAGTTTGGATAAAACTTTTTATATAAGAAAGTGTCAACAATTTTCAGATTTTTATTCTAATTTGGGACATTTTAGAACTATATGAATCACTTTGAAGCCTTTATGATATTTTATTTCAAAATAAAGTCAAGTTGTCACATTATAGTTTTTAATTTGAATAATATTTTAACATGAGGTTTTACAGAAGTTTTATTCAAACAAGAATAGTTTTTGGAAATATAATAAAATTATATTTATAATACAATTTTATTTTTAATTTTTAAGAAAAAAATAAATACCATATTAGCTTTCACAAAGATGATGTATTATTAATTTAATTAATGAATAAATCAAATTAATGATATAAAAAATAACAAAATAAATGTAATTTGAGCCTTTTAAGCTAATTAATGTTTTCTCAAGACGAATATGATGCGTTTATGATATAATAAAAAAAAATTATTCTAATTTTAAACTTTGTTTTTATTTGTTTGAAGTCATAGTTATGAATAGTATTTATTTTGAAAAAAATTATTTTTGATGAATAAAAATATATTATTAAATTATTCAAAAATCACAAAATTATTGAAGAAGTCCATAAATGATAATATTCCTTCTAAAATTTAATCAAATTTAGTTTTTAAGACTTTTTGAATGTCTTAAACCCTATAATAGGTTTATTATATTTTAATAATTTGTGTAATTCCTAAGTTACCCCTACCTCACTTATAAAATGAGGCTCATTTCATTATAAATATTCAACACCTTGAGCCTTATATATCAACTATACTCTATGAAATTCTGTTATAATCATCCCTTTATAAATTCTAGTGCTTATGGTCTAACAAAAAGACCACTTCCAAGAGCCCAAGGAGGTTCTCAAGGAGAAAAGATTCAAGAGGCGATATTCATTTTTCTTCTCTTTTAAATTATTTTTCACTTATACCTTATCCTCACCATCTATAAAATGATTCATGAAAAATAAAGCATCATATATATACAATATTTTTTCAATTTATTTTATATTCATCATAAAATATCTAATTTTATTCTCTTATTCTTAAATAACAAAATCTGTGTCTGTGGTGTGTCAATTCACCGCCTTTATGGATGATGAGTTTTCATTTCACTTTACCACAATCATGAGAAGTTTCAATTCATATGTAATTGTTTAAAATGAACTAAATATATACATTTTATCAATTCATGATTATTATTTCTTTTGTAAGAGGAATACCATAATAAATAGAACTTGGAAACCATGGAAATAACATACGCCAAGCAATGAAAATAACAAAACATTGTTAATAAATGGGTGGAAAATGTTATATTAAGATTATGTAAGGTATTATAAATAAGTTTTTAGTTATATAATAAATTAATAACACTATTAAAACCATTATATAAGAGTTTTGAACAAAATTTAAGGAATTCGAACCTGAGGTAAGGGATATCTTTACTCAATTTCCATTCATTAAGTTGAACATCTATGTCATTGTATATATTGTTCCAAGAATATGTGTGAATGGCCTTTTATTTTTTTTTTACTTTATATCCACTTATATTGTGTGTTTTTATATTTTTCACACATAATTATGTCATTTATATTTCCTCACTCTAATGATACGATCTTTGTAAGGGTTAATTTTTCAATCTCATTATTATTTGAGATTTTTTATACATAAGTATTTATTGGGACATATTTATCATCCATGTACATGTTTTTTTAAAATATTTTCAAATGGAATATTTTTAAGGTTTTATGTAAGGAATATTTAACTAAAACATTATTTTCAATGTTTTAAAGATTTATTCTTCTAAATCTTTCCCATTCATGTCAATGTTTTCAAAATGGGTTTTATGGATTTATTTATAAGGACATGAATATTTTAAAATGTTAATTCAAAATTTTCTCTAAAATGTTTCAAAGTGGTATGAGACACCTCGATTCAAAAATTCCTTTTTTAAATATCTTCATTTATAATTACGTGGCTTTGGAATAAATGATTTCAAAGTAAAAAGGGTATTTTTCTCAAGAAATTTTAATTATTTTAATAGTGAATTTTCACCTATGTCAAATTCCTTTATTGGATTTTATGTTTGATTGAGTATTAAATCTTATTATAGCATTTAAAATATTTTATTTAATGGTTTATGATTATTTTTTATTGTGGATGCACTATTTTGATACCATTCATGGTTTATGGTTAATGTATTAACATTTCTTAAACTTGTTTTAATATGAATGTTTATATTGGTTGTGATTTACCCTTTTCATATGAGGAATGAATTGGAATTATTAAGTGATGGGTTGTTGAAAAGTTAATGAAATCCTTATGGGTTGGGGACCGGTTAATGAAATACCTATGGGTTGGGGATCGTTTAATGAAAGCTGCCTGATGCATTTATAGTTCTCATGCAACAAACTAGTTTGGGTTTTTACCCGTTTATGTATGGTATTGGTATGATCCCTTGATAGTATGGTTATTATGTCTTTAATGATACATTAAATAATTATGAAACTATTAAATGATAGTCCATGCTATTATTCTACTAGTATAATATCTAGGGTTATGTTTTATTATGACATTATTTTAAACTTATATTCCTACCGAATTATGATCAATATTATGTATTAATAGCATGTGTTATTTAGTTATTCACCATACCTTATTATTTATTCTTCCATTTTCTTACTTACCCTTACTAAGAATATGATATCACCCCTTTATTTTGTTTCCTTTCCCTATGTTATGAAGAAAAAAAAATTCAATAATATTTAAAAGATGGAGTTTATTTAATTTTATATTGTACCATGTTTTATTTTATTTTTCCAATTTATTATGGGTATCATGAATGTAATATAGTCTTCTAAGACTATAAAACAGATCCATCCTTTAGTATTTGATTCTTTGTAATCATGCTAATATAATAAAATAATGCTTTGGCTCCAGGCTTATGGGTTCGAGGCTTTATAGTTGGTATTAGAGAAAGTTTAGCAGCAACCTTGGAAACTAGATATAGAAAAAATATATTAGAGATCATAACCCTAAGATATAATTTGAGAATAATTATAGAAGAAAATCTAATAATTTTGGCAAGGTTGAGATTATGTGGGTATTCTAAGCAATACATCACTTTCAAGATACTATAAGTGGGTGTGGTCCTGACACATATGTACCTAGGGGAAACAACTCTAACAAGGTGTCCGAAGCCTAACACAGTGTGACTTGGTACATGAAAACAAGCCTTACTATGAACATAGTTCAACACTCCCAAGGTATATGCTTAGAATAATTCAAATTTTATTTACAAACCATTATGAAGGATTTTATTGTAAACATTTCCTCAAAGAAACCATGTTTATGATTATGAGATTAGATACACCAAAAAATTTCAATTTATGTTAAGTATTTCACTAGTATTTGGATTATACATTATGTTTCATAATGTAATGATATAATCTAGTGTATTAAATTGTTAAAAAATGGTGCCTACCAGAAGGAATCATAATCTAATAAATGCACATAATCTAAAGAGTAAGAATGATCATTTCTTCGATGAATTTAATCCAGTATTTTTAAGGAAACTAGTATCTAAAACATTCCCATTATATGGGGAGATAGTATCATGTCATAAAAATAAGTATAAATAGTTTTCTAAGTATTTTGAATTTGGAAGGAAGCAATATAATAATAGGAAAAGTAGAAAAAATATAAATAAAGGGTAGAAGGGAAATAAGTATTTTCCCACATGTGATAATTGTGGAAGTAAACACTTTGTTACATGCTTAAAAGTAATATGAGTTTTCTACAAGTATGGACAGAAAAGCCACCATTCTTGTTATTTCAAGGGTAATAAAATTTATTCCAATGTATAATTATTCAACAACAAGGATATTGGACACTATGCAAATCAATGTCTTGAGAATCAATGGAATATACACCAAAAGGGGATAGTGAATCATGGTCAATCCTATACTAACACCATAGACCAAGAGTAGTGATTAATATGACTGTGTTTGGATTCAATAATAATGTTATTTGAGTATTTTGTCAATAATTATCCAGTTTTAATAATTATAGAATATATGAGGACTGTACTACAGAACTATTTCATTAAGGATTTAAGAATGTATGACAGTACCAAGGAAAAGTGACACATTATCAAGTTAATATATTTGGAAAGTATATGGTTGAGGGAAAGACAACCCTTAATATTCTCATGATACTGAGATATCGATTTTGGAATAAATAGATGATTTATTTGGATAATGTAAATTGGATACCACTTACTATCTGGGATCTAAATAATGGATTTTTGACAAAGTTGTAGAGTATACAACATTTTTTACTTAAGGAATATTTCAAAATTCCTATTTTTTACATAATAAATAAGGAATTATGAACATATTGAACAAGGTTTTATTTTAATGCAATTTTTTACCATGCTTCAAGAGAACACAAGGAGAATGTAATCACATGTTTGTATGTGATGATTAAGAGACAGTTAATGTTATTTAATGAACTTATTTTAGAAATTCAGTGACCTTTTATATAAATTGCAGGATCATGATATTTTGGAAAAGTTAACCATTTATGAAATGGTTGAATTTTATCATTGGAAAAGTTTTTAAAGATTATTTCACTTTTTGATACAACTTGTGCCATGAAATGAAGTAGGAATAGTTAAGGGCACAACCAATGGATAAGGTTGAGTTTATAGAAAAGTATAAAGTACTCATATGTAAGAACCCGATTCTTCTCTTGAGGTACATGATTCTTCTTTTCTCTTTTTCTTAAGTTTTTTTAATAAAATATAGAAAATGGGAAAAAATCCTAAATTTTGGAACTACATGCGGTGTACTTTTTTCCACACGCTGTGTACTTTGGCCGTGTTGGGATGAGTACACAGGGTGTGTAGCCATGTCGACGAAAAAGGGTGTAGGAACCGACTACACGCCGTGTAGTGGTCCTTTACATGCCATGTAGTCAGTCGATAGGCCAAAATAGTAAGGCGGTGAAACTGCCGCCAACTGGGCGGCAGTACACGTCGTGTACTCATGAGTACATGCCGTGTACTCATGTCGGCAGGCGAACAGTGCCACACTGGCGGGAAGCCGCCAGAGGAACAGTTTTAAATTTGGTAAGTACACGCCGTGTACTCGGAAGTACACACCGTGTAATTTTTTTTTTCAGCTTAAAATAGGTAATAGCCTCCTTTTTTGGCAGAGGAGGCATTTGATCCGTTTTGGAGCCAAAGGAGGAGGCCAGACATTTGAAGATCCACCAAGTGTTCGTCTGGAATCCGATTCCACCTCGGACGATCTCGTTGGAACCGCGTGGGTAAGCCCTATATTCTCCTAGCGTTTTTCTTACCAATTATTCTCCTAACAGGAGTTATTTGAGGTTAAGAGGGTTTTTTTCTTTATTATATCTACGCCATTATTGGGCATTTCTGGAGTCAGTGTTCTGGTATAACGTTTGTTGGCGTATAAGGTAGGTGACTTGGTGTTTAGTTTTCCAACTTCTCTGTGTTTTGTGCATTTTTGTGCCATGAACCCATGTTGGGGTGTCATGTGGCTGAGGCCGTTTCCATATTAAACACCTAGAATTGATTAGGTATTTAATTATGATATTAAAATGCTGGTTGGGATCGTTGCTTGGATCTGGGACCACCCTGGGGGTGTGTTCCACTGTTTAGCCGTTTGGCCAGGATACCCGAGGGTATGCCTTTTAAGTAGTAATTGTAGAATTTACTTGAGAGGAATTTCTTATTACTGCTTGTTTACCTGTTGGGCATGTCCTGGTCACCTATTTAGCCTGAGGGCATTGTTGTGATTAGACTGCGGGCGCTGTACTGCATTAGCCTGAGGGCGTGACTATTTTAGCCTGAGGGAGACATTCTATTTCGCCTGAGGGAAACCTTTCGTGCCTAAGGGATTGACTTTTGTGCCTGAAGGTAACACTTCCTACGCCTAAGGACAATTTCTGTTACACCTGAGGGCAATACCTACGGGTTGGATCTTGTATAGCCTGAGGGTGTGGTTCACTATATTAGCTTGAGGGCAAGATACTGGTTGGCCTGAGGGCTTGGTGCTGTTGAGAATAGAATGATACTAAATTAAATGGATTAAATAAATAGTTAAATTTCAATATAACTGGTAGTTATATACTTTTGAGTACTACTTGGTTTATTGCATTTTATTATTGCACAATGTTGTTTCATGCTTACACGCAGTTGGGCACGAGCCTTTGGTGGGTGCCTACTGAGATATATTTCTCACACCCTATTTGGGTCATGTTTTTCGGCCCAAACAGATTATGTTGATGCAGGTGTAGATAGGGGCATGAGTCCCTATACAGGTACATGATTGCTGCTGAGGAGTAGGAGGGCATGGGACCGAGCCTAGGCTCGCGATGCCGCCATCAGCTTTTTTGCTTTGTATTGTTTTACTCTACTTTTGATGTACTGTATTGATGTATAACACGTTCTGGCTATTTTCTTAGAACTTGAGACATGTAGCATCATTATTTATATACTGTTGGTTGTATCCACTGCAGTTGTTTATTTCAGTTGTGTATGTTTTACTGCTTCTGTTGTTCGTTGTATGTTTTATTTGTATTTTGTTGCGCTGCACTTTGACAAATGAGGGCATAGTTTCCCCACTATTAGACCTATGCCCTCAGTACTAGTCAGCAGCCTCTGGAATTTGGGGAAACGTGCTTCTGGTCATGTGGAGATCCGGGTTCGGGGCACCTGTTGAGTGGTACCCGGAACCTGGACGTTACAAAGTGGTATCAAAGGAGTTCTTTTCTTTGACTTACTATTTTCATCCTTAGTCAGGGATAGGACGAACGATAGTTGGTAATAAGCTGTTCCCGGGTGTAGCTAACTCGTGTATAGGGAAAATCCATTCTACCTCGTATTTTGCAATTTTTCTGATTTTTCAAATTTTACAGTTGATATGTTTCCACCGTTGGGTGACACACTTGAGATTGTGCTGTTATATTTTATCTATGGGTTATATTTAGTTACAACACGATGAGATGAGGGTATGCCATCTCATGAATCATTTAGGAACATGATAGAATCACATGCCATGCATAGTTTCCATGCTATGTAGGTGCATTAGAAAAAAATTGCATATTGTTGTGATAGTTGTTGTGCTAGAAAAGCTTGCTGTTGTGATAGCTGCACTGATAAAAAACCTACTGTTTGAAAGGGTATTTTGTGCAATCCTGTTTATAGAATGGACGCAAAACTTTGGTTTTTGGGGAGTATGGGCCCCCATTGACCGGAATTCGGTGGATCATTGACTGTTTATTAGTTATAACACAGATAAGATGTCAAACTTTTCTTCATGGGGAGTATGGGCCCTCACGGGTCGGAATTTGACACTTATGTGTTGGTTTTTGATATTTTCTAGGTTCCAGAGAAGTTTCTGAGACATACTGTCCGGAAACCCAGTATACATTCCGTGTAGTATTTTTACACATGTCGTGTATGGCCTTCTGTTCAGAAAGAAAAATGAACTTTTAAAGTACATTCCGTGTACCCTGAGTACACGCCATGTAGTCTCTTCCCGTGTCACAAACCATGTGGGTGGTGACACGGGGTAGGGAAGATCTTTCGTAAAACACTCCGTGTACCAGATATACACGCCGTGTATTTTTGACCTAGAGACCGACTGTGTAACTAAAAAACACAGGTTGGTGAACTCCTTCACATAACACACCATGTCAATAATGTAAACGTCGTGTAGGGTGACCTGGGGACTCGACCATGTAACTAACAACATGGTTTGGTGTCACCTCTCCTTGAACACGCCTTGTATCTTTGGGACATGATGTGTAGTCTTGTCCGAGGATATACCGTGTGGATTTAGCCATGTGGTGGGAAACGGGGTGGTGTACACGCCGTGTGCGGGTGTAACACACCATGTAGTTTCAATCTGAGTAGTCAACCATGTCACAAATGACTCGGGCAGATGGAAATAACACCATACACGCCGTGTATATGAAATACACACCATGTAGTTTTTGTTCAAACGGGAGCCGTGTGGCTTAGCCATGCAGAAGGACCCGGGCAGGGGAAGAGAAGTCAAGTACACGCCGTGTAGTCAGTATACACACCGTGTAGTATTGTTTTTCAAATATTGAATGACTTATTCATCCTGTTTCCTTTTGGGTTTCTTCTCTTTCGGTATTTGATAAATCTTGTTCTAAGGTGTGTTTTTGACCTTGTAGTGTCATGCCTCCTAGATGACCATGCGTTGTTAGACAGGAGAGCGACAACGAGTATACTCCAGAGACGGTGGGCCATGGGCTACCAGTTGATCCTCCCGCAGAGCCAGATACGGAACCAGATGCTATACCGAACATAGGCGCGGAAGCGCAGTTCTGTGAAGGCTTATTGCGGTTCATGAAGACCTTTCAGGAAGCACCACAGGCTGCCACATCTATGGCTGAGCTGAAACGTATCTTCCAGCAGCAGCATCCACCTACGTTCCTTGTGGATGGCGGACCACAGGCTGCGGAGTCTTGGATGGGGTCGATGCAGACTATTTTCAAGCATCTTGAGACGCCTCCAGGGCAGAGGGTCAAGCTCGCGACTTACATGCTGCGTGATTCCACCAAGAGGCGTTGGGATGTTACCACCCAGTCAGAGAATCTTAGGGACATGGTGTGGGAAGACTTTCAGGAAGTCTTCTATGACCTTTTCTTCCCATAGACGCTGGGGGCAGATAGATCTCGAGAGTTCATGAATCTGCAACAGGGCGCTATGTCAGTGATGGACTATTCTGCTCGTTTTACGGAGCTTCAACACTTTGCACCCATGCTGGTGGGTGATGAGATGTTGAGAGCCAAATGTTTTTAGGATGGTCTTCAGTATGACATTCGAGCGCTGGTGAATGTTTTCAGGTTTCCTACTGTACATGAAATTGTGAATCAGGCGCTGATTACAGAGAGGAACCTGTGGGAATCTAGTGGTGTGGGCTAGGGAGGTTCAGCACCAGTTATCGGTACTATTTCTACTAGTAAGAGGAAGAGACAGATATACTTCTCTCAGGGTGGCAGTACCAGCTAGGTAGCTTCTTTAGGTGGCCCGATCAGGTGCTACCAGTGTGGAAGAGAGGGACACAAGAGACCGTAGTGTCCATGAGACCCAGTGGAGTGCCAAGCTTGCGGCAAGATGGGTCATATGCAACGCTTTTGTAGGGCGTTTCTACCGGTGGCTAGTGAGAGGGGTTCTGTGCGGACTCCGCGTGTGAGAGCAGGACCAGTGGCTTCTTACCAGTCGGGGAATTGGAATATGTCAGGGCATGCAGGAAGAGATTGTGGTCATGGCCGTGGTATCCAGACACCAGGATCTCAGAGGCAGCAAGGCGGGACAGCTCAGGGTAGCCAGGTTGTGTCGCAGGGCCGTGGCACTGGGAAGACATATGCAGTGCAACAGAATCAGCAGGAGCAGGATCCCAGACCTTCTACAGTCAGAGGTACTATTTTTGTAGCTTCTTTCTTATCTTCAGTACTTTTCGATAAGGGTGTCACACATAGTTTCATATTTGTGCCCGTTGTGGAGATCCTTGGGATCTGTGTTTCTCCTTCTTCTAATATCATGACGCTCGACACTCCATTGGGGACTAGAACGGCTGGTGTGCGTCAGTGCAAGGAGTTCCCCCTTGAGGTTGGTGGGTGTCACTTCTTTTGGGACCTCTATGTCCTGGAGATGACGAGCTATGACGTCATTATTAGGATGGACTGGTTGGTTCCCTTTCGGGCCTTTGTATACTGCTATTGTCACAGGGTGGGTTTCACATCACCAGAGGGCAGAGAGTTTATATACAAGGGTGAATGGGATGTTCAGGGGAGTCGAGCTGGACCAGAGCATCGTGGGCGAGGTGGAGTCACGACCCAGATTACGAGCTTATATCTGGATGACCAGGGGACTTTTCAGGTGGATTTCCATCCTATTGTTGATCATTTCTGGGATGTCTTTCCGGACGACATTTCAGGTCTACCTACGGAGAGAGAGGTGGATTACTCCATTGAGCTTGTGCCAGGAGCAACACCAGTGTCCATTACTCCTTATAGGATGGATACACCTAAGTTGCAGGAGCTCAAGAGGTAGTTGGTGGAGTTGCAGGCAAAGGTATTTATCCGATCCAGTACTTCTCCTTGGGGTTCGACATTCCTTTTTGCGAAGAAGGCGGACGCTACCCTCAGACTTTGTGTGGATTATCGGAAGATAAACTAGTTGACGGTTAAGAACCAATATCCCTTACCAAGGATTGATGATCTTTTTGATCAGCTTCGTGGAGCACGAGTGTTATCAAAGATTGACCTAAAATCAGGATATCATCAGTTGCATGTAAGACCATCTGATATACCTCTCACGGCTTTCAGGAGTAGGTATGGTCTATATGAGTATACGATTATGCCGTTCGGACTCACGAACGCGCCAGCAGTTTTCATGGATCTGATGAATCGTCTATTCCATCCGTATCTTGATTCTTTTGTGGTAGTATTCATGGATGACATCTTGGTGTACTCTCACACTCAACATGACCATGCCACCCATCTTGAGATCGTATTGAGTACACTGAGGGAACATCGTCTATATGCTAAGCTCTCAAAGTGCCACTTTTTGATTGACCAGATTCACTTCCTGGGACATATCATCTCTGAGGAAGGAGTTTCAGTATACCCAGAGAAGGTAAGATCAGTGTTTTCCTAGGAGAAGCCTAAGAATGTGTTCGAGATATGGAGTTTCTTAGGACTTCCTGGTTACTATATACATTTTATACAGGATTTATCCCGCTTAGCAGCACCGTTGACAGGTCTGACTAAGAAGGGTGTGAAGTTCGTTTGGTTAGAATCTTGCGAGGCAGCCTTTCAGTACTTGAAAGGAAGGTTGTCATCAGCACCAATCCTGATACTCCCAGAGCCGGGGAAGAGCTATACAGTTTACTGTGATGCATCAGGTATTGGACTGGGAGCAGTGTTGATGCAGGGCGACCGAGTTGTGGCGTACGAGTCTCGGAAGTTGAGGCCACATGAGAGGAATTACCCGGCGCATGATCTCGAGTTAGCTGCAGTTGTACATGCGTTGCGTTGTTGAAGAAATTATCTATTGGGGGAGCATTTTGTTGTTTTAACTGACCAAAAAAGCATGATGTATATATTTACTCAGCGCGACTTGAATCTGAGGCAGAGGAGGTGGGTTGAATACCTACAGTCCTTCGATTTTGAGCTTGCCTATACACCTGGTAAAGGTAATGTAGTAGCTGATGCACTGAGTAGGAAGAATCTGATACAGGCAGTGCGGGAGGCTAGTGGTGAGTGGGAGCTCATGGCCTTGTTCTCAGAGATGCATCTGGAGGTGCATGACAGTCAGGGGTAGACCTATCTTTCATCTTTAGCTGTGACTTCTACCCTCCTAGATAGAGTGAGAATGAGACAACTATATAATTTAGAAGGCCTAGTCCTACGGGAGTTGGTCGTAAGTGGGGACCATTCTCTTGGGTGGACAATAGGTGATATTGAGGTTTTGCGTTTCCATGGACGAGTGTGGGTTCCAGGGGATATACGCGAGGAGATGATGCAGGAGTTTCATGCTTCAGCTTGGGCGATTCATCCCGGGGTTACCAAGATGTACCGTGACTTGAGACGTCAGTACTGGTGGCCGGGTATGAAGAGAGATGTCGCTGGTTTTGTTACGAGGTGTTCCACCTGTCAGCAGGTGAAGGTGGAGCATCAGAGACCAGCCGAACTGTTACAGCAGTTACCCATTCCGGAGAGGAAATGAGATGATGTCGCGATGGACTTCATGACTGGTTTTTCGAGGTCACCTCGAGGCAATGATGCCATGTGGATTTTTTAGACATACTCACGAAGGTAGCTCACTCCTTGCTGATCAAGGAGACCTTCGATGTTGATGAGCTCGGAAGGCTGTTTATCCGAGAGATCATACATCTTCATGGGGTCCCTTGTTCTATTGTTTCTGATAGGGACGCCCGCTTCACGTATCATTTCTGGTAGAGTTTTCAGAGGGCACTGGGTACAAAGGTGCTGTTGAGAAGAGCTTACCACCCTCAAACCGATGGCCAGTCAGAGCGTATGATACAGGTGCTAAAGGACATGTTGCGTGCATGCGTCTGAGACTTTTGGGGCTCTTGGGAGAAGCATATACCCTTAGTCGAGTTTTCCTATAACAATAGTTTTCAGGAGAATATTGAGATGGAACCTTATGAGGCTTTATATGGGAGGTCTTGACGATCACCTTTTTACTGAATAGAGGCAGGTGAGGCAGCTTTACTGGGGCCACAAATCGTGCAGGAGAAATCTGAGCAGGTCTAGATGATTCAGAAGCGGATGGATGCCGCACAGTCTCGTCAAAAATCTCAAGCTGATCGCCGAAGACAACCTTTGGAGTTCGTGGTCGGGGATAAGGTTTTCTTGCGTGTTTCACCGAGGCTGGGACACAAGCGGATCAGGAGACAGGGTAAACTTTCACCGCGGTATGTGGGGCCATTTGAGATTCTGGAGAGAGTCGGATTGGTTGCCTATCGGTTGCGGTTACCGCAGCGGTACCGAGCCATGCACGACGACTTCCATGTATCTCATTTGCGTCGCTATCATTCAGACCCATCTCACATCTTTCAGCCCGAGGAGTTTGAGCTGGAGGCAGATGCGTCCTTTGAGGAGCATCCGATTCGTATTGTTGATAGGAGCCCAAAGGTTCTTCAAGGCCGGTCAGTTCCTCTCGTATGGGTGCTATGGCAGCATGACCGAGTGCAGGATGAGACCTAGGAGTGGGAGGCCGACGTACATGCTCAGTGGCTGGAGTTTTTCACGGCTATATCTTCTCCAACCTTGGAAGGGCAATTTGGGGATGAATTGTAATAAGGGGGGATGTTTGTAAGAACCCAGTTCTTCTCTTGAGGTACGAACTTCTTATTTTCTCTTTTCCTTAAGTGTTTTTAATAAAATATGGAAAATGGTGGAAAATCCTAAATTTTGGAACTACACACCGTGTACTTTTTTCCACACGTTGTGTACTTTGGCCGTGTTGGGATGAGTACACAGGGCGTGTAGCCATGTCGGAGACAAAGGGTGTAGGAACCGACTACACACCGTGTAGTGGTCCTTTACACACCGTGTAGTTAGTCGGCATACCAAAATAGTAAGGTGGTGAAACAGCCGCCAACTGGGTGGCAGTACACACCGTGTACTCATGAGTACATGCCGTGTACTCATGTCGGCAGGCGAATAGGGCCGCGCTGGTGGGAAGCCACCGGAGGAACAGTTTAAAATCTGGGAAGTACACACTGTGTACTCGGAAGTACATACCGTGTACTTTGTTTTTTCGGCTTAAAATAGGAAGTAGCCTCCTTTTTTGGCAGAGGAGGAATTTGATCCGTTTTGGGGCCAAAGGAGGAGGTCGAACCTTTAAAGATCCGCCGAGTGTTCGTCTAGAATCTGATTCCATCTCAGACGATCTCGTTGGAACCATGCGGGTAATCCCTATCTTCTCATAGCATGTTTCTTACTAATTCATCTCCTAACAGGAGTTATTTGAGGTTAAGAAGGTTTTGTTCTTCATAAAATCTATGCCGTTCTTGGGCGTTTCTGGAGTTGGCGTTCGGGTATAACGTTTGTTGGCGTATAAGGTAGGTGGCTTGGTGTTTAGTTTTCCAACTGCTGTGTGTTTTGTGCGTTTTTGTGCCACAAACCCATGTTGGGGTGTCGTGTGGCTGACGTCGTTGCCATATTAAACACCTAGAATTGATTAGGTATTTAATTATGATATTAAAATACTGGTTGGGATCGTTGCTTGGATCCAGGACCACCCCGTGGGTGTGTTCCACTGTTTAGCTGTTTGTCCAGGATACCCGAGGGTATGCCCTTTAAGTAGTAATTGTAGAATTGCCTTGAGAGGAATTGCTTGTTTCTGCTTTTTTACCTGTTGGGCAGGGCCCGGTTACCTGTTTAGCCTGAGGGAGTTGTTGTGATTAGCCAGCCGGCACTGTACTACATTAGCCTAAGGGAATCACTGTTTTAGCCTGAGGGAGACATTCTATTTTTCCTGAGGGCAACCTTTTGTGTCTGAGGTCTTGACTTCTGTGCCCGAGGGCAACACTTCCTACGCCAGAGGGAAATTTCTATTACGCCTGAGGGAAATACCTGCAGGTTGGATTCTGTATAGCCTAAGGGCATGGTTCACTATATTAGCCTAAGGGCAAGATACTGGTTGGACTGAGGGCTCGGTGTTGTTGAGCACATAATGATACTAAATTAAATGGATTAAATAAATAATTAAATGGAAATATAACTGGTTGATAGTTAATTTTGAGTACTGCTTGGTTTATTGCATTTAATTATTGCACACTATTATTGCATGCTTACACGCAGTTGGGTACAGGCCTTTGGTGGGTGCCTACTGATATATCTTTCTCACACCCTATTTGGGTCACGCTTTTCGGCCCAAAAAGATTACATTGCTGTAGGTGTAGATAGGGGAAAGAGTCCCTATACATGTAAATGATTGCTTCTAAGGAGTAGAAGGGCATGGGACCGAGCCTAGGCTCGCAATGCCGCTGTCAGCTATTTTGCTTTGTATTTCTGTACTCTTGTTTTGTTGTACCGTATTGATGTATAACATGTTCTGGATATTTTTTTAGAACTTGAGACATGTGGCATTTTTATTTATATACTGTTGGTTATATCAATTTCAGTTTTTTATTTCAATTGTGTATGTTTTACTGCTTCTACTATTAGTTGTATGTTTTATTTTTATTCCGCTGTGCTGCACTTTGACAAATGAGGGCATAGTTTCCCCACTATCATACCTAGGCCCTCACTGCTAGTCAGTAGCCTCTGGAATTTGGGGAAACGCGCTTGAGGTCATGTGGCGAACCGGGTTTGGGGAACCTATTTAGTGGCACCCGGAACCGAGACGTTACATCATATTTCATTAAATTATTATGGGGTGAAATAATTTCTCAACCTTTGGGAAATGATCTTAAAGAAATGCTATCCTAGTACCCTATTTTCAAATGTGGGTTTTCCATAAAGTTATTTTCATGTATCATCCTTTTCTTTCTTTTTCAAAGTGAAATTTCAAAATTATGAGGACTTAATTTATTAAAGGGGGGTAGAATGTAAAATACCATTTATTTACAAATAAATTTAATAAAGAATATAATGCACACAACACTGAGTCTCTGAGAAAAAACACATTGTTATTATAATTATTTAAACAAGGTAGTTATAACCTAGCCAATAAACAAAATTTTTACACTTATGTGAATTGAATTCTGAAAAATAATAATACATAGTTGAAATCATTAAGATATTTGGATTCAGATATAATCAACTTAATTTTTTTGTGAATAGTAATTTGACCCTTTTGAATAGTAATGTTACCCTTATGAGTAGTAATATAACCCTTATATATGAAAACCCTACTTTTTGTTACATACTTAAACATGATTTATTACATAAACTCTTCACTTGATAAAACATGAAAGATCAAGAGGTATAGTGTCTTTGTGGATTAGGAACATTAAATAACAAATTAAAACATAAAAAACACAATATTTTTATTGAAAACTTTTTTTTCATAACCATGACATTCCCTCGTACTTAGCATTGTATGGTATAACCTGAGGATAGAAATATGAAAAGGGTGATCTATAAAGACTAGTAAAGGAGTAAACATGGAATAAAATTAAGAATAAAATACATGTTAGGAAATAGGAATATCAATGGAGCATAAAAGAACATGAACATAAAGGTGTGATATAGCATGATTATCATAACATGGAAATATGACAACAACACTTAACATGGAATTAGCATGAGCCAAGGATCATTGCACATGGATCATGATTAACCATTATTTCAATTGAATTAGAATGAGTAAATCATTATTGAAATTCAATTATAATGAGTAAATCCTCATTTCAATTGACGTATCATGATAATAATCTTTACCCAATGCATTGAAGTGCTATCAGGGTGCACCCTTCTTAAAAATTTCATTTCATGCATAAGTGTGCCACATGGGTCATAAAACATGGATTTATTAAATATCATCATTTCTTCCATGATAAAGGAATGTAGAATTTATACATGAAACTCTATATTCAATAGTAAAAATTTCAAAATAGTGGATACCCTTGATAGAGAAATGGGCATGGTATTCACTACATAATAACTTTGGATTGGAAAATCGCGGAGCAATTTCGGCATTATAACAGCGTGACATAAGACTTTATAAAAAAGGTTTATGAGAGATAAAATGGTGTCTCATCATATTTAAATGAAATTTATAGTAATGGGGTCATATAGATACATGTCCCAACATAAGTAATGGAATTTGGATTCATAATACCAAAGAATTACTTAAATGTAAATGAGGAGAGAGAAATAATTTATGGAATTTCTGTATGGTAATGGGTGTAAATGGGAGGAATTAATGAGAGAGAAATGGTTTATATCATCATTAAAACATAGTTAGGGTGGTATTTTGGAGGTGAAAAACCATACCCCAACATTTATAATTGAAAATAAAATGGCATAATAATATTAAGAAACTTGGATAAAATGAGAAAGGAAGGAATCCCTTATTTGGAAGTGTGATACCAAAGGCTTGGGAGAGGCTTGAGAGAGGATTATTGGGAGCTTAGGGCACCTTGGGAGTATTATAGAGAGATTAGGGAATAGGTTGGATGAAATACAACATCTTTTAGTGAAGAGGAAGTTGGAGTTTGGGTGGATTTATATAGGAAAGGAGAGAGGATTCTTTATTTTTTAGGTTTGGGACACCACACATTAAACTAATCAAAATCCCAAAACAAACCATGGTTTTTCCCATAGTTTTTTCCAAACAGGAGTGGAAAAAAGTATTTTATAAGTACAATGGATGAACTTCTTAAAATAACAGGGTTACTTATGTGGAGGTGAGTCACACTCTTAAGGAAATAAATTTAAAAAGATAAATTGTTTTATAAGTCTTGGAGGGTCCAATAAAGATTTTTAAAATAAATAAAACAAACCTAAAATCACATTATTTTAATTTTTAAACATTTATTGGACGAACATAATGTTTATAGTATTTTATTACATCACTATTGGGTCATTATGATGTCATAAAACACATATATTTAAACGGTATTTAATTTTTACCCAAAAATTCGACTGTCTTAGAAAATTATGAAAAATTCACCGTTGGATAATTTTGACATCCCTATTTCAAAAATAATATTAATTATATAAAAATAAGTTTCTAAATATGTGAATTTTCACTTATAAAATAAAAACTGACATTTATAAAAAATTCACGGGTTTTCACAAAAACAGCTTTCCAACCTTAATGAAAATTACAATTGTATTCATAAAAATTATAAAGTCATTTATGTTATATAAAAATTAATTTAGTAACAATATTTAATTAAAATATTATTTTATTCAAAAATACATTTATCCATCAGAATAGATTTCTTAATTGAATATTAACTAAAAATACTATTTGTTCTTTAAAAACTATTTACAATGTAACAAAAATAAAATAAATGTATATTTTTTATTATATACAAAAATAATGAACATGTTCATAGTACTAAGGTTTTGTTACATAACCCCTTATAAAACCTGTATAAGACTGAAGGGTAATGTGTACGATGGTGACGAACTCTTGGGGTGGCTCAGATAACATCGCTCAAGTGCTAATCTCTATCAACTTCCACTTCTCCCATAGTAGGCTCCGCTCAAGCTTAACGTGTTAAAGCATAGCTTGGGATTAGTAAAGAGAGAATCCCAATGATGCCACCTCCTTTCTAAGCTCTGAAAAATGGTCTTCGTATGGGGCAAGTCTACTGGATGACACCATCAATTCCTTTTTCTGAGTAAATTAGAATTTTTAAAGCCCTATACTAATCATGTGATCAATGTTCAACTACTATATTAGCAACAATAACAATTCTTAATGGTATTTTGAAATCAAAAAGAATAAAACCAAGGAACTTCATATTTTATATATCCATTTTTCATAATAATACATTTAATTAGATCAAGAGGAATTTTCATTGATAAAAGTTTGGGTCGTTACAATTTTACCCCCTTAAGGAATTTCACCCTCAAAATTTCCTTTTCCCACACTAAAACAGATGTGGGTAACACTGCTTCATCACTTCCTCTAATTCTCACATTTCCTCTTCAAACTTGTGGTTTCTCCACAACACTTTCACGAGGTGCATTATCTTATTTCTTACAATTTTTTTCCCTAAGATATAAGATCTTCACTGGATTCTCCTAATAAAAAAGATCATCCTCTAACTGTACTACCTCTAAAGAGAGCACATGTGAAGGGTCTGGTATGTACTTACTTAAGAGAGATACATGAAATATATTATGTACTTTGGCCATGGTTGGTGGAAGTGCTAGTTGATAGGCCACATCCCTGACACGATCAAGAATCTCAAAGGGGCTGATGTACCTTGGACTTAACATCCCTTTATTTCCAAACCTCATGAACTTCTTCCATGGAGATATGTGTAGAAATACCATTTCTCCAACATTGAACTCATGGTCTCATAGACGGTTATCTGTATAACTCTTCTTTTGACTTTGGAATTCCTTGATATAATGCTGATTGGTTTTCACCTTCTCCACCATTTCTTCGACCATTTATAGTCCTAATAGCTTACGCTCACCGACTTCATCCCAACACACCAGTGTTCTACACCTTTTCCCATAAAGGGATCTATATGGTTCCATTCATATGAACGAGTGTAATATATTATTTTAGGAGAATTCAACCAATGGAAGATGTTGGTCTCATCCTCCTTTGAGGTCTATAGAACATGATATTAACATATATTCTAGGGTATGAATAGTTTGCTCAGTTTAGCCATCAGTTTGAGGATAATGGGTCGTACTGAAGTTCAGTTCAGTACTTAGAGAATGTTTGAAACTTTTCCATAACTTCAAGGTGATTCTTGGATCATGATTGGATAAAATAGATAGTCTTACTCCATACAGCCTTACCACTTATTGGATGTAAATATGTTCATGTTTATCCAATGAGAAGTCCTCTCGAATCGTGATAATGTGAGCTGTGTTCGTAAGACGATCCACAAAAATCCATATAGCATTTTTTCTCTTGGATGTCCTTGTAAGTCCAGTGAGAAAGTCCATGGTAATGTTATCCCACTTCCTTGTTGGTATGGGTAGTGGTTTCGTCATCCCCTTAGACGTTTTCCTCTTAGCCTTCACTTGCTGACATACTAGGCACTTTGAGGTATATTCATCATTCTCCCTTTTCATATTGTCCCATAAAAAGTTTTATCAGATATCCTCATACATTTTTGTGCTCCCTAGGTGAATAGGGAAGGTTAATCTATGTACGTCATTTAGAAGATCCTTCTTTATCTCTGGATCAGATGGTATATATAATCATGACCCAAATCTCACAATTCCATCATTTTCAACCACAAACTTTGAGGATTTCCCATTTCAGATAGCTTCCACCCTTTTTAGAATTTCCACATCATCCTTTTGAGCATCCTTTAACATTTCCAAAAGAGATGGTTGATAAATCATTTGTGAAAGGATTGATGATTTTCTCTTCTTTATGATTCTCATGTACATCTTCATCAAGTATAAGAAGATTGGATCCTTTTAAATTATCATTAGTGATAGAATATCTGGTTCCTTTCTACTTAGATAATCTACCACCTTGTTCTCTTTCCCAGGGTGGTAATGGATTGAGTTATCATAGTCTTTGATCAGATCTAACCATCTTCATTGGCACATGTTCAACTCTTTCTATGTGAATATATACTTGAGGCTTTTGTGGTTCGTATATATCTCACACTTCTCCCCAAAGAGGTAATGCTGCAAAATTTTAATCGAAGATTACTATTCTCACCTCCAGATCATGTGTAGGATTTCCTTGATGCATAAGCAATGAATTTTTCCTTTTTTACTCAAATTCCATCAATGAGAGCATTATAAAATTTTCAAGAAGAACATTCTCACAAACCTCAACATGTTATGGAACCCTTATAGAAGTTTTAATTTCTAATGATTTAATATCATTTCTATTGGGGACACAATGTTCTTAGAAAAGATAAAAGTTATAATAATTGGACATGAATTCAAATACGTTACGAAATACACTATTTTGAAGTAGTGGTTATATGTAATTCATTCATTATTATCCATCTTAGCATAGTAGTTCTCATGCTCCCTTGATCATGGAGATTTTTGATGCCCATCATGCTTCTCAACACTTTAAATAGAGAATCATCTTGGATAATGTACAACTTCTCTACATTTATGATATAGAACCATGTAAGATTCCTTAGATGGATATTTGTTTCCATCCATCACATAATCTATAATTTCATGGCAATTGGATACTTTATTACCTTCCTTTCAACACTTAAAGCATCTTCTAGCCCCTTCATGACATTTCCCTTGGTGCCCTTTTCTATATTTATTACGTGAAGGAAATTGGGTCTTATTTACCTTATCACCTGTATCAGATGGAATTTCATGAGATTTAATCTTCCTCTTCATTGATGTCCTTGGGAATCCAAAAAAGTACCAATTGTTAATCGTGATTTTTGATATCTGGTTTGTCATAATAATGATATATCTTACTTCAGATCCCATTTGATTGGGAATCTCACTGGGACATTCATCACGTTTCCCTTCACATCAATTGTTAGCCTAATTCCTTCTATTACAATCCATTGGATGGAATAAAAGGAAATTTAGGAGTAACAAATAAAGGGTAATCCAAGGACAAAAATAGATGACTTATAAATAAATTTTATTTCCTTATCTTATGAATATATATACTTTAATCTATGATATACATGATCTAAATTCTAAAATATATTCTTAGGGGAATTTTTTTATTCCCTTAAAAATGGTTCATACTAAGATTGTGAATTTAACAAATCATATCCCCCGAGGGTTTTGTAACAAAGAGTGCAGCAAGGTCCATTGTCGTGTGCCAGGATACCCCGGGTCAAGCCCAGAACTCCTTGTCGGAGTTTTTACTCCTAGGTACATCTATGCCCGAGCCACCTCTACCCACTCGTATCCAGACATGGATGTATTTTCTTGATAAAACACTTACTCAATACTACCCTAAATTTAGGGACGTTCTTATTATACTTAGTCTTATCCCTAGGTCTTTCACTAGGGTTTTCTAATCCTAATCCCAAAAATAACTAAACCTATCCTTTGATACAAACTATGAAACCCCTTCTATTTATTACACACTTAAAAATGATTTATTAAAAAAACTCTACACTTGATAAAATAAGTAAATGTGCATAAAGGTGAATACCCTTGATAGAGAAATGAGCATGGTAGTCACTATACAATGACTTTTTCTTGGAAAATCACAGTGCAATTTCAACAGCATAACTGCATGACATAAGACTTCATAAAAAAGGTTGATGAGAGAGAAAAGGGTGTCTCATCATATGTACATGAAATGGACAGTAAGGGGTTCATATAGATACATTTCCCAACATAATTAATGGAATTTGGATTCATAATACAAAATAATTTCTTGAATGTAAATGAGGAAAGAGAAATTCCTAACGAAATTTCGGCATGGTAACAGGTGTACATGAGAGGAATTAATGAGAGATAAAAGGGGTATATCATCATTAAAACATATATAGGGAAGTATGGGGGGGGGGGGGTTATAAATCATACCCCAACATTTATAATTGAAAATAAAATGGAATAACAATATTAAGAAACTTGGATAAAATGAGAAAGGAATGAATCCCTTACATGGAAGTGTGATCCCAAGGGCTTGAGAGAGGCTTGAGAGAGAATTATTGAGAGCTTGGGGTGCCTTGAGAGGATTATAGAGAGATTAAGGAATAGGTTGGAATAACTCCAAAGGATTTTAGTGAGGATAAAGTGGGAGTTTGGTTGGGTTTATATAGGAAAGGAGAGGGAATTGTTTATTATTTAGGTTTGGGACACCACACATTAAACTAATCAAAACCCCAAAAAAGAACATGGTTTTTGCCCATGGTTTTTTTAAAAAGGGGAGTGGAAAAAACTATTTTATAAGGCCAATGGATGAAATTATTAAAATAATACTGTTTCTTATGTGGAGGTGACTCACACTTTCATGGAAATCAATTTAAAAAGCTATAATGTTTTATAAGTCATGGAGGGTCCACTAAGGATTTGTAAAATAAATCAAACAAAACTAAAATCACATTATTTTAATGGTAAAACATATATTGGACGAACATAATGTTTATAGTATTTTATTACATCACTATTGGGTCATTATGATTTCATAAAACACATTATATATTTAAACGGTATTTAATTTTTACCCAAAGATTTGACTGTCTCAGAAAATTATGAAAAATTCACCATTATATAATTTCAACTTCCTGATTCAAAAAATAATATTAATTTTTTCAAAATAGTTTTTTAAATTTGTGACTTTTAACTTTTAAAATAAAAACCGATATTTATTGAAAATTCCGGGGTTTTCACAAAAAGATCTTTCAAACCTTAATAAAAAATAAAATTTTATTCATAAAAATTATACGGTCATTTATATTATATAAAAAATTAATTTAGTAATAATATTTAATTAAAATATTATTTAATTCAAAAATCCATTTATTCATAAAAATAGATTTCTTAATCGAATATTATCTAAAAATACAATTTGTGCTTTAAAAACCATTTACAACGTAACAATAATAAAATGAATGTATATTATTTATTATATAAAAAATAATTCACATAATCATAGTGCTAATGTCTTGTTATATAACCCCTTATAACATCCAAACAAGACCGAAGGGTAAGGTGTGCGATGGTGACATACTCTTAGGGTGGCTCCGATAACATCGCTCAGGTGGTAATCTCTATCAACTTCAACTTCTCCCATAGTCAATTACACTTGATCTTAACATGTTGAATCTCATCTTGGGATTTGTCAAGAGTGGAGCCTAATGACACCACCTCCTTTCCATGCTCTGAAAAATGGGCTTCGTACCGGGCAAGTCTACTGGATGAGGCCATCACTTCCTTTGTCTGAGTAAATTGGATTTGTTAAATCCCTATACTAATCGTGTGATCACTATTCAATGGTTATATTGGCAATGGTAAAAATTATTAATGGAATTTTGAAATTAAAAAACATAAAACCGAGTAAGTGCATATTTTATATAACCATTTTTCATAATAAGACATTTAATTAGATCAAGAGTAATTTTCATTGATAAAAGTTTGGGTCGTTACAATATTCCCCCCTTAAGAAATTTCACCCTAATTTTTTTCTTTTCACACACTAAAATAGATGCAGGTAACCCTGATTCATCAGTTATTCTGATTCCCATGTTTCCCTTTCAAACTTGTGGTTTCTCAACAAAACTTTCACGAGGGTTATTGTCTTATTTTTCCTAAATTTTTTCCTGCGATCTAAGATCTTCACTGGATGCTCCTTGTAAGAAAGATCATCCTATAACTTTTCTACCTTTTAATAGAGTAAATGTGAAGGGTATGAAATGTAATTATTTAAGAGGGATACATGAAAGACATCATGTACTTTGGCCATGGTGGGTGGAAGTGATAGTCGATAGGCCACAACCTCGACATGATCAAGAATCTCGAAGGGTCCGATGTACCTAAGACTTAACTTCCCATTATTTCCAAACCTCATGACCTTATTTCACATAGATAAGAATAGAAATACCATGTCTCCAACTTTGAAATCAAGGTATCATCGACGGTCATCTACATTACTCTTCTATCAACTTTGGTCTACTTTGATATGCTGCTGAATGATTTTCACATTCTCCACCATTTATTCCACCATTTCAGTTCCTAGTAGCGTACACTCACCGACTTCATCCCAACACGTTGGTGTTAAACACCTTTTCCCATAAAGGGATTCATATGGTTCCATTCAGATGATCAAGCGGAAACTGTTATTGTAGGATAATTAAACTAGTGGAAGATGTTGGTTCCATCATCCTTTGAGGTATATTAATCATGATTTTAACATATCTTCTAGTGTCTAAATAGTTCGCTCAGATTGGCCATCAGTTTGAGAATGATAGGCCATACTAAAGTTCAGTTCAGTGCTTAGAACATCTTGGAGAATTTTATAGAACTTTGAGGTGATTCTTGGATCATGATATGATATAATAGATAGTGTGACTCCATTCAACCTTACCACTTCTTTGATGTAAATCTGTGAAGGTTGATCCAATGAGAAGTCCTCTTTAATCATGATAAAGTGATCTATCTTCATAAGATGATCTAGAACGACCCATTTAGCATTCTATACTCTATATTCCCTTATTAGTCCAGTAAAAAAGTCTATGGTAATGTTGTAACACTTCCATATTGGTATGGGTAGTGGTTGGATCATCCCCTTGGACTTTTGCCTCTCATCCTTCACTTACTGACATACTGGGCACTTTGATGTATATTCAACAATATCCCTTTTCATATTGCCCCACCAAAAGTTTTCTCAGATATCCCGTTACATTTTTGTTCTCCCTGGAAGAATAGACAAGTTTGAACTATGTTCATCATTCAGAATCTCCTTCTTTATCTCTAGATCAGATGATACATATAATCGTGACCCAAATATCACAATTTATTCCTTGTCAACCATGAACTCTGAGGATTTCCCATTTTTAATAGATTTGACCCTTTTCATAATATCCACATCATCCTTTTGAGCATATTTTGACCTTCCAAAAAGATACTTTTGAACAATAATTTGTGAAAGTATTGATGATGTTCCATTATTTATGATTCCCATGTCCATATTTATCAAGTTTAAGAAGATTGGATACTTTTAAATTCTCATCAATTATAGAATCACTAGTTCCTTTCTACTTAGAGCATCCACCACCTTGTTCTCTTTCCCTGGGTGTTAATGGATTGAGCAGTCATAGTCTTTGATCAGATCTAACCATCTTTGTTGGTGCATGTTCAACTCTTTCTATGTGAATATGTACTTGAGGATTTTTTTTGTTCTGTATATATCGAACACTTCTCCCCAAAGAGGTAATGCCACAAAATTTTTAAAGTGAAGATTAATGTTTCCAACTCCAAATCATGGTTTGGAATTTCTTATGGTATAGGAAATGACTTTGTCCTTTTGCCTCAAATTGCATCAAAGGGAGCCTTATAAAATTTTCAAGAAGAACATTCCCACAAACTTCAACATGTGATGCAACCCTTATAGATGTTTTATTTTCTAATGATTTAATATCATTTCTACGGGGGACTCAATGTTCTTAGAAAACATAAAAGATATAATAATAGGACATGAATTGAAATAAATTACGACATGCATTAATTTTAAGTAGTGGTTACATGTAATTCATTCAGGATTATCCATCTTAGCATAGTAATTCTCATGCTCCCTTGATCATGGAAATTTTTGATGCTCATCATGCTTCCCAGTAAATACAATTGAGTAGTGTCTTGGATAATTACATACTTCTCCATATTTATGAAATAAAACCGTGTAAGATACCTTAGATGGAGCTTTGTTTCAATCCATAATATTATCCATTATTTCATGGAAATTGGATACTTTGTGCCCTTCCTTTCCACACTTAAAGCATCTCCTAGCCCCTTTGTGACATTTCCATTGGTGCCTCTTTACACATTTGTTTCATGAAGGAAATTTGGTTTTCTTTCTCTTATCACCTCTATCAGAAGGAATTTCATGATATTTCATCTTTCTCTTCCTTAATGTCCTTGGGAATTTAAAAAAGTACCAATTTTTAATCGTTATTTTTGATAGCTGGTTTGGCATAATCACGATATGTCCTACACGAGCTCCCATTTGATTGGGAATCTCACAGGGACATTCAATACGTGTCCCTTCACATCAATTGTTTGTCTGAGTCCTCCTATTACCATCCATTGAAGGGAATAAATGGAAAGTTAGGGGTAACACAAAAAGGTTAATACAAGGATAAAAAAAATGACTTATAAATAACTTTTATTTCATTAACTTATGAATCTATAGTCTTCAATATATGTTATCCATGATCTAATTTCTAAAATATATTCTTAGGTTCATTTTATTATTCCATTAACAATGGTTCATATTAATCTTGTGAATTTTCCAAAGCATATCCCCTGGGAGTGTCATAACCAAGAGTGCAGAAAGGCTCGTTGTCATGTACCGTGATACCCTGGGTCCAGCCCAAACCTCCTTGTCAGAGTTTTCACTCTTAGGTACATCTATGCCAGAGCTGCCTCTACCAGCTCATATCTAGACAGGGATGGATTTTATTTATAAACCATTTACTCAAAATTCATCAAAATTTAGGGATGTTCTTATTATACTTAGTCTTATCCCTAAGGCTTTCTCTAGGGTTTTTTAATACTAATCCCAAAATAACTAAACCTATCCTTTGATACCAACTATGAAAACCCAGCTATTTATTACACACTTAAACATGATTTATTACAAAAACTTTATACTTGATACAATGTGGGATATTGATAGGTATAATGTATTTAGGGCTTAATAACATTACATAACAACTTAAAACATAAAACACAAAACATATTAATTGAAAACTTCCTTCACATAACCACAACATTCCCTTATACTTAGAATTGCATTGGATAACATGAGGACATACAAGTGAAAAGGGTGACCTATAAAGCCCAATAAGGGAGTAAAAAAGGAATAACAGGAAGAATAAAATACATTTTAGGAAATAGGCATGTCAATAGAGCATAAAAGAACATGAACATAAAGGCATGATATATCATGATTATCATAACATGGAAATGTGGAAACAAAACTTCACATGAAATTAGCATGAGCTAAGGCTCATTGAACATGAAGCATGAGTAAACCCTCATTGCACTTGAATTAGTATTAGTGAATCCTAATTTCACTTTAATTATAATGAATAAATAATCATTGCACTTGACGTATCATGATACTAATCTGGACCCAATGCATTGGAGCACTATCAGGGCACACCTTTCTTAAACATTTGATTTCATGCATAAGTGTTCCACATAGATCATAAAACATGGATTAATTAAACATAATCATTTATTACATGATAAAGGAATGAATAATTTATACATGAAACTCTATAATCAATAATTAAATGTCAATAAAGGTGAATACCCTTGATAGAGAATCAAGCATGGTATTCACTATACAATGACTTTGGTTTGGAAAATCGCAGAGCAATTTCGGAAGCATAATGACGTGACATAAGACTTCATAAAAAAGGTTGATGGGAGAGAAAATGGTGTATCATCATATGTACAAGAAATGGAAAGTAAAGGTGTCATATAGATACATGTCCCAACAAAATTAATGGAATTTGGATTCATAATACAAAATAATTTCTAGAATGTAAATGAGGAGCGAGAAATTCCTTACGGAATTTCGGAATGGTAACATGTGTACATGGGAGGCATTAATGAGAGAGAAAAGGGATATCTCATCATTAAAAAATAGATAGGAAATTATAGGTGAGGTGATAAATCATTCCCCAACATTTATATTTGAAAATAAAAGGGCCTAATAATATTAAGAAACTTGGATAAAATGAGAAAGGAAGGAATCTCTTACTTGGAAGTGTGATCCCAAAGGCTTGGGAGAAGCTTGAGAGAAGTTTCTTGGGAGATTGGGGTGAATTTAGAGGATTATAGAGATTTGGGGTTAGAGGTTGGACAAACAACAAAGGATTTGAGTGAAGAGGAAGTGGGAGCTTGGGTGGGTTTATATAGGAAAAGAGAGGGGATTCTTTATTATTAAAGTTTGGGACACCACACATTAAACTAACAAAGAAACCCATGTTTTTTTCCAATGGTTTTCTAAAAATGGGAGTGGAAAAAATATTTTGTAAGTCCAATGGCCGAAATTCTTAAAATAATAGTGTTGATTATGTGGAGGCGAGTCACACTCTTAAGGAAATCCATTTAATATGCGAAAATGTTTTGTAAGTCTTGGAGGGTCCACTAAGGATTTGTAAATTAATCAAACAAACCAAAAATTACATTATTTTAATGGTAAAACTTATATTGGCCCAAAATAATGTTTAATGTATTTTATTATATCACTATTGGGTCATTATGATGTCATAAAACACATTATATATTTAAACGGTATTTAATTTTTACCCAAAAATTCGACTGTCTCATAAAATTATGGAAAATTCACTGTTGGATAATTTCGACATCCTAATTCCAAAAATAATATTATTTTTTTCTAAAATAATTTTCTAAATATGTGAATTTTCACTTTTAAAATAAAAACTGACATTTATCGAAAATTCATGGGTTTTCACAAAAAAAAATTTCAAACCTTAATAAATATTACAATTGTATTCATAAAAATTGTACGGTCATTTATATTATATAAAAATTATTTTATTAATAATATTTAATTAAAATATTATTTAATTGAAAAATCCATCAATTCATCAAAATAGATTTCTTAATTGAATATTAACTAAAAATACTATTTGTGCTTTAAAAAATATTTACTACGTAACAATAATAAAATGAATGTATATTATTTATTAT
Organism: Viscum album; assembly: GCA_963277665.1. Classification (NCBI taxonomy): domain Eukaryota; kingdom Viridiplantae; phylum Streptophyta; class Magnoliopsida; order Santalales; family Viscaceae; genus Viscum; species Viscum album. The sequence goes on along the minus strand of OY728136.1, from coordinate 1,957,552,382 downwards.
ATAAAAAATAAAGCACATAATCATAGTGCTAAGGTCTTGTTATATAACACCTTATAACATCTGAATAAGACCGAATGGTAAGGTGTGTGATGGTGACAGACTATTAGGGTGGCTCAGATAAAATAGCTTGGGTGGTAATCTCTTTCAACTTCCACTTCTTCCGTAGGTAGTTCTACTTGATCTTATCGTGTTGAAGCTCAGCTTGGGCTTGTTCAAGAGAGAATCCCAATGATGCCACCTCCTTTCGAAGCTCTAACAAATGATATTCGTACAGGGAAAGTCTACTAGATGAGGCCATCACTTCCTTTGTCTGAGTAAATTGGATTTGTTAAAGCCCTATACTAATCATGTGATTACTATTGAACTACTATATTAGCAACAATAACAATTCATAACATTGTTTTAATAGCCAAAAACCTAAAACCAAGAAATTTCATATTTTATATAACCATTTTTCATAATAATACATTTAATTCAATCAAGAGGAATTTTCATTGATAAAAGTTTGGGTCGTTACATTATGAATAGTAAACTGGCCAAATGAATAGTAAACTCACCCATGGAAGTATAAATAAAATTTAGGAATCTTATAAATGAAAGTACGATGTAATAATATCATAGTATATGTAAATAAATGTTTTATAAATTATCAATTAAGTATTTTTATTTTTATAAAACATAAATGTTTATTTAAAATATTATAATTAATATAATGATTTAAAAGAAAATTTATTTCCATAAAATAGAATCATAATTTAATATTTTTATGTCTTATTATTATTATATAATTTTATGAGACCTTAGTTAATTTTTCAAAGGGTCATAAAATTAGTTAGAATTTTAAAATTTTTATTTTTCTAGAATATGATGTTTTTAATTAAAAATTTAATTTATCATACTTAGAAATTTTTTTTCTGAAAATAGAGTTCATTTTTGAATTATAAATGTCAAAAAATAGTTAGGATGAATTATTGATATTTTCTGAAATAGTTTTTTTAGTGAATAGTAAAAAAATATAGTTTTTAAGAAAATACTGTATTTTTTTATGACAAAGTCAAGAGATATTTATGATATAAAATTTATTAATCTTATGGAATAAATAAATAATTATGTATTAATAGAAATTTTTTGTAGAAATAATTCAGAACATATAAATTTTATTTTCCTTGATAAGTATAAAAGAACCATTGTTATTGTCGTTGGAGTGACTGCGCCATGCAGACAAAAACCATTTGGTTTCTTATAATTAAGAGATAAAAATTATTTTCACAACCTTTTTATTAATTATAATTTATAATGGATGTTTTTTATGATAATTTATAATTTTATAGTTATATAATATTAATCTTATCCAAATGTCTGTACAATGCTTGCGTAAGGCAGGACAAGACAAAATAAAAAATTAAAGAAATTTTCATGTTATGTATATGAGTGAATATACAAAATGAAGGAATATGGAATTTTATTTTGAACCTAATTAATTTATTTTTATTATAGTAATTTTTTTTTTAAATTTTTATATATGAAATAATCAACATAAATTCTTATGCAACGTTGATGCAATGATTATGAAAGAATAAGAAAAATAAACAAGTGTTTTTAATTAAAATTATAAGAATTACTAAATGACACATAGTTTGGATACAACTTTTTATATAATAAATTTTCCACCATTATCTTTTTTTATTCTAATTTGGGGCATGGTGGACCCACATGAATAACATTAAATCTTTTATAATATTTTATTTCAAAAAGAAGTCAAGTTGTCACATTATAGTTTTTAATTTGGATAATATTATAATATGATGTTTTGCATAAGTATATTCAAAATAAAATATTATTTGGAAATTTAATAAAATTATATTTCTTATAGAATTTCATTTTTAATTTTTATGCAAAAAATAAATACCATATTGGATTTCACAAAGATGATGCAGTATTAATTTAATTAATGAATAAATAAAATTAATGATATTACAAATAACAAAATAAATTCAATTTGAGATTTTTTTCTAATTAATGTTTTACAAGTATTAATATTTCGTTTTTATGATATTTGAAACTTTTTTATGTGTTTAAAGTCATAGTTAGGAATAGTTTTTATATTGAAAAAAAATATTTTCCATGAATAAAATATTTTATTAAATTATTTAAAAATAAAAAAACTATTGAACAAGTCTAAAATTGGTAATATTTCTTTTAAAATGTAATCCTATTTTGTTTTTAGGCCTTTTTGTAAGTATGGAACCCTATAATAGATTTATTATATTTTAATAATTTGAGTAATTCCTATGTTACCCCTCACCTCACTTATAAAAAGAGGATCCTTCCTTAACAAATATTTGTCACCTTTAGTCTTATTGTTAGAATATACTTTTCCAAATTCCATTATCCTCATCCCTTGAAAAATTCTAGTGCTTCTAGTCACATAAAAATACAACTTCTAAGAGCCTAAGGAGTTTCTCAAGGAGAAAAGATTCAAGAGATATGATTTCTTTTTCTTCTCTTTTAAATTCTTTTTCACTTACACCTTATCCTAATATCCAATCCAATGTTTCATAAAAACTCAAGTATCATATATATATACTATATTTTTTAGGTGTTTATGGTATATTCATCATAGAATCCCTTAATTTATAATTTTATTCTTAAATAATGAAATTGGCCCCGTTGTGTGTCAATTCACCGCCTTTGTGGACGATGAGTTTTCATTTCACTTTAGCACAATCATGGGAACTTTAAATTCACATGTATTTTTTTAAATGAACTATATATATATGTTATCAATTCTATATTATTATTTCTTTTTGACAAGGATTTCCATAATAAACCGACCTTAGAAACCATGAAAATAACATACCCCAAATAGTGGAAATAACAAAATATTGTTAATAAATGGGTGGAAAATGTTATAATAATATTATGAAAGGTTTTATAAACATGATTTTAGTTATTTAATAAATTAATAAAACTATTAAAACCATTATATAGAAGTTTTGAACAAATTTTAAGGAAGTCAATCCCGAGGTAAGGGATATCTTAACTCAATTTCCATTCACTGAGTTAAACATCCTTGTCGTCGGTTAGGTTTTTCAAAGAATATGCATCAATGAAGTATTATTGGTTTATACTGTATATCCAATTATATTGTGTGGGTTTATATTTTTCACACATAATTATTTCATTGATTTTTCTTTACTCTAATGATACGATATCTATAAGGGTTAATTTTTCAATATCATTATTATTCGAGATTTTTTATATGTAAGTATTTATTGGTAGATATTTATCATCCATGTACATCTTTTTTAAAATATTTTCAAAAGTAATATTTATAAGGTTTTATGCAAGGACTGTTTAACTAAAACATAATTTTAACAGTTTCAAAGATTTATTCTTATAAATCTTTCTCATTCATGCCCATGTTTTCAAAATGGGTTTTAAGGATTTATTTATAAGGACTTGAATATTTAAAAATGTTAATTTTTGAATTTATCTGAAATTTTTAAAAGTGATAAGGGACACTTTGATTCAAAAATATAATTTTTAAATGTCTTCTTTTATAAATGAGCAGCTTTTGAATAAATGATTTTAAATTAAAAAGGGTATTTTTCTCAAAATTTTTAAATGATTTTAGTAGTGTATTTTCTTCTATATAAACATACTTTGTTGGATCTTATGTTTGATTTAGTTTTGTCTCTTATGATATCATTTACTGTATTTCATTAAATGATTTATTATTTGTTTTGACCTTGGATGTGCTCTTTTGATACCATTTGTGGTTTATGGTTAATGTATTAACATTTAATATAATAGTTATAATATGAATGATTATGTTAGTTATGTTTTACCCTTATCATATGATGAGTGAATTGGAATTAGTATGTGATAGGTTGAGGACCAGTTAATGAAATCTCTACAAGTTTATATGGGTTGAGGAACAGTTAATAAAATTCCCTAGATGCATCAGTAGTTCTCATGAGACAACATAGTTTGGGTTTTGACCAATTTATGTATAATCTTGGAAAGAGGCCTTTATAGTATAGTTATGATGTCCTGTATTATGAATTCCCTCATTATGAAACTAGTAATTTATAGTCCATGTGATTATTCGATTAATAGAATATCCATGGCTATGTTTTATTAAGCCATTATTTTCATCTTTTATTCCTGTCATATTATGCTCAAGATCATGCTTTAATGGAATGTGTTCTTTAGTTAATACCCATTAATTATTATTTATTCTTATACTGTATTACTTACGTTTACTGAGTATCTAAGTTCACCCCTTTATTATGTTTCCTTTCCCCAGGTTATGAATAAGAAATATTTGAATGAGATTTTAAAGATGTAATTTAATTAATTTTATATTGTATCATGTTTTATTTTATTTTCCCAATGTATTATGGGTATCATGAATGTAATATGGTCTTCCAAGACTGTTAAAATGATCATCCCTTTGGGATTTTATTCCATGTAATTAGGCCAATGTAATAAAATAATACACTTGATTGAGGTTTATGGGGTCGAGGTTTAAAAAATGTGTTTCAACTCAAGTGTTTGAGATGTTTTTTTCATCATAAGGGACTCATGTTCATGTAAAAGAGAACCTTATATCTTATGGATAAGTCTCTACCTCATGCTCATAGAAAACTGTATCCCATAATATTAGAAAACAAATATTTTTTAAATATTTTTTTCTGTAAGAATAAGATAATGTATAAATTATACACATAAGAGGTTGAGTAAATTTATTAGGATACCCTATAATATTTCAATGAATGAGGTTTTAATATATAAGAAAATTACCAATTCAGATAAATCCAAAAATAGTGGTGAAACCACTAAAAAACAATGAGCAAAATATAAAAAATATAGACAGACTATACCCAAAGTGAGAAGAATGAGATTGATTTGTAAATGGTGATGCTGATGGAGGTTTAAAAATTGGGAAATTTATTTCTAAACTAATTTTTTTTATGAACAAGTTATATAATCTATAAATTAAGATTTATAAAAGAAAAATAAAGAAGACAACATGCTGGTGTAAAAACCTCATAGAGTGGAATAAATTTATCATCCAATAATATATTTGGAATATTGAATAAATTATATATGTTCTTGGAAATTTTTGGTTATTTATATGATGAATTTTGGTAGAATACTTATATTCATCTTTAATATATTGAATAAAATAAATAAATGAGATACCAGTAAATGAAGATAGAAAGTTTACCTTGTTATATAATGAAAAGAGATCAGTGAATAATACTACTCTCAAGAGGTTATTAAAGAAATATAGTTAGGGTTACAAGGTATTATGAAATATATTATTTTATTTTGGAAGTAAATGACACATCATGTACCATTAAATAGTGTCCTTGAATAATAATAAATAAGTGAGAAAGTTTAAATATAAAAGATAATCAATTCAGGAAAGTGGTAAAGGAATTGGTATGGTGGTTGAAACTTCTTGTGAAGAATTTGGGGATCTTCTTAAGAAGTCATAGTAAAAGTTGGTGTAGATATGTGTGGATGGTGAAACTAGACTGTAAACCAGACTATCAGATGTATGAATTTTTTTCCTAGAAAAATGAAAAAAGGAAAAACAATAATGAATCAAAGTTACAAGAAAGATACTGCTAAGAAGGTGTCCTGACACATGATATAGACAGAGAATAAGCCAAAAAATATACTAATTATATGTCTTTAATAGTTTTAAGAGGCTAAAATATTAGAGAAATCTAAAATGAATCAAATTTAGTTAGTTTTTAATATAAATGATACCATTCTAGCTAAGAATTAAGTTGAAAATTAAATAAGTCTACGCTTCTAAGAGAGATACAGATATAGAAAGTTAAAAGAAATTTCAGTATGAAGATGTATTGATAGAATCCCTTATTATAGAGCTCTTTAAATGTGTAATGATTTTATATATTTATCCATTCTAATTAATATTGAAATCTATCCATACCCTTCAACATTGAAGGATGATGTATGATTTCATTCTTTGATCACTATTTTTAATTTTTATATATATTATGTCTTCAAAGAGAGAGTGATTTCTAACTAAATGGGGAAGAAAACCTTACCATTGAAATATTTTAATGTGTTTATTCAAGTGATTGAATGTTCTTGGATATCTCTTAAAAATTTAGGAAAACCCACCCTAGTATTTAAAGAAAGAAACTGGCATCACCTATAGTGAAAAAATGGGCCACTTATATTTTTTTAATTTTCACAATTGTTTTCTACAAATGGAAATACCTTGTAGACATAGAGTTGATTAGTTTATGGAACTTTTATAAGAAAAATGTTATGATAATATTTGTATATGATTATTATTTGTTGATATAAAGTTATTTTATCCATTAAAATTGGTGATAAGTGATTCTTATAGACTTCCTTCTCTCAAAAAGAAGTTAAAAAAATTACTAAAAGGGGGAGAGGAATTACATAGGGAGAAAATGTTTTGTTATGATAAGAATGTGAAGGACCATACTATAATAAAAATTTAGGGATGAAGTAGAATTATTTATCCTTCCTTACTATGTCACATTAAGGTGGAGACTATATTTCATTCCTTTTCATTTATATTCAATTTGTGGAAGAACTGTTAAATTGCATATTGAAGATTATTTGGAATTTATTAGAGTTGAAAACCAATACAGAATGGGATACTAATGTTACTAAAGGTTCTTGGTTATATTTGTTTTCAAATAGGATTGTTGTCAATAATCTTTTCAATATAATTAATGAAAAGTCAATGTATTGGTTTATGAAGTAAGATTCCAGTGAAAGGAAGTGAAGCTACTACCCATAATCTGATGGGTAATGACATATGGAAGCTATTAATTCCTATAAATTTCTAGATGGTAATATTCTAGGTAGTGGCTGTAAAATCATATAATTTTTAAGATGACCATCATGCCAAATAAAAGTACCAAATCTTGGAGAATCACTATTTAAAATAGTCATTTCCAATGTTAAATAGCTAAGAAGAGTTGATTGTACTGAACCTTGGTAGATTAAGGATAATATGGATCGATATTGGTTTGAGTAAGGTTGATCATGAGTTGGTGGAAGAGTTTTTTAAAATACTACAATTAAAGTGTTTTTTATACTAAAACACATTATAAATTTTCTTGAAGGAGTTTTTAATTATTTTAATAATTATTATATTTATTTGAAGATGTTCTAAGATGATTTAAATATGTTTTATAAGGCTTGATAATTTTTGAAGTCACCCTAAGCCTATGTGAAGAAATTTAGAATTATCATGATGGATTTTAAATATGATAAAGGAAATTATCCAAAAATCCCAGATTGAATGAGATTTTTGTTTGGAAATAATATAGTTTTAGGGAGTTAATAAATAAAAAAGGAAATCATCATATGGAACAAAGAAATTGTTCTCCACATTGGAAAATTCATCTACACAAAGGAGATTCATATAAAACGAATGGTATTTAATCTACACATGAGTGGAATGAGCTATGTGATATGCTCATATGATAATTCTTCTACATAGTAGATATTTGAATTATTATAAAGGAAAAAATTAATACTATAGAGAAGATTTACTACCTTGTATTAAATTTTAGTGGGAAAAAAGAATAAAAGGAAAAAGTCATATGAGGCATTTCATTCAAAAGGATGGAAGATATTTTCATGGATTGTATGGTATTTGGGTTTTCCACTTTTTTTAAAATTTTATCTCATATGATATTTGGTAAAGATATTATGATATTTTGGATCTAATAAAAAAATCTGAAACCCTTGAAATATTTCTAAGCTATTATGCATTTCTAAGGCTTGTGAAATAATTGAATTAGATTTTTTTTGAGATTATACTAAGTGAAAAATTGAGTTTTGATAATTCAAAAATTATAAATAATTATTTGAGATAATTCATGATCCAATATTTAAAGGAAAAATACTATAAATTAATTTTGATATAATATATTAGTAATTTTGGTTTCAATCATAAATATGAAGGTGATGAAGAACAAATATTAAGGAATGTCTGTAACAATAAAAGTGATGAAATAAATTTATCAGATTTTAGAAATAGTGTAGATGAATTCACAATGAAGGTTATATGTTCATCAGTTTCTAAATTAATTTATGAATAAAAGTTTGAGATGTACTGAAGGATAAATGATATGTGATTCATTGTAAGAAAAAATATCCACACCATTATCTACATATTTATAATGAAAGCTGAGTTATATGCCACATATATGTTTGCTATATTTTTTATATAGTTATAAATAAAAATGTATAGACTATTGAACTGATTTTTGAGAATTTTTGTGATGAAAATGTTTTCACCATGCTGAATGTGGTTGTAGAAAGTATACAAAAATATTTTCACCCAAATTTTAAAATATTGAAGAATAAAAAAAAGTGTATCCTCAAAATTTTAGTAGAGAAAATATGTTCATATTAGAGAATATTCTATGGATTTGGGGATTATAGGATAATAAAAATAAGTGTGCGGCCTATGAATATTATTTTTAGGGCTATACATATTTCCATTTATGGAAATTTTAGATGAACACATACATTAAATTTGAGTGCCTATTGAGGAATTTATAAAGTTATAGAAAATAAAACACACTCCTAAGAAAGAAGTTAGTGAGTGTTACTGAAATCATGAGAAGGAAAGAAAACTAAATATACCAATCTAGTAAGAAAAGGGAGAAACTACTACAACCTGTAGTGAGGAAGGAAAAATATAATCAAGCCTGTAAAACTTGTTGGGTTTTGAAGAGGAAGATGAAAGAAGAAGAAGGAGTTCTTAAATATGAGGTTGTCTGTGATGTGATTATTTTTTCTTCCCGAGCTTATAGATCTGAGTTAGATAAGATTATTTAAGTTGAATTTATTAGGTATAGATTTTTAATAACTGAATGTTGTACCAATTTAGAGGATCATTTTCATGATATTTTTGGAAGATATAATGGCAGTCAAAGATTTTCTGAGATTGAGAAAGAAGATCAGTTTTTGGGTGCAGAGACATCCCTATGGAGTGTTTGATATCTACTTCATGAGGAGGAGGAATGTAATGAAAGACCATATGGTGGGACACTAGTTTCAAATTGGATCTATGGGATGCAGCACAATTTCAATTATGTAATATTATAAACTCCAGACCTTTGTAATTTGGAATTCATATTTTTAGGATATTACCTGACTAACTCAACTAGAATTTTGTGATTTAATTTTATTGGATAATCTATGAATTGGGCATCCCAAGAATTATGAAGAGCAATATTCCTAGGAGGGGATGAGCCTTATAAATAAACTTGTACTATTTACTACTTTATATACAATAAATACTGGTGTATGTTAGGGTAAAAAAGATCAAATAGTCTCAATTAGAATCAAAGGATCAGGTTCAAAGGGGTTGTTAATGTTTAAAAAAGAAAATTAGAATTTGGTTAAATTGATCAAAATTTGATTAACCCCTCTCTCAAGTGTGTCTACATAGTCTACCAGGAACTTATATATTTCTTTATATGACATCATTTTTTACCTATTCGAACTATATTTATTATGCCATTACTATTCCATGATAGCTTTTACTATATGTTATCCCTTACAGAGTGTCTAATCTATCCCTTTTATTTTTTTTCCCATTTCCCCAATTAATTAAGAGAAATTCAATATATAGTTGTCTCTATAGATAACCTTAAGGAATAATGATTTTTTCTCAAATGCTATAATATATTATTTTATAATATAATCTTTATGAATATAGTCTCTTAGGATTACTGAACCTTGATCTTGGGAATGTAAGATCATATATTCTAACTACCATGTAATAAATAATCCACCAAATTTATGTGAATAGGTTTATGGGAATTACACCTCATCTACCATTCAACCTTCCTTTATCATCCAAATATTTAAAGGCCTTCGAGATCCTTAAAGATAAAACTAAAAATTACTAAAGAATAAGGAAGATTTATTATATTTATTTTGTAATCCCCAACCTATATTTTTCATTGATATAGATTCCAAAACATGATAGAGATAATTATAGATTCTACCTATTCTATAAGTATTTATAATATGGATTATGAAAATAATAAAATGGGTAGGAAATAATAATAGTAAAGAAAAAAATAAGAAATCTATTTTCTAAGTGGGGAGAACTATTAAAAAAGAATATATTTATAAAATTAGGATGAGATACTTCTAATGATGAATTTTAATAAGTGATAAAGAAGAAGATCTCAAGGAATGAATTCTAATTAACGATTGGCTACTTTATTTATAGGCTTCAAATAAAGGGTCAATAGTTATAGCACAATAAATTGATGTATGAAAAAATTAGACATCACATATTTTTTTTGCCTAATTTAAAATTTCATAAATCTAATATTGAATGAAAATAGTTACTATTGAGACTGGGTTTTGAATATATAAATAATTTTTTTTGAAAATTAAAGATAATAAATATTGGTAGCTAAATGTTTCACAATTTATTTTGAGTTTCAAGGAAAATAAATTAATATTACTTGGGGGGTTTATTTTGATGATATGTTAGGAATTTGATCTTCTCTATGTTTGATAGAATATTCATGATGAGTATTGGATATGAGATATTTTAAAAACTAAATATTATCTGGCATAAAAGTTGTAGCACACAATTCCTTCATAATATATAATTTTTTTTATTATATCCATTTGGAATTATACTTTGATTATTTTGAAAATTTTATTATGATAAAGTTATTCTAAAATATTTTTCTTCAACCGTCCTTGGAATATTCAATTACATGCTAATAATTTAAAGGATTATAGAGTGAAAGTAAATTATATTAGTTTTTCCTTTATTCTATAAATATATCTATAGACTAATTTAGTTATTTGAGTTCAAAATTCAAGAAATTTAATTCCATTTTAACTTTAGAGGTTGAATTTATAGAGTATATAAATTTTTGACAATTATCGTTTCTCTAAAAGAGGAATATTGATCCGTGCATATTGTGTAAAGTTAAGTAAATAGTTCATAAATTTGTTCAGGTGTCGATTTAAGTCCTTTAGAAGGTTGAGTTTCCCTTTATTTATTTTTAATGATCCTATTCTAATCTATGTGTGTATCTAGACAATTATAAAATATTATAGAAGGAATATTTATCTTCTTACTCTTCAGAGAACGAGTCATTATTAGATGAATCTAGTAGACTAATTTCTTCTTCCTAGTATAAATGCAAGAAATATATATACTCAATGGTTCTTTAAATATCCTTTTATAAATATAAATCTTCAAATTATTAATATTTTCATTTATTATCTAAATATTAATTGGATAATATTGCACTAGGAATATTGTCTTGATAAGTATGTCATCTCTTTTATCCTTGTTTGTCTATGACTCTTTGAAAGAATGTATTGAAGAGAAATATTCAAGAAGAAACTTCTAGTTCAAAATTTTCTTTGAATGATGAACCAAAATGATTTTTTCCATTTAATTCATTTTATTTTTATTATCTTTCATCATTGAGTGTTTATAAGTTTCATTAGAGGGACTCTATAAATAAAAATATCTAATTAACCACCTTAATGGATGTATAACATCTTAAGTATGAGTTTTATCTAATAAATTATAGTCAAAGTTCAACTCAAGAAAATTCTAAATGTAATGTGTTGTGTAAAGTGATGAAACACATTTTTGTAAATCATTTCCATTATTAGAGATTAAAATATTTTTCTTATAAATATTTAAGATAAAATTATAAATTTTCTTATGAGTAAGTAATTTTATCCTTAATAGAAATACATTATGTTATAAGAATGATAAGGAAATTGGTTATTCTTAGATATTAATGAAACTATAATATTAGATATTTATAGTGGAAAATAGTTATAATAATATAGAAGGTAAATTAGAATCCAATAAGAAGAATTTTGAACAAAAAGGAACTAAAAAAATAGAGATTACAAAAAGAGCCAAGAAGAGGTAATAAATTAGAATATGTACTTGAAAAAAATTATATGTAAAAAACACAATAAAATATCAAAGACTCACTTTTGATACAAAAAGTTATAAACTAGTGAGTGAGTTAAAAGAGACATATTCTGATACCGAATTTTATATGTCAAAGAGAGACCAACAGTTTCTAAGAAGATATTCACTTTTTAGAATGTTTGATCTAGAAAGTTGTAGAATTTTATGTGGTGGACATGATATGAATTATTTACTAAGTTAAAAAGCATCAAGCGTGGGGGTGAATTGAAAAGATAAATAGAAAACCCATTTTAAATATTCATAATAAAATTTATAAATTAGTGAAATATAAAGTAGTATATTGTGATAGAAGGAAAGAATGGTATCATAAAAAGATAATTAAAAGTAAGCTTAGGAATCAGATGGAAAATGAGTGTTTGAGAAATGAATTTATAATAATTGAATATGTACCCAATAATTATATATAATTATATTTTAAAATATATAATAAATTAAAAATCAATGAATAATGCATATATTAAAAGAAACTATAGAGGAAGAATAATAAATAATTCAATCTTACTATATAAACATAGTCATTATCAAATAAATATATTTAAATTTAAAGTAAATATGTTTACATTACCAAGTAAAATAGATAAATAAATAAAAACTAAATTCTTGATTGAAAGGACATAAGAAATGTCAAAAAAGTTTCTGATAATCAAATCAAATATCTTTTATTTATATTAAAAACAAGTACCTGACCCTATAAAATCCTTTGATTTTAACCCAATGTGGTAAGATCAAATTACAGATAGATCTTGAGAAATTATTACAACTAGTTACCACATTTTTAGGGAATATAAAATTCATTATCCTTGGAAATTTTTAATTAAGGATCAACAAATGATTAACTATTTTCCCTAAACTTCTTCGATCAAAGATTAATGATGGGAAAGTACCTATCCCTAGAACTTCTGTATTTATAAGGAACAAAGCATGGATGATGGAATGAAAAAATGGATGGTTCAATGTTTCATATTAAAATTAATAAAAATAAAAAAATAAGGAATTAAGGATTGAATACAAAGATAATAAATCCAAAAATAAAAGGCATGTTATTTGAAAAATAAGATCAAGAGATGATCAAATGGATGTACTGAGATGCATATTATATTTTTATCACTAAATTAATACCATTTATTTTTTATTTCATGTGTAATGATCTTACTCTGATATGTATATAAAATGAGTTCACCTAATTCCTTTATATAGAGTCAATAATCTGATCATTGAGAAATATATCCATTAGAGGTTGATATTTCTTCTCATCTGGTTGTTTTCAATTTGAATATTTTAAGTATAATAGATTCTCTTATGATTGTTTATTTATATAATTATTGTGGTAAATTTATCTTATCTTGATAAAGGTTTCTCCTTTATTTAAATATATTGATATATTCTTTGTTAACATCTCAGAATGTGAAATATGACTATTTGAAGGTGATGTTGAGTAGAATGAAATATATTCCTTGGAATTCCTTTTTTATTATTTAAATTAAATTTATCAAAATATTTGACTTATTATTTCAATAATACTGGCTTAATAAAAGTGGAATGTTTGATATAATTTCTGGTTGGTCATTAGGATTTACTAAAATATTATTAGCCTCTTCCATTTTTTTAGAATTGGTCTTTTATTCTGGTAAATGATGTTCGAATGATGGAGTGGATTCTAAATAGATTACCTTATCATACTTCATTCATTTAGCATGTCATTAACTTTCCTTGATGTTCCACTAGTAAATACACTACATCTGATAATATTTATTCAAAAAAAGTATTTTTACCTCCTTTTATTGATTAGTTTTGATGTGTTATTCAACTATCTCATTATATTATCAGTAAATAAAGTTTTGATATTGAATCTAATTTTATAGGGTTTATCACCCAATTCACCACCCGACTTTTTCCACTATTCATTACATCAACATATTCCTTTATAATCTTTCATCATGTCATGTACTTCCATTTTTTTTGATCCTTTGATATTTATTTTTTACCATCCAATTATACATATATAGAGTTTATCCTTTATCCACATTATCTTATTGTAATGGATATTTTTTTTCATAATTTTTCCACAAATTTTTCATTTACTGTTTATTTAAATAAAAAAATATTTTCTGATTTTTTAGAAACAATTATCAGTGTCATATGAACCTTAAAACTTGTTATTCTAAAGGACAAGAAATTTGTTATATGTAGAGTGACTCAACAATATTAAGAAGTTATTTAGGTTTAAATAAGTGAATATATGGAAATTTGTTTAGAGAAAGATTTTTTTGGGGTCCATTAAACTAATTTAGGAGGAACGAGCCAAGTTATTAGTTTTTATTTTATTTTGTGAGATGTTGAGGTGTTAAAATAGTGTAATTAAATAATAATTATACTTAAGAAAAGTTTAATAAGTCTTGAGTATAATTTTGGTTAATTTTATAATAAGAGTGACATGAACTGACCCATTGGGCCCCCATTTGATTGAGTTGTAAGGCATGTGTGCCAACTAAATCCTACCTCTAATAGACCATGTGTTGGTGATTAACACAAATAAATCATTACATACTTGGAAGGCCTTTTAATTATTATTATTTAATATATATTCATCTCTAATAACTTAAAAGAAACTGTTTATAGAAGGAATTTTCTAAGAATGATATATTCATAAATAACAAACACACTTCCTCTATACTACCACTCCTAGAAAGAGCCCGCCAATAGAAATCATCACCAATTCACACCATTTATAGGAATTAAGTATTATCTCAACACAATTTTCCCCAAATCTATATCCACTAATATCATCTTCAAACTCCGTATTGTCTACTCATACACAATATGTGTGGGCATGAATCTTGTGCAAAGGTTAGTATAAAAATACTAAGTAAGATTCCGAAAAATGAAAAGGAAAGATAAACCAAAAAATGAGATAAAAAATTTATAATAAGTGGTAAATTTTATGGAACCAATATATTCTTAATAGATAAGAAACCTAGGGAAATAGGTAAGTACTGAGCATCAAAGATCAACTCTAAATTCACAACCAAAATACACTAAGGATTTAACCACATATGTAAGAAGATGATATATGATGATTGTTGGAGTTATTGATCACATAGATGGAGGAACCTCCCCTATCTCAAAGGGGGGTTTCTTTCTCCATCAATCAAACAGAGGTCCCTCTCATAATTGAGAATGATAAAAATGTAGTTACCAAATCATATGGGGGTACCTAACTTTATCAATAACAAGTGGTACCAAATCCAAGCCCAAAGTGTGTGTAGGACTACCAACTTATCATTGGTATGCCTGGAAGGGGTATTGACTCCATAATTTATACAAGAGAACCATTCCATATTAACAATATATAATGATGAAGGTTACCATCCATAAACACTCTCTAAACACCTATATCACACCCTATCATCATATCTAAAAATATAAGTAACTGAAACTTCCAAAAATGGTCATAAAAAATCCCTAGAAATGATAATTCTCACACCATTGCTTCTATGTAGAGAAACACACAAAATAGACTATTTTCAACCAATTCAGACACTTGTGTGAGAAGAAAAGAAAAATACCATGAAATAAAAAGTACCTGACATATAATTTTGGTAGAACAGATATGTGATCCTCGGGAAGAAGAAAGGAATATACTATATCTATCTATCCATGATGTCATAATATAAATGGTGTGTCATTATAATGATATGGCGTATTCATCCAAAGAGTCACCCAGGCGTGTAGCCCATGTCTTGTTTCATGTAACTTCAATCTACATAACACGTTTACCTTATAAACCTGATGTGTGGAAATAGAGTGATAGTCATCATATATAATTCCTAGTATTAATTCATGTAATATAGTTATATAGAGTATATAATATTCGCATATAAGACATGTTCTCTAGCTGTATACCACATGAAGTCAAAAGGTAGTTGGGAATGTACTCTTGGGTTTTACATGGTGTGTATAGTTTAGGGATTAGTTGGGTGTTTAATCCAGTTCCACTAGGGTCATGTATTATTAGGATAAACATGATGCATGTTCTATATTTACACACCGTGGGATACTTATGATGTCACTTAGAACCCTAGTTTCCATAAATGTTGGAAATAATGTGTTCCTTATGGATGCATTCCATGTTATATTTAATATCACATAGAAACTTTAATATCCTAGACAAAACCAAAAATGGTGTGTGGTTTTTGGACTACACAGAGCGTAGTTAGGTTTTCTTCCAAATATAGATTTATTACTAATTTATCTATAATCTATGCTACTTTCAAATCTATCCATTCCTAACACAACACCTACCATGTACCAGTTCCATTGCCTCACTTTTAGTGGACATATTCTCCACCCCTCATCACCGATGTGACTTTCAAGATAAACCATCACTACTCAAATCATTGCATCCCATTGAACCACCACCCAAACTGCCACCAGGTATCCTTTACCATGAACCAACCACTAAAGGAATACATCAATACCCATATAAGTCTATTTTTTTGAACTACTACACATAATTAAGTATAACCATGGATATTCATCACGGTTGAAGAAACAAGGGTGAAGAGGAGAATTTGGTTTCCAAAAAAACTTTCAACCCTCAAACATCATTATCTTGGTCGATATTTTATGAAGAATATGAAAAATTAAAGGTTCCTAACAACCATTATAGAAATGAGGATTAAATATCAAATTTTCCATTATAAGGTTGAATCAATAGAGAAATAAAATAATCAATTATCCATCAAAATAATATTTATTAGTGTAAAAAATCAATGAATGAAAGTTCATATAATATAAAAGATGTTAAAAAATCAAAATGATGGATGTTTAAAAATAAACAACTTGTTCAAAATAGTTAATAGAATAAATAAAATTTACAAAAATTAAGTAAAACCACAGACTCTATATGGTTATTTTCATCAACACCCCATGAATATACCCTCAAATTGCGACATCAATCATTCATCGATCTATGAATAATAATTTTATTCTCCCTTATAACCCAAACCTTTCTTCACCACTACCACTCCTTCTAGGTTATATATAAACACATGAATATATAATCCTAGGAGAGTGTAATAATGAATATTTTTATGTTTCTAAACAATATAACTACTTAATTAATTTAAATACTCAAAACAGCCTGCCCTGTGGAATAAAATCCAAAAAAATAAATTACACATAACTTAGAAAAAATACCCCATTCATGACACAACTATGATGTCAAAATTTATACATAGGTATCCATTTAAGTATATCTTTATTATCATGTGAAAGATAAATATTTATTTAATAAATTAATATTAAATAATCCTTTAAATAGAACTATCTCATAACTTCACCAAAATTCATCTCAAGGATAAACACCATGTCTAAAGACCAAAATTGAAGTACCAAGGTCTGGTAGGATCACTGAGTGGCAGAGGGTTTGAATCTATGATCTCTTTTATTTTTATTATGTTTCTCCCTTTTAAAAACATAAACCTATATATATTGCAAAATCCTCTATCCCCTCTTCTTTAAAATCATAACTTTACCTCATATACATGAAAATGTAAGAACAAAAAAGAACATGAGGATTTTTAAGGTTCAACATAAATTCCTACTCCATTCCATGTTGTTTATACACCCAACATATATTTTCCACTAACTTTAATAGTAATTAGTTATAAACCCAGACTAAAATATTCCTTTAAATAACCAACCTAGGATCCTATCTAAATAGATAACCGAGCTGATTCAGCACTAACCCGAAGAGCATTCATGATCTCCATGGGCTGACGACAAGCACTTGGACATTAAACAGATAACTATTGGAAATGATTTCACCCAAAATAAAAATAAAAATAGAGTATAATGAAAAAAATCAATATATATATCAACCAATACATACATAAGAAGTACAAAGAGACACTAGAAACTAAAATCAGAACATAACCACTAAAACCTATCTCTTGGTGGTACAAGACTACCCACCATGTTCCAAGTCACCCACCATTGGTCATCCAATCACAAACTCACAAAGGGATGTGAGAAAATAAACACCTGTTATAAGATAATAAAGGATGAAATCACCAAAGGTACAAGAAGGGTGTAAGATAAAGAGCCCAATAGGATTTCACCAAATATTCATTGCATTTAAATTATAAGGCAATTCTGGAATCCTAAAATAAGAGTAAAAATTAGAGGGTATGAGTATTATATTAAAAATAGAGTTTCAAACATTTGAAATCATTTATTAAAAAAAACCTATAAAATGTACCATTTCACCATTTAAAATCTAAACATTATCTTGAGAAGCATTGATAACTTTTTCACAAGGTAAAGTAAGGCCATTAATAAAAACATGGTAATATGCACCCGATATGTAAATATGAAGAGGAATCAATATAATCAAGTCTAGTTTCATAATGACTATAAATAAATCAAGTAGGGAAACTTTGGTTCCAGATGGTATAACAACCAAGAAAAGACCTTTCCATTCTATAGAAAGAGGTTTTCCATTTCAAATGCATATTTAAACAAATCATGCTTTATATTTCAAATGATGGAAATTATTTAAAAAAATATTTACTTTTCAATTGATGGAATGATTCAAATACAAATGGCTTAGTAAGACATTTTATATAAAATAGTTTATATAATTTCCCAAGGCATGTAAAAATAGTTTACAACAATGGAATATGTATATATTCCAAATACAAAAAAGCAAGAAACATGGTCATGCACCACATAGGTATGATATTCCAGGTCATAGGGATCCAACACAGTGAATGGAAAAGTATGCACATACACCCCTTTAGGTCTAAGGTAAAGGGATCTCATCACAATCACCTAAAGAATGTGATGTGATGATATGATTTTTTAGAACATTTTAGAATGATCAAGTGACCCCAAAAATAACTCACTAACTACCAAAGGATTTCAGGTTATCAAGTACAAAATCAATGATGGGAAATTCACTTTATAAAAAATATGAAATTCATCCCATTATCCATTTCAAATATGCCAATTTTTTCTTTAAAACCCATAATGGCTTTTTAATGAAATACATTCCTTTTCACCAAGATAAGATCCTAAGGTTTCCCTCAAAAAAAATTAATCCATTTTCACAAATATGTATTTGAAACCAATTCATTCAGTTTCACAATCCATTAAAAAATTAAATTCAAAAATTTAATTTTAAACTATATTCCATAAATATTATCACAAACCCCAATTTCATTAGAATTGGGGTTTTTCACATGTTTTCCATCAAATCAATTTCAACAATTAAATTCAACAATTTAATTGATATAATTTCCCTCAAAAACTAAAATCTAAATGCAAAACTGTATAGGGAATATCAACATTGAAGAAGGTCAACCACCAACATTCATTCACTATTAATTGTTAAAATTCCAAACGATCCATTAAAACAACCATCAATTTATTCCAAATAATTTTAACAATTAAATTCTAAAATGTGTAATAATACCTACATCCTTTCACAATGCATCATTAAAATTCCAAATGGGCCTTTAAAACAATCATTTATTTCAAACTATCCCTAAATCATTTTAATTAAGTATTATAATTCAAAAAGGATTTAATAAATTTCAAAACATGGCATTACAAACTCTTTCCGTGAAGATAAATAATTCATTCTAAATAACCCATGAACACTTATTTCCAAAAAGGGGGAAATCATTTAAAATGGGTTCTTGGAAATTTAATTATTTCATGCATTTGAAACTATTTAGGAAACATCAAATAGTTCAATTAAATTAATTCAAATGATGGATATTCATTTTGAAAATCAAAACCCATCCAAATCCCTTAATTTCACTAAAAAACCCTTTTAAAAGTTCTTTTAAAATAATTCCAATCAATCATGGAATTTATAAATTCACAAAAAGGTGAGAGAAATCAAATTAAAAGACATTTAATTCATGCCATATCCAATTCTATGGAAAATTTGGTCAAAGAATATTTTATGAGGGATTAAGAGGATAAAAATCATAAAACATGTATTAGAAATCATGAAACATGTATATATGAATTTTCTACCAACAATGAATCACAAAATGAAGGAAAATAATAAAACCACCTTCTTGGAATTTAAGGACTCCAATCATAATGAATCCAAGATGTCTCACCTTTGATGGAGATCAACGGATCTAAGAAGATAGATCTTGAAAGAGGAAAGAGGAGATCCTGAATATAAAATTACATATCAATCCATAAAGATCCAAAAAAACTCAAGGATTTCACAACCATTAGGAAGAATAAATCATGAAGTTAAGGGATATCCATGATTAATACATAAGGAAGTCACCATAAGATGATCACTGCTTCGATTGGTGCTTTGATCCTCCAAGAGATGGGGTTGGGAGAGAAAAATTTACTCTAGAAGGATATGAGAACCCTGAGGATCAGATTATGGTCAAGTGGGAGAAGTTTAGGGTTATTTAGGGGTGTTTAGGGTCATTAATTATAATTTTTGGATGTTAAAATACAACATGCATGGTTTCCTGGGTTAGGTCACACAGTTTTCAATAATTGTGCACAAACTGTGCACCTAGAACAAATCCCCTAGAAGTGTTTCATGGTTTGGATGTACACTTTGTCCAACTGTGTTCCAAACATATGAACCCCACTATCCGGGCTACACACTTTTTTCAGAATGTGCTCAGACCATGCGTAAGCTGTGTGTAGGCCCAAAAACCCCTAAAAGTTTGGAAAACTCTAGAAATGACCCTAAAAGATACCCAATCATTGGTTAATAAAACGAATGGGTCAAGATACATAAAAAAAGAAATGATATGTTACAACCACCCCATCATAGGACTTTTTGTCCCCAAAAAAGAATCCAATCCAAAAGATAGAGCACGATGACACAAAAAGAACTCCCTCACTCATCTTGTGTGGTGAATGGTCTGTGGTCCCAAAGTGAGAATCATCCAAAGGTTAACAAAAAAAAACTATAATAGATCAAAACATTGAGATCAACACACGTCTCTAAACAATAGAAATTATAGAGACATCACATATGTCTCCCCACTATTTAAGATTTTCCAAAACGGTGTAGCATAAGAAAGGCATGTCCCAAAAACCCAAATAAGACACTTCAACCGATCACCAAGGTGAAATATAAAAGATAAAACATTTATAAATAAGGTGAATAACCAATAAGTATTTCTACCATAGGTAAGTACTCAACAATAACCTAGGATTTTTCAAACAGAGCCTCATACCTTGATGAGCTCATTAAAACAAATGCCAACACCTCTGTATGAATGGTATATCAAAAATAAACATCATCCTAGTTACCAAAGTACATTCCCAAGGATTATCCAAGTCCAAATGGAAGGATATCAAACATAAAGTCCTCTTCACAAAAGGGAACTACACTCTCACAAGGGAGATCATCCAATATATAATAAATATGATCTAACCATCCAATAAAATAAGAGGAACATCAAGGAACAAAAAAAACAAGATGTGCAGAGAAGGAAACCATCATAACCTCACTAATCCAAAAAGGACCCAAACCATGGTCCATAAGATATTATCTCAACGATCCCAAAAGAAAATGTTTCCAACAAACAAACAAGCCACAAGAATGAAAACTCAAATAGTTTCCTCTATAATATTAGAAACAAAAAGTTGGAAACCAGAAGATTCTTCAATGCATGAAAAGCTTCACTACGAGGCCTATATATGGGGCCATGTTATCATGAAGAATCTGCTTCCCCATATTTAGGAGCTTATTTTTTTGACCGAATTCTCTATTTCCAATCACCCAAATTATAGAACCTCATAAAGTGGCCTAAGTGGACACACTATTTATAAACTCTCATATCTTTTGAATACAACTTCTTATAATGAACATGTTCTCTATGGAAACACATGGTAGGCTTATTCTTTTTTCCAATAAGTATGTCCTTTATCAATCACAGAAGAGGTATTCTTACCTTCACATTGTTTCACTAGATCTTTTTCAACTGAAAAAGCCTTATCAAGCATCTCATGATAAGAGTTCAACCTAACCACATGCATGGAAGTTAAAAATTCTAGGTGGAGACCTTTTCTAAAATAAATCGCCTTAATGGAATCATCATTTTAACAAGACCAGCTAAGAAACAAACCAAATGTGAGAATTTCTTTGCATACACAAAAACAAATAGTTCGTCTTGACCAAAAACTAAGACCTAGATAACTTTATCATTCCTTACATCCTCTGGATACTTCCACTGAATAAAGACTGGGTTGAAGAATTACCAAGACATTATTTCATACATACAAGAGGCAATTACAGGTTCCCACCACTCCTTGATAGTTCCCTCAAATAAGGTTGGAATGTACTTAACCTTCATAGATTCAAGAGTCTTGAGAGTATCTAATGTCACGTCAACTTCTTGAAGCCACTTCACTTCCTCAATATAACCTCATTCACCTTTATAAGAAGGTGGAAACAATCCAGGAATTCAAGGATAGGGTTCAATGGTTGGAAAGTCTCTTTATTAACTACTGTACATGGAGTCTGAGTAGAGTCTTTGAAAAGGGATTCAACTTCTAGAAAACATGAAGAACTACCCCAAGGAAGGTATTGTAGGACCAACAATCTATCATTCCTAAAGGAAATTCTGGGAGACATTTCTAAACATCACAAAGCACAAGAATGTCAACTCAAGAATTAAAGAATACCGAGAAGAGAACAAAATCCTTTAAACAAATTCACAACCCATTTCAATCAAAACATTATTTTTTTCAAAATAAAAAATATTTTATCATTTATAAAACATTAAACTTTCATTTCAAAATGATAAATCATTTTATAAATCAATTATAGTTTCAAAAAACTTTTACCAGTAGTTTTAAACTATTCTATGGTTTCAAAATCAGTGACCTTTTTTTTCAAATTAACAAAACCATTTCCATCTAAATCCATTACAAAAAAAAAATTTATTCCTAAAACATTGTTTTACAACATAAAATAATTGTCTTTTACAATTTTTCTTTTAGACCAAACATTTCATAAAAATAATTATTGGTAGTTGAAAACACTTCTAAAATTACTTAACCAAAACATGTTTTAAGACACAATTTAGATTTCATAAAGGATTTAAAAATTTCAATAGGGGATTAAATTTGAAATAAAAAAAACAATATCATGATACAAACCACATCCATAACCTACATAACCAACCTCACATAAGTGAAGTAACTTGTAAGAAAATGGATAAGGTTTCAAGTTTAGGACCATGTTAGAACTATAAGAGGCTTGGCCATATGGGCTGTAAACCACACACAAACCTCACTACTATTCAAGGTTAGATTTATAAATCATCCACACTGATTCCTCATAGTTTACCAGACTGTGAAAACATGGTTCCAATGTGGTAATTCTTCTATTATGGTTCAAGAAATCATAATAGATTCCCAAAATCAGTGATTTTATGTTTGAGAATATAAATATAATTTATTATAAGGAAACCAATATCTCAAAATAAAGACTCAAGTCCCAATAGCCCTAGTATCTGAAGTATCACCATGAAGGGATAGTGATTAAGAACCCACTCACAGACAACCTATTGAGTCATGACACATTCTTAATCTACTTTTGACCATAAATCACCCCAAATAAAATAAGGATTTTAGAGGAAAGTATTTCCTTTTATGGAAAAACCTCAACTCATACCATTTGTAATGAACCAACCTGGGATACCATCTAAACCGATACCCAAGATGATTGTCCAGCAACCCAAAGAGCATTCTTGGTCTCCATGGGTTAGTGACAAGCACATGGGAATTAAATAGATAACCATTGGGAATGATTTCACTCATAAAATAGAAAAACAACAGAAAACAATGCAGAAAAATAAATATATATATCAACCAATACATACATATGAAGTACAAAGAGACACTAGAAATTGAAAGCAGAACATAACCACTAAAACCCATCTCCTAATTGTCCATGAACACTGGCTGCGCCCAAATTTACCCTATTGGTAATAGCGGTCGATGTAGTACACGTAGGGGTCGAATCCACAGGGACCGAAGAAGAAACCTTGAGACACTTTGATTAGATGCGGGATTGGCTATGAAGTGGCCAACTATGGTGTTGATTGATTTGAAGAAATATTTATTTAAATTAAAGAACAAAAAAAATAAAATTACTTGAATTAAAACAACTAATTAATGTGAGTTGATCCTAGGTTGTCTCTTGGGCTTGATTGGATGTATTTGTTTTTCATTTGATTTTCTATTCATCGGTTCAAGAGGTATCCATTAAATGAAATAATTCCTCAATATCATTCTCCGATTTAATCCATACACAATTTCAAGGCTAATCACCAATTCACTTATAGGATCAATTAAATGAGCACTCCAAGGAATTGGATCGTACTAGCACTCAAAATGTGTCGTCATTAAATTCGGTGAAGATAAAGAAAAAGATAAATCAAAGAAATGAACTCTTAAAATAAAGAACAAATTTAAGAATTTAAGAAAATCAAATAACATTCAATACAACTCATGCAACTCCCTAGGATCAACCCATATAATGTTAGCCCTCCATTGATGCTATTCTATCAATTGAAGCGGGTAATTGACTTAAAGAAGCGGGATTGAAGAAGAAAGAAAAAAAACATTAATCAAAATGAACACTCCACCGTTGTGTGATCAATCCACAAGTGAGGGTGTGAATAAATTCATACTAAGATTCAACGGTATCAACGTGTGAATAAAAGAAAAATAAAAAGTGAAGAAGAAGAAGAACATTTATTAAAATACTAAATGTGAATGAAAAACTTACATTAGAGAAATTGACGATGCCATTACAAAACGAAAGCGGGAAATTACAATTGAAAGAAAAACATGGATTCAAAGGAAAAATGTTAGATGATTATTACCTTCACCACCAGCTCCTTATATAGGCATATTAGGAGCCTTATGTACACCCCCAACATTAAATTCACCCCCCAACAATTAAGAGAGTCAAAAGGAGGGTGATCAATAAAAAGGAAATTGACGTTTCGAAGTTGACCCGGAAAACTGTCCAGATTCGTTCTCCATTTTGACGTGCGCGTTTTACACTTCATATGGCCGAATACGAAGGTGTCATAAATATAACATATCTTCGTACATGTGTCTTCTAGAAGCTCTCAAAATTTCAGGACATTTGGCTCAGCCGTTTGAATGTTATGGTCGAAATGGTGGTACGAATTTCTGTGCATTAATGACGAGTCCACCATTTAAATATCAACTTCAGATCCCTTTATCATCATGAAAACATCAGAATTAGCTCCGGCCACAGTTGAATAAAATGATCCTCATATTTGTATCTTTCTACTGTATAAATTTTAGCTTCATTGGGCTTGGTTTCTGGGCCCCACATTTGTTTGATGGGCCTTAGGCCCATTATGCTTTTTCCAGCAAGTTTTTGGCTTCAGGCGCAAAATTCTCCATCTTCCTTTGGGATTCATCCATCGGACCTAAAAGATAAAATGTTCCAAACAAAGTGATAAATAATATTCCAAAATTTCAAAATAAAATGATGAATATTGTAATTTACACAAGCAAATTATTGAGTGGGCCCAAATTGACATTTTAAGCATGAATTGCACAATGATGGGAAATGAAGTTCAATTTCTGAATTGGACTAAAATTGATGTTTATGAACTTTTAAACACATTAATATTAAGATCTTAACAATGAATATTAGCCACTTTCAGTGACTAATCACACCCCCCAACTTGAGTTTTGCTAGTCCCGAGCAAAATAAATTACAAATATGAAATCCAAATCCCCTTTTCCAAAAACATTTTAATACACATTACTCACCCAAATATCTAATACCAAAAAATTATGAAAACCCATAAAAATCATTTAAAACAAGCTAGGTCCATAAGTATATCCCAAGCCCAAGCCCATTCCTTTGTTCAAATTCATCGCCACATTTCATCCAATTCCAATTAAGCATGATAAAGTGTTGTGCATCATAAAAGATATGGGGCCCATTTTATTGTTCAAGGGGAAAAAATGGAAGCGCTAGGTGGGAATCACATTAAACCTTAAGATGAGTATCCATTTTTTTTTAATTTTTTTTTTGATTTTTTTTTTGATTTTTTTTTAACCACAATAGATATGAAAAGACTAACTCTGGGCAAGAAAACTATGGA
The DNA here is from genome assembly GCA_963277665.1 of Viscum album. Classification (NCBI taxonomy): domain Eukaryota; kingdom Viridiplantae; phylum Streptophyta; class Magnoliopsida; order Santalales; family Viscaceae; genus Viscum; species Viscum album. Next base: position 1,957,526,171 of record OY728136.1, on the reverse strand, counting down.
GTCACGATCCCCAAGTGCCGGACGCCACGCGTTTTGTCAATTTCATGCTCTACAATAGAGATATAAAGCCTAACTCTGGGCAAGACAACTATGGAGTCACGATCCCCAAGTGCCGGACGCCACACATTTGGACAAAACATTGCTCTATGTGGTCATTATTATTTTTTTCAATTTTTTTTTGTTTTTTTTGTTTTTTGTTTGGATACTCAAATTAAACTAAAAGTGACCCCAGAACCCTATGCTATAATGAAAGGGACCCAAGAACTCAAATTTACACCCACGATCCAGTAGACGTGTATTGTGGAATTTTTATTAAGAGGATGAAAATGTAAACTTTGAAAAATCACATCGGACAACTGCACTTTCCAAAAACTATGCTCATGAACTTAAACTTGCATTAAAATCAGAATCAAGGCATGCAAAATTTATTTGATATCCAATTTTAGATTTTCCAATGTGTGTTATCATGTTCAAGGTTAATGGAATTTTTCTTTTCATTCATGTTTTTATTCAAAAAAAAAATCATTTTTTATCCCCCCCAACGTAGAATAACACTGTCCCCAGTGTTTAAAGAAAAGAAAAGATAGAAGGGGGTAGGAGAGGAGTTCAAAGAAGAAATTTTAAATGAAAATCATGGAATGAAGTCACCTGGTGTTTGATGATGATAACACATGCCATAGTCTCCCTTCAATCCTGGATTTGAGTCTCAGTGGATTGGATGGTGGTGAATGGATTTTCCTTATGGATTTCAACATGTCCTTTTTTTTAACCTATATAAAAAAAAATAAAACAAAACAAAATAAACTGATGATACATTGTCTTCTTTATATTTTCTGGGTAAGGTATTACTCAGAGATCATGCCACGTGACACGGATGAATATGGCGCTCCCCTTTCATACCCATCCTTACTCATAAAAGAAGAACAGGTCAACAGTCTATGGTAATTTATTATATGAAAAAGAAAATGATTCAAAATGATTAGAAAACATGAAAACCATGGGTTGCCTCCCATGTAGCGCTTTTGTTCAACGTCGTTAGCTCGACTTGAACCCCCCAACTTATCCAATTCCAACTTTAATCATTTTAATTAACCCATATTTCTCCACTTCAACTTGATTGAGATTGATTGTTTTTTTAAAATCTTTTCCTTGTATAAATCCATGTTCTAAAATAAATCTGAAGATACAAGGAATGTCAGAAATGGTTGATCTAGTTGCATTTTTTGTCTTGCCGAAGATGTCAAGGTTCAATCTAACATTATTTCTTTCATGAGAAGAATGAATGAATAAATTATGGTTGTGGGTATCACCTATGATGTAATTCTTGTTTGGGGAATGAAGGATGATGATTTTGAGTTTTGGTTGATTGCAATTTCCTAATGAAGATTGACAATTTGAATGAAAGTCGGTTTCTTCCCCAAAATTTTTAGAAATAATTGGTTCCGTTTGAAAATATGATTCATCCCCAAAAGTGTCTAGTTGAATTTCAGGAGTGTGTATGGGCTCAATGTTTGGTGTTTCTCCCAATTTTTCAGTGATTGGTGATTCTAAAAAATCATTTTTGGTGTTATATTCTGGACATTCAATCCTTGAAGAATAATTTCCCTCTTGTGAATTCATGAAATCAATTTCATCCTGATTTAAATACTCATTAACAATTCCTTCATGTTCTTTATCTTGAATTTCAACATTACCTGACCAAACCTCTTCATTATCCAACTCTGTATTCCAAGATTTTAAAGTGGGTTGTTTACTAAATTCACATGAGTTATGTGGGAAACAAGATTCTTCTATAAGTGAAGTGGAAAGGACATCCTGAGTGGGAATGGGTTCTTCATAAGTCTCAAGGCTTTGTAGTTCTTGTCTAAAACTTGATACCTCTGAATTCATTTTTTCCATTTGTTCACACAATTTTTGAAGAATTGTTTCAGGATTAGTATTGATAGATGTTTCGACATCATGGACTTCCTCATTATTCATCTTTTCAATCATTCTTGATAGGTATGGAAATTGTTATTTTAAACCTTCATCATTACAAATTTCGTTCATGTTATCAGGGGTGGGGTATTCATTCAAAGGTTGATTAAAAAAGGTTGGTGATTCCCAATGTGAATTTTCAAACGGATTCCATCCTGAGTTTGTGAAGGGATATTGTTGATTATACTCCATTGGATTTATTTGAAAATTTGGAATCGTGATTTTCATGGGTCAAAAAAAAGAAATGGGAAAAGAAAAGAGAAATAGAGGTGAGAAAAGAGAAGTTAGGTGAGAAAAGAAGGTGGGTGTCTAAGAAAACTTACTAGGGTCCCCGGCAACGGCGCCAAAATTTGGCTGCGCCCAAATTTACCCTACTGGTAATAGCGGTCGATGTAGTACACGTAGGGGTCGAATCCACAGGGACCGAAGAAGAAACCTTGAGACACTTTGATTAGATGCGGGATTGGCTATGAAGTGGCCAACTATGGTGTTGATTGATTTGAAGAAATATTTATTTAAATTAAAGAACAAAAAAAATAAAATTACTTGAATTAAAATAACTAATTAATGTGAGTTGATCCTAGGTTGTCTCTTGGGATTGATTGGATGTATTTGTTTTTCATTTGATTTTCTATTCATCGGTTCAAGAGGTATCCATTAAATGAAATAATTCCTCAATATCATTCTCCGATTTAATCTATACACAATTTCAAGGCTAATCACCAATTCACTTAGAGGATCAATTAAATGATCACTCCAAGGAATTGGATCGTACTAGCACTCAAAATGTGTCATCATTAAATTCGGTGAAGATAAAGAAAAAGATAAATCAAAGAAATGAACTCTTAAAATAAAGAACAAATTTAAGAATTTAAGAACATCAAATAACATTCAATACAACTCATGCAACTCCCTAGGATCAACCCATAAAATGTTATCCCTCCATTGATTCTATTCTATCAATTGAAGCGGGTAATTGACTTAAAGAAGCGGGATTGAAGAAGAAAGAAAAAAAAAACATTAATCAAAATGAACACTCCACCGTTGTGTGATCAATTCACAAGTGCGGGTGTGAATAAATTCACACTAAGATTCAACGGTATCAACGTGTGAATAAAAGGAAAATAAAAAGTGAAGAAGAAGAAGAAATTTTATTAAAATACTAAATGTGAATGAAAAACTTACATTAGAGAAATTGACGATGCCAATACAAAACGAAAGCGGGAAATTACAATTGAAAGAAAAACATGGATTCAAAGGAAAAATGTTAGATGATTATTCCCTTCACCACCAGCTCCTTATATAGGCATATTAGGAGCCTTATGTCCACCACCAACATTAAATTCACCCCCAACAATTAATAGAGTCAAAAGGAGGGTGATGAATAAAAAGGAAATTGACGTTTCGAAGTTGACCCGGAAAACTGTCCAGATTCGTTCCCCATTTTGACGTGCGCGTTTTACACTTCATATGGCCGAATCCGAAGGTGTCATAAATATAACATATCTTCTTCCATGTGTCTTCTAGAAGCTCTCAAAATTTCAGGACATTTGGCTCATCCGTTTGAACGTTATGGTCGAAATGGTAGGACGAATTTCTGTGCATTAATGACGAGTCCACCATTTAAATATCAACTTCAGATCCCTTTATCATCATGAAAACATCAGAATTAGCTCCGTCCACAGTTGAATAAAATGATCCTAATATTTATATCTTTCTACTGTATAAATTTTAGCTTCATTGGGCTTGGTTTCTGGGCCCCACATTTGTTTGATGGGCCTTAGGCCCATTATGCTTTTTCCAGCAAGTTTCTGGCTTCAGGCGCAAAATTCTCCATCTTCCTTTGGGATTCATCCATCGGACCTAAAAGATAAAATGTTCCAAACAAAGTGATAAATAATATTCCAAAATTTCAAAATAAAATGATGAATATTGTAATTTACACAAGCAAATTATTGAGTGGGCCCAAATTGACATTTTAAGCATGAATTGCACAATGATGGGAAATGAAGTTCAATTTCTGAATTGGACTAAAATTGTTGTTTATGAACTTTTAAACACATTAATATTAAGATCTTAAAAATGAATATTAGCCACTTTCAGTGACTAATCAAACACCCACTATGTTCCAAGTCACCCACCCTTGGTCACCCAAGCACGAACTCATAAAGGGAAGTGAGAAAATGAACACCTGCTATAAGATAATAAAGGTTTTGAATGCCAAAGTTACAAGTAGGGTGTGAGATAAAGAGACCAGTAGGATTCCACCAAAGATTCTATGCATTTAATTCATAAGTCAATTCAGGTATACTGAAATAGAAGTCCATATGGGACTGTATGAGTATTATTTTTAAAATTGAGTTTCAAACATTTTAAATAATTTATTAAACTAAACCTGTAAAATGTTCCACTTAACCATTTAAAAACTAAATATTTTCTTGGGAAGCTTCGAAAACTATTTCACAATCTGAAGTAATGTAATCAATAAAATTATGATAATATGCATGCAATATGTAAAGATGAAGAAAAATCAATACAATCGATTCAAGGTGTAAAATGACAATAAATGAAGAAAGTAAGGCAACTCTGGTGCCAGATGATATAACAACCAATAAAAGACCTTTACATTCTATAAAAATAGGTTTTTCATTTCAAAATATTATTTAAAAAAATCATTCTTTATATTTCAAATGATGGAAATAATTTAACCAATAGCTTCACTTTTAAATTGATGGAATATTTCAAAAAAAAATGCCTTAATAAGATATTTTATATAATTTCTAAAGGCATGTAAAATAGTTTACAACAATGGAATATATATACATTCCAAAAAAACAAGCAAGAAACATGGTCATGTGCCACATAGTTATGATAGTTCATGATATATGGATCTAACACTGTGAACAAAAAAGTATGTACATACACCCCTTTAGGCCTAAGGTAAAGGGATCTTATCACCATCGCCTAAAGAATGGGATGTACTGATATGATATTTTATAATGTTTTAGAATGATAAAGTGAAACCCAAAATAACTCACTAACTACCTAAGTCTTGCATGTACTCAAGTGCAAAATCACTGATGGGAAATTCGCTTTATAAAAAAGATGAAATTCTTCCCATTCTTCATTTCAAATATGCCAAATTTGTCTATAATAACCATAATGAGTCTTTAATAAAAAACATGCCTTTTCACTAAGATGAGTCCCTAAGGTTTCCATCAAAACATTTTAACACATGTTCACAAATAGGGATTTGAAACCAATTCATTCAATTTCACAATCCATTAAAAAATTAAATTCAACAATTTAATTTTAAACTATATTCCATCAATTTTATCAAAAACCCCCATTTAAATAGAATTAGGGATTTTCACATGTATTACATCTAATTAATTTATAAAATTAAATTCAACAATTTAATTGATATAATTTACATCAAAACCAAAACCCCAATTCAAAACCTTTTAAGTAATGACAACATTCAAAAAGGGTAACCACCCAAATTCATTCACTATTAATTGTTAAACTTTCAAATAGGCCATTAAAACAACCATCAATACATTACAAATAATTTTGAACAATTAAATATTAAAAAGGACAATAATTACCACATCCTTTCACAATGCATCATTAAAATTCCAAATACGCCTTTTAAAACAATAGTTTATTTCAAATCATCCCTATATCATTTAAAGGATGTATTATAATTCAATAAGGATTGAATAAATTTCAAAAAATGGGCTTACACCCTCTTTCCATGAAGATAAATAATTTATTCCAAATAACCCATTAACACCAATTTCCAACAAGTGTTAAAATCATTTAAAATGGGGTTCTTAGTCATTTAATAATTTCATGCATTTAAAACTATTTAGGAAAAATCAAATAGTTCAATTAAATTAATTAAACTCATGGTTGTTCATTTTGTAAATAAAAACCCACCCAAATACCTTAATTTCACCAAAAAACACATTAAAATTTATTTTTAAAAAATTCCGATCAATCATGGCATTTATAAATTCACAAAAAGGTGATAGAAATTAAAGTCAAAGACATTTAATTCATGCTATATCAAATTCCATGGGAAATTGGTTAAAGAATATTTTTTGAGGGATTAGAAGGATAAAAATCATAGAACATTCATTGGAAAACATGAAACCTCTATCTATGAATTATCTAGAAATAATGAATCACAAAATGAAGGAAGAGAATAGAACCAACTACTTGGAATTTAATAAATCTAATCGAAATGAATCTGAGATGTGTCACCTTCGATGGAAATCAATAGATCTAAGAAGATAGATCTTGAAAGAGTAAATAGAAGATCCTAGATCTAAAATTCCACATCAATCCATCAAGATCCAAAAAAATTCAAGGCTTTCACAACCATTATAATTAATAAAACAAGAATAAAAGGGATATCCATGATCAAGAATAAAGGAACTCACCATAAGATGATCACCACTTCAATTGGCACTTTGATCTACCAAGATATGGGGTTGGGGGAGACAAAATGACTCCCAAAGGATTCTATAACCCTAAGGGTTTGATTACAGTAAAGTGGGAGAAGTTTGGGGTTAGTTATGGGTGTTTCAGTCCATTAATTACAATTTTTGAAAGTTAAAATACTATGTGCACGATTTTCTGGGTTAAGTCGCACAGTTTTCACTAACCATGCGCAAACTGTGCACCCAGAATAGAGCCCCTGGAAGTGTTGTACAGTTTGGATACACACTTTTTTCCAACCATGCTCAGACTGTGCACAAACTAGGCACAGGCCCGTAAACCCCCCAAAATAGTCCAGAAATCTGTTGAAACGATCTTAGAAGATACCCGATCATTGGGTAATCAAATCAATATGTCAAGATACATAAAAATAAGTAATGGGATGTTAAACTTACTTTGACTATTTATACACCACAACATTTTCTTAATAACTGTTTATACACCCCAATTAAAAATCTTTTAATGATTGGTTATACACCCCAACCACAAGCCTCTAATAGATTGTTATACACCCAAGCTACAAACACCTTTTCAGAGTTGATCCAACATAGAAATATCTTATTCTTTGCGTTTTATTTTTCCAAAAGCAATATAGATCACATTATATCGAATAAAACTTCTTCAACATCTTAAACAGCTTCCAAGAAATATTTTTTGGTATTGAAACTTCCTCCATTTCTTGGATGATCGGGATCTACTAAATATTCTTCTTTTGGAACTTCTTCTTCAAGAACCTCTTCTTCCAGAATGTTTTCCTTATAGTTCTTATTCTTATGGAACATTTTACTCCTAATTACTCAGACTTACTTAAACCAAAATAAACTTCTAATGAAAGTCAGTTGGAAATCCCCTTTCTTTAGTTATTCTTCTCAATAGCTCACAATATTTTATTCTCAATATTCTATCTATATTTTTTGTTAACATAACTCAAGAACTATTCCACCTTTATAAAGGAAATATACCTCTAATAAATGAGTAGGTCAAATGAGATTCAATTTGAACTTCCTAAATTATAAAATCATGAATTTATTTCCTTTATTAACCTTTGAATATATCAGGACATTATTTCATTATAAATCTGTCAGAACATGACATCAATAGTCTTGAATTCATTTTCATATATTGGATTTAATCACTTAATTTTATTATATGAATATTTATCTTTGAAAATACATCTCAACATCATCAAAATATATGAATTTTAAATAATATAAATTCCTTAAGAAATCTTCTACATAATTTAATAATCAATATGAGTATTTCTATTATAAATTTTATTTAACTCAAACTTCTATAGCCTTAAATGTTTCATACATTCCTTAGCATGACACATTTGCTTCCAATGGTATCTATCCGATGAACCTTCATATTGTTCAAACTTTAGATGAATATAATTATTACTATCAAATAATATCTTCCTAAATCTGATAAAATCATCCTATATATTCTAATATTATGATCTTCAAATTATCTAGAAATATCTTTTTGATTCAATTTCTTCTTCTGATCAGTTCAAATCCTGGTCATCATTTAGACTGATTCCAGCTTTAAACTATGATTACTACTTTTAGATATCTATATTTTGGATATTATTCTTTTGATATTTACTCAGGATAAATATTTCAATCATCATAAGATTATCACCCTTCTCAGGAACCACCTTATCCTTCTAGTTTTTTTTTCTCTTCCATTGATCCATATTCTAGTACCTTCAAAACTCCATCATTCTTTACATGCATCCTCAACTTCTAGTTAAAAGACTTCTGTTAACTCAAATTATATTTAATGACTTTTGGTATTCTACTAACGTGATTTTCTTATAATGAATAAAAAATATAGCATCATTAGACTTGTTCTTCTGAACCATTAAGTGGTTTAGGACACTCTTTCCATATTCTCACTTCTCCAACTCATCTTATAAAACAACTTTCGAATCTTATTCTAAAAAATGATGTTTATTTTTATAGAAAACATTACATTATTCTTATATAATATCCATTAAATGAAATTATATTTTCTACTTCTGAAAGTCCTTTCATTTAACACACATTACATACCTTTACTCATTCTAAAATTCATTTCATTGAACTCAAAAAAAGTCTTTCAAAACTCCTTAACTTCAACTAATATTTCTCCTTCTTCTAGAAATTAAGATTTAACATTATTTTGGAAACTCATATTCACCTTCTTCAAAAAATTCTTCAACTTATATAATAAAATTTTCCTTTAAACATATATTTTTATGTTGACAACAAATGAAAATAAAATACTTTGGGAATAACTATATCCCCAATTTTTTTTTTCAATATCACTACATATACTCAAAGTAAATCTATGTGATAATTTATTCCCCACCCCTTATTGCAAATAAAATTAAAAGGGAAATATAAATCTCCTCATATTAATTTTATTTTAAAAAAATTTCTCCTCATATTTCTTCCAAATTTAAAGAGAGGTATGATATCACATGATTCTTAGAAAAATCCCATTAGGGAATTTAATCTATGACAATGTGGGAAAAATAAGTGGATAATATAATAGAGATATAAGCATGTTTTTCTATTCTATCTATAAACAAACTCACATGTGATACCATGATCTATAATTATTGATTTTACTCTTAGGTGTTTCACATAATTATATTTATCAATTAAAATGAAAAACTATGTACACACTTCAAGAAAAACATTATTATTTTTTGTTAAAATAAAAAAATCCCCCTTTATCCCATAATTTCATCAAACAAACACCCCTTTATTAAATAATTCAATAATAAGGGATGCGAATGAGATTTTAATATCTTGTGTTGAAGAGATGTTTAATTTTTTCATGAGATAATATCTGTCTAATAGACTTTTATTTATATAAACTCCCCCTTAAGAAATTTAATCAATATTTACACTTCATATTAGTTTAGAAAAATCCATAATGGTTCATTATTATTATTAACCTACCAATGAAAGCTTCAAAAATCTCCTTCAATTACCTGAATGTTAGTAAGAATCACTTAAAATAAATGGATATTTGTAGGAACTTCTTTATACTTTAGAAGAAACATTAATGTTTAGAATTTTTTACCAACCTAGGCCACTATTTCCTTATGAACTCATCATTATTATTATTATCAAACCTTTCAATAGTTTTTTTACTCATCCAATTTTCCTGTACTATTTTCTCATATTCTTTTTTTAGTTTATTTGTTTATTTGTGCTTCTCATAGTAATTCTTGTTAAAATTTAGATTTCATGAATTTTATTCAATATTCTATTTACCAAGTTTCTTTTATTTTCTAATGTCAATAAATTTTCTAGGTATAGTATTTATAAATTCTTTTAAATGTTGATCATATTAATTTCACCTTCCATACACCTCATTAAGACATTCATACAAGTTTTTTATTTCAGAATTTATAACTTTAGGACTTTCCATCATATCATTATTTTTCAACATTAATATTTTTTTATTACCATTATTAGAATTACTCATCCTTACAATAGTGATCAAAATTGGCCTATTACTTTCCTAATGTAAATATATATTAAAAAACAATTTTCTGATTTGTTTCTAAAATTTTTTCCACACGAAAAATACCCATTGAGTTGTTTCTTCTATAAGAATATTTATTGGGGTATTTGAATTGAGGTTCCTCTAAAAATGTTATTTTATCCATAAATTATTATAGAAAAATATATTTAAATAATATAAAATATCCTTATGATTTATTTTAATAATTAACATAAATTATAATTCCATTTTTTATATTTATTTTTATTACTGGGGGAAAATTTTCACTACCCTTCCTTTTATCATTACATGTATTTAAACCTACAACAAAATTTGACACAAATTTTGTAATATAATAAAAATTATATTTAACATATTTGTGAATTTTGGGTTTTATTGAAGTTCTTGATGGGATGATTTTAACTTCTATTACTTTCTAAAAATATCCATTCAACTTCTTCAAGGATTTTTCATCTACCAACAAACTATATTGAACCTTTGCCAATTATTCTTCTTTCACAATGAGATTATTATCATGGTCTTTTAACATATTTTATTAATCATCCACTTTAACTATGAGAGAATTAATTTCCAAAATATATTATTTTACTCTTTTAATGAAATACTCCTTTCCATAAATAGCCTTATTTTTCTTATTTTGTAATTTTTTCTTTTCTTTTCTAATTTTTTGACCTCCTCAATACATTATTTTAAATCATACTTCATTTTATATTTCAGTTCTGCATTCATCATGATCACTTATTTGTATATAATTTTTTTTTCAAACCTATAAATAATTTTCATCTCATTATCCAAAGATATACTTGATAATGAATTCACCTTATTATAATTTCTCATTAAATTTTATTTTTCATTGTTGGAATGTTTATTCTTCTTCTAATCCATTTTCTATTTTTGTAACTTCTCATCACCCTCAATAGTTTCATATTATTCCATTTTCTCCTTTATAAAATCATATGCTATGTGTTTAGTATCATCTCAATTACATCAATTTGATATTTTTAAAATTTTAAAATTTATTTTTTTGAGCCTTTTTTAGAGAAGAGAACAATTTTATTGAAGTAATTTTCACATTCCTCATATTCTGAATCACTTATCCAAAAAACTGTTTCTTTTTCAATTTTTCATTTTATAATAATGTTAATGTTTATATCCTCCTTAAAAATTATTTTTTAATTATGAATATCTACTAATTTGTTATGAAAAAATAATGTTATGTATTCCATTAGGTGACAAAATTTATTTATAATCTAAAGTAGGTTCTTTAGGATCAAACTACTCTAGAAAGTTCCTCATAATTTTTCTAACGATATTTGAATATTTCAAAACCTCTCCAAATCCATTGATGCTTCATATAATTTCATTCAATCAAAAAAAATTAATCACTGGTAGTTTATTCTTCCACCATCTTAATATATTCTTACTTGATTCTCTATATTTAAATATTTACTTCATTTACTTTTACATTTCCTTTGAATATGCTTTAAACTTTTTCCTAAGTTTTATTCATTTTTTTAGACTGATCACCTTAATATACAAATTTTCAGAGAAAGGAATTAGAATATAATTTCAAGATTTTACATTAACTATTAGATTGTGTTTATCATAAAAATTCATTAGTGTACCCTTTTCTCTAGGTGGAAATCCAATAGTTATTACATTAACCACTTTAAGGACAAGCGGAAGAATATAGGGTATCATCTCATTATTCTAACCATGTTATTTCATACTATCAAAATTATTAACTCCTCAACTATTAACTGGACTCAAATAATCCATACATCAAAAAATGGATCTATATAGGTAACCTTCTTCTGATACCAGTTGAATTACCTAGGTCTAGTAGGAAAAATGAGAGTGGGATGGGATGAATCAGGGATCTTTTTTATTTTTATGAAGTTTCTACCTTTTAAGAACTTCATACTTTGTGGATGGTTAATGACATAACCCCATATTTATTAGAATAACAATGTTACCTCATACACATACACATGTAAGAATAAAATAAGAAGATGCGGATTTATAAGGTTCAACATAAAAGCACACTCCTAGCCATGATTATTATACACCGAGACATGGATTCTACACTAATATCATTAGGAATTCGTTTTTCACCCTAGTTATAATTTAGATTCAACTGGTTTTACTTCCATGAATTTCTTCAATGATTGGTTATACACCCTAATTAAAAAATAATTTAGTGATTAGTTATACACCTTAACAACAAGCCTCTAAAAATCAGTTATACATACAAACCACAAGATCCATTTCAGATTTGATCCATCCTATAAAAATATTCATCTTTAGATGGTCTTACTGCACAAGAAAGTTGTATCACCATATCTTGTTTATAAATTCTTAAATATCTTCATAGATTCTTGAAAAGATCAACTGGTCTTGAAACTTCTTTCAGATCATGGATAATCTGGATATACTCAATATTCTTCTTTAGAAATTTCTTTATCTAGAAAATATTCTTCCAAAATATTATCCTTCTAGTTATTAATCTTATAGAATATTAGGTTTCTGGATCCTTAGACTTCCTTTGACCAAAATATACTTATGATGAAAGTAGGCCATAGACTCCCTTTACTAAATTCCTCTTCTTAGTAGCTCATAATATTTAATTACCAATATTAAATCTATATATTTTTTATTTACAAATCTCAAACTCTATACCCTTTATATAAGAGAGAATCCTGTGATATATTAGGGGAATCCGTGGGATTTAATTTGAACATCCCATCTTCTTAACTCATGAATAAATCACCTTTACTAACTTCCAAGGATATTGATATTTTACATTGCTAGAGCTCCCAGAAAAATTGGAATTAAAAATATTAAATTCATCTACATATTTTAGCTGGAATCATGGAATTTTATTCTATGAATATTGAACATTGAACATCCATATCAGATTCATTAAAATATATTACTTTAAAAAAACTTAAAGGTCCATCTGAAATATTTTGGAAATTTTCCCTCTGATATAATCTATATAATAATTCCACTTCTTCCTTTTATTTAACTTAAACATCTATGGACTTCAATGTTTAATTTTTTTAGCATGATAATGTGATTTTTGTGGTCTTCATTTGATACACCTTCATTTAGTTTAAAATTTTTCTTATAACTTCTTCTTCTAATCAAATCAGATCTTCCTAAATCCAATTGTATTAGCCTCGAACATTCGATTTTTTGAACATTTTATTATTTGTTCTTACCTATTATCTCCAAATTCTTCATTAAATCAGCTCAAATACTGATTGTTATTCCAATTGATTCAAACTTCATCCTATGATTCTTCTTTCTAGATATATATCTTATGGATATTTTTATATAGTTTTTACTCAGGATCAATATTTTGATCATCCTAAGTTTATGAATCTTATCAAAACCTCCTTACCATTACTGTTCTTTATTCTTCCATTTCTCTATCTTTGAGTATCTTCAAAACTCTATGATCCTTTACATACATCCTAAAATTTGATTGGATCACTATTTCTCTTCCACCAAAGTGATATTCTTCCAATGAATAAATAATATAGAATTACCATACTTGTTCTTATAAAATATTCAGTGGTTATGGAAACTCTATCTAGAATCTTGCTTCTTCAACTCATCTGGTAAAACACCTTCAGAATATTCTTTTGAAAAACTAAAGTTTCTTCTTTTAGAAAACAATACATTATTCTTGAAGAATATTATGTAAATGAATATAAATTTTCTTCTACTAAAACTCCTTTCATTGAAATCATATAACTTACCTTTTATCTTTCTAGAATTCCTTTAATTGAAATAACAAAAGTTATTTCATAACTCCATAACTTCAACTCATATTCCACCTTATTTAATAAATTCATATTTCACATTCTTATAGAAACTCATATTCACCTTTTTCTAGAAACTCATTAACTCCCCCAAGAAATGTTTCCCTTAAAAAAATTCTATACATTAAAAAAATGTAACCAAAAACATTTGGGAACAATAAGTAGAATGATTAGTAATTTTTTTGAGATCAGTTAATATGGTGAATTTACCATTTTATCCATTTTAAAGTCTTGAGCTCCAAAGATCAAGAATTAGTAAAGTCATAACTAAGGGATAACCCAGATCAGTACATTCTCCCCACCTTTAAAATTCTCATCTTCAAAAAGAAAACATAAATGGTTTCTAAATTCTGAAGATCATAAAATAACCTCATGTGAAAGGCTATAAAAACCTCACAAGAGTTACATCCACTAATGAATTTTTAAATTCAATGTGAACCAAATATATGAACCTTTTGGGAAATTTTTTATTTCAACCCCACAATCCCAACATACTTTTTGATACTTCAACCTATTCATAAAAATGATTGGTTCTATCTCGATCCAAAGAAGCACCATGATAAAATCATATGTTTTGATTACATGAATCCTACAAAGATTTTCCCACCCTATACCTTTTCTTTCAAAACTATGATAACATCTTTAGGTACAAAATATATTTTGTTACCATTATCTTTCATTTATGGGCATTTTCTTTTGAAATTTAAAAAAATGGGGGATAGTGACTATTGCATGATTGGTGCATGATTAGAGAAAAACCGGAATAAAACCTAAAAAACCTATAGTTTTATATTAGTTATTATTTACAGAGTTTATGGATGGTTTACCTTATCATGAATCCAAACCTTATGACTTTCCCAGATGTGTCCAATTACACCCATATAGTTGGTGCCCATTTTGGAAAACACTGTAGAAAAAAATGCATAACATTACTAGACTTTTAAAAATATGAAATTCATAAACTACCACTACTCAAATAAAATAACCTCATCCCTCATTTTCTCTCCCACATTAACCCCAAATCCCTTAAATATTATAAATACCCCTCCCCCAACCATATGGATTCAATATAACTGGTTTTCATTATTAATTATTCAAGGAAATAACCTATATGTGATTCCCTTATTCTTATATAGACCTAATCACTTCTGTTCCTCGATTTCCATTATCCCTAAATTCATTTCTCTACATGAACCAAGACTTAGTGACCCCAGGGATCACTCCCATATTTATTTTTTAAATCATGTTTTATGGTCCCTTTACCAGTTTAATTTGATAATATATATGTATAATGATTCTTAGTTTGATAAAAATTTTTGAAGACTAACTTCTTGTATTTATTTTCATAATATCATGATATGTTTTTTTATAAAAAAGTTGTATATAGAAGAATTGGTGTGATAATACTAGGATTGTGTTCCTCATACCTTTCATACACCAATGGGTTTATGTAGACCTTCTTTTATATGATATATCCAAAATTAAGGTGCTATGTAGAGGTGGAGGGTTCTCAAGTTAGCTTACTTTAGTTCATGAAGTTGACATGGTGGGATTCTTTCCCTTTTGTCAAATGAATATGGGTATTAGATCATTTTTTATTTTTGGTTCAGTTTTTCTATTCTTATTCTAATAATGTATCATATATTCATAGTCCCATAGTGTTACTCATATTATTGGATTATAGGTTGTATTGATATCATTATTCAGTAATGACATATAATCAAGTATCATTGTATTTTTATATTATCTATAATGTGTGTTGAGATTTTTATTTTACTTTTATATTTTTGAGTACATGAATCACCAATGTATGGAGACGTCATGCCCAGTTCTTTATTAGGACCAAATTAGTGGATTTATTGGGAAAATCCATTCTAAAAGAGGGTTTTTGATGCCCGAAAACTAGTTTCTAGCCCACAGAGATTGAGAACTACATTTAGGCCTTTCCATAGACTAAATTAGGTGCTTGAGTCAAGGGAATCCTATAATATGATAGACCCACACTCATAGGATATAGTTCTCATAGACATATACATTAAAAAACAACTTTGAAATGAATTGAAGAGACCCAATTTTAACCATCGATAATTACAATATCACTAACAAATATTGAGTCACTTATATTTAGATTAACATTTTTGTTTATAATTTTAGAGAGAAAGGAAAAAATTTAAACTAATATATCCCATGTATTTCTCATAAAATAGAAATTTTTACACCATATAAGAAACTAATTAATCTATAATAATTAATAAAAATATCCCTCAAAATTCTCCACACATTATACTCTTATAAACATATAATGTTGACCAATTTTCTTCATAATTTGGAGAAATAGAGACATAATATGGGTGACCTCAAATGATCAATAAGGGAAAACATATATCAAAAGCTATCAAGTCAAAAAATTGTAATGAATAATATGAAATGAAACAAATTATAATCAAATAATTCTATATAATTTATTACATGAGCTTGAAAACCCATGGATGACATAAGAAAATAATCATATGAATAAAAATAACTAAATTAATAGAAATGGAATTCATAATGATTGACATATTGATATTTACTATTAAGGCATTATCCAAGAAATTATTCTTTCCATCAAGCCCAAAACTAGGACATCAATATTTCTATCAAGGTCACAACCATGACATCATGCCTGCATTGGAAACACATACACTAAATAGCCAAACCTTTTGTCTAATGAAACCTACCAACAAATAAAGGGTCTATATAATATTGGTCCACACCCATTAATTATTTAAATCCAATGCATTCACCATATAAAAGATAATAATATCATTACAATGTATAATCTACCTGCCTTAGGTATCAATAAAATTCCACTTTAAGTTACAAACACATAAAATGTCAATACATTCCTAGTAAATAAATGGGATAACATAGAATTAATATATATAAATAAATAAGGTTAATGGTTGAACAATACATAATGAAATTTCCTTAGTAATCTATAACCATTTGTATTGGAATAATAACGTAAAAAATTTCAATACTTTTCCCAGTTAATAAAAAATCATAAACCATCCCAATAAATATAGTGGATGGTAAAAAATTAAATATCCCATGTTTTCAAAAAAATAATAATAGAATTTGACATATATGAAAAAAACCATCTAAAGGAGAATGTTTTTAATGGTGTCACATAAGAAACACATTGGAAGACACAACATGCCTATAACCGAGGATAATTTTGTCTGATAAAGGAAATGCTGGATTAATATTATAGAAATTTGATTAAAATATTTGTAAAGAATTATAAAATACTATTAAATTTTTATAATCAATTATTTTGGCATAGAAAATTACATTCATAAAATCATCTAATGAATACAGTCATGGAATATGAGGGTTTCCATCCAAAAAGAAGAGGTAGAGTCAGTTTCTTTACAATGGGTAAATAACGAGTCAAGGGTGAAAATAAAATAGTGAGAAGACATATAAAACCCAAAAATAAATGGAGGTTAATAAAATTATTGGTTTTATAAATAAATAATCTTCAAATTCCCCATATGGATAATATTTCAAAAGAAATCCCAATTTTGAAATTGATCTTGGAGAATAAACCGTAACAAATCGGGTAATATATTAATTAAAGACCAATGAAAGAGCGAACATGAAGTAAAACATTGAATATCATTAATAGAAAAATAATCATGACATAATATATTAAATAGGAAGTTATTAAACTATAAAATGGAATATAGAGCATATTATGATACATGTATCTAGGAAATCAACAATTAAGACAAATAACCCCTATCAGTGTCATAATATTTCTAATTTAAAATCCATAAAAGATATAAAATAAGATATATTTGAAAATAATTTTTTTTTTTGAAATATTTGATAGAAATAAATCCATTTTCAATTCATATACCAAAAAAAGGAATAAATGGTGGACATGAATCAAATCTCAATGAAATAAAATTGAGATAAAAAAACCCTTATGATAATGGTAATGTAAGAATTAAAAGAACATAACATGAAATTAAAATATAATTAAATGAAATATATTAATTATTATTGAAGGAAATAGGGTAGTGAATACATAATATAAAATCAAAGATGGTGCATAATATAAAAGGAGTCTAATGTATAGCAAATATAACTATCTTAATAAACCATTAAAAAACCTTATTATTATATATAACCTTTTATAAACTTTTTTAACCATATATTAGATATATATTACTCAGTTATAGTCTATTTCCATCACTAGTTTTTAAGAAATTTTTATTTT
Organism: Viscum album; assembly: GCA_963277665.1. Classification (NCBI taxonomy): domain Eukaryota; kingdom Viridiplantae; phylum Streptophyta; class Magnoliopsida; order Santalales; family Viscaceae; genus Viscum; species Viscum album. The sequence goes on along the minus strand of OY728136.1, from coordinate 1,957,508,063 downwards.
TAGTTTCGTACATGTACTGAAGTGATGTGGTTGATTATTAATTATTAGTTCAAAGTTAATAATTAAAAAATAATCCAATATAATATAATAATAATGTTTAAATTATTCTTTATATCCCATTTTCATTTGGTTAATGATAAAGTTATTGTTTTTGAAAAAGGAAATTGTGAATAACTAGTTTCATCGTGCATAACGATCGAAAGGTGATATATAATAATAAATATATTAAATATCAATAAAAAAGTTATAAAATAATAAAAATATCTTAAATAAATTATTATTACATGATATTACTATTATATAACATTATTAAATCATTCCTGACATAATCATTATAACATTGTTCACTTAATAGGTAAAACCGACCCAAACAAGATCATGTTTTAAATATTTTATGAGTTAGGAAATGTTTATATATATGTTAATATATATTTAATGGAAGATTAAAAGTGTAATAAATATAATTATACTTAATTAAGTTCACCCTTATAACTATCCTTGATGGGTGGTTATGGCAAATGGAATTCATCATTCTTGGAGTTGGTAGTGCGCACGTACACACAATTAACGATTCCATTCTCACAAAATAGGATGGAATGAAAAAATATAGTAAATTATAATATAATAATTATAACCATGACATAGGAAAAATAACAATTCATCAAATAAATCCTTGTTACTATCTCTGAGTTTTGGTGGTGAAAACTGAGGCACATCACTTCGTAGAGGCAACAGTCCATACGTATGTACAATTAATGTTGTTTTTTAGTGTATAGAAAGGATTTAATCATGGTTTCTCCACTTATATAACAAAATTTCATTATATTAATAATAAATATGGAATTATATTTGGGTGTATAATATTTTTTGGAATATAATGATTATCATGAAAATGCTAAGGAGTAAGAAATACTCATATTGAGAAGATATGATTTCTCTTGTAAATATCCTTGGAAATGGATTCATTAGAAAATATAATTGATACTATAGGATTATGAAAATTATAGATGATTCTATGAGGTGAAATTTTTTATAGTTTTTGTATTTAATTCCTAGGTATAGTTTTAACATGAAGTGGGGGAAGTGGTCACCTTTTATAATTGATGAAAATGGAATTGTTATAAATACTCTGGAGTTTTCAATAATAGTATAACACTTAAAAATGTAAAAGTCTAAGAATGAGGGAAATAATGGGTGTATGAAAATATAAGGTATATAATCCTCTAAATCATATATTTTTTAGATAACTTTAGTGGTCTTAATATTTCACCTTAGTTTTTTTTAACTTTTTCCATAATTAACTTATATTAATTTTAAAATATTTTAACCACGATAATTTATTTTATTGAAAAAAATTTATATTGAAATTATTAACTGATTTAAAAATTCTAATTAAATATCTAAAAAAAATTAAAATTGTTTTTTTAGTGAGAAAATAAAATTTTATAATTAATTTTCAGAGCACGTAAAAATAGTTTTCAAAGAAAGTATATTTTAAGTTGAAAATATATTTATAGGATAAAATTATCAATGTTATTTATTTTCATGAAATAAATTAGTTTTTTTATGAAAAAAAAAATTTATTTGGGATCCAAATAAATAAAAAACAAAAATAACTTCTAATTAAAAGAAAAGAAAAATGAAGTTTTTTATTGTAAAATTTAATTAAGTCCATAATATTTTAATCATAAGTTTTCTAAATTTAACATAGTATTTTTATATGAATAACCTTACCATGTAAAAAAAATGTATAATGAAAAATATTTTATATGTTTTTAATTTTACAAAGTTCTTTATATAGTCATAAATGTTATGGTTTTGTTGAAACCTATATTTTTCATAATTTATCTCAAAATCAATTATTTTAGAAAAATATAAAAATTAATATTAATCTAATATTTTTATTATGAATCAAAAAATGAAGTTAATTTAGTTGAATTAAAATTATAATTTTTGTGAATTTAACTTTTTAATAAAAAATAATTATACGATGAAAATTATTTCTATAGGAAAATAACTTTTTAAAATTTTATCTACAATTATTCTTATTTCATATATATTACTAATAAAATTTAATATATTATCCATATCAATAATATATTTTATCCATAAGATATTCATTTTTTAAATTAAGTACAAAAAATTCAATTACATTTTAAAGAATAAATTAGTCTTATTAGTTACTTAGATATACTAATTGAATTTTTTCAATGCCTTAGTATCAATAGTGGCCATTATTTTTAGTTCTATATATATTTCATAATTTATTTACCTCAATTTTTACCCATAAATTATATAGATACATTTTAACAATTATATACTATACAATATTTCATAATGGTTCAATGCTTCATGTGAAATAAACTATCAAACGCATTAGGTTTTAAAGGAAAATATAATTTAAAATATTAGGGTGTCATATTATACCCCTATAAATAAATTTTATCCTAAAAATTTTAATTATCATTTACCAATAAAATTAGTTCCGGTCATTAAAAATATAATCACAACACAATATATAATATAAAATGAGTTTTATACCTTAATATCTCAGGTAGGACTAAGAAACACATCTTTTTCCCACACCATGTTATCCAGTTACTTCATTTTCCTTTTTAAACTTGTTTCTCTTTTCCACCATTTCCCACACATGAAGCATCTTCCAATTAATTTGAGACATTACTCAGGTGTTTGTTCCTAATTTTTTGACATGAAGAAGATTGAATCTTCCTTTATATATCATCTTCATCTCCTAAAATTCCATGATACTTCATCCTTATCTTGTTTTATGCGTTTCGAAAATCCAAAAAAGTTCATTATATTAATAATAATTCATGATATATGATTAGGCTTAACCAAAATATTTCTCACTCTAGATATTATCTCACTAGGTTACTCATTGTGATAATATTTTCATTATCCATTGCATCCATTGTTAACTTGGTTTCATCCCGATTCAACCATTACTAAAGAAAGGATTTAATCCCAAGTGATGAACATTTTACACCCTTCTATAATTATCATATAGAAAAATCCACCTTAAAATTTCTTACTATTTAAAATTATTAGATTATATTTGATTTCAGTCTAAGTCATTATTATTCCAATATAGGTTTTTAGGTTGATTTCTCTCACATTCCTTAACATAATAAATCCTTTATAATGGATTATAAATATAATTTTATTAACAAAATAATATCCACTAATACTTTCTATTGAGGTGTGAAATATTTGGCACACTCATTTTTCACCAGATTGAATATTGGATTAATACCCAAATAACCTTTTTAGGGTGATTACCCCTTGGTGTATATGTGTCATAGCTGGTTCATATTTCTAGTTTCCACACTGGTATATAATTTCAAGGAAAAAACATAATATATTACCCTAATCCCTAAAAATTGATGTTATCTTACATTTAGACTTTTCCTTTAGACTTATCCTTGTGGTTTTCACTAATTTTCACTTATATTGATCCCTAAACATTATAAAATATTAAATATTACATCAAACAACCTAAAGGGTTAACTATATCTTTGAAATTATTATAAACCTTAATTTATCAACCATTGAAGTAATTTATAACTATTAAATTATCTTCAACTAATGACATCATAATATTTAAGGTTATCTAAACCTCCCTTTGATACCAACAATAAGGTTCTAGACCCAAAATCTCAGGATATAGTGCTCATAGACACATAAATTACATACAAACTTTGAAATTAACTAAAGTGACCCAATTTTAATGATCATTAATTACAACACCACTAACAAATATTAAGTCACCTATATTTGTAGGACATTTTAGGTTTAGAGTTTTAGAGAGTTAAGAAAAATATTTCACAAACAAATCCCATTTATTCCTCATCAATTGGATTTTTTACACTATATAATAAATTACATAATTCTTAAGTCTACAAAATCACCAATAAAATCCTACATAGATGTTAGTCTTATAAACATATCATGTGTAATCCTTTTCTTCTTAACCTGTTGAAATTAAAACATAATAAGGTTGATATCAAATGATTAGTAAGGGAGAAAATATATCAGAATCTATTAAGGCATAAAATTGGAATGAATAATATGGTGAGAAACAAATGATAATCAAATAATGGCACATAAATGATCACATGAACATGAAAAAAATACATGGATGAATAATAATATAAATATTAACATTGATAAAAATAACTTAATTTAATTTGATGGAATTCATAATGCTAGAAAAATTGATATTTACCATCATAGCCTTATCAATGACATTATTCTTACCATCAAGGCCACAACTAGGACATCATTCTTTCCATCAAGGTCATAACCAAGACATTGTTTCTAAATTGGGTAGTCATACACCAATCACCTAAAACTTTTATCTCATGAAACTAACTGATGCATCGAGGGAATGTATAATACTAGGCCCCACCCGTCACTTATTTATTTATAATTAATTAACCATATGAAATATATGAATATCAAAAGAATTCATAATTAACTTACCTTAAGAATCAATATACATATGCATTGAGAAAAAAGGTGGACAGTGAAACAATACATAATTAGATTTACTAGTAATTAGTACTCATATATTTTGGAATAATAACATAGAGGATACCAATACTTTACCCATTAAATGAATAATCATAATCCATCTTGATAAATAAGTTGGACAGTTAAACAACACATATAGAAATTTTAACATAAGGAATGTCAAATTATGTAGAGATATATTAAAAACATCTTCATAAGAATAAAACATTGAATGAAGTCACATTAAAAGTCATTAGAAGAAACATCATACATATAACAGAGGATGATTTAGAAAGGAAAAAGGTAGTGATGGATTATCCTTATTGTAGATATTTTATTCAAATATTCAAAAAGGAGGAACAATTATAAATAAATGACCTTAATAAATTATTTAGGCATAAGTAAGGTCATACGTATGAGAATACAATGAATACATGATTTTGAAATGGATATTGAAGATGAAACCTTTACAAATTGGGTAACATATTATGAATAACGCCCTGAAATTGGTAATGTGAAGTAAAACATTGAATATCATGAATAAAAAAATAATCATGATATAATACATCAAAGGGGAAGTAATTATACTATAAAACTAAACATGGGGCATATTTTGAGGTAGGTATTATGGAAATAATATTTTGAGATAAAGAACCCATTATAAAATAAAAATATTTAAAATTTAAAATTCATAGAATGTATAAACTTATATATATTTTTAAATACATTTTATTTCATGAAATGTATGAAAAAAATAAATGCATTTTCAATATATACACCATAAAAAAATGAACAAGTGTTGAGCGTGAATCATATCTTATTGAAATAAAATTGAGATAAAAAACCTTTAAGTTAATGGAAACATAAGAATCAAAATAAAATTCCATGAAATTAAAAAATAATTAAATTACTGATATTCAATATAGATTAAGGTAATAGGGTCATGAATATACCATATAGAATCAAATATTTTATAGAAATAACACTTACGGATTTAGAACTTTTAACTCAAAACCACATGTATGATATAATTTCAAATGAAACATTAAATTCTAGGAATAATGATTGGATATAGATAAGAAATATTAAAGGAGTAATAGATACACCATATAAAATAAAACACGATTTGTAATAAGAAATATGTCCCAGGGGTGAAAATTGTGAAAAAAACCCTTACCTTAATTTTTCTCTTCCACAAAAGCGCCTGAATATCCTGTATAAAAAATTATCTTAATTACCCATTTCATAACCATATTCAAATATATAATTATTTTTAAAATTCATTTATAACCAATTATTATAAATATAATACTCTGCTATATTTTATTTCCATCATCGAGTTTTAGGAAATTTTGATTGTCTCTTTTATACTAGTTTCATGGTGAAAAAGTTGACGATTACTTATTGGTTAAAAGTTTATCATTCATAGATAATATAATAAACTATAACTTTGATGTTTTAGTGATTCAATAAACTTTATTTTCATTTGGTTAGTGCTAAAGGTATGTTTTGTGAAAAAGGAAACTATGATGAACTAGTTTCGGAGTCCTTAACTATTGAAAGAGGATATATATTAATAAATATATTAAATACCAATAAAACCCTTACATAATCATTAAATATTATTAAATACATTATTATGACATGATATTACCATTATAAAATATTCCTTTATCATTCATGATTTAAATATTATAACTTCATTCACTTAGGTGGTAAAACTCACCCAAACAAGAGCACGTTAGAATGATTTTATGAGTAAAGAAATTATTTTATATAATGTTAATATAAAAATTAGATATTATTAAAAATTTAATAAATATAATTTTAATTTATTAAAATCATTATTATAGCAATCCATGATGGGTGGTGATGAAAAATGAATTTCATCATTTGTGTAGGCGGTAGTCTGTACACATGCACGATTATTGATTCCATTTCTTACCAAATGGGATGGAATGAAGGTATATGATATAGTATAATTTAATAATTATAATTATGACATATAAAATATATTAATTCATAAAATCCATCCTTTTTACAAGCTCTGAGAGGAAGAGATGAAAAATGAACCACTTCGGTTCATGGAAGAGGTAGTCTGCATGTACGCACAATCGATGTTGTTTTGTTTTTCTTAGTTTATAGAAAGGATTAAATAATGGTTTACATACTTATATATTAACATTTTAGTATAATAATAATTATTAGTGGATTATAATATTTCATTTTGAAAAGTTTTTGAAGATAAATATTATGAATAAAAGGATAAGGTGTAAGAAATACTCACATTGAGAGCTTAAGATTTCTATTGAAGATCTACATGGAAATAGAAGCTTATGAAAATGAGATAGTATTCTAGGAGGATAAAATTGGTTGATTTTAAGGATTTAATTCAACGTTATAGGTGTATAATAAAGAAATGGAAATGATCCACTTTTATAAGTGATGAAAAATGGAATTTTTGTCAATATTCTTTAGTTTTCAATAATGGCATAAAACTATTCCAAGGTAAAATGCTCAAAATGGGTTAAATAATAGAATTTATGAAAATTTAAAGTATATAATTATCTCAAACATACATTTTGGATACAAATTGAGTGATTTTTATCTTTCCCCATAGTTTTTATTTTTTTTTCATAATTAAATTTTACCATGATAACTAATGTTTTACCTCAATAATTAATTTCAATGAAAAAATTAAGATATGAATTAATACATAATTTAAAAATTATAATTATATAATTGAAAATAATTTTATCAAATAAAATTTATATGTTTGTGAAAATATAATTTTAGAAGTAACACATATAGAACGAAAAACAATCATAAAAAAGTGTGTTTTAAAGTGTAAAATATACATAATAGATAAAAATAACAATTTTATTTATTTTAAAGGAATAGATTGTTTTTATAAAAAAATAAATTTTATTTTTATTCAAAATAAATCCAAAAATAAAAATTTTAATTGAAATAGAATACCAAAAATGATTTTTTTATTAGAAAATATTACTTAAGTCCTTAAAGTGTTAATAATTAGTTTACTAAATTTAACAAAATATTTTTATATGAATAATCTTACTTATTAAATAAATTTTGGATAATATGTTTTTAATTAGTTTTAAATTTATACATTCTTCTTGATATAATCATAAATTCTACAATTAAGAAACAAACTATATTTTTCTCTATTCACCTAAAAATCAATTATTTTAGAAAAATCCAAAAATTCATCTTAACATAATAATGTTGTAATGAAAAAATAAATAAAGTGGCATTGGTCAAATTCAAATTCTAAAATTTAAGAATTTAAATTTTAAATAAAAACATAAATATATAAAAAAACTATTTTCATAGGAAAAAAACTTTCTAAAATATTGAATATTATTATTTTTATTTCATATCAATTAATAGTAAAATTTAATACATTATTCATATAAATAATATGTTTTATCCTAAAGATATTTTGTTTCATAATATTAAGTGTAAGAACCTGATTTTTCAATCAGGCATGGGTCCTTTAATTATTGGTCTAAATCTTTACTTTGGACTTAATATGGCTGTCTAATGAGTTATTAATGGTTCTGAGGGTGTTGGAGGCTTATTTGGAGCTCAAAACACCTCTTTTTGGGAAAGTAGGCCAAGTTGCATAGTTTACGCACAGTTAGCGCATGGTTTTTCTAACCATGTGGACTATGTTTCTTTAGATAGTGGCACCTCACACGGCTTGCGCACAGCTGTGCAACCAAACCATCCAAATGACCTTTTTGTCAGGTTCGGGCAGAACCATCTCAGACTGTTTGTGCATGGTTTGACTAACCAAGCAGACAAACCGTGGGCAAGCTAATTTTTTTTTAAAATTACTTAAACACCCTTAATGATCTCTTAATCCTTACCCATCCTCCCTAATCCATGTTTATGATGGATTGACCTAATTATATCTCATTTTGGAGCATTTTGAAGATACAAACTTGAAATCAAGAGATCTCCTTCATCTGTCATCTGATCAAGCTTCTTTTCATCACGTTGGATATGCAATGGTAAGTACTCAAGTTCTCTTTATACATTCTTCATCTCTTTCACTATCGACCTAGATATCTCCATGAGAGTGTTTCTCACCTTTTATTATATCTACTTCGATCTGAGGCAAATCAAGGGATGATACTGGAGGAGGGGAGTCATACAACCCTAAGGTGGGTGGTCTATAACTCATTCCTAAGGTTAATTGTTTTTGGAATGTTCATGTGGGGCCCAATAGTTTCATTGGGAACTATTTCTTACATTAAAATTATATAAATATACTTATTAGAATAGTAGGGTTATTTTCTTTCAAATTATGTGATTAGATGTTAGTGGTTTCACCCACAACACAATCCGCCTCATGTGAAATGTTAAACCTTAATTGGGTTTTTAGTGTTTTGACACGTTTGAGCCATCGTTCAGGTATACCTTTACTTGACCTTTCTAAAGGTTAGTCTTATTATCATAAATGTATTTTTATTACTGATAATTTCATAATGGAAGGTACCATATATTCTCACCACTTGACCCACCTAAGGTAATTGCTTACAAATGTTTATTAAATGCGAAATATGAAATGTGAAATGGAAAGTATACTAAGTATATAACATGGCCTTATCAAAAGAGATTGAATAAAGGTTATATGTCTATAACACCCCTTTTCATGTTGATGGAAGGTAGTGGAGTGAACCTCAATAATTGATTATTCATTAATGGCTAACTAAGACTTGATTAAATGGTTGCAGCATTACGTGGCCTATCCACACTAATGGAAGACAAGGCTTGGACCAATGGTTTCAACTCTACTTGACCTATCCACACTAATGAAAGGAAATAATTGAACCAAATGAATTATTACATGATTACAATATCAAATAGAAGTGGACTCACTCGAGCTCGCCTTGGATTTTGAGAGGAGAATACCTTGGGTCTCGGGAAACCTATTCTGATTCAAGTATACAGTTTCTTTGGTTGATACCCACCTAGAATCTGGTTCTTGTCTATTACTTAGATGCCCAGTATACTACTATTAGTTCCCTTTCATTATAATAGTATACCTTGAATACACTCCTTGGATCCAGCATTGACTAGTAGATGCAACAGTGAAATACCATCGAGCCCATGTCTTTGCTTAGCTCCATTTTACCTTAGTAGATCACCTTGGACTCAGTAGGTTCCTTATTGTGGAATTCCTTGAATTACGCTCCTCGGATTACACTCTTACCCCTTAGCTAGAATTAGATACTACATAGTTAGCTTTCTGTGAGTTTACGTTACCTTTCTTTTTACCCTAGAACTCCCTCACTAGTTATCATTGTCTCGTTGCCTTGTTACATCTTGGGACGTTCACTACTTATACTATCACGAGATAATGTCAGTGTTGACTATGCCTCATGTCACCTATTAACATTAAAAGGTAATTGATTAATTAATGAGCTGGTTTTATGTTTAGATACCAGCCGAGGGCTCAAGAAGGTACTTGTTAATTTTTTTATATCACATGGCTTTCTTTACTTTATATATTCATGCCTTCACAATGTTATATTCCATTACACAGGACATATGTTATAGACAGCGTTGGTGGTGGCCCACTAAGATTTATCTAAAACCCTCCCTGATCTCCATTTGGTACCCAGATTAGATTACATGGTTGCAGGTATTGACAAATGGAAGCATACAACTTCCAATACTTGATTGTGTGCTGATAGGATAGAGCTTGATAGCAGATGACTGAGTAGGATCGCGGGATACTTGGAGTGTAATTTTTTTCTTTTACCTTGTGGAACATGTTATTCTCTTTGTCTTGTATCAATGCTTTCTAGCCTTCTAGTGACATGAAATTACATAATCACTATTCCTGTTGATATAGTTATTGTTATTCTTGTTTATCTATTGCATCAGTTTTCTTCCTCTACTTATGTATATTTCTTCCACTGTTTACTATTTATTTATATCTCCTCTACTATGCTACACTCTGATAATGAGGGAATAGTCTTCCTATAGACACACCCTAGTCCCTCGCTGCTAGTCGGCAGCCTCTGGCATTTGGGAAGGAGTTCTTGAATCTATGTGGCCCACCAGGCTCAGGACCCATTAAGTGGAATCCAAGTCCAGGTCCTCACAAAGTGGTATCAAAGGTGTGTTTTTTTCGTGACTATTTGGAGAAAAGATATTGGAGAATAGGAATGCTTGGTACTTGGTCATAACCAGTTCTTGGGCATCGTGAACCAATGTTCGGGGTAAAATCCAAGTTACCCATAATACAATTATTGTACTATTTTTCCTATTATAGTTGATATTATTTCACTGTTCGGTGACTCACATGTTGTGTGGTGTTCTTGATTATTAATCTTTGGGAATTTATTTAATCCTTATCTTGATGATATGAGGGAAAGGAGTATTGATACAGGCATCATTATAGGCACCTAGAATTCACATGTCATGCATATTTCCATGCCAAATAGGTGCATTTTACTACCTTGAATTTCTTGATATGCCTGTGATTGTTGAGTGATTTTGTGATAGTTTTGTGTAATTGTATTAATTTGGATTCAATTGAGTGATTTCCTATCTCAATTTATGAAGTTTATGGGCCCTCATGGAATAGAATGAGTAATTTACCAAGTCAATCCATTATGATATAAGTAAATGGGTGTCGTTTTTGGTGATAGGTGTATGGGAACTGATTCATCGGAAATTGCTATCCATTATAAATTGAATCATGAAATCAAAAATGAACTGGTTTCACATCCTTATCCCCCATTTTTTGAGATGTTATGAAGTATGATATAATCTATAATACCAAATGTAGGATTGAAATAACGAACGATACTGATTATAGTATTGTATGATGCTAAATACACAAGAGGGGGGGGTGAATTGTACACTTTAAAAAATTCGTTTGTAACTTTTAAAGATGCTAATGTTTAACAATGTTAAACAAGGAAAAATTCACAAAACCTCTAGTTCTATAAACTTTCTTGAATCCGGAAAAGTGATTCTGAGAAAGTGATTCTAGAAAAATGATTCTAGAAAGAAAACTTAACAATTTTTTATAGAGATAAAGATTATACCTTAAAGCATATAGAATCTTAATAAATCAGAGTACAAGTATAAAGAAGTATAAGATAGTTATACTTTCCTCAACAATCAAAATGCAGTGAAAAAAACATGAAATAAAACAAGTAACAAATAGTAAATATTTTAACCCAAAGAGTAGGGTATCCAACAACCTTGGATAAAGGAACCTTGATTTATACTTTCAAGAAATTCTGTCTTACCCACACCAGGGTAAGCCCTTGATATGAAGATTGGAGTCTATCTTCCTATCCCTTCAAGCCCTCAACTTGAAGGTAGTTGGCACCTCTATCTTCCTCAGCAAGGAAGCCCTCAACTTGAAGGTAGTCAACACCTCTGTCTTCCTATCTTTGGAAGCCCTTAAATGTACTCAGCAACATTCAGAGTCGCACGAAGAAATTCTGAACAAGGTATTCTATACTAACTAAGTATTATATTCTCTCTCTAGAAATCACATCAACAACATGTAATATCTAGAGTCATAGAACAGTATTGAGCTCGTTCAAATGAGCTCCTATTTATAGGCACAACACCAACGGTCGACTCCTCCTCCAATGGTCATATTTTTCTTTTCATTTTGGAGGGACCTGTATACGTGTCACTCAAAAAATGGTTAGTTAGTAACTGAAATCATGATATCATTTCATGACTATATCAATGATATGGAAAATAAGATTGCTTGGACAAATTCATTTTTCAGAGTCTAAGCAAAAACAAAAGTTTGGAATCTAAGAAAAAACTATTCGGAGTCTATAATATATGGATATTAGGATTATTTTTATCAAGGAATTCAGAGTTAGAATTCTATAAACTTTGGAGTCTGAATTCATAAGAAATCAGAGTCTCGGTTTATAAGAATTTGGAGTCTAAACTCATAAAATTTCGGAGTCTGAATTCATAGGAATTTGGAGTCTAATCTTGCAAGAGTTCGGAGTCTAAGTTCATAGGAATTTGAAGTCTGAACTCATAAAAGTTTGGAGTCTGAATTCAGTAGAATTCAGTGTCTGAACTCATAAAATTTTGGAGTTTGAATTCAGTAGAATTTGCAGTCTGAACTCATAAAAGTTCAGAGTTTGAATTTATTCGAATTTGTAGTCTGAACTCGTAAGAGTTCAGAGTCTGAATTCAGTGGAATTCAGAGTGAGAACTCATAATAATTCAAAGTATGAATTTATTAGAATTTATAGTTTGAACTCATAAGAGTTAAGAGTCTGAATTCTGAGAACTCAGAGTTAGAACTCATAAGAGTTCGGAGTCTGAATTCAGAGAACTCGGAGTCAGAACACATAAGTGTTCTGAGTCTGAATTCAGAGAACTCGGAGTTAGAACAAATAAGAGTTCAGAGTCTGAATTCAGAGAAATCAGAACCTGAATTCAGAACCTAAAAACTGAATGCTTTATATCTAAGTATATATATTATTCTGAGGTTTTGGATACAAAACCAAATTTTACACTTAGAGTAGAACGATGAAAACATGGTAAGGATAAATTTCCTTGGGAAAGTAAAATTTTCCTTATGAAGATAGAACATAGGAAAATGAAAATTTTCCTTAAGATAAGGTGTTTGTGATTTTCAAAAGATGAAGGAATGGAAAATTCATAAGGAAAATTTATTGACTCAACAAATCCCCCTTTTTGTAAATCACTTACATCCTTAAAAAAAGAATATAAGGAATTAGAAAATATTTTTATGAACTTTGAAAATAAAACTTATCTCCCTTAACACATGTCAATGATGAATACGACTAAATCCCCTATATGCTTTGGAACACTAAGGATTGTATTATGATTTCTAGAATGAGATTTTTCATTATCTTGAATATGGATATTTTTATAATGAATACTCCCCCTTAGATGAACTCCCCTTGTCTTAGGCTTAGTATTCTTTTTAACATTCCTTTCTCCCCCTTTGTGATTTTCAAAAAGGTTTAAAGGAAATGGAAAAACAATTATGGTACCTGAAATATTAGTACAATACAACCAAAATACGAGGAACCAAATTTTTCATTAGAATTGGAAAAATTTGACCCAAGAAGAAATAAAACAGAAGATCAAAATTGAAAATTTTTATCCTTCATTCTCCTTGGGCATCAAAAATTTCACTATGGTCTTCAAATTTTTATATTATTTGTGGTCTTCCTCTACTCTCTTTAGAATATAATCTTGATCATAATCTTTATTCTCAAAAGATTTGATTTTATCTTCCTAATATTTGAGAGATTCGGCCTGACTCTTTAGAGATTCTTCCTACTTGACTAGATTCTCTTCCATCTCTATCCTAAGATCTATTTCTCTTTTCCAACTTTGAGCAACAAAATAAAACTTCCCATTCAGATATTTTACTTCCTAAATCTAGGTATTTTGTTCCAGAGTTAGATTTTCATTAAAATACTTGGTAAGATCCAAAAATTTACTATCTTAAGTGTCAAATGACTCCTTGACACTATCTTCAAATTCATCAAGAATCAGAATTTCTTCAATAGTATTCCTTAACCAGCTAGTTAAATTTTTTCATGAACTTTTATGGGCTTCGTAGTTGATAAGAAAAGTCTGGAAGTTTGCTTCAAGTTTAACGCACTTATCCATCACCATGGATACTGAATCTGTTTTCAAATTTAGTGTGTGTTGAAGCATCTGGCATCTGAAGTCAATGCTTGGAAAAATAAAAATGGTCCCAACAATTTTCTTTAGAGACTGAAAAATGAAATCATGTCCAAGGGATGATGATTCCAAATCAAAATCTTTTCTTGGTGATGACACTTTTCTCTAAATCAACAAGCTTCCTTTTTGAAGATCCACCAGCTTCCTTCTTCTTCAAAATACCTTTACTAGGTGTATCAACAACCACATTTTTACCCTTATCAACCTTTTGAACGGCTTTCTCATCAGGGGATATATGTTCACTATCAGATAGTTGAATAATTCTTTTCTTCATCTATCTTCTCCTTCTCAGCTCCTGCCTCAGCATCTTCAGGATGAATGAAATGAAGATTAAAGCTTCATTCTTTAGACAACTTATTCAATTATTCTTCAACCTTATCATTTTCACCTTTCTCATCTTTCCTAGGTGTAGAAATGTTTGATGATTCTTCTTCTGAAGTTCAGATCGACAATTTCTCAGATGGACTTTCCTTCTCATGAAAATCTTCCACCTGCTTAATCAACTCTTTTGTGTCACCACTGCTTTCTTCTTCTTCTTCAACTTATTCAACTGCTTTTTCTTTAACTTTTTCTAGAGTCACATACTTCCTCCCTCGGTGTCTCTGGTAATTATTTTACCAAGAAGGATTCTGGAACTGGAATATTTTCAGAATCTTTCTCAGTATCCCTTAGAAGAGATTACACAATTTCAGCCTCAGACATCCTCTTATTTTGTTTATTTTCTTTTGATTACTTCTCAATCTCATCAGCAGTCTTTTCTCTTAAAGCTCTTGCTTCTGCAGGATCCAAACCAAAGCTAGGCTCCCCTACATTCTTGTTCTTCTTGTCTTCCCTCTATTTAGCTACTACCTCATATAGATAATCTTTTTTATTCTTAGGTTTTGGAGGTGCGGATTAGACTTCTTTAGACTCTGGAATTTTTCCTTCCTCTTCTACTTCCTTCAGCTTCCTCTTCCTTCCACCCTTTTTAGAGGGCTCAACCACTTCCTGTTTCTTCAGTATAGCTTCAATCTCTTCTTTAGGTAAGTCAAAGAATTCTCTAGATTCTTTAGAAAAACGTACTTTCATCCCCTTCAAAGTGTCATCACTAACCAGCCTGACATTAAAATTCCTTGTCTTTGAACTGCATGGAATTTTGAAAGACTCTAAGTACTGAACAATCAACTTAGAAATAATGGAAAAATAGATGATAATCTGAGCCTTTAGATTTCTATTCTTGATATTCTCGATTGTAATCAAAATATGCTTAACCAAATTAACCTTCCTCGGATTCACCAGAAAATCTAGGATATACATGTCACTCTTCTTCAATGTATCCTTGTCCCCTTTTCTCAGAATGATGAATCCTTGGTCCCATAATTTGAAAATCCAATAATTTGTAGATAGATTAGAAATATTTGGAGTTTTTATTTCAAAAAGTCCAAGAAAATCCATAACCTTAACCTTATTGAAATTCCCTTGATTATCACGTAACTTATGAGAAAAAAACTCGACTTCTCCTTCATATGGAATACCATCCAAGATAGCTTCCATGGTGTATGAAAGAGAATAGGTCTTCCCATAGATTTTGAAAGTGAACTTATCTCTTCCTTCTTTCTTGAAAAATCTTACTGATTCATAAAAATCAACCAGCAAATCCAGATACACCAAATCTTGGGCTCTTGACTTCAACATGGAAACACTATCCCATCTATTCAGTTTGATGTTATTTGAGATGATTGAATCATAATTGGAGAAGAAGTTCAGATGCACCGACCTTTCCCAATAAACCTTCCACTCTGAGATTTGCTTGACAGTAGACATATCTTTATGAGAAGATTCTTCAATGGACATTTGGACTTGAGCAAGTTCTGAGAAGTTCAGAACGAGCTTAAGTAGGAGGACAAAACTTCAACATGTGAGAGAATTGAGATCGATGTTGAACATCCATTGGGGGTCCTTTATGTAGGAAATTGAGGCAATAGTTCTGCTTCTATACACAATCTAACGGCTGAAAAAACCTTCAGACCAGATTTGACGGTTGAGATAATAGGTGTAAGGAAAATTGGATAGAATATGATCTTTTGAGTTTTTTTAAAAAAAAATGGATTTAAGGAAAATAGAATCTGAAAAATTTAAAACACAAAATGAAAATACCAACAAGTAAAAGAAGATTACAAAAATTCAATAAAGGAAACATAACTTTTGGATTTCTAGGAAGATTATTCATAGTGAGGAAAATTATTCTTGAAGAAATTTAGATTCTGAAAAGTTGATTACATAAAATTTTGAAATACTGACTACATAAATTTTAATTACGAAATATTTTAAAAATATGACTATGAAAATTTTCATTATGAAAGATTCTGAAAATATGACTACGAAAATTTTCCTTACGAAAAACTTATCAAAACTTCATTACAAAATTTTTGAAAAACTTCATTACGAAAAATTTGAAAAGAAAAAAAATACACCCCCTTATGAAAAGGAGTTTATTACTGTAAGGAGATTGGTTTAAATAGGAAGTTAATAAGGATTATTAACTTATGGTTATCATTCCTAACCTCTGTTTAATGTATTAAAATCTGTTGGAAGGTACAGATTTTGTGAAAATATCAGCATGTTGATCTTGCGTTCCGATATATTGAAGAATAATATCTCCCTTTTGTGTGTGATCCCTAAGAAAGTGATACCTAATATCAATGTGTTTTGAACGAGAGTGATGTGCATGATTTTTACTTAGGGAAATGGAACTAGTATTATCAAAAAAAATTGTATTTTGGTAAAACTCATACCATAGTCTGTGAGTGTGTGTTGCATCCACAACACTTGAGAACAACAACTTCTAGCTGCTATATATTCATCTTCCTCAGTGGAATGTTCTACTGAGTGTTTCTTTTTTAATGAGAAAGAAACTAATAAATCTCCCAAGAAATGACAAGTTGTGGATATACTTTTTCTATCAATTCTACATCCACCAAAGTCAGCATCCGAAAAACTCTTTAAAATAATTGTTTCCAGAAGTATAAAAGAGTCCAAGATCCACGGTTCCCTTTAAGTAGCGAAAAATTCTTTCCACTACCTTTAAATGATATTCCATAGGATATGATTGATATCTTGCACATAAGAATATTGAAAACATTTAGTCTGGACGACTAGATTTCAAGTAAAGTAGATTTCTTATCATACCTCTAAAAGATGTTTGATATACTGGTTCCCCAGCTTCATCTAGATCAAGTGAATTTGGGGTACCAATGGGAGTATTTATACTCATAGTGTTGTCATATCCATACTTTTTAAGATCATCATTAATATACTTATTTTGGGATATATAAGTTCCTTCTGGTTTTTGAGAAATTTTAAAACAAAGGAAAAATGATAACTTACCCATCATAATCATTTGAAAATAATATTTCATTAGATCTGCGAAGGAATTAGTTAGAGATTGCTGAGTTGAGCCAAATATAATGTCATCAACATAAATTTGAACAATCAAAACATTTTTCTTATCTGCGAGGAAATGCTAGATGTTAAACTTCATTTCTTAAGTAACTTCTAGTCCTTACAAGTTGATTTACATCACCAATGATACTATCACTGGGATGATTCTTTAGAAACAACTGATTTGGGTTTTGTAAAACATGTTCATCAACATAGAGTAGGAAGTCTTCTGGGGTCAATGTTTTAGAAATATCTTCTTGGAAATCTTCCTTATCATAAGGATCTTTTATCAAGGGTTGATGATCAGTTTTTGAAAACACACCCGATGATGTAGGTTGGGGTTGTTTAACAACAAAAGGATCAGTTTTTCAAATTTGACATGCACTGTTTCTTCAATAGTACAATTATTTTTATTGAATACTCTATAAGACTTAGAAGTCATGGAGTAGCCTAAAAAAATTCCTTCATCCAATTTTGGTGCGAATTTGTGTATATTATCTTTAGTATTAAAAATTAATACCTTGCAACCAAAAACCTTGAAGTAGGAATGTCTAGGTTTTCTACCATTCCATAACTCATAAAGAGGTTTATTAAGAAAAGGTCTAATCAAAACTCAATTTATAGTATAACAAGAAGTACTTACAGATTCAGCCTAAAAATGTTTGGCTACCAAATACTCACTCAACATGGTTCTTGTTATTTCTTAAAGAATTCTATTTCTTCTTTCAACAACACCATTTTTTTGAGGTGTTTTTTGGTATTAAGAAGTTATGAGTAATGCATTTCCCAATACAAAAAGTTTCAAAATCCGAATTTTGAAATTCTCTTCCATGATCACTATGAATAGTTATCAAAGGAAGGTTTTTATCAATTTTAACTTGGGCTCTAAAACTTTTGAAATAAGAAAAATCTTCAGTCTTTTTTACTAGAAAATAGACCCACGTAAATCTAGTGTAATCATCAAAAAAGACAAATACATAATATTTGCTTCAATGCTTCTAGTTTGTGTTGGGAAAAAAAGATCCTTGTGAACTAACTGTAATGCATTAGTGGTTTAGACTTCACAAACTAATTTAAAACTTTATTTATGTTGCTTTCCATATTGACAAGGATCACAAAATTTTGAAGAATCAAATATAAGCTATGGTAGATCCTTAACTAGTCTTTCCTTAGAAAGTTTACATAGGTTCCTATGGTTATAGTGTCCTAAACTTTTATGCCATAACCAAGAATGATCTTCCATTTTACTACGGAAAGGTAAGTCTTGACTCCTAAGGTCTTCTAAGTTTACTTTGTAAACATTCTCTTGCCTATTGATAGAAAGAATAAATTCTTCCTTGGAATTTTGTACTAAGACTTGTCATTCCTATACTTCACAAGGTAACCTTCGTCACATAATTGACTTATGATAATGAGGTTGTGCCTAAGACCCTTAAAAAATAAAACATTCAAAATCAATGTTTTTTCAAGAAGAATGATGTTACCTATATCAATAATTTCTCCCTGGGCATTATCTTCAAAAGTTTCTTTTCCTCCTTTCATATTGATAATCTTTTCAAAGTAGTTTTTTTACCAGTCATATGATGGGAACATCCAATATCCATGTACCATGTATTTCTATTGGCGCCATCTCTATTTTCCTGAAAATGAAAGGGTTAGAATTTTGGAATCCAAACATTCTGGGGTCCGGAAATTTCAGAAAGAAAACTTCGAGGCACCCAAATTTTCTTAGAAAAATAGGATTTATGAAATCCTAAAGACTAAGTTTTGTTTAGGGTGCAGTTTCTTGCCCAATTCCCACCACACCGACACTTAGTACAGAATAGAGCACTTTGAGGAACAAAATAATTGTTACTAGAAATCGGTTTTGAACCAGTATAACCAAAACTAGAACTATTCATTAGAGGTCGGATTTTTGAAAACATCTTATCAAAATTTTCCTTACCTATAGTAATGTTTTACAAACATTTCCTCAAGGAAAAAATTTCGGATTTTAGTTTGACAACCAAGTTCTTGTCTTCCAAAACATTTGTTTTTGAACTAGAGTTAGGCTCAAAAACATTTTTCTTAGAAATTACATTTTCTAGAACCATAGAAAGTTTATCCTTATCAGAATTTACTTCCTCAAGATTTTTTTAAAATAATTTAGAAATAAAAAATTTTCTTATCAATATCTTTAGAAAGATCTGATATTTCCTTAGTAAGAATTGTATTCCTCGAATTTTCCTTATCAAGCTTTTTCTTGAGTTTTGAATTATCATTCTCAAGGAGCTTAGAAAACCTAGAAACTTCTTCATAGGTAGGTAAAGTATTATCTTCAACAAAAAAAGATTCTTTATCCAAAGATTCATAGTATTTACTATTACTAATTAAAGATACATTGGTCATGGATTCAACATTGTGTACCTTAGTCATTAAGCAATTATTGTTAATATGTAGTCTGGCTAGTAAACCAAGATTCTTCTATCCAGAAGATTCGTAATCTGATGATTCATCTTAAGAGTCACCACCACTGGAACTCTAGGTGTCATTAGCTTTTAAAACATTCTTATCTTTAGCTTTGTAGTACTTCTTTCTTTTCCTCTCAAAATTAATTTCCTTTCTTTCCTTTCTCTTAAGCATAGGAAAGTATGGTCTTATATGTCCAGCTCTCTTACATTCATAACATGTGACTTATGAGTCTTTCTTATCTTTCCTTTATTTCTTCTTGTATCTGTATTGAAATTTCTTCTATCAAACAATCTTGTTCATCCTTTGAGCAAGATTTTCTAATTCATTCTATGAAGATTCACTTCCACTAGATTCAGATTGAATAGTAACCTTTTTAGATTTGGATCGTGTAACTCTCTCAGGAGTCTTGGCTTTCATATGATTTGAAGTTGTAGTAAAATAAACAATTCCAATTCCATTCTTCTTCTTAATATTGTGAGTATCTCTCTTCATTCTAGTATCACGTTGAAGAAGAGTTCAAAAAAGTTCATCAAGAGAAATATGAGTGACTTTTCTATTCTCATTTATAGATGTCCTCTTGGATTCTTACTCATTAGGAATGATGTCTATGATTTTGTCCACAAGATCTTCATCATATAATCCGTTCTAACCCATATACTGTAAACTATTAACAATAGTCCTGAATTTTTGTTGTACTATACATATGGGTTCTCCATAAGGAAAACAAAAACCATGATATTCTACTATGAGAATGGATCTTCTAGTTTCAATAACTCTGGAAGTTCCAAAATGAGTAACTTCAAGTTTCTTCCAAATTCAATTTTCTACTTCACAAGATGAAATTTGTCTATATATATTTCTAGTCATAGAAAAAATCAATGTATTGAGTACCTTATAATTCAGTTGATATTCATGATTTTCTTGATTGGGGAAAGTACTAACTTCCTTGTCAGGGATTTTATAACCTCCAGTAAGAAACAAAAAGTTATCCACTCCAATATTGATAATAAATGTCTTTGTGTGATCTCTTCAATACTCATAATCATTCCCATAAAAAATAGGTGGTCTTGTAGGATTCAGGTTTTCTATGGAACCAAAATTGATTCCTTCCATCTTAAAGAAAATAAACATTCCACACAAACTTGTCAGTAATAAAAGTTTGTAAACAAGGAAAATATAGAACAATGAAAACTTGAGAAAGAAAACTTATATGTGAATATAAGTATTTCAGATACCTCCTTTGATACCAATTGTTGAGATGGTATGGAGTATGATATACTCTATAATACAAAATGTAGGACCAAAATAATGAATGATACTGATTGTAGTATCGTATGATGCTCAATACACAAGAGG
This sequence comes from Viscum album, assembly GCA_963277665.1. Classification (NCBI taxonomy): domain Eukaryota; kingdom Viridiplantae; phylum Streptophyta; class Magnoliopsida; order Santalales; family Viscaceae; genus Viscum; species Viscum album. Next base: position 1,957,486,547 of record OY728136.1, on the reverse strand, counting down.
GGGGAGGGTGAATTGTAAACTTTATTAAATTACTTTGGAACTTTTAAAGATGGTAATGTTTAACAAAGTTAAATAAGGGAAAAATCACAAAACCTCTAGTTCTGTAAACTTTCTTGAATCCGGAAAAGTGATTCTGGAAAAATGATTGCGGAAAACAAAAGTTTACAGAGATAAATATTCTACCTTACAGCGTATAGAATCTTACTAAATCAGAATACAAGTATAAGGAAGTATAATATAGTTATACTTTCCTCAAGAATCAAAATGATGTTGAAAAACTTGAAACAAAAAAAGTAACAAGTAGTAAATCTTTTAACCTAATGAGTAGGGTATCCAACAACCTTGGATAAAGGTCCCTTGATTTATACTTTCAAGAAAGTATGTCTTACCCACAACAGGGTAAGACCTCGATATGAATATTGGAGTCTATCTTGCTATCCCTCCAAGCCCTCAACTGCAAGGTAGTCGGCACCTCTGTCTTCCTCAACAAGGAATCCCTCAACTTCAAGGTAGTCGACACCTCTATCTTCCTATCCCCGGAAGCCCTCAAATGTACTCAGAAACATTCAGAGTCGCATGAATCAATTCTGAACAAGGTGTTTAGTATGCACTAAGCATGAGAGTCTCTCTATAGAAATTAGTTCAACAACATGTAATCTCTAGAGTCATAGAATAGTATTTTGATCATTCAAATGAGCTCCTATTTATAGGGACAACACCAATGGTCAGCTCCCTCCTCCAACAATCATATTTTTCCTTGAATTTAGGAGGGACCTGTACATGTGTCACTCAAACAATAGTTAGTTAATAACTGAAATCATGACATAGTTCCATGACTATATCAAGGATAAGAAAAATAATATTTATTGGACAAATTCATTTTTTGGAGTCTAAGAAAAAATGAATGTTAGGAATCTAACCAAGAACTATTCTGAGTCGATAATATATAGATATTCAGATTTTTTTATCAAGGAATTTCAGAGTTAGAATTATATAAACTTTGGAGTCTAAATTCATAAGAATTTGGAATCCGAGTTTATAAGAATTCGGAGTCTGAACTCATAAAACTTCAGAGTTTGAATTCATAGGAATTTGGAGTCTGATCTTGCAAGAGTTCAGAGTCTGAGTTCATAGGAATTTAGAGTCTGAACTCATAAAAGCTTAGAGTCTGAATTCAGTAGAATTCGGAGTCTGAACTCATAAAAGTTTAGAGTCTGAATTCAGTAGAATTTGGAGTCTGAACTCATTAATTTTTAGACTCTGAATTTAGTATAATTTGTAGTCTGAACTCGTAAGAGTTCAGAGTATGAATTCAATGGAATTAGGAGTCAAAAATGATAAGATTTTGGAGTCTGAATTCAGTAGAATTTGGAGTCTGAACTCATAAGAGTTCAGAGTATGAATTCTAAGAACTCAGAGTGAGAACTCATAAGAGTTCGGAGTCTGAATTCAGGGAACTTGGAGTTAGAACACATAAGAGTTCAGAGTCTGAATTCTAAGAACTCAGAGTCAAAACACATAAGAGTTAGGATTCTGAATTCAGAGAACTCAGAACCTGAATTTGGAACCTGAAAACCGAATGATTTATATCTAAGTATATATATGATTCTGAGGTTTTGGATACAAAACCGAATTTTACACTTAGATTATGAATACTGAAAATACGGTAAGGATAAATTTCCTTGGGAAAGGATAATTTTCCTTATGAAGATAAAACATAGGAAAATGATAAATTTCCTTAAGATAAGGTGTTTTTTATTTTCAAAACATGAATGAATGGAAAAGTCATAAGGAAAACTTATTGACTCAATATCCTTATCATGTTTATGAATGTTAAAGGAGTGAACCTAAGAATTAATTGTAAAATGACATGAAACTTATACTTGACCACTTACTAAAACCTAGACATCTAAGCATGTAGTTTGGGTAGTATTCCATGGGTAGTGAGTTTTCCTATGTTCAAATTTCATTAGTGATGATATCTCTTTACTTCTAAGATTGTTATATGGTGTGTGCTTGGAATTTTTAGGCTAATGCTGCCATGATTTCCTCATTTCATTCACTAGGAGGGTGGAGATGACAATTCTCCAGACATGGTGGGACCTGATCCACCAATCTTACTTCTAGGAGTTCCACATGAGGCACCACCTACTGTACCTAATCTAGGAACTAATTCTCAAGTCCGAGATAGTTTCTTATGTATGATTCATTCCATGATTGGTGAACCATGGGTTTCACCTACAATGGTTGATCTGACCCACGAGTTTTAGTAGCAATATCCTCCTACTTTTTTAAGAGATGGTGAATCTCAGGCTGCTGAGTATTGGCTAGAGGCCATGATGCCTATCTTTGAGAATCTAGAAACGCCTCTAGAGAAGAGAGGCAAGAATATTACATACAATCTATGTGATTCGTCCAAGCATTGGTGGGATGTCGTTACCCAGCCCAGATGTCATCAGGGAATGTTATGGGTAGACTTCCAGACAGCTTTCTATGATCATTTCATTCCTCAGTCATTGAGAGCTGACAGAGCTAGATATTTCATGCATCTCGAGCAGGATTCTATGTCAGTTATGGAATATTCTACATGTTTTACTGATTTACAGCGCTTTTCACCACTTCTAGCCGGTGATGAGCTTTTGTGTGCCAGATGTTTTAAGGATGGGTTCCAGTATGCCATTGAACTCAAGTGAATGTATTTCGCCTTCCTACCTTCTCTACAATAGTTTATTAGACCCTTATCACTGATTATAATCCAAGGGATGGATAATGTATTGGTTTTAAAGGATCAGTGCTGCATCAGGCTAGTAGTTCTTCCAATGGCAGGAAATGTTCCTTGGAGATTTATCGTTAGGGCAGTGGTAGCCAGAGAATCTTGTTTGATAGCTCTGTAGTGTGTCATCAATGTGGAAAGCCATGGAATAAGAAGACCTAGTGTGATAGAGACCCTATGGAGTGCCAGGATTATAGACGTATGGGTCATCTTCAGCGCTTTTATAAGACCTTTCAATCTGCTTTGTGTAGAAAAAGATCAGCTTCAGATCCAACTTTAGGGGAACATTATTTTTCACTGCGTTAGGAGGGGAGTTGGAGTAGCACCGGTAGGTTTGGCCGAGGAGGAGGTTGTGGCTATGGTAGTACAATACTTGATCACTTGTAGTTCTAGAAGAGTATCCATGATCATGGTAGTCCATCTCTTTCATAGGTTCTTGGATCAGTTCAGTTTCATTCCTTACAGTCGATACCTGAGGATCAGGCTGTTAGACCATCTATAGTACGGGGTATTATTCTAGGAGCCTCTACTATTGTCTCTTCTTTTTTTTATAGGTGCTTCAAAATCTTTTATTTCTGTATCTATTGTGGAAAGTATTGTACTTGAGAAACAATATCACTATGGTGTAGTGACCCTCAATACACTGTTGGGAATATGGACGAAGGGCATATGCCAGTGCATGGACTTTCCCCTTGAGGTTTGTAGTTACCAATTATTGTGGAATCTCTTTGTTCTCAGGATGATGAGATTCAATTTCATTATCAGGATGAACTAGTTGGTCCACTATCACGCCTTTATAGACTATTATCATCGAAGGGTTTCTTTTACATCACTATAAGGCAACAGTTATCTTTTCAAAGCTGAGTGGGATGTCCGGGATGGGAGAGAGGTACAGAAGCATCATGGGCTAAGTGGTGTGACCACCCAAATTGAAAATATTTTCATAGAGGATCATGGTTTGTTTCAAACTGATTTCCCTCCAATATTAGATAATTTCATGGAAGTCTTCCCAGATGAATTTTCTAGCTTACCTACTAAGACGGGGGTAGAGTTTATAGTTGATCTTGTTCTAGGAGTAGCACCAGTGTCCATTCCTCCATTCAGGATGACACCTACTGAGCTTCAGGAGGTCAAGTGATAGATTGAGGACTTAGAGGAAAAAGGCTTTATATAGCCTAGTACATCCTCTTGGGGTTCACCCATGATTTTTTCTAAGAAGGTAGATGAAACTATTCATTTATACGTGGATTATAGAAGGTTGAACTAGTTTTCTATCAAGAACTGGTATCCACTTCCTCGATTATATGATCTATTTGAATAACTCTAAGGAGGAAAGGTGCTCTCTAAGATCAACCTAAGATCCTGTTATCATCAGGTGCGAGTCAGACCATCAGACATACCTCGTACTACTTTTCCTAGAAGGTATGGTCTGTATGAGTATCTTGTTATGCCATTAAATCTTAAAAATTCACCTATCATTTTCATTGATTTTATGAGAAGGGTTTTCCATCCCTACTTGGAATATTTTGTCTTGGTCTTTGTAGACGACATCATGGTGTATTCACACACTCATAACGACAATGCCAAACATCTTGATATCATTCTAATTACACTGAGAGAGAATCTGATTTATGCTAAGCTTGCTAAATGTGACTTATGGATTAAAAAGGTACACTTATTGGGCCATATTATTTCAGAATAAAGAGTATCTGTTGAGAGTAAAAGGTTAGTCCTCTAGTCTCCTAGGAAAGACCTAAGAACATGTTTGATATCAGGAGTTTGTTAGGGCTGACTGGATATTATAGGCATTTCATACATGACTTATCACATCTTGATTCACCTCTTACTGGGCTTACCAAGAAGGGTGTTAAGTTCCTGTGGTTGGAAGAAAGCGAGAAATCCTTTCAGGAGCATAAAGGGAGGCTTGTCTCGGCACTTATTCTGATTCTTCCAAAACCTGGTAAAGGTTATATCATCTCTTGCAATGCATAATGAATTGTCCTATGATCATTATTGATGCAGGAAGAAAAATTCATTGTGTACAGATCTCAGAAGTTTAGGCATCACGGGAGAAATTACCCAACACACGACCTCGAGCTAGTATTCGTTTTCCGTGCCTTATATTACTGGAGACACTATCTGTTGGTTGAGCGCTTTGTGTTGTATACAGATCAAAAGAGCCTCAAGTATATCTTTTCTCAACATGAATTGAACCTCCAACATCGAAAATGTGTCAAATATCTATAATACATTGATTTTCAGCTTTCCTATGTTCCTGGAAATGGCAATGTGGTCGTAGATTCACTGAGTCAGAAAACTCAAACACAGGCCATACAGGAAGCCAGTGATGAATGGAAGTTAATGGCCCTATTTTCTAAACTTCACCTATAGTTTCACGACATTCAATAGAAATATTAACTCTTAGCATTAACAGCTACCTCTTCCCTCCTTGATAAAGTGAAAAGTAGGAAGTTTTTAGATCTTGAATGTTTGGTTCTCTGTGAGAGTATATAGGAAGATAACCCACCTCCGGATTGGTTTGTGGATAGAGATGTCGTCCTGTGTCTACATAGACAAATATGTGTTCCTGCAGATGTGAGAGGGAAGTTGATGAAAGAGTCCAATGATTCTCATGGGGCAGTTCATCCAGGCATCTTAAATATGTATCGAGATATGCAATGCCAGTATTGGTGGCCTAGGATGAAATGTCAGATTGTAGGCTTCGTCACTAGGTGTTCCCTCTATCAGCAGGTGAATGTAGAGAACTAGAGACCTATAGGTATGTTACAACCACTCCTAGTCTGGGAATGGAAATGGGAAGATGTTTTCTATGGGTTTTGTAGTTGCATTACCTAGTCTCTGAGGGGTAGTGATGCTGTCTGGGTAGTCATTGACCGACTAATGAAATTTTCCAACTTCATTCCTATTCAGAAGACTTTATCAGTTGTTGATCTGGGAAGACTATATGTCTGTGAGATCGTATGACTACACAGGGTTCCACATACTATAGTTTCAGATAGGGATGCTCATTTCACTTCACAATTCTATTATCATTTGTGGAAATATTTGGTAACTTAGGGGATTCTAAACACAACTTTTCACCCTCATAATGATGGGAAATCAGAACGGACAATACAAGTTTTATAGGATATGCTCCAAGAATGCATTATTCATTTCGACTATTCTTGGGAGAAGCATAACCCTCTCATCGAGTTCGCGTATAATAAAAATTTTCAAGTGAAAATCTAGATGGAACTCTTTGAGGCCTTATATGGTAGGCCATTTCATTCAACCTTGTGCTGGATATAGGCAGGTGAGGCAGCCATACTAGGTCCTCATCTTGTTTAGGAGACTTCAGAATAGGTCCAACTAATCAGGAAGTGTATGACTACTACTTAGTATAGACAGAAATATTTTGCTGATCACCGTCGATAACCTCTTAAGTTTGAGGTCGGGGATCCTATTTTTCTTCAGGTATCACCCGTGCTTGGGCATAGATGGTTACAGAAGAAAGGTAAGCTATCGCCTCATTTCATCGATCCATTAGAGACTCTAGAGAGAGTCAGGCCGGTAGCTTATCGGTTGCTACTACCTCAGAGGTACCATGCCATGAAAATAATATTTCATGTCTCACAGATTCACCAATATCATTTTGACCCATATCATACCTTTGATACCAAGGAAGTTTAGTTAGATGTCGATGCTACCTTTGTGGAGTATCCAGTACACATCGTTGACCGAAGTATGAAGGTTCTACAAGGCAAGTCTGTCCCTCATATATGGGTTCTTTGGCATCACGACCGAGTACAAGATGAGACTTGGGAGAGGGAATCCGATGTATGTGCTCAATGGCCAGAGTTGTTATCTAACAGTGTTTCCTTACCCTTGGAAGGGGAAATTAGGGGGGCAAGTCTTTTTAAAGAGGGGAAGATTGTAAGAACCCAGTTTTTCAATTAGGTATGGATCCTTTAATTTTTGGTCTAAATCTTTACTTTGGACCTAATATGGATGTCTAACGAGTTATCCAAGGTTCTGAGGGTGTCTGTGGATTTTTTTGAGCTCAGAACACCTCTTTTTGGGAAAATAGGCCAAGTTGCACAGTTTGCACACGGTTTGCACACAGTTTGTTTAACCATGCGGATTGTGTTTTTCTGGATAGTGGCACCTCACACGGCATGCACACGACCATGCAACCAAGCCATTCAAATGCCCTTTTCCCCAGGTTTAGGAAGAACCATCTCTCATAGTTTGTGCATGGCTTGACTAACTGTCCGAAAAAATCGAGTGTAAGCTAAAAACATGTGTAAAATGACTAAAACGCGCTTAATGATATATTAATCCTTCCCCATCCTCCCCAATCCATGTTTATGCAGTATTGACCTAATTTTCTCTCATTTTGGAGCATTTTGAATATCGAAACATGGAATCAAGTGATCTCCTTCATATGACATCCGATCAAGCTTCTATTTAACATGTTGGATGTACAACGATAAGTAATCGAGTTCTCTTTAGTCATTCATATTCTCTTTCACTCTTCACCCGGATATCGCAATGAGAGTGTTTTCACCTTTTTTTAGATCTAATCTGACCTGAGGAAAATCAATGGCCAATATCGGAGGAGGAGATTCATACAACCCTAAGGTGGGTGGTCTATAACTCATCCCTAAAGTTAATTATTTTTGGAATGTTCGTGTGGGGCCCACCGATTTCATTGGAAACCGTTTCTTAAATTAACATGACATGATTACACTTGTTATAATAATAGGTTATGTTATTTCTAATTATGTGATTATTTGTTTGTGGTTTCACCCAAAACTCAATCCACCTCATGTCAAAGGTTATTCCTTAATTCGGTTTTTAGTGTTTTGAAAAGTTTGAGCCACTGTTTGGGTGTGACTTTACTTGAACTTTCTAAAGGTGAGTCTTATTATCATAAATGGATTGTTATTATTAATAATTGCATAATGGCATGTACCATATATGCTCACTACTTTACCCGCCAAAGGTAAGTTCTTACAAATGTTTATTAAATGTGAAATATGAAATGTGAAATGGAAAGTATAATAAGTATATAACTTGGCCTTATCAAAAGAGATTAAATAAAGGTTAGATTTCTGTATCACCCATTTTCATGTTGATGGAAGGTACCAGAGTGAGCCTCAATAATTGATTATTCCTTAATGGATAAGTAAGACTTGATTAAATGGTTACAACAAAACTTGGCCTATCCACACTAATGGAAGACAAGGCTTGGAACAATGATTTCAACTTTACTTGACATATCCACACTAATGGATTGAAATACTTGAGCCAAATGAATTATTACATGATTACAATATCAAATAAGAATGGACTAACTCTAGCTTGACTTGGATTCTGAGAGGAGAATACCTTGGGTCTTAGGAACCCCATTCTGATTCATGGATACTGTTTTCTTATGTTTATACCCACCTAGAATCTAGTTCTTGTATATTCCTTATATTATTAGTATACTACCATTGGGTCCCTTTTTTTATTATAGGATACCTCAGATACACTCCTTGGATATAGCATTGACTAGTAGCTTCCATTGTGAAATCCCATCAGGCCCATATCTTTGCTTAGCCCCGTTCTACCTTGGTCGATCACATTAGACTTGGTAGGTGCCTTATTGTAGGATGTCTTGGATTATGATCCTTGGATTACACTCTTACCCATTAGATAGACTCATATTCTATAGAGTTAGCTTTCTATTAGTCTACATTACCTTGGTTTTTACCCTGAAACACCCTCATTGGATATCATTGTCTGGTTTCCTTGTTACGTCTTGGGACCTTCATCAATTATACTATCACGAGATGATGTTAGTGTTGGATATGACTCACGTGAACTATTAAAATTAAATCAAAATTTATTAATTGATGAAATGGTTACATGTTCAGACACTAACCGAGGGCTGAAATAGGAACTTGGTTATTTAGTTATATCGTACTACTTGCTTTACTTTATATATGCATGCCTGCACACAATTATATTCCATTACATGGACCAGATGTTATAGACACCGTTGTTGGTGGCCCACTTTGATTTATCTCACACCCTCTATGGGTACTGTTTGGTACCCATAGTAGATTAAATGGTTATAGGTATTGACAAAGGGAAGCATGCAACTTCTACTACTTGATTGTGTGATGATAGGTTAGAGCTTGATTGTAGATGACTGGGTAGGATCTGGGGATGATTGGAGTAGACTTTTCTTTCTTTTACATTCTGGAACATGTTATGCTTGTTATCCTGTATCCATGATTTCTTTCCTTGGAGTGACATGACATTACATAATCACTCTTTCAGTTGATATAATTATTGTTATAATTTTTTTATCTATTTTATCAGTTTTCTTCCACTATTTATCTATATTGCTTTCTCTATTTACTATTCATTTATATCTCTTTCTATGTGCTACACTCTACTAATAAAGGCATAGTATTCCAACTATCAAATCCTAGGCCCTATCTACTCGTTAGAATCCTCTAGAATTTGGGAAGATGCGATTGAGGCCATGTGGCCTACCGGGATCGGGACCCGTTAAGTGGCATCTGGGTTCATGTCGTCACATTAAGTACATAAAAATCAATTAAATTTTAAATAATAACTAAATTTTACTAGTTATTTAGCTAAAATAAATTACTTTTATCAATTAAATAGTATTAATAATGACCTTTATTCACATTTTTATATATATTTCATAATTCAGTAACCTAAATTTTATCTTCCAAATATATGAATAAATTTTAATTGTTATATAATTTTCTATAGTTCATTGTGGTTTAGTGTTGTGTGTGAATAAATATATGGAACTTATTAGGTCTTAAAGGAAAATATAATTTTAAATGTCAAGGTTCAACATTCCCCCCCCATTAAATAAGTTACATCCTTGATATTTTAATTATCACTTACTAGTAAAATTAGTTAAGGGTATCCAAAAGTTAGGCATAACTCAAGATATAATATCAAGTGAGGTGTATATGTTAATATATTATTTATCACTAGGAAACAATTATTTTCCCCTCATTATGTCTATCAATCACTTCATATGTCTTTTTCAACTTATTTCTCTTTTAGCTCCTTTTCCACACATTAAGCATCTATCATTTCCTTTGAGACATCCCCCTCAGTATTTCTTCCCACAGTTTTGACATGATGTATATTGAAACTATTTTTATTTTACCTAATCATAACTTAAAATTATACGAGATTCCGTCCCCATAATCATTGATGTGTTGAAAACCCCAACTATGTTCACGTTATTTATCATAATTTATGATAGATGATTATGCATAACCATGCGGTTTCTCACTCAATATATTATCCTGTTAGGTTTATTTTTGGTATAATATTCACATTTTTCATGGAATACATTGTTTAAATGGTTACTTATATCTTCATCCATTAGTAAAACCCATAGATTTTAATCATGAGTGATGAAAAATAAACACCATAAAAGAATTATTTTATGAAAATTTCAACCTAAATTTTTTTAATCATTGAAATTATTACATTATCTCTCAGTTCAACATAAATATCTCTCAGTTCAATATCACACCCATGTTTTTAATTTAAGGAAATTTTTCTCTTAAATTTTTTTCCTAACATCCTCCCTATGTTTACCCTAGGTACCCCATTAATTTTAGGATGTTTGGACACTTTTTGAGGGGACAAAAGGGGGTGCACGGTTTGGGTGCACGGTTTGCTAAACCATGAAAGAAAATCATGTAGCCTTGTCCAGCTCATTAAAATGTTATTAAAATACATTTTTCCCACCCTTTAATTTATCCAAACTCTTCCCTTTTTTCCCAAATTTTACCCTTGAAGCCTTGGAAGCCTCAAAAGCACCACAAACTCTCCTTGGAACTCTATTTCGAAGAGGGATTTGGTGGAGAAACTTCAAACTTTCTCAAGTAAGCGAGTTTTCTCCTAAGTTCCTTCTATTTTCATGGGGTTTATTATCTTATTATTGAATTTCATAATTTAAATCAAGTAGTGTTTCAAATCTAGGGTTTGATCTTGGGTTTCTTGGTCTATTATTGTGGTTTTAGGCTTTATCTAAGTCCCTTGCGGTGTAGTGGTGGTGTGGTTGAAATTTCCCACGAAGAATCAAGGGTTATGATAGTTGTGGTAGGTGATTCCATGTGTAATCACTTATATATGAGTTATATTTTTTGAATTTTAATTTTCAGCACCGTTCTCCTTCATTATCCTTACTGCAAAATTTGGTTTTGGTGATGATTGTTAAGAAAATTATTTTTACGTACCAATTTTGTGTTAAGTTGGGTGTTTTGCAAGACTATTATATGTTATTCCAATGGGGTTTATTTTATAACTCATTTAATGGATTTATAAAATTATTTTACTTCTAAAAATTCTGTTTTGGTGAATATGGGTATGCACATAGTGTCCAATGTGGGGTTTTTAATGGATTTTCTGTGCAAAACATTGTTAATTTTATTGAGGTTATTCTATTGAAATTATAAAAGTTTTATTGGGTGATGTAAGTGGTGTAAAGAATGTGTAGATACTATTTTGAGTTTATTATGACCTGAACTTATGTTTTTATGTTCTAATGGATTTTGGTAACATGTTAAAATGGTTTTAGCACAAAGGGGAAACCCATGTATCTAAGAGGGAAGATATGTACTAGTAAGCAAGTGTTCTAGAGCGGTTTTATATATGTTTAATTGAGAAAAATGGATAAAGACAACACTAAAAAACTATATTTATGATTTTTGGGGACCACTAGGTTTTGGGTATGTTCCCTACTAGTGGATCATTCACGAGAACAAAATTTTCTATGGTTACTTTACACCGAGATACGATGTACATGGGACCCAAGACTAACTATTGCCTAGTGGTGTTCCTGAGATTAGTGCTCATTAATTATTTTATATTTATATTTTTAATATGGTGGTTTTTTATGGAAAATATATTATCTTACCTGTTTTATTGAAATTTGCTCACTCATGGAAAATTCCCTTTGAAAATTTTTTACATTTAAAAGTTTCATTCTTTATAAATTATTTCCACCACTTCTTGCCTATTAAAACTGGCATGAATTTTTATCTGGTATCACTTAATCCATGGAATCTCTAGGTGGTATCCTATTGTTCTTAGGATCACACCCTACTTACACCCCTTGAGTGTAAGTAGACTTGATCATGTTTGACAAAGGAAAAGGCAATGGCTTGGGTGATGGCGGTTCGGGTTGTTAGTTCCCTTCTATGGTGCGGTGTTGTAGAGAAGAATTGTGGGTGATGACCCCTTATCATGTGAAGTCCTTGGGGGTGTTTTTATGATACTTTTATGTGTCTTTTTACCTATGGTTTTATGTTTAATCCTATGTATTCCATTCAGTATTTTGTTTAAATCTTGTTTGGCATGAATTTTCCGATTTATTTTATCGATTGTTTTTGATGTTTTATGTATCCATACTCAGGTAAATCATTCCCAAACCAAAATATATGATTCATGGGAACTTTTGATAGGCCATGGTGATAGGTAATTCCCTTAGGTCCTGGTCATGGGATGGGTTTGGTACTGGTTTTGATGACTACCAAATTCGCTTCGTGACAAAATGGTATCAGAGGAGGCCAATGTTTTGGGTTAATTTTATTATTTTGGGATGAATTAGGATAGACAGGGGATAGGACTATCAGGGATTGAATTTTTGGCCATGAGTAGGGTTCCTAGCCCACACCCCTTGTGTCAGACCATGAACCTCTATGGGATGTCGGGATTGTTTGTTTGACTTCACTTCCAGGTGAGACGTGTGGGCTGAAAACTGCACATGGACATAAGGCGGGGGTGATGTAGGGGTTTATTTTATTTTTTTAAGGTGTTTGAATTCTATATATTTGATTTTATTGATGAAATTTTCCAGAATTGTTGTACTGATTTTTTTCTCTTGTGACTATTTCCTTTTTGTAGCAACATGCCTCCCCAAAAAGATCTCATGAACCCGCAGGAGGAAGCCAGAGAGAGTTCTCCCTCACTACTAGATTAGAGGCTAGTCGAGGCTATGGTACATGCTATTCAAGATCTAGGACATGGAATGACTACTGTTCCAGCTTCTACTATAGAAGATGAGATTGGTCCTAGGAAGGAACAATCCTTGGAGTTCCTGAAAAAACAAGCCTCATACTTTTCGAGGTAGAAAAAGAACCCCAAGAAGTAGAGGAATGGATCGAAAAGGTATAGATAATGTTTGAGTTACAGAACACACCCAAGGAGGTTCGGGTAAAGTGTGCCTATTTTCTATTGGAGGGTCCCAGACTTAGGTGGTAAAAATCAGTACTTCAAACTGGAAAGAATGAGCATATGAACTTGGGAGATTTCAAGGTCATCTTCAATGAACAGTTCTACCCTGAAGTCACGGAATATTCTAGATCCTGAGAGTTTATGGATCTTGTTTAGGGGGGATCTTTATATGATGGATTACACCAACAATTTTTCAGATCGTGTTCAGTATTCTCTTGAAATCGTCTCAAATGAGCAAGCGTAGGACCATAGGTTTGAGAAAGGCTTACGACCAGAGATATACTCCCAGGTTTTCTTGTTTAAGCTGAGGATATATGCTGAGGTGGTTGACCGAGTGTGTATGATGGATATTGAAAAAAAGTGGGGCTGGTTTCTATAGGACAATATCAATAGTGGGAAATGATAAATCTTTAGAGAAGAAATGGAAGTGAGAGGAGTAGGGGAAGAAGGGAGGTGGTAGTTCGTGCCACTCATCCAAGAAATTTTCATCTGTGGCTTCTAATTTGAGATATGTCATGTGCCATCAGTGTGGGAGGTCGGGGAAAATTCAACCAGCATGCCCATTTTTTACTAATCCCTATTATCAATGCGGAGGTATGGGTCACTTGAAGAGATTTTTCAAGGTGGCATGTCCACTTCATATTGGGGAAGGATCAGTGGCTTAAAGAGGAGTGCGATCTCATCAAATCCACTGAGGATGGAGAGATCTCGTTTTGGTGGACGTGGTGGTATGGATGGGTCATATTATAGGTATATATAGTTTAGGGAATAACCATAGACTAGTGGTCATCCTTAGGTAGAGACCAGACATCTCCATGCGGTGGATCAGACACCAGCATGATCAGAGGTGGGACCATCGATAGTTTGAGGTACCGTCTTGGTTGCATCTTCTATAGATACTTCTATTTTAAATACTGGTTCATCCATTTCATTTATCTCGGCCCGTATTTTGAACATGTTTATGTTTCCAACAGAGTTGTTGTATTTTGCGATGGCCTTGGTGACGCCGCTGGGAAAGAAGAAGGAGAAGGGTCTCAGGTGCCCATCATGTTTGTCTTCCATGTCAGGGGTTGAGATGGAGTGGGACCTCTTGGTCTCAGATATGGATCTATTTGACACAATACTTGTTATGTATTGTCTAGTACACTTCCAGGTGCACATTTATTTCTATAGGTAGAGAGTGAGTTTCAGGGCACCTAATGGGAGTCGTCGAGTTTTTCGTGGGCAATGGGATTCTCGGTCGAGTTGTGCGGGACCTCCACTCCCAGAGTTGGGAGATATTTTTTTAGTTATCATCGCTCATGATATAGGATGTTGGTCATTCTCCTCATGGGGGACTACCTCATGTAGTGGATGAGTTTCCAGAGGTATTTTCAGATGATTTTTCCGGTTTCCCCCAGAGCGGGATGTGGAGTTTTTGATTGATATAGCGGCGGGAACACAGCCGATATCTCTTCCCTCAAATTTCATGCCCCCCACCGAGATGAGGGAATTAAATATATAGTTGTAAAACTATGAATCCAAAGGATTCGTTCACCAGAGTGTCTATCCTTAGTCCGCTTCAGTGTTGTTTGTGAAAAAGGATGACATATTCCTTTAGTTGTTCATTGACTACCAAAAAATGAATAAGGTAACAGTCAAGAACACAAATCCTTTTCCCCAAATAGATTAATTATTCAATAATTTGATGGGGACAAGGTGGTTTTATAAAGTATAATTGTGTTCATGCTATCATCAACTCATGGTGAAAGATGCAGATATCCCAAAAACAACGTTCCCAAGCAGGTACAACCACTTTGAGTACTTTTTCATGCCCTTCAGATTGACCAATGCTCCAACAGTCATTATGAAACTCATGAACATGGTTTTACATCAGTATATAAACTATTTTTTCATGGTATTTGTGGATTACAACCTATTTTATTTGGTATTTGAGTAGGAACCTGAGCATCACTTGTGAATCGTACTGGGCACTTTGCAAGAGTATCGCCTTTATGAAAAGTTGTCCAAGTTCACTTTCTGGATCAAGGAGGTGAAATTTCTAGGGCATGTGATCATGGATTAGGGGGTTTAAGTGGAACCCAAGTAGACTAGTGCATTTATTTCATGGGATAATCTGAGGAACATGTTCGAGATTAGAAGTTTCCATGGCCTGGATGGTTATTACAGGCAGTTTGTTCAGGATTTCTCTCATCTTGCTTCACTGATGACCGTGCTCACATGAAAAGGGGTAAAGTTTGTATGGGGCCTAGAATGTAAGGAATAATTCAAGGAGCTAAAGTGGAGGTTTAATAACACTCTCCTTTTGATTTTTACAGAGGCTAGAAAGGGGTATGTGGTGTATTGTGGTGCTTCAGGTATGGGTCTTGGGTGCATGATTATGCATGATGATCAAATGGTGGTGTATGGCTCCCACCAACTCTGAAAACACCATAATAATTACCCAAACCAAGAATTGGAGTTAGAGGCTGTGATGCATGCTTTAAATAATTAGTGTCACTACCTCTTTTGGGATACGTTTTTGGTATACTCTGATTACAAAATCTTGGCCTATATCTACTCACAGAAGGGCCTCAACTTGAGGCAGGGTCGTTGGATCGAGTACCTGCAGGGTTTCAACTTTGAAATTTTATATACCCAGACAAGGGTAACATGGTAGATGACACCTTAAGTAGAACATATTACCATTAATTAAAAAACCGTTAAAAGATAATACATGTATACTTGGTCATCTTGCTAGCCATCTAAGTCGTTCTAAAGATGAATCCAGACATTCAGTTGACTCCTTAAAAACATGGTCTCAAAACCTTATTATAAACTATTTTGTTATATTTATTTTATCTCCATATTTCATCACATGATGAATTAAAATTCATAGAAATTAATTTATGGATTTCAATATATGGAGAAACCACTAAAATATTATGAAAAATTTAAAGGTGTGCCTGATCCTGATCCATAATAGTAATTGAGAAAAACATCTATTCTATAAATTCCTTCACCCATAATCCACCCGATGTGATGATATTTTGGTAGAACAATTATTTCTGTACATGATAGGTAGAAGGTATGGAATTTAGAAACTTCCTTAACAACATATTACTCTATCATGTATCCTTCTATCTGAATTCAATTTTTGACATACATTTTCAAAATATTCATATTCTACTCAATTTGGTACAACCATCGATAATTTATAGGACCATATAGTACAATGTATCTTACCAAATTAACCATCAAGTGAACCATTATATCAAATAATTTTGACAAGAAGAACACATTCAATTTATATAATTAGATAACAATCTCTTTTCCCATTTTTGGCAATTTCATCAGATTTATAAAATTTATTCTTATAAATTCAAAATAGAAACATAGCTTGGCTAATGTATGATAAAAATTATTGAAAAAATTGAGATATAAAGATACAATAAATAGATATTTCATTAATAAATTATATTCATGTGATTTACAACACTTTTACTTTAAATAAACCATTGACATGATATTTTTGATATTCGATGAATACCCCATTGGGAACCATTAAATCATTGAAGAAGTTGAAAAATTATATCTATCCTTCCTAGAAATAGTTTAAGGAGTTGGAGGAAGAAACGTCAAATTTTCACCCTTTATTAGAGCCAAATATTCATTTCTCCCCATGTCAATCATGTCAACCTAGCCTTTATTTCATCCTCCTTTTTACTAGGTGCATTTAGTAACATCCCAATACCACTATCGTAAACATTTTTTTCAACATGCATGAAATACAGAAAATTTATGACTTTCAAATAACTGTAATATAGTAATTAAAAAAATGGTTTATTTTTTCCAACCAATTTTTGTAAGGTTTTTCGAAAATGGTTTACCAATAGAAGTTCCCATATATTTTACTTTCTGAATAAGTTGATCACCTATCAGTGGAGATAATGTTGTACGTTCTAATTAACTCCTATAGAATGTAATAGAATATTGATACTTATGTCATCAGGGTATAAATCTATACCGTCATAGAAATAGTCTTCGATGAATGTTTCAACAAAATTGATTGTATTCATAGTTCAAAAAATGGGATACCTTTTAGTGCCTTTAATGGTATATCCTGAAAAATTTCCATATGTAGGAGAGTCATTTATCATTCTGTACAACATGGATCTTAAATACAAATCTTAATTTATATAATAATCACACAACTTAATAGCTGAATCCCACAACAAATTCAAATATTCGATCAATGGATCCAAATAAACATCAATATCATTACCCAGTTGTTTTGTTCTTGATATAATAAAAAATTACATAATGTTTTTTAATTTCATGAATAACCATGTTGTAAGGTTATAATTTACCAACATAAACATCCATGTACTTTGAGTGCTTCTTTGAAAACCAAAAGGATTCACTCCATCTATAGATAGTGAAAGAAAAAGGTTTCTCAGCTCATTTTCAAATCTAGGATACTCATGATCAATTATCTTCCACTGAGGAGTGTCTGTAAGGTGAACAAGTTTTCCATATTTCTTTCTTGTATTTTTGTTCCATTTGAATTTTCATGTAGTGTCTTCACTTCCATATATGTTCCTAAAACTTGTAATGATTTAAAAATAATATAAAATTTTTGTAGGACTTGAATCATATTTCCTGTTTCAAAAATCACTACACTTTGGGAAAATTTTAATTTATTTTTGGTTCTTATGAAACAATATATAGTCATTTGGACAAGTATGTATTCTTTTATAGATCATACCAATTGAATTTAGCATTTGTTTAGAATCATATGTTTGTAAAGGAATCTCATTATATTCTAGGAGGACATCATTCAAGAAAGAAAGTAGTTCAGTAAAACTAGTGTCACTCTTTCCACAACCTGCTTTTAAATTATACAGCTTTAGTATGGATGTCAGTACTATATATGTAGCGCAACCGGCATACAATGGAATCTTTGAACAACTCTTTAACTTCTCAATTTTTTTGGACAATAATGAAGTTCATGTTCAAATGCCATTGGGATTTACTCAATATGATCTTCATCTCCATTCACACCTGTAATCATATCCTTGATATGGTATTTATCATTTTCCACACTTATAGTCATATCCGATCATCCATAAAATGAAGTATTATCCTATCCACAATCTACATTCATTTTTCCCCATGTTGAGTCCAACATTTATAAATTTGATCTATTCTATGATAGATCAATTTTTCATCCAATGCCTTTGGACTAATTAGTCTTGAATGAAAATAGTGTAAACAAATACAAAGGATTTAATAAGGTTCATATGCATAATATTTTTGATACTTAATGATTCTTTCACCTCATCCTAATACTCTTTTTTGATACGATTGATATTCATCAATTTTCAATGTATATCCATCCTATTTGATCCGGTAATATTAAAATTTAACAAAAAAAAACAAAGTGTAAAAACCATTTCATAGAAAAAGTTCATCTTATGATTAAAATATTAGTATAAGGTAATATTATTAATGGTTGTGATTTTGAATAGAAAAATTTGTTTATAAATGGTTATTTTTTTAAAGGTTGGGCCCGTAGCCTCATTTTTATTATTGAAACAAAGCAAAGACCTCTTTAACTGGGTAGAGGGAGACCCATTACATAGCTCGAAGGCCCAGTGGGCATTTAGCCCATTACATAGCCCGTAGGCCCAATTTTTTGGCCCAAATCCCATTCTATGAATAGTACTGCTACAATACCCACTCTGCTACAGTAACCGCCGCCGCTACAGTACCCCTGCCGCCGCTACAATACCCCTGCCACTACTAAACATGTGTAAGGGTAACACTCGTCTCCCATTGGGGGACCCGCCATGCCAGAGCGCGCCGCACGTTCCCCGACTAGGCAAATGGCTTTGAATCGACCTGTGCATAATACGCACAATGTCCGAGTCTGGCGGGACTCGAGCCTGGGTCAGTTCCCATGGAGAGCAAGGGGTACAACCAGTGGGTACCACTCGGCTAACACTGGTTTTACTAACAATGGTTTTCATTAATATTTTCTATATTATATGAACACAATATACCATCTCTTGTAATAATTCAAGTCCCAACAGAGACCTCTCCCCAATCATAACCTAACGTAGATGTGATCAACATATGGGCATTAATAAAAATATTCAAAACTAGACATCCATTTAAATTATTGATAATTATCATTAAAGAAAAATTAAAATTTGTCAGATTTAAAAAAAATTCTCTCAACATTTGGAACAATATAATTTCCTTATTTTGGTTTCATAAAAAGAAATAAATTTTGAAATATGATACACTAATGGTCACTAAAAATAAAATAAATAAGGTAATAAAATGTTTTAAAAATACATTAGAGTTATAATCCATGGGAGTATAAGGGATACATTGAAGACAATGGGTTGAATAGTTTGATTTTTATAAATTGGAGAAGGAGGGATACTTGTAACTTGGAGAATTATATTAGATTTACACTATAAAAACACTTTCTACTTATCATTTTTAGTCACAACCTTACACGATAAGTGGGAAGTGTTTTTACAGTGCACAACTAGGAGGTCTATGCAATCAAAGTGAGTAATAATAATGAGTGAGTGAAAATGAATGTGAAGTAGAGGGATAGGGTGAACCAAAAATGGATCAAGGTAAAATAGATTGGGTGGAATATAGGGGAATTAGTGATATGTGGAAATTGGAGATAATTACCTGCTATGCACTATAAAGAATATGCCTACTTATAATGTGTAGTCACCATATTACGTGATAAGTGGGTAGGGTTTTTTCAATGCATATCTAAGAGGTCCATGTAATCATAGTGATAAATAATTAATAACGAGTAAAGATGAATGTAAAGGAAATGGAGAGGGTAAACCAACAATCTCTTGAGGTAAGAGAGATTAGGTGGAGAATGAATGAGGTACATCAAGGAGAAATAAGATCTCTTATGTACGTGTTGTCCAAACCATTTGGGAAAATTAAAAACAAAAAAATATGTTCAATGGAGAGGAATGGATCACAAGTGATAACATACCTTGATTTTAATATATCATTATAATTTCATGATAATAAAATTAGATAAAATTTAAACTAAAGTAAATATATTAATATAAATTTTAAAATTTCAAAAAGAAATTTAAACTAATAAATGTTTGTAATTTTAACTTCTCTTCATTTTTTTGATATCAAATTTAGTAAAATAAAATAAATGGTTTTAATTTATCTCAATCTTGTTTGGTTACCATTTTTAACAAAAAATAAAAATATTTTTTAGGAAAAATAACAAAAATAACCCTTATTAATAATATAGTTCTCCAATACACACTTATTGAATATAAAAAATATTATAATTTTAAATGGAATATTTTATCCTTAAATAAATATATATTTATTATAAATAAAAACATATATATATTTAAAATATATTTATATAATCATAAATATATATTTTTAAAAAATATTTATATAATTATAAATATATATATTTATAAATATATTTATGTAATTATAAATTTTAATATATTAAAAAATATTTATTTATATATAATTATATAAATATGAATTTATAAATATATATATTGATAAAATTAATTTAGAATTATATAAATATATATTTTCTAATATATTAAATATATATTTAAAAATATATTTATTTGGAATGGTGCGAAGGTGGATTGAAACCATGACCCCAAAAAGTTATTAAGATAAAGTAGAAAAATAGCAGAGCGATGGAAATACATGATAATAAAAGTGCCACACATGACACCACCAAATAACAACATAAGGACCAACACGATCACCTTTTTCTTGTCTACCACTGCTTCCTCAATAGCTTCCATAGCTTTTCAGATGCCTACCTTGCATCCTTTTTTTTGGAGCTATCTAAGTTTCAACTTGGTCATCCTTGTCTAGTGATTTATCCTCCTCATTATGGGAGTCAACATCATGACCTCAATGTAAATAATTTCCCGATAGTAGAGTTTTACATTCTTGAGTCACATCCTGAGGAAAATCTTGAGTGATTTCAATACTCCTAGGAAAGTGCTCCCCACAAGAGTCCACATGGAGGTTCCCATTTACAAACTATAGGTTTATTGAAGAAGGAGAAACATTATAGTTAGTGTTAATATATAAGAAATATTCCATTGAATTTTTTTTCTAACACATTACCTCTCAAAACCCTCAAGATAAAGTGCAGAAATTTTTGAATTATCGATGGATTGAAATGTAGAAAAAAAATTGGGCATTTTCCCTACCTAAGCATTAACTCCCATTTCTCCCAGCCTAGAATTAAAGACTTATGAATAAATAGTATCAGGTTAGCCTACTATTTCATATGGATTAGGCTTTAAGTCCTTGTAAACATGGGAAAAATTCTCTATAAGAATATCCTCTTCAGTGGACCTTATCACCCTTCTTGGAGGAGTGGAATCTTTACTCACAATGGTAGGACATGTAGGAGGAGAATATCCACTACCACTACTCATTGGTACAATCTTCCTAGGGGGTGTATCCTCTAAACAAACCTTACTAACATTGTCAAATCCTTTTGGAGGTGACTACCATCTTCCATTGCATAATAGTACAATCTTCCCAGGAAGTGTAGCTTCTATATAGAGGGATCAAGTGTCCATAGTAACCACAATAGACCTTCATAACGAGAATATCCACTACCACATCCACTGGGTCAGTAGAATCCATGGTAGGGGGTGGAGCATCCAAACAGAAGGTGGCTAGAGTAGCCTATGAGATAGTCTTGGATTTCCTCAATATATAACTAAAATTATCCTTTCTAACCCTTACATGTAAATTCAGGTGAGAAAGATATGAGATCTTCCCCTTACTATTACCTTTCAAAAAATCATCTCTAAACAAATCAACAAGATCATCATCTAGTGAGTCATCATAGGGGATCTCTTCCTTTGTTCCATCAAATTGATGAATGTGCTGGCCATCCGCCTTAGTAGGAAAAGGGTCACATAACCTATTATGGGCATCAATAAAAACACCAATGGTGGGAATTGGATGAATTCCACCCCCACATTCCACTTTACAGGTTTAGGGATAGTGATAAGACAAGTGGGAATCATAATGATCTTAAATCCTGATCCAAAGAGGTCACTTGAAGAGGCCCCAATAGCTGATACCAGCTTATCCTTATAAGGAGGTTGAACCTTATTACCCTAAAGAATCACTAAACCATCAAGGAAAACATGCTGCATCCCTCAGGCTGTGCACCCTTTTTTATTAGAACCCTTCATGGGATGCTTGTCCTTATCATCTCCATTCAAAAGAAACTTGAAGTTATAATGATCAACTACATGGCAATGATTATTATAATTAGAAAACTTCAAACCCCTATGACAATTTTCATTTTCATGTCAAATGCAATATCAATTAAAGAAAAAGACCATAACATGCTCATATTCAATAGATAGTTAAAATTTGAAATAATTAGTAACCAAATAAACATTTTCAACCAGTAAAGTATATAGATAAAATTTAACAAGAATTCAGGAAAACAATACTACGAAACTAGGTTTATCTAGAACTAGGGTTTTAACAGTTCCAGCTAAAAGAACTTTTAAAAAAACCCCTTTCTCAGTGCTACAAAAGCTCTATTAATTGGGGTCTATAACAATGTTATTCTAGCATTGTTAAAGGGGATATTTAAAAGCGATAAAAAATGATATTAAAGGGGGGCCTTCCTTTATCAGTGCTTGTAAAAAATAACTGATAAAGTCCTCCTTTATCATTTCTAGCAAAAAAATCACTGATAAAAGTGAATTTATCAGCACTTCGTAAAAAGTGCTCATAAAGGGTGGCCTTTATCAGTGCTATTAAAAAAGCATTGATAGGGGGTATTTATCAACAATTTTTATAAGCGGTAATAAATACCCCCCATTATCAGTGATTTTTAACTAGAGATGATAAAATGACCATTTCTAAAAAATATTTCATTAAATATAATATTAATATATTTATATATTTATATTGATATATATATATATATATATTATTTTATAAATATTTTTTAGATAAGGGTAAATAAGAATGTACACACAATACATTATATATTTAGTGAAAATGGATTATAAATCTAGAAAATCCCTACACACCCAAAAACCCTTAAAACTGATAATAACTCTAGAAACCCTTAAAACCCATAAAAACATTTAGAAACCCTAATAACACAGAAATGAACATAAATTTTGATATGGGAGTCTATTTCATCTCCACATCCAGTCAAATATAAGCTTATGAAATGAGCTAAAACCCCATGATATTTAATTTCTATGATAAGAAAATGAATAAAATATAATATAGTTTCAAAAAAGAAAAAAATCGAACTGGAACTTCAAACAACCATAACATTTGATTCGGGTGTCCACTTGGGCTATACCATATATCAAATCGAAACCTGTTATGAGATCTAAAACAAAGAGGGATGGGCTGAGATCTTTGATATTTTTAATATTTTTAATCCAAAAGGCCTATAAGGCCTCCAAAACCGAGTTTTTAGTTGGGGTATCTCAATTTTTTAAAACTGAAATAGTTATAACTTCTAATATATGTGTCCTTTCTTCCTATAATGAATATCAAATAAAAGATTGAAATGATCTATATATCTCGATAACCCACATAAACCCCTGATTAACTTTATCATGGATAAAGATGAGTTTATAGTCATCGTACCCTGCTTTTTTCACAATTGATGGCCTTTCAAACTGCTATAACTTCATCTCTAGGTGTCTATTTGGGATATACAACATATCAAATCAAATCTTGTAATGAGATTTATGCCTCAGTGACCAATGGAATCCCCTGTTCAACTCTTTTGAATCCAAAAGGCCTATAAGGCCTCTAAAACCGAGTTTTTATCCTCCGTATCCAAATGTTTTAACATTTGATGGATATTATGCCTCGTTTAAGGGTGAATTTTTCTATTTTTAGTGGGGATTGAATTTATTTCTATGGATTACATTCATATTGATATTATTGATTCGAAATTTTATTTTTTTTCACAATGTACTATTATTTATAATCAAATATATAATAATATTACATATTTTTATACATATTCACACATAAAAATTTAATTTTATAAATAAATAATTAAATATATTTTCATAAAAAATACATTTCTCAATATATAAAACTTATCTAAAAAAATATCCATTTTAAAAAAATATATAAATAAATATGTATTTTAAAATATGATATATATATATATATAAATATATAAATATATATATAAACACACATATATAAAAAAATATATATAAATATATATATATATATGGATAAAAAATATAATGAAATATATATAAATATATAGATATATCATAAGATTTAACAAAAATAGTTTAGGGGAGTGGAAAAGGTTTTGGTGTGTAAGATGGAGGTCTCAGGTTTGAAACTCACCAGAGGCACGAGCGCACACTGGGTGGTCAGAAGTGCTGATAAGGGGGGGGGGGGGGGTGAAAAAACATTTATACCATTTATCAGTGAGGCCTTTATCATCACTTTTTTAGTGATGTTAATAAGGGCCTTTAACAGTGAAAAAAAATCACTAATAAAGTTGTCCTTTAACAATGCTAAAAAATCACTGATAAAGGCCCACTTGATTAGTGCTTTTTAGCACTATAAAAGGGGTCTTTATCCGGGATTTTTACAAGCACTGTTAAAGATAATCCTTTAACATCACTTACAATATCAACATTTTTATAGAACTAATAAATTCCCTTTACTAGCACTGCTAAAGGACCGATTTACAGTAAAAAGTTACCAAAAATGGAAATCTCGGTCTCTCAGCCAATTTGGATAAGTATTCCTACAGTATAGGTAACATCCCATAGAATAATAGGATACCCAAAAAACCAATTCAGGTCTATGAACCTGATCCAAGATTGGGTCATGGAGTTCTTCCCTGAGATAGATCAAACCATGTATCCCAGTCTTGTAGTCTCAAAGTACCTAGCTTAAGGGAGATAAATCCAAAGCTCTAGTATTATAATTTCAAATCATGTGAGGGGAAAATGATGTGAAACAATCCCATGCCAATTGAAATAATACACCATCCACCGAATCCCCAGACCTGAAGGAGATGTTTCTTAAAATCCACAAGCTTCTATTCATTTGATCTTCACTGCTAGGAAAACCAGACAATAATGGGATTCTTGCGGTATTCAACTCAGTCCCTAAAAAATGTAGGTTTTACTTCGAAAAAATCCAAATTAACATTCTTCATAATTTTGTGTGAGGGCTTAAAATAAAAATTTTTGTCAGAGAAAAATCTATAACTAAGGGGGTTTACAAATGAATGGGGTTGATTAACCTTTAGATAAGTCAAAGTCTCCCCTGGGCCAGCAGATATAGAATAATGATGCACTTGTGCCGCAACATTCGTAGAAATAGAAGCTTGACCCACGAAAACTCCCTGAGCATCATTAGTCAAAGGATAAAGTGCCACACCTTCTCTACCCCCACTCAAGTCTGCGATCTTCTTCTATGGGCCAACAACAACATCATGAGGATTTAAGAAACAACTAGGATCTATCAGAATCTAGATATAATTACCATGAATCCTTAGAGAGAGAAATTCCTGAATCACATCCATGTTCTCCTTAACAATATATTTATAATTATTTGTTATTATTATTTATAAATTACATTGAAAAAATATTAGTATACACATAAGAAAAAATATTTATATACACATAATTATTTATAATCAAAATTATTTACACACACATAATCAAAATTATTTATATACACTTAATCATAATTAACAATTCAAGATAATCAAAATTATTTATAAAATTTATTAATTCAAAATTATTAATTAAAGGTAATAAAAAACATTAATTCAAAATTATTTATTATAAATAATTTATTATTAAAAATGATTAATTCAAAATTATTATTAATTAAAAAAATTTAATTAAAAATTAACATCAACTCAAAAAAATGAATTCAAAATAAATATTAACTAAAAATTATTTATAAATTATTTTTATAAATTATTAATTCAAGAAAATACAAATTATTTACAATTAAAATTAAATATAATTATAATTATTTATAAATTATTTATAAATCATTTACAAATATTTAGATACACATAATGAAAATTGTTAATAATTATTTTTTTATTATCAATTAAAAAGTATATTGAATTTATAGAAATAGTTATTTACAAATTAGGTTTTAAAAAATATTTATATACACATGAAAATAATATTAGTTATTATTAATAATATAAAAAATGATCATTAATATTAATATTAATTTTAAAAAAATTGAATAAAACATGCGAAGGGGTAATTTCAAAAACTCATGTCAATCATTTTAAATAATTCAAAAACACTCTGAAACATGGTTTTAAAATCATTTGGTGAAAAGAAAAAAAATTAAAATCCTCAAGTATGTTTTGTCCACATATTTTAAAACCAAATACATACTTTATGAGCCATTATTGAATTTTTTTAAAAAAATTCCTCGAAAATATTTTTATACAAAATCTGCATTTATAAATTCTAGGTGGCATCAAGAGACACATTAAAAAACACACACAATATTTCCTAAAAACCACTTATTCATATTTAAAAACACATTTTATGGAATCCCATTTCAATACAAGGGTTAAAAGAATTTAAGGAACACTATTTTATCATCATGTGTAGTCATGTAGGAATAAAAATAATAAGGAAAGTCTTTCAAATTCAACTATAATTCAAAGTATTTTAATATAATGTGAAAGAAAAACTTCATTTGAATAACATTGTCATGTTATACTAATGAGTTTATCATACCTACTTTCCTTCAATTTATTTTGTTGAATGATGGAAAAAGTAAAATAATTTCTTAAATGATTAAAAAATATGGACATTTTCATGCCAAAAATTTAAACTCACCTAACTCTATCAAGGTTCATTTTTATGAAACAAAGATTCTATAAGTGTAATAATATTGAAGAGAAACTTATTAATAATATAACTCAAATGATTATTTTACACCGTTCTTTCTTGAATTTAGTAGTACTATGTATTTATATAAACTAAAGAATGAAGTATCTAAAAAACAAAAAATAATAACATATACAGAAAAATATCCTAACTTCAATGGATAACCCTTTTCAGTTTAATAGAAAAGGAGAAAAAAAATTCTCTTTGGTTTATCATCTAAAACAGAATATGCTCCAACAATCCAAGAGTTAAGGCATCATGTTTGGGTAAGTGGCGGAAACTAAGCATTTTTCAGAGGGTTCCATCAACATAGGTTTGATAGTTTATTTTTCAAGTGAAAATATATGCTGCAACAGGAATCATATATGGTGTTTAGTTTGGATCATGATTAAATAGGAGAATAAATAATCACACACCTTATATTTTGAGAGGATCGATTTTCTGAAAACATTAATAAAGAGAGGCAGGAGGGATTCAGGTCTGCGAATGCTTAAACGACACAAGTGAGGATGACTCTGTTAAAGTTTTATTTAAAAGAACATGTAAGGATTTTATCATATCTTTCAAAACCATTGATAAATCTTCGTTTTATAATGCTAAAATAGTATGTGTTGGTAAAATAGATCTTTATCGGCACTTTTTTATTATTGATAAAGACACATCTTTAGCAGTGCTAAAAAACATTGATAAAACATATCTTTATCAGTGGTAACAATGCACTAATAAATACCTAATGTTGATAACATAATAAGTTTAATTTAAAAACTTAAATTTTTATAATTAGAAATAAAATTTTAAGGACTTAAAAATATAAATTTATAAATATAATTATAAATAAATTTAATTTTTATTTGTAATTACAATTAAAAATAAATATATTTAAAAATATTGGTATATAATTATCAATATATTTATATAAGTATATATAAGTGTATAAATTTATAAATATATATAATTATATATATTTAGTCAATATATTAATATATATAATTATAAATATAATAAAAATATTTATTTTAATTTTATAATTATTTAAATTAATACATATATTTATAATTATAATTATAAATAAATAAGTATAAAAATATTTATATATAATATATTAGAGATTTGGGGGTATAATTACTGACAAATAAACACACACACAAACACACGCACTTGACACCCACATGAAAAATGAGCAGGTCATTGCCCCTAAAGGTAACCCACCGTATCTAGCCCATACGATATGGACCTTGAAGACAACATTTTTTGTTAAAATGACCAAAATACAATCATTATATAGTCCAATAAACCACAATGATCAATATTAAGATCAAGTTTCCATCACAAAAAACCCTTAAACTTGCAACCCCCATCACGAATAGCCTCCACCATCAAGAAAAAGTTCTGTTATCATAATTGAGGGAGACCTCTATCACAGAAGCCATCCCCTCAAAGACTAGCATCGATGGATGGAAACCGCAAAAAAGCTTCTCAATCCTGGTAGAGGAATATTATCAGAGGTAGTATCATTGATATACCAATATTTATGACACTAGTCCACTCCCTACACCACTTTATGTAGGGTCTGTATGAAGAGATCATTACCCTACTAATGCCTTGAAGGTTTCCACATTCATTCGAACTCGCCCATCAAAGTCACTTGTGCCAGCCGACTCATACCAACACATCCATACTCCTTCACCATTAACTACACTCTACAATGATTTGGATTTTATGAAGGTATAGACAATTTTTTCCATATTAAAATATTTTTTCCTAATAAATGTTCCCTAGGGAATAGGGAAGGTCACAAGAGCATCTGGGGCTTGTTTGGATCCCATAGATCTAATTGGTGGAGGAAAAAGACTAGGAACATGGTTTTTCCAAACCACACAAGGTTCTTTAGAGGGATGTAAAAGGGTACACAGTTATTCTAAACCATTCAAACCAGGATGCATGTTCATACGACTTTTATTATGAATGAGTTAGAGGGTTTTTTCATGTGTTGTTTATGGTTAGTCAAACTATTCACCTAATCATGCGATGGAGTGTCCTTGGGGAGTGGTTTTCACACAGGGGGTGCAAGATTTAGTCAACAGTGTGACCAAACCATGAAACACTTATAGTGTAAAAAATCATTTCTTTCTCCCCTCTTTCCATTATGTAACATTATTTATTTTCCCTCCTCCCTCTTGTTTTTAGTGGACCGCATACCAAGGAGTCCTCCTCTTAGACTATGCTAGGTTTCCAGATATCTTCTCTATTTAACCTCAATTTTCAAGACTAATCCTTACATTGAATCCCTAGTGGGTATCTCTCTAATCCTCTTATTTGTACTATTAGTTTCTCTCACCATCTCCTACATTATTTTGGTGCATACTAATATTCCTATTTTCATGGAATCTATCTATTCTTTTGTTTTCTCCCGTTCTATATCAAATCTAAAGCTGATAGCGGATGAGGATTCATCCATGGTCAAAAGGTAGGAGGTATAGTAGTTTTCACTAAACATTTATTTATTTATATAGATATTTCCATTATTCCTCTTTCCATACATTTTTTATTTAGGCTTTAAATTTTGTTTCCTCCTTAAATTAATTGAACCATATTGAGAAACCCTAAAGACCCATGTTAGAATATTGAGGGATTTCCAACTCCTTAGTGGAAACACTTTTGCTGTGTTAAGTTAATGTCACTCCTTGAAATAAATGTTTAATTGACCAAAAAACCTCATAAGTGGTTTGGGTTATCTTTAAAATTAATATTTTCTTGATTTCCAAAGTAATGACTAAAAGTAATTGAATAAAAGTGAGTCTAAAGAACACTTCACATGTTATAATTAGTTAATGAATTATATAAATTTTGGAACCCATGATTAGATTGAGTTAATTGAATATGAATTCATTATTATTATTATGATTAAACCATGGATATTGATCATTGTAAAATAGTTAAGGGACTTGTTGAGAATGGTATATCATGTGACATTACGTTGGGTGTTGGGCCTGGAATCTCACACTATTTACTGAGAATATAGGGATGATGTTTTATTTTAACTTATAAAAAGTGTTAGCCATGATGAATCACCCCACTATCTTGAGTGATGGGAATAACATCTCACATTTCCATGAGATCTAGGAATAGTATTATTGTTAGAACCTTTAGCTTATTTTACTATGCAAGCATTCACCCTTGGTCCAGTCACCACTTAGTAACTATGTATATGCATATATATTCCCTCACATATATAGTGTGTATATATATTATGTATAACTGACTATAAATTTACACACATGGTAACCTGAGATCATAGTTATTTCGACCTATGAATAAGAAGGTAATGTTAACAAGGTATCCTCTAGGAATCAAAGATGACTTGTTTATGGATTTTAACTTTGTTTATTACTTATTATACCTTAAAAATGCTATTTTATACGCACTAACTGTATTATTATTGACACTGTTGGTGAAGTCCTACTATTTTTATCTCACACCATTTTCAGGCCACCAATTGGTACCCATAAAGACCTTATAAATGTAGGTAGGGACAAAGTAAAACACCTAATCATGGATGCCTAATCTAATTTTATTATATCTTGGGATCATGGGAATATGGGACTGATCATATAGTTAAGACGTTGGTGGATATTACTTTCAGTATTTTTCCATTTTTTGTGTAAAATGTTGTATATTAATGTTTTATTTATTCCAGTATACCCCACTTTTTACATCACAATGACATTCCATAATTTGTTTCATGACTCAGCCTATGGATTGATTATTATTAGTATTTCTGGGATGATTTTCTTCTATTTTTGATTGTTGTTCTTTCTTCTGCTATTCTTTCAATTATATTATACTTACACTCTTCCTGTTTTCTTATTGTTTCCACTTCACCACTTTTATAATAGAAGGTATAGTCTCCCAACCATACAACCATAGGATATTGCTACTAGTTAGAAGCCTCTAGAATATGGGGAGGTAGACTTGAGGCCATGTGCCCTACCAGTTTGGGGAACCGTTTAGTGAATCTGGGTTGGGATGTCCCAATGTGGAATAATATGGATTTTTTCCTTTTGTTTTACTATTTGGGTATTAGATAGGAGACTAGGAATATGTCAGAGTTTGTTAATCATCCAGTGATTGGGAGTAGCTAACCCACTTACAAGAAAAACCCAAATTAGATGGTATTGGATATTTTTATTTTGGTTTGTTCATATTAATGTTGTATTGATTTCACTATAGGATGCAAAACGTATTTTTTTCATTATGGTTTTTGATAATTCTCTAATAGACTTCCTTTTTTCCCTTGGCTTATAATGGTAAGGAAATATCATCTCATGCATTATTATAGGAACTTTAGGATTTACATTTCGTTCATTATTCCATGACATATTTATATCACTGTGTGAATTACCTATGTTTTTTGTAACTCTTCTTTGTGCCTTGATTGTTATATATAAAAATGTGCTAACTCTTATTAAATGATAAAATAATTATATTAATTAAAGATTAGACATCTATATAAATGGTTTCATCCTATATAAATTGATGATGGGGCCTTAATTAACCAATTATACCATGTTTGATCCATGAACACCTAGTTCCATGTGCTGAAATATTAGATGATTTGATTGCTTGAATAAAAATGGTAATTTATGAGGGATGTAATTATATAAATTCAAAATGGTATATCATTTAATCAAGTCATTTATTATGACCTTCTACATTAAAATACCAAATATAAGGGATAGGTTGCAGTTACATGACATTCTAATTGCAATTTATAAGGAGTATGCATTTTATTAATTGGGAATGGTGACACTTCTAACTGGATAATAATATATATATACACACACAAAATATTATGAACTAAAATGAATTTAAACTTTAAAAATAAATTGTAACCATTAAATGGGGATTCCAATTAAAAATTAAAGTGTTTTTTATTCTATAACATGAAATTAACACTCCATATATCAGGAGCTTAGTTAGGTTATATGAGACTTAGACCCAAAACTAGACTTAGTAGTGATTATTTGGGAGTGTCACTTATGATCCTTATAGAATGATATGGTCTCCATTTATCACATAGACCTAACTTTAAGAGCAGGAATAGAGGTTTTAATCACCAAATGGGATGGATTGTACCTATCTTAATCATCTATTTGTAATATTTTAACTATTTAATTATCTTCTAAGAAATGTGTTTGGAATTGTATAATCATGCCTCCAAGATGGCCTAGAGTCATATTCTAGGAGAGTGGTGATGACCATGATCTAAATGAGGTGGTCCCTAGGCCACCAGTGTTATGTCTCATAGTTCCACATGTAGGACCCCCTTTTATTCTGAACATGGCCATCGATGCCCATTTTTGAGAGTGATTCCTTCTAATGATACAGTCTATGTAAGTATTTTCTTGACATGACCAGACTCTGGTAGATTTGACTTGGTAGTTCCATAAGTATCACCCACCCATGTTTTCATGTGATGGTGGCCCTTAGGCTACTGAGAAATGGATTGAGCCAATGCCCTCTATATTCGAGCATTAAGAGACTTCTCTAGAGAGGAGGGTCATTCTTATTACTTACATGTTATGTGGTTCTTCAAAGATATGGTGGGATGGTAGTACCCAAGTAGAATGACCTTAGGATATGATATGGATGGATTTCTAGATGGTACTATATGATTACTTCATTCCACAGACACTGAGGGATGACCAGGACAGAGAGTTCATGAACATGTAGTAAGAAGCTGTGTCTGTGATAGAGTATTCTTTTTGTGTTATCAAGATTCAGTGATTCACATCAGCTCGAGTTGGGGATGATCTCGTGAATGTGAGGTGATTTGAGGATGGACTTTTTTACACCATATGATTGTATGTTAATGTCTTTTAGTTGAATATGTTTTCTGATTTAGTCAACCAAGCCCTCATTACTAATCGAAATTCAAGGAAAGTTGAAGTTATGATCTTTGGTGGTTCAAAAAACCGACCTAGAAGTGGTTATTCTAGAATAATCAATCATTTAATCGATGTTTCTCATGGGGATAGTGGAAGTCATATAACTTATAATGATAGTTTCATTATATGTCATCTCTAAGGGAAGATAAGGCACATGAATCCCCAATGTATTAAAGATCCATTTGAGTGTAGAGGTTGTGATGGTATGGGTCATTTTCAATGGTTATGGAGGGAATTTCCATTAGTGCCTTGTTATAGAGGATCTACACCGACCCCACATTCTATAATGGGGCTAGTCTTACCTCTCCATACTGGAAGATAGAGTACCAACGACTCTTCAGGATGAGGTGGTTGTTGATGAAGAGGGAACCAGAGTTAAGATTCATAGGGATAGTAGAGCGGGTCTTCTCAAGGTAGTGAGGTTGTAACTCAGGGTTTCTATATGGGTTGTTTACATACAACAAAACCTAGGTTGTAGGAGAAAATCATGATCCCTTCTATAGTTGGAGGTACTATTCTAGTATCCTCTACTTTTGTATCTTCTTTATTTCACATAGGTGCATCAAAATATTTTATAACTAAGGAAATTATGGAGGGTATGGTCCTTGAGATATATTACTTATATAGTGTGATGACACCTGATACCCAATTGGGTATCTAATCCAAGAGTTTTCTCTAATGTAAGGAATGTCCCCTTGAGATAGGTGGTTATCTGTTCATGTGGAATCTTTTTGTCTTCACATGAAATGACTTGATGTAATTCTTGGGATGGATTGTTTGGTTCAATTTCAATCAAATTATTATTGTTATCAATGTAATGTGATGTTTACATCATCATAGGGTGATTGGTATATTTATATGATAGAATGGGACATCTGTGTGACTCAAGATGGACCTAAGCATCAAGGGTTGGGCAGAGTGGAAACTCAGATTTAAATTCCTTTCTTGGATGGTAATGGAATGTGACCTACCAATTTCCATCTATTGGTATATTGTTTCAGGGATGTCTTCACTAATGAATTTTATGGGATATCACTAGTGAGAGAGGTTGAATTCAATATATATATAGTGCTAAGAGTAGAACCAGTTTCCATTCCACCTTATAATATGACACCTATGATGCTTATGGAGATTAAGATGTAGTTGGAAGACATGGAAAATATGGGTTTTATCTGACCTAGTGCCTATCCATGGGGTTCAATTGTACTTTTTTCAAATAAGTTGGATGGTTCCCTCATACATGGCCTTGACTAACAGCAACTAAACCAACTCACTATTAAGAATCGATATCCATTGTCTCGAATAAATGACCTCTTTAATAAAATCTAAGGATCAATGTTGTTTTCAAATATTTATTTGAGGTTCAGGTACCATCAAATGTTTGTTATGCCTTAAAACATACCAAATAAAACATTATTAATAATGTATGGTCTTTATGAGTACTTGGTAATGCCATTCTATCTCACGAATGATCCAATTGTTTTCATGGACTTGATGAATTAGGGTTTCCACCAGTATCTAGATGCATTCATGGTAATATTTTTGGATAAAATTATGATGTATTATCCTAATTGACATGATCATGTCCAACATATTGAGATCATGTTGAATACATTGAGAAAGCACAATGTTTATGAAAATATCACTAAATTAAACTTTTGAATCGACAAAGACCACTTCTTGGGTCATATCATCTTAGAGTCGAGAATATCAGTAGAACCAAAAAAGGTGAGAGATGTAGTTTTCTGGGATCATCCCAATAACATATTTGATATAAAATATTTCTTGGAGCAAGTCAGGTATTATATATGCTTCATTTAGGATTTTTCAAGCCTAGTAGTTCCACTTACGAGATTGACTAAAAAGGGTGTGAAATTAATATTGTCAAAAGATTGTGAAAGAACTTTTCATGAATTAAAAGGTAGGTTGACTTCAGTTTCTATACTAATCCATCTAGATCTAGGAAAGAGTTATAATATTTTTTTTGATTCATCAGACATTGGGATAGGGGAACGTCTAATGTAGGAATAGAAAGTTATACCATACATGTATCATTAGTTGTGGGATTATGAGCCAAATTAACCAATGCATGACCTTGAGATAATAGTAGGGGTGATATATTTACAATCTTGGAGACATTACTTTCTAGGAGAGATATTTTTGGTTTTCACAAAACATGAAAACATCAAGAATATCATTTCACAACATGACATAAATATTAGGCAGTGAAGGTGGGTTGAATACATATAGTCCTCTGATTTCTCGCTTACTAATATGAATAAAAAAGGAAATGAAATAAATAATTCTCTAAGCAAGAATAATTGGTTGTAGGAGGTTTATGAAGTTAGTGGTGAGTGGAAGCATATGGAATTTCTTTTAGATATGCATTTTCAAGCTCAGGAGAATCATGTGTAGACATTCCTCACAGCTTTAGTAGTGACCTAGACCACTCTATAATAGGTAAAGATGAGAAAAATTTCAGATCCTGAGGTTGTAATCTTAAGGGGGAGTGTTTTAGATGAGAATTCATCACCTGGTTGGACCTTGTATGAGGATGAGACCTTACACATAAATGGTTGTGTCT
The DNA here is from genome assembly GCA_963277665.1 of Viscum album. Taxonomy (NCBI): domain Eukaryota; kingdom Viridiplantae; phylum Streptophyta; class Magnoliopsida; order Santalales; family Viscaceae; genus Viscum; species Viscum album. The sequence continues at coordinate 1,957,450,997 of OY728136.1, read as the reverse complement.
AAGTTCCAAAAAACATATGATAAGAGTTAATGTCAGAATATCATGTCTCGGTGTGGGAAGTGAATCTTAGTTTCACCAAGATTTATATGGACTTATGTCTCCAATATTTGTGGCTTGATATAGAATGAGAGATTTCATGAATTGTTACTCAATGTTACACCTATCAACATGTGAAGGTGGAACATGAGTGACTGATGATAATTTTAAAGTTATTTTCTTTCCTTGAGTGTAAGTGGGATGATATCACTATAGACTTTGTGATAGGTTTTCCCAGATTGCCTCAAGGCAATGATATAGTTTGGGTCATCATTTATTGGCTGATAAATGTCACCCATTTCCTTTCTATTCTGTATCTCTTCTCAATAGATGAGCTAGGGTGGCTATACATCATGAATGTTGTATGAATTCTCAAATATCTATATTCTATCATATCTGATAGGAGTGATCATGTAGAGACCCAAAGTTTGATGTAAATGGATATTATATTACTTTTGCGGAATACTTGATACATAACAAAAATAGACACACAATGACCGTAATAGTTTAGTGTCTTTGGAAAGTCAGAAAATAATCTTCTAATCGTGGTGAAAGATCTTCAACATCTCCCATAAAGATCTTCCCCTTTTGACTTTCTTACCTAAAACCTTTCTTTAAATCCTAGGGAAAATAAACCATATAAAGGGTGAGATCAAATGCTTAATAAGGGTAAGCATAGAGAACATAAAACAATACATAAACATTTGAATTCAAAAACATGAACATAAAATCTAAACATCAAAATCATGAGCAACGACATTAATCTTGGAAGTACACAAGGCCTAGATCATAAAGGAACATTAGTCATGATAAACTAGTATGGTAATAAAACATTTAATTGTGGCATCCATTAAACACATGTTATTATTTCTATAGTATACAAGGTATTGCTGCCAAGACCATCTTAGTGGACAAAGTCCCATTCTGAATCGAGTTCACTCCTCGTTCCAGTCCTGTAATACTAAACCGAATTAACTTATCGTTCCAGCCATGTCTATCTCATGAGATATAAATCTGTACCCAATGCATTGGAGGGAGATATAGGTACCACCCAAATCATAATTAAATCATTCTTACCTGTGCCACAAAATAAACTTAAAACATTCATCATAACCCAATGAATAAAAATGGGTTTCCTAAACATCATCCCATCATCACATAATCCATATTAAACAAATTGATATTTCATCATAAGAAAAGTTAAACCATTTAAATCATATATACATTATACATGAAACATACACATATGAAATAATTTCTTCTTAGATGGAAAATGGTTTTGATAAAACACTTGAAATTAATTCTTGAGGAAAATATCCTTTCTTCTTCAAAATCGTTTTCTTTTCACAAAATTCCATGAAAATTTGAAAGAAAATTATTTTGATGAAAATAGTCATAAAATCATGTAGAGTAAGATTAATGAAAATAAGGCATTATACAACCGTAAAAATCAGTTCACGCCATGTAAATTAAAAATAACATTCTTCTCGTACTATTGTCGAAAAAGTCAAAAAGTACCTCGTATGGTAAACAAAAGAAAGATTCCTTCCATACAATATGGTAAAAGTAAAAAAGGGTAAGAATGTATTTAAATATAAATGGAAGAAAAGTTAACATTTTATGGAAACATTTTGAGAATATATGGACATGGATAATAAACATAACCCCAGTAAATACTTACTAGTAAACAATCTCGGATAAGAATGAGATTAGAATAATTATCCCTTACCTTATGCCCGATATGCTTCGTATGTATCCGAACCTCCTGTATAATGATTTAAATAATGTAATTGACTTATTAAAGAATCATATTCATTTTTATTATATCATATATGGTTCACTTAGGTATTTACATTGCCCGTTAATTTGTCAATTCCATGTTAAAGTAGTGTTTTGGGTAAAATTGTTTCATTTATCGTATGTGTTTGGACTTGTTGTTATTGAGATTATTATTACTTATATCATGATTTACTTACTTCCAGAATGTAAAACATGATTTATATATCATATATATTCAGTAAATATATATATATATATATATATATATCTATATATAATAGATAGATAAATGAAATGAAACACACCGTTTATGGATACGGTAGGCCGTACGTAAGCATGAACGTTGTTTTCCTTTCTTGATTGACTTGAATGGAAGTAAGTAGATGACATATATATATATATACATAAATATAGTAGCTTCATTATGTTATATATTTAATTATTTTTCATTATATATACTTTATAATCATTCTTGAATGGTTAACATGGAGAATGAATCTCATCGCGTCGTGGAGACGGTAGTCCGTACGTACGCACGAGCGATGATATCATTCCCAGGATAGTGGAATTGTATTGAAGTGTATGTATAATATTTCAGAATCAATATCACTTTATAATAATCATATATGGTTATTTATTTACACCATTATACCCATCTATGTAAGGTGGTGGTCGAAAATAGATTACACCACGGTGTGGAGACGGTATTCCGTACGTACACATGCGCGGTGATTTTGTTTTCCGTAGGATGGTTAGAAGGTGAAATAGGGTTGTTTCATATTTATAATAATATATCAGTATATAAGTAATACTGATGTTATTACTTTATAACGAGAAACTAAATAAGAAGAAGTATAAGAAGAAAGAAACTTGAAAGAATCGGAAGAAGAGATTACCTCTTCTTCGACGCACCTCCTCTAAGCTTCCTCTTAAGGAAGTAGAGTTGGTCTTTTGAGAAGACCAGAACCTTCAGAATATTTCTAGAGAAGTGGAGAAGAGAAATGGTCAGGGTTTGTCCGAGCTTGAAGGCTCAAAAGGGTGTAAAGAGAAGAGGGAAGGGGTGCACTTTTTATAAGGGAGGAGAGGGGAACCTTTGGAAAAACTTAAAATATTATTTTATAACAAAGTCATATTCAGTTTATAATAGCTAAAAATTGATTTATTTAGAAGCTAAAGTGGTTATGGGTCGAAATAATCTCAGCCAATATTTTTTAGACATGTTTAGGTTACAATTTTAACCTTATCATTTAGATTTAACTCTAAGTTAAATAATTTAACTTTTACAGTGTCTTCTTGTTTTCTTACACTATATGGTTAATAAAATTACTATAACAAGTCAAACGAAACCCAAGTGGTTAATTATTAATATATATATCCTTATCTAAGTCATTTGTCTGATCCTTATATTTTTAGGAACAAAATAACAATTAATAATATAGTATTTGTTTTAAAAACTATTTTAGGTCAATTTTGACACTATTTGGGAATTGATTTTTTTGAAAATTATAACAGCATGATTAGTTAGAAAAAAGTTAATTAAATCAATACTAACATGTCATATTAACCTATAAAATTATTGGAATTCATAAAAAGTCTCAAATTACATTTATTTGGGTATTTATAATATCAATTATTTTAATATTTCATTATTTAGGTAATTACAACATCACTATTGTGTCATAAATAACTTAAATTATTTAATTTCTAAAAATTATAAATAAAATAACATTAGGTATGAAATATTTTTATATTTCTAATGAATATTTATAGTCAAATTTATCTTATGTATAACCCTATATTAAAAATGAATTAGTTATTAAACTCTGATTTTAACTATTTTAACCCTTCTTTAAATAAATTAATAATAAATGTCCTAATCTAATCCAAGTGGACATAAATGGTCATATTTTATTCCTAAGGTTGTTTTTTGCCGAATTAAACTTATTAAATATAATTAGGACATGTGGTAGGGTAATAATAATATCATTTTTACCCTTAATTACCCTATTTACTTGTAACCGTGGTAAATAAAAGTAAAAAGTTACTATTCACCAAAAATTATTTTCATCTCATTGAACCACATTTTAGTCCTTGATATTAACTGTGACTCTCGGATATTTGAAATTCCACTCACAGAAGCAGGGAAATTATGTTTTATGTGAATTTCCAAATTCTCCTAGGAGGTGGGTAAAAGACGGTGAAAAGTTCAATAAAATTTTTATATATCTAAAATTATTATAAAATGACTCCAAAGAATTACATTGAACTTATATAGGTATTATGTATTAATTTTGACATAAAATAAATTTAAATAAAATAAATAATTATTTAAATAAAAAGTCAATTTTTAATAGTAACCCAGTGTTTTCACTATTCATAAAAAATTGAAAGTTTTCAGAAAAATACCAAAAATTCACCCTAGGCTAATTTCGATATTCCAAATCAATAAATGAAGTCCATTTAGAAAAATAAAATTTATAAAATTTTAAAAAGTGGGTATTACTATTCATAACGACTAGTTTATATAACATATCGTTGTTTAGTGAAACTCGGTATTGCGTACAACACACGCTATCGTGGAAGGTCGCGATTGCGTGTAATGCAAGACAAGTTAGGGATGCGTGTAGTGCAAGATCCTTTTGGTGTAGCGTACAACACAAGACATCAATAAAATTAAAAAAAAATATTTTTCCTAAAATCTCGGGGTGTTACATTCTACCCCCCTTAAAATGAATTTATCCCTCGAAATTCGTTGGGGTTATAAATGGTTTACTACTCGAAAGTTTATTTAATAGAAACCCAAATCGTAAAAAGGAATACCAAAACCAATCTTTAAAAACTAAAGTATGAAATGTAATGGTTACCCAAAATAACTAATCACTGGGTTTCCACAGAGAAGAACATAGGTGAAAATATAGATATGGAAGAGAAATCTAACCATCATGTTCTAATGGAGAGTGGTAGAGAACATGGCTATGAAAAAGCCAACAATCACACAGCCATAGATTTGTGATGTTCTAAGGTACCATCTGATTCATCGGATATAAGGGCAATAGGACGACATTTTTGGTTTTCAAAATCATTTCCCGAAAGTTGAAGAAATTGGAATTAGAAGAAATACTTTCTTGATTTTGGTATAGTCTCACCATTGATCATTCTTTGGACAATTTCCACTTCATCTCTTAATGAAATGAAGTTGAATTTTTCATTCGTGAAGTGTTAGCAGATCATGTGATAGAATGATGGGTCATTCCATCTGTCTCAAACAAAAGGTTAGAAAAAGTTATCAAAAATACATAAGTCCATCTATAGTGAGATTAATCATATATGGTTCTTAAAATGGACTTATACTTTATATATCATACTGCTTAATATAATAAAACTGGTTTCTACTAAACAGGGACTTCTTATAGGCCAGTGGTAGGCGATAAAGGCCTGTCGCACTTCAGTCGTGGGTTCGATTCCCACAGCCTTGTCCGATGCGATGGGTTGTATCCCGTCCTGCAGGTTGTCCTTTTTCTAAAACTACATTATTATAACATTCCACAAATAATATCAAAAAAAAATTATAGCCTTAAACAATTCTATCTGATGTCCGACTTAATCCATTCCAACCTTTAATCTTATCGAAAATACTTCTGTCCAATCTCATAGTGTAAAGAAAATGATTACTTGAGAGGTCACATAACAAGTACGTGAATACCATCATTTATCCCCCATATATCATACGATATATCTTGTTGGTCACATTCCAAACATTCGAAGGCCTTAATCATGTATTCTCTTTAAAAATGAATACCCATTGAACCTTAGTGAAAACATGAATGCAATTAAAAGTTAACACTTTCCACATACCAAAATCCCCAAAATTCTATATACTCAAAACATGATATCACTTAGTCCTTATATCAATCATGAGCTCATGAATACTATCAAATAATTTATTTTCTCCTTATCCCTTCATTATACGCATATCATCAGCTTTCCAAAATATTTGAATCACTTTTCATGGTTACCGGTACCATATTCTTATAGAAAACCACAATGGACCAATACACAAATATTTCAAAATTCCATGATACTATAAATGCGATTCCATGATACTATTTTGAAATCCCATTACATAAACACTTAATCATTACACAACATCATTGACATACTCAACATCACAAATAGTGATCGCATGTGACTTCCCTTTATCCTTTGCCTTAAGAGGTTGCTCACGTTGATCATCATTAACCCTTGGATTAGGGAATTGATTAGCATAATGCCCCATTTCCTTGCACATGAAGCATTGAAGTGTTGGTGGTGAGTTCTCTACAGTCTTTTCTTTATTCACATCATTAGCAACCATTTTTCCATTACTTCGACACTCAACTGCTCGATGACATTATTTTCCACAATTAAAACATTTTATAGTCCCTTTAAGACAATCTCCACCATGCATCTTTCCACACTTTGAGCATAAAGAAACATTCATATTATTTTCACCATTATTCTTAGATTTCTCTATGAACTCCATCTTTCCTTTCTTGTCAAAACCATGAGATGGATATGTTACACCAACTTCCAGTTCTACCTTGATAGCACAATGCACAATTTCTTCATAGCTACTGAAGTATCTTATAGCTAATGCCCTTCGAAGACTTGGTTTTAAGACACTGAAAAATTGATCAACTTTACTTTCTGGTTGGATGATAAAGCTAGATGCATACCTTGCAAGTCTTGTAAAATTCGCTTCGTATATACCAACAGATTCATCATCCTTCTGCTTAAGCTCAAGAAACTCCTTTTCCATCTTTGTTCGAAGAAAACGAGGGAAGTACTTACTGAAAAACATGTTCTTGAACTCCTCCCATTCCATGGATTCAATTTCATCCTGGGGCCTTGTATTCTTAATTAGAGTCCACCAATGGTCTGCTTCACCTTCTAAATAGTAAACAACTAAAATGACTTTTTCATGTTCTGAACAGCGAAGTATGGAAAATATCTTTTCAATGGTACTGATCCATTGTTCAGCAACAAGTTGATTAGAAGACCCATTGAAAGACAGTGGACATTGCCTCATGAAGGACTCAATAGAATATTGTTCCCTTCTCTGATCATTTAGAAATCCAGAATGATTCATAGCTTGTGTAAGTATAGCAATAATATTTTTCACTACATCTCCAATCACATTTGGTTTCTCGGGAGGAAAATCATTGCATTGTCCATTACATTGATCAACACAGTTCCTTCAGGTTCCATCCATCATCTAAAACCCAAAAAGAACCGTGTGAGAGGAAAAAATCATGCTAGGAAAACAAAAAATAAAGGAGGAGTACCTTCAATATATAACATCTTAGTTTTAATTCTAATATCGTTAACATAATTCTAGGAATATAACCTATACTTATAATTAACCTTAGGGACATCCCTAGACATACCTTATCAATATCTCTAGGGATCTCACTAAAGTTTTCACATCCTAGTTTCCTAAGGTTAACTAAACCTTTCCTCTGATACCAACTGTAGAGACCCAAAACTTGACGTACATGGACATTACATTACTTTTGCGGAATACTTAATACATAACAAAAACAGACACACAAGGACCGTAATAGTTTAGTGTCTTTGGAAACTCGGAAAATAATCTTCTAATCATGGTGAAAGATCTTCAACATCTCCCATAAAGATCTTCCCCTTTTTGTTTTCTTACCTAAAACCTTTATTTAAATCCTGGGAAAAGAAAACATATAAAGGGTGATCTCAAATGCTCAGTAAGGGTAAGAATATAGAACATAAAAGAATCCATAAACATTTGAATGCAAAAACTTGAACATAAAATCTAAACATCAAAATCATGAGAAATGACATAAATCTTGGAAGTACACAAGGCATAGATCATAAAGGAACATTAGTTATGATAAACTAGAATGGTAATAAAACATTTAATTGTGGCATCCATTAATCACATGTTATGATTTCCATAGTAGCCAAGGCATTTCTGCCAAGACCATCTTAGTGGACAAAGTCCCATTCTGAATCGAGTTCACTCCTCATTCCAATCCTGTAACACTGAACCAGATTAACTTACCGTTCCACCCATGTCTATATCATGAGATATAAATCTTTACCCAATGCATTGGAAGGAGATATAGGTCCCACCCATCTCAAAATGAAATCATTCTTACTTGTGAAACAAAATAAACTTAAAATATTCATCATAACCCAAAGAATAAAAATGGGTTTCCTAAACATCACCCCATTATCACATAATCCATATAAAACAAATGGATATTTCATCATAAGAAAAGTGAAACCATGTAAATCATAAAGACATTATACATGAAACATACACATATGAAATAATGTCATCTTATATGGAAAATGGTTTTGATAAAACACTTGAAATGAATTCTTGAGGAAAATATCCTTTCTTCTTCAAAATCATTTTCCTTTCACAAAATTCCATGCAATTTTAAAAGAAAATTATTTAGTTGAAAATAGTCATAAAATATTGCAGAGTAAGCTTCATAAAAATGAGGCGTTTTGAAACCGTAGAAATCCATTCACACCGTATAAGTTAAAAATAACATTCTTCTCGTACTTTTGTCGAAAAAGTAAAAAAGTACCCTGTATGGTAAAAAAAAGAAAGATTCCTTCCATACGATGTGGTAAAAGTAAAAAAAGTGTAATAATGACTTTAAACATACATGGAAGAAAATTAAACATTTTATGAAAATATTTTGAGAACATATGGACATGGATAATAAACATAACCCCAGAAAATACTTACGAATAAACAATCTCAGATAAGAATGAGATTGGAATAATTATCCCTTACCTTATGTCCGATATGATTCATATGTATCCGAAACTCCTATATAATGATTTAAATAATGTCATTGCCTTATTAAAAAATCATATTAATTGTTATTATATCATATATGGTTCACTTAGGTATTTATATTACCCGTTCATTTGTCAATTCCATGTTAAATTTGCGTTTTGGGTAAAATTGTTTCATTTATCGTACGTTTTTGGACTTGTTGTTCTTGATATTATTATTAATGATATCATGATTTACTTACTTCCAGAATGTAAAACATGATTTATATATCATATATATTTATTATATATTTGGACATAGATCCAATTTTTCAGTTTTTTGAATTCCTTCGAATTTTTTCCCATTCCTCCACCTGGTGGTATCAAAATGCCGTTGTGGTAGCATATCGTATCTTTCTCTCCAGGAAAATGGATCTCTCTAGAAAATATTTGAAGTTCAATCATTTTTTTTCTATCAACTCGGATCCATCCACCTGACCGGCTTCTTTTATTCAAAGTGATTCATGTATCGACTCCAATGAGACTATTGTTCCGTACCATTACGGAAGAATCTTGAATGGTTAACATGGATAATGAATCTCATCGTGTCGTCGAGACGGTAGTCCGTACGTACGCACGAGCGATGATATCATTACCATGATCGGGGAATTGTATTGAAGCTTATGTATAATATTTTAGAATCAATATAACTTTACAATAATCATATATGGTTATTTATTTACACCATTATACCCATCTATGTAAGGTGGTGGTCGAAAATAGATTACACCACGGCGTGGAGATGATATTCCGTACGTATGCACGCACGGTGATTTTGTTTTCCATAGGATGGATAGAAGGTCAAATAGGGTTGTTTAATATTTATAATAACATATTGGTATATAATTAATACTAATTTTATTACTTTATAATGAGACAACTAAAGAAGAATAAGTAGAAGAAGAAAGAAACTTGAAAGAATCAGAAGAAGAGATTACCTCTTCTTCAACGCACCTCCTTTAAGCTTCCTCTTAAGGAAGTATAGTTGGTCTTTTGAGAAGATGATACACTCCAAAATGTTTCTAGGTAAGTGGAGAAGAGAAATTTGCAGGGGTTTTCTGAGCATCAAGGATCAAAAGGGTGTGAAGAGAAGAGGGAAGGGGTGCCCTTTTTATAAGGGAGGAGAGGGGCACCTTTGGAAAACTTAAAATATTATTTTATAACAAAGTCATATTCAGTTTATAATAGATCAAAATTGATTTATTTCAAATCTAAAGTGGGTATGGGTCTCAATACTCCCATCCAATAGATTTTAGGCAAGTTTAGGTTACAATTTTAACCTTATCATTTAGATTTAACTCTAAGTTAAATAATTTAACTTTTACCGTGTCTTCTTGTTTTCTTACACTATATGATTCATAAACTTACTATAATAAGAAAAATTAACCTCAAGTGGTTTATTATTAATATATATATCCTTATATATGTCATTTGGCCGAACCATATATTTTTAGGAATAAAATAACAATTAATAATATAATATTTGTTTTAAAAACTATTTTATGTCAATTTTGACACTATTTGTTAATTGATTTTTGTGAAAATCATAACAGAATGATTAGTTCTAAAAAAGTTAATTAAGTCAATACTAAAATGTCATATTAACCTATAAAATTAGTGTAATTTATAAAAAGTCTCAAATTACATTTATTTGTGTATTTATAATATCAATTATTTTAATATTTCATTATTTAGGTAATTACTGCATCACCATTGTGTCAAAATAACTTAAATTATTTAATGTCTAAAAATTATAAATAAAATACCATTAGGTAGGAAATATTTTTAGCTTTATAATTAATATTTATAGTCTAATTTATCTTATGTATAACCCTATATTAAAAATTAATTAGTTATTAAACTTTGATTTTAATTATTTTAACCCTTCTTTAAATAAATTAATAATAAATGTCCTAATCTAATCCAAGTGGACCTAAATGGTCATATTTTATTACTAAGGTTTTTTTTGATCGAATTAAACTTATCCAATAGAATTAGAACATGTTTTAGGGTAATAATAACATCATTTTTACCCTTAATTACCCTATTTACTTTTAACCGTGGTAAATAAAAGTAAAAAGTTACTATTCACCAAAAATTATTTTCATCTCATTGAACCACATTTTATTCCTTTATATTAACCGTGTCTCTCGTATTTTCGAAATTCCACTCACAGAAGCGGTAAAATTATGTTTTATGTGAATTTCTAAATTCTCCTAGGAGGTGGGTAAAAGACGATGGAAAGTTCAATAAAATATTTATATATCTAAAATTATTATAAAATGACTCCAACGAATTAAATTGAACTTATATAGGTATTATGTATCAATTTTTACCTAAAATAAATTTAAATAAAATAAATAATTATTTAAATAAAAAGTCGATTTTTAAATAGTAACCCACTGTTTTCACTATTCATTGTAAATTGAATGTTTTCAGAAAAATACCAAAAATTCACCCTAGGATAATTTCGATATTTTGAATCCAAAAATGAAGTCCATTTCAAAAAATAAAATTTGTAAAATTTTAAAAAGTGGGTATTACTATTCCTAATGGCTAGTTTATATAACATATCGTTGTTTTGTGAAACTCGGTATTGGGTAAAACACACGCTATCATGGAAGGTCGCGATTGCGTGTAATGAAAGCCAAGTCAGGTATGCATGTAGTGCATGCTACTTTTGGTGTAGCATACAACACAAGACATCAATAAAATTAAAAAGAATATTTTTCCTAAAATCTCGGGGTGTTACAGATCGTTTAGCACCACTATTCTATAAAGGCCTACAAAAGGCCTTGGGTAGACATGTGATTATAAGAATGGCCTATCACCCTTAGATAAAAATACATTTAGAGTTCATGATTTAGGTTTTATAGCACATGATCTATGCATGTGACCGTAACTTTGGGGTTTTTGGGAGAAACATATACCCCTAGTAGTGTGTTATTACAATAATAACATTAAGGATACCATACAGATGGATCCTTATGAATCCTTGTATGGTAGGACCTTATTTTCACCTCTGTGTTGGTTAGAGGCAAGGGAGGCAGAATTGATTAGACCACATCTCATTTAGGAGACTTCAGAGCTGGTTTAACTAATCAAGAAGCACATGATGACCGCCGAGTCTAGGTAACTGTCATATGCTAACTTCCATTGAGGTTGAGGTCAGGGATCAAGTTTTATTTCATATATTGACCAAGATGGGGAAACAATAGATCAATAGAAAAGGTAAAGTAGCTCTTATATTCATTAGACCTTTTTATATCTTAGAGAGAATTAGAATAGTGTCTTACAAGATAGAACTTCTTCAGAGAAACCAATCTATTCTTGGTGTTTTTAACATGCCTCAAATTTTTAGTATTATCTAGACCCATCACATATTTTATAGAATGAGAGGCTTGTGTTAGAGATGGATGATTCTTTTGAATAGTAACCATTTCTTATCCTTGATCAGAGTGTGGAGGATATCCAAGGTAGTTCAGTTCATCTGGTGTTGGTGCTATGGTACCACGACTGAGTATAAGATGATGTTTGGGAGCCAGTGGTTAAATAATGTTCTTAGTGGATTGAGATTTTCCCTAATGTTAACTTAATACCCTCATGAGGGAAACTTGGGGTTGAGTTTCTTTAAGAAGGGAAGTTTGTAACGATCCCTCTTTTTATGAAGGTAAAGATAATTTTTTTTTCGAGTTTAAATTCCATGTTTTGTATTAGTAAATGTGACGTATAGACTAAGGATGGTCTTGGGAGTTTCTAGGACCTATTCAAATGCTGGAGATTCGAGTGGTGGAGGAGAAAAGAAAGGCGAATGGTTTTTCCAAACTGTGCCACTGAGCCTGCACGGTTTATCTAAATTGTATGCAGTGATCCAGAGGGATGAAGAGGGTCAAGTTGTTAGACTAAACAATGTGACCTAGAACACATAGACATGTTCATTATCTTAGGTATGAGATTTTTTTTCATAGGTTCAATATACGGTTAGTAAAACTACATACATAATCATGCGGGGGATTGTCCTTGGGCAGTGGCTATCACACGGTTACTACATAGTTATCCCAACCATGCCTCCAAACCATGTATCCCTTTAAATTAATGTAAATATACCTTTTCCCCTATTTTCCTTAAGTAACCATATTTATTTTTCCTCTTCCCTTTTGTTTCCAGTGGATCATGCACCAAGGAGTCCTCCACCACACCTAATCTAGGATTCAAGCTATCTTATCCATCCATAAACCATTTTCATCACTGATCATAATGTTGAATACATACCAGTTAACACACTAATACTCAAATTAATGTTCTTAGTTTCTATCACTATTTTTAATGCTATTTTTGTGTGAGCTAATATGACTTATTTTTAGGGAATTTGTCTATTATTATTTTTCCTCTGATTCTAATTTAAATATGAAGCCTATATAGGATGAGGATTCATTCATGGGAATAAGGTAGGAGGTATAGTTATTTTTCCTAAACATTTAGGTGTTTTTATATATTTTTCTATTATGTTGTATTCCTTACTTTTCCACAAGATGCATAAGAATGTGTTTCATGCTTAAAATAATTGAACTATGTTGAGATACCCCATAGACCCATGTTAGACTATTGGTAGATGTCTACCTCGGTAGTAGCCACCCTTTGGATGTGTTTCATTAAATTAAGTTCTTGATATAAATGTTTAATTCACCAAAACACCTTTTAAGTGGTTAGTCTTGAATTTAAAATTGGAATTTCCTTGATTTCAGAATTAAATGATTAAAAGGAATAGAATAAAAGTGAGTGGTAAGACCATGTCACACTTATAATTAGTTAATGAATTATATAACTTGTGGTAACTATTATTATATTAGGTTAATTGAATATGAATTCCATATGATTATCATGATTAGATAATGAACATTTGTCATTGGAAAACAGTTAAAAGATTTGTTGAGTATGGCGTCTCAAGATCCCTTAAGTTTGGTGTTGGGCATGAAATCTCACACTGTTTACTTGGATGATGGGAATGAAGATCCACATCACCGTTCATCAAGTGTTGGGAATGGAGACTCACCAAACAATATTTAGTGATGGGAATGACATATAACATTCCCATGAGATTTAGGGATAGTTCCCTTGTTTGATCCTTTAGCTCATTTAACTATGCATGGATGCCTGCATTAAGCCTCAGGTCCAGCTATCACCTATTATCTATGTATATGCCCATATATTTCCTCACATATATAGTGTATATAAATATATAAATATTATATAAAAATACTTATACATGTACGCACATGGTTAATCGATATTAGAGTTATTCCGAACTAGGACGAAGTAGGTATTGTTTGCCGAGTATCCGATAGGAACCCGGGTTAACTAGTTTATGACTTTCAATTTTTTTTATTACTTGTTATAACTACACAATTATATAATATACAAACCAACCAAATTCTTCTAGACACTGTTGATGGTAACCTACTGAGTTTATCTCACACCCTGTTCGAGCCACCGATTGGTACCAAACATACCATATGAATGCATTTAGAGACAAGGGAAAGCACTGGACCATGGATGCTTGATATGATTTTCTTAAATCACAGAAGCATGGGATCCGAGGATCGAAATTATGTTTGGGATGATGGTGGAGATGTATTTTGTTCTTTCCCCATTTTTGTATAGCATGTTGTATAATATTGTGCTCTGTATTCCCATATCCCCCATTTTGTACACCAGCTTGACATTATATCATTTTGTATATGAATCAACCTATGGATTTATTATTATTAGTACTTTTTATTGGATTTTATATTCCATTATTGATTATTATACTTGCTTCCACTAAGTTATTAGTTAAATTAAAATTCCTCTCTTTATGTTTACTTATTGTTGTCATTGCGCAACTATGCTTACAGAGGGTGTAGTCTCCCCACCGTACCACCACAAACCATTACTGCTAGTCAGTAGCCTCTGGTATACAGGGAGGCACACTTGAGATAATGTCACCCATCGACTCACGGAACCATTTAGTGTCTCTTAGGCTAGGATGTTATGCACATTTCCATTTTCCACGCCACCACCGATCAAGGAAACCTACCTTCATCTCCACCATCCACCACTACCATCTAACAACCACAATCACTGTCAACCCGACACCAATTTCCTTGACATCATCATCATGGATTACAATGGACAAATCTCAACCATACACAGAGGACTATCCTCCCTCCTCCAAGGGCAGATCACGCCACACTTGCTGACTGTGTGACTTCATGGCCCATTGATCCACAATTCTTCCAACCACCATCACAACCAAATATTCCCAAAAATCTCCAAATATGGGGTTGTTGGGATTTGAACCATGAATAAATTTTATATATATTAACAATATATAAATATATTTATTATTTAAATAGATTTGTTATAATTTTATCATTATTTAAATATATATATATATATATATTTATAACTATAATTATAATTAAATATATTTTAAAATATTTGTCGACAAATTTATATATATTAATATAATTATTTATATTTATTAATATATCAATAAATATAATTTTAAATATAATAATTATATTTATGATTGAAATATATTTAATATAATTTTATAATTTTTAAATTTAAATTTTTTATTTATAATTACAATTATAAATAAATATATTTATAACTATTTGTATATAATTATAAATATAATAAATATATTTAATATTAAATATATTTATTATAATTTTATAGTTATTAAAATATATATTTATTTATATATAATTATACTTCTAAATAAATATGTTTATAAACATTTGTTTTTAATTATAATTATATTTATATATTTATATATATATTTTTATAAATATTTTTATAATTATATATATATTTATTTATTTATTTATTAATATATAAATATAATACATATATTTATTATTTAAATATATTTATTATAATTTTAAAATTATATAAATATGTATATATATATAATTATAAATATATTTATATGGAATCCTACTTGTGATGGAGGAACCATAGAAGCTCTTCCCAATGCTCCTGAGTAACTGTGGTTCCTCATATCATCCGCAAAGTGTGAATCTATTTTCATATATTATAAATCATCTTATTGGTTGATAAGGATCGTCTACTTCAATGAAGGATAAGGATAGTGTAGAGGAAGCTTTAAAGAGTTTCTTTTATTTCGTTGGTTTCTTGAGAGGATCTTTCATATTTCTCAAGGACTTAGTCTCACAATGAATCATTATGAAAGGCTATACTGCTCATATTTCAGACTAAGATAGATCCTTTTTAGAAAGAATTGACATTTGTAAGCACTCTTTCATTGCTCACATTTCATTGTTGAATGATATGAAACCTTGGAATGTTTTCGATTTAGTTTTCTGATTCTCCTCAATATGAGGATTTTAAGATTTCAAGTGTGACTTTATTGGCCATGGTATTTTTCATATCTTATTCCCCTCTATGGAATTGAATGGTCGATCCTGTAGATTAGGTTTGGTCAATATATTTTCAGTAACTCTAAAAGTTGATTATTACAACATAAACTTCAACCTTAATGATTTTAAAGATAAATTCACATTGTTTTGGATCAAAATATATGATTTAAATTATGTCTTATGGTACCTAAAAATTCTATTTTATATTTATTCTACAATTTGAATCCTAATCATGATGCATACTATGTCCAAGATGGTTAGATATGGTCACTGTAAAAGGTTTTTGTTGTAATTTGACTTAAGTTTGACATTGATTGACAAAGTTCTTCTCTCTAAACCTTAGGATGAGATCAATCTTAGAATTGAGTTTGAAAAATAGCTAATATTTTGTGATTCTTGTCAAATTATTGTTCACTTGATGTCTATTTATAGGAGATAACTCAATTGTTCTAACTATTAATTAAGAGGATCAAATCTTTAGCACTACCAAAGAAACAATGGTAATGAGATCAATCAGTCCATTGATAACTTGGAAAAACATCTTCTTATAGATGATGTTTCACATGCCTATACTTCTAGGAAATTTAATTCCATAGATAGACTGTAACACCCCGAGATTTTATGATAAGTATTATTTTTAATTTATTTGATGTCATGTGTTTTATGCTACACCAAGATTATCTTGTGATATACGCAACACCGTATTAGCTTGTAGTATACGCAACAAAATTCTTGGATCGTGTTACACACAATTTCAAGTTCATTTGATAGAAGTTATTCTACGCAACATTGAGTGTATATATATATATATATATTCAATGTATAAATGAAATATGGTTGGATATTGTTATACGCAACAAAAATGGAGTCTTTCTCTACACACAACCCTAACTTGGCTTGCATTACACTCAATGTCGACCTTCCTCGATAGCTTGTGTTGTACGCAATACCGGGTTTTACTAAACAACTATATATTATTATAATATTATTATGAACTAGCTTTTATGAATAGTATTACCTAATTTTTTAATTTTATAACATTATTATTCATCTTACACATTTTTTAGAACATGGTATAAGAACAATATAAATGTTTCGAGTAAAATAAGTATTTTTCAAAAAAATGCAGTTTTGCCGCCTTTTGATGGCGCACCCACATTAAATCTTGTTTTTGACATGTTTATAAGTTCAATTTGACAAAATAAAATTCTTATTTTGAATCAGGATATAAAAATTTACATTGGATAAAGTTTTGATATTTTTCTGATAACTTTCATATTTTAATGAATAGTAAAAACACGCTATATTTTAATTAAAAACAACTTTTTTCATCATAATAATTTATGTCGTTAAATTATAATATTGAATAGTTTTAAAGTATAAATAGAATATATTTTTTTACCATTTAATATAATATATTTCATTATCATTGATTTTACCTTGAATTCATAGGTTAAATCAATTCAATCTTTTGCAATGTTTTAAACAAAAACCCGTTTTCTTTCGACAACGAGATTAATTTTAATTTAATTTCTGCAAATTTTGTGTATTGAATTTGGAAAAATGGATTCCATATTTGGAATCAGCGGGTCCAAATTATGTTAATAAGCTACTTTTTATTTTTGGGCATTATGAATAGTAACTATGGTAATATTTATTTACTACGGTTAAAGGTAAATAGGGTAATTCAAGGTTAAAAGAATATTATAATAACTCAAAATTACATTGAAACTTGTACTAACCTTATTGGATGAGTAGTTTCCGACCATGGGCATCCTTGGGACGATTTTGGGACCCCAATGATCCACTTGGTAGTGAAAATGACAATTTGGATTAATTAATTTAATATAAAGACAAAATTGACTTTAACAAAAATCATTTAGTAATTAATTTTTATAAGGGGTTATTTAAGTTATATTTTCGACTATAAATATTATTTGGAAATATAAAAAGATTCCCTACGTCAGGGTATTTTTTTCATAAATTTTAGACATCAAATTAATTAAATTATTTATGACACAATGATGATGCAGTAATTATCTTATTAATAAAATATTGACATAATTGATGTTATAAATACCCAAATAAATGAAATTTGAGACTTTTTATGAATTACAATAATTTTATATGTTAATATGACATGTTAGTGTTGATTTAATTAACTTTTTTTGAACTAATCATTCTGTTATGATTTTCACAAAAATCAATTACCAAATAGTGTCAAAATTGACATAAAATAGTTTTTAAAACAAATATTATATTATTAATTGTCATTATATTCCTAAAAATCTAAGGTTCGGCCAATATACTTATATCATGATAGGTGTATCATTAATGGACCACTTGGGGGTCACTTGGATGTATATGGTAAGTTTATTAACTATATAATATAAAAATACAAAGTGACATGGTAAATGTCAATCTAATTAACTAAGAGTTAAAACTAAAAGATAAGGTTAATATAATGACCTAAACTTGTCTAAATTATATTTTATGAGATTATTTATACCCATACCAACCTTATCTTTGAAATAAATTAATTTGGAGCTATTAAAAACGGAATATTACTTTATAATAAAATAATATTTTTAGTTTTTCCAAAGGTGCCCCTCTCCTCCCTTATAAAAGGGCACCTCCCCCCTCTCTTCCTAACACCACTTTGATCCTTAAAGATCTGACAAACCCTGCCAATTTCTCTTCTAAACTTCCCTAGAAACATCCTAGAGGTCCTTTTCTTCTTGAAAGACCAATTTTAGTGCCCTAAGAGGAGGTCTCGAAGAGGCGCTTCAAAGAAGAGGTAATGACCGTTACCGATTCTTTCAACTTTATTTCTTCTTCCACTTCTTCTTCTTAGGTTGTTTCATTATGAAGTAGTAACATAAGTATCACTCATATATTGATATGTTATTATAATTATGAAACAACCCTATTTCACCATCTATACATCCTACAGAAAATGAAATCACCGCGCATGCGTACGTACGGAATACCGTCTCCACGACGCGATGAGATTCATTCTCAATGATTAACCATTCATAAATGATTATAAAGTATATATAATAAGTAATCATGAAATATATTACATAATAATGATACTTTATTTATGTATATATATATATATATGTATGTCATCCAATTAATTCCATTCAATTCAATGAGGAAACGAAAACAACGTTCATGCGTACGTACGACCTACCGTCTCCATGAATGGTGTATTTCTTTCCATTTATCGATCTATTATATATATGTATATTATGAATATATATTATATATAAATCATGTTTTATATTCTAGAATTAATTAATCATGATCTATGTAATCATATGAATAATTACAAGTCAAAACACGAACGAAAAATGAAATGACTTTACCCAAAACGCTCTTTAACATGGAATTTAAAAAAGAACGGGTAATATAAAGTCATAAGTGAACCATATATGATATCATAACAATGAATATGATTCTCTAATAATTCAATGACAATATTTAAATCATTATACAGAAGGTTTGGATACGTACAAAGCATATCGGACCTAAGGTAAGGGATAACTTTTCCAATCTCGTTCTTATCCGAGATTGTTTATTCGTAAGTATTTACTGGGGTTATTGTTCTCATCCATGTCAATGTTTTATAAAAATGGATTCATGTATTTTTAATGTCATTTTTACCCATTTTTGACTTTTACTACATGGTATGTATGGAATCTTTCTCTTACGATGTTCTTTTTGACTTTTCCGGCAAAAGTACGAGAAGAATGTTTTTTTAACTTATACGGCACGAACGGATTTTTACGGTTTTATAAAGCCTTATTTTCATGAAGATTCCTCCAAAATATTTCATGACTATTTTCAACAAAATCCTTTTCTTTTAAAATTGCATGACATTTTTTGAAAAGAAAATGATTTTGAAGAAAAAAGGATATTTTCCTCAAGAATTCATTTCAAGTGTTTTATCAAAACCATTTTTCATCTAAGATGACATTATTTCATATGTGTATGTTTCAAGTATAATGTCTCTATGATTTAAATGGTTTCACTTTTCTTATTATGAAATGATATCCATTTCTTTTATATGGCTTATGTGATGATGGGATGATGTTTATGAAACCCATTTTATTTATTGGGTTTTTATGAATGATGTATATTTATTTTGTGGCACAAGTAAGAATGATTTAATTATGAGATGGGTGGGACCTATATCTACCTCTAATGAATTGTTTAAAGATTTATATCTCATGAGATAGGCATGGCCAGAATGGTAAGTTAATCCGGTTCAGTATTACAGGACTGGAACGAGGAGTGAACTCGATTCAGAAAGGGACTTTGTCCACTAAGATAGTCTTGTCAGCAATGCCTTAGCTACTATGGAAATCATTACAAGTTCTTAATGGATGCCACAATTACATGTTTTATTCCGATGATATGTTATCATGATTTATGTTCCATTATGATCTATTCCTTATGTACTTCCATGTTTTAAGTCGTTGCTCAAGATTTTGATGTTTAAAAATTATGTTCATGTTTTTAAGTTCAAATGTATATGGTATGTTTTATTTTATCCATGCTTACCCTTAATGAGAATTTGAGCTCACCCTTTTTATGTTTTATTTTCCCCCAGGATTAAAAGAAAGGTTTTAGGTAAGGAAACAAAAAGTGGAAGATCTTTATGGGAGATGTTGAAGATCTTTCACCACGATTAGAAGATTACGTTCCAAGTTTCCAAAGACACTAAACTATTACTGTCCTTGTGTGTCTTTTTTATTATGTATTATGTATTCCAAAAAAGTAATGTAATATCTATGTACGTCAAGCTTCGGGTCTCTACAGTTGGTATCAGAGGAAAGGTTTAGTCAACCTTTGGAAACTAGGATGCGGGAACTTTAGTGAGATCCCTAGAGATATTTATAAGGTATGTCTAAGGATTTCCCTAAGGTTAAGTATAAGTATAGGTTATAGTCCTAGAATTACGATAATGATCTTAGAATTAAACCTAAGATGTTAGATATTAAAGGTACTCCCCCTTTATTATGTTGTTTTCCCTTGCATGATTTTTGCCACTCACACTATTCTTTTTGGGTTTTAGACGATGGATGGAACCCGAAGGAACTGTGTTAATCAATGCAATGGAAAATGCAATGATTTTCCTCCTGAAAAAACAAATTTTATGGGAGATGGAGTGCAAAATCTTATTTCTATACTTACACAAGATATGAATCATTCTGGACTTCCAAATGAGCAGAGAAGGGAACAATATTCTATTGAGTCCTTCATGAGGCAACGTCCACCTTCTTTCAATGGGTCTTCTGATCCACTTGTTGCTGAACAATGGATCCGTACCACTAAAAAGATATTTTCAGTTCTTCAATGTTCTGAACATGATAAAGTCATCTTAGCAGTGTATCATTTAGAAGGAGATGCTGATCAATGGTGGAATCTTATTAAGAATACGAGGCAAAGGGATGAAATTGAGTCCATGGAATGGGGTGAGTTCAATAACTTATTTTTCAATAAGTACTTCCCTCGTATTCTCCGAACAAAGATGGAGAAAGAGTTTCTTGAACTGAAGAAAAAGTATGATGAATCGTTTGGTACCTATGAAGCGAATTTTACAAGGTTGCAAGGTATGCATCTGGCTTTATCATCCAACCTGAAAGTAAAGTTGATCGATTTTTCAGTGTCTTAAAACCAAATCTTCGAAGGGCATTAGCTACAAGAGACTTCAGTAGCTATGAAGAAATTGTGCATTGTGCTATCAAGGTAGAAATGCAAGTTGGTGTTATTTATCCATCTCATAGTTTTGACAAAAAACTAAAGATGGAGTTCAAGGAGAAATCTTAGAATAATGGTGAAAAGAAGATGAATGTTTCCTTATGCTCAAAGTGTGGAAAGAAGCATGGTGGAGACTGTCTTAAAGAGACTAGAAAATGTTTTAAGTGCGGAAAAGAAGGTCATCGAGCAGCTGAGTGTCGAAGTAATGGAAAAAGGGTTTCTAATGATGTGAATAAAGAAAAGACTGTAGAGAACGCACCACCAAAACTTCAATGCTTCAAGTGCAAGGAAATGGGGCATTATGCTAATTAATGCCCTAATCCAAGGGTTAGTGATGATCGACATGAGAAACCACTTAAGGCAAAGGAAAAATGGAAGTCACATGCGATCACTATTGGCGATGTTGATTATGACAACGATGTGGTGGAATGATTAAGTTTTTATGTAATGAGATCCCAAAATAATGGGGTATATATTATCGTGGAATATTGGAATATTTATGTATTGGTCTATTGTGGTTTTTAATAATTTTATGGTACCAGTAACCATAGAAAGTGATTGAGATATTTTTGGAAAAAAGATGATATGCACATAATGAAGGGATAAGGAGAAAATGAAATGTTTGACAGTATTCATGAGCTCATGACTGATATAAGGAAATATTTATATCATGGTTTGAGGTTTTGGTATATGAAAATAGTTAACCTTTGACAGCACTCATGTTTTCACTAAGATTCAATGGGTATTCATTTTTTAAGAGAATACATGATTAAGGCCTTAGAATGTTTGGAATGTGACCAACAAGACATATCTCATGATATATGGGCATCAACGATGGTATTAACATGTTTTTTATATAAACTATTTGGTAATCGTTTTCACTATAATATGAGATTAGACAGTAGTATTTTGGATAAGCCTAAAGATTGGAATGGATTATGTTGGACATAAGTTAGTATTGTTTAAGGATAGAAGTTTTTTCGATATTATTTATGGGATGTTATAGTAATTTAGTTTTAGAAAAAGGACAACCTGCAGGATGGGCGACAACCCATCGCATCGGACAAGGCTGTGGGAATCAAACCCAAAACCGAAGTGCGACTGGCCTTTATCGCCTACCACTGGCCTACAGGAAGTCCCTGTTTAGTAGAAACTAGTTTTATCATATTAAGCAGTATGATATATGAAGTATAAGTCCATTTTAGGAACCATATATTATTAATCTCACTATAGATGGAATTATGTATTTTTTGATAACTTTTCTAACCTTTTGTTTGAGACAGATGGAATGAACCACCATTCTATCACATGATCTGCTAACACATCACTAATGACAAATTCAACTTCATTTCTTTAAGAGATGAAGGGGAAATTTTTCAAAGAACGACCAACAGTGAGACTGTACCAAAATAACGAAAGTATTTCTTCTAATTCAAATTTCATCAACTTTAGGGAAATGATCTTGAAAACCCAAAATGTTGTCCTAGTGCTCTTATATCTGATGAATCAGATGGTACCTTAGATCATCACAAATTTATGGCTTTGTGATTGTTGGGTTTTTATAGCCATGTTCTCTACCACTCTCCATCAGAACTTGATGGATATATTTTTCTTCCATATCCATATTTTAAACTTTGTTCTCCTATATGGAAACCCAGTGATGAGTTACTTTGGGTAATTGTTACATTTCATACTTTAGTTTTTAAAATTAAGTTTTAGTATTCCTTTTTACGATGTGGGTTTCTATGAATAGTAAATGATTTATAACCCCGATGAATTTTGAGGGCAAAATTTATTTTAAGGGGGTAGAACGTAACACCCCAAGATTTTATGATAAGTATTATTTTTAAATTATTTGATGTCATTTTTTTATGCTACACCAAGATTATCTTGTTCTATACGCAACACCGTATTAGCTTTCAGTATACGCACAACAATTCTTGGATCGTGTTACACACAATTTCAAGTTCATTTGATAGAAGTTATTCTACGCAACATTGAGTGTATATATATATATATTCAATGTATAAATTAAATATGGTTTGATTTTATTATATGGAACAAAAATGGAGTCTTTCACTACACACAACCCTAACTTGGCTTGCATTACACGCAATCACGACCTTCCTCGATAGCGTGTGTTGTACGCAATACTGGGTTTTACTAAACAACTATATGTTATTATAATATTATTATGAACTAGACGTTATGAATAGTATTAACTAAATTTTTAATTTTATAACATTATTATTCATCTTACACATTTTCTAGAACATGGTATAAGAACAAAATAAAATTTTCGGGTAAAATAAGTGTTTTTCAAAAAATGTAGTTTTGGTGCCTTTTGATGGCACACCCACATTAAATCTAGTTTTGACATGTTTATAAGTTCAATTTGACAAAATAAAATTCTTATTTTGAATCAGGATATAAAAATTTACATTGGATAATGTTTTTATATTTTTCTGATAACTTTCATATTTTAATGAATAGTAAAAACATGATATATTTTAATTAAAAACAACTTTTTCATCATATTAATTTATGTGGTTAATTTATAATATTTAATGGTTTTAAAGTATAAATAGAATATATTTTTACCATTTAATATAATGTATGTCATTATCATTGATTTTACCTTGAATTCGTAGGTTAAATCAATTCAATCTTTTGCAATGTTTTAAACAAGAACCCATTTTCTTTCGACAACGGGATTAATTTTAATTTAATTTCTGCAACTTTTGTTTATTGAATTTGGAAAAATGGATTCCATATTTTGAATCAGTGGGTCCAAATTATTTTAATAAGCTACTTTTTATTTTTGGGCATTATGAATAGTAACTACGGTAATTTTTATTTACTGCGGTTAAAGGTAAATAGGGTAATTCAAGGTTAAAAGAATATTATAATAATTCAAAATTACCTTGAAACTTGTCCTAACCTTATTTCATAGGTAGGGGACGACCATGCACATCCTTGGGCCGATTTTGGGACCCCAATGAGCCACTTGGTAGTGGAAATGACAATTTGGATTAATTAATTTAATGTAAAGACAAAATTGACTTTAGAAAAAATCTTTTAGTAATTAATTTTTATAAGGTGTAATATAAGTTATATTTTAGAATATAAATGTTATTTAGAAAGATAAAAAGCTTCCCTACATCTTGGTATTTTTCTCATAATTTTTAGACATCAAATGAATTAAATTATTTAAGACACAATGATGATGCAGTAATTATCTTATTAATGAAATATTGACATAATTGATGTTATAAATACCCAAATAAATGTAATTTGATACTTTTTATGAATTACAATAATTTTATATGTTAATATGATATGTCAGTGTTGATTTAATTAACTTTTTTCTAACTAATAATTCTGTTATGATTTTCACAAAAATCAATTACCAAATAGTGTCAAAATTGACATAAAATAGTTTTTAAAACAAATATTATATTATTAATTGGAATTATTTTCCTAAAAATCTAAGGTTCGGAAAAGATACTTATATCATGATAGGTGTATCATTAATGGACCACTTGGGAGTCTCTTAGATGTATATTGTATGTTTATTAACTATATAATATAAAAATACAAAGTGACATGGTAAATGTCAATCTAATTAACTAAGAGTTAAAACTAAAATATAAGGTTAATATAATGACCTAAACTTGTCTAAATTATATTGGATGAGAGGATTTAGACCCATTATTACCTTATAATAAAAATAAATAAATTTTGTACTATTAAAAACCGAATATGACTTTATAATAAAATAATATTTTTAGTTTTTCCAAAGGTGCCTCTCTCATCCCTTATAAAAGGGAACCTCCTCCCTCTCTTTCTCACACCACTTTGAGCCTTCAAGCTCGTCCAAAACCTGCCAATTTATCTTCTCCACTTCTATATAAACATCCTAGAGGTCCTGGTATTCTTCAAAGACCAATTTTAGTGCCCTAATAGGAGGCCTGAAAGAGGAGCTTCAAAGAAGAGGTATTGTCCGTTACCGATTCTTTCAACTTTATTTCTTCTACCACTTCTTCTTCTTCGGTTGTTTCATTATGAAGTAATAACATCAGTATCACTAATATACTGATATGTTATTATAAGTATGAAACAACCCTATTTCACCATCTATCCATCCTACGGAAAATGAAATCACCGCGCGTGCGTACGTACGGAATACCGTCTCCACGACGCGATTAGATTCATTCTAAATGATTAACCATTCATAAATGATTATAAAGTATATATAATAAGTAATCATTAAATATATGACATAATAATGATAATGTCTTGATGTATATATATATGTATGTCATCCAATTAATTCCATTCAATTCAACGAGGAAACGAAAACAACATTCATGCGTACGTACGGCCTACCGTCTCCATGAATGGTGTATTTCTTTCCATTTATCGATCTATTATATATATGTATATTCTGAATATATATTATATATAATTCATGTTATATATTCTGTAATTAAGTAATCATGATCTAAGTAATCATATGAATAATTACAAGTCAAAACACGGACGACAAATGAAATGATTTTACCCAAAACACTCTTTAACATGGAATTTAAAAAAGAACGGGTAATATAAAGTCAAAAGTGTACCATATATGATATCATAACAATGAATATGATTCTATAATAAGTCAATGACATTATTTAAACCATTATACATGAGGTTTGGATACGTACGAATCATATCGGACCTAAGGTAAGGGATAACTTTTCCAATCTCGTTCTTATCTGAGATTGTTTATTCGTAAGTATTTACTGGTGTTATTGTTCTCATCCATGTCCATGTTTCCTAAAAATGGTTTCATGTATTTTTAATGTCATTTTTACCCATTTTTGACATTTACTACATGGTATGTATGGAATCATTCTTTTACGAGGTACTTTTTGACTTTTCTGGCAAAAGTACGAGAAGAATGTTTTTTTAACTTGTACGACACGAACAGATTTTTACGGTTTTATAAAGCCTTATTTTCATGAAGCTTCCTCCAAAATATTTCATGACTATTTTCAACAAATTACTTTTCTTTTAAAATTCCATGACATTTTTTGAAAATAAAATGATTTTGAAGAAAAAAAGGATATTTTCCTCAAGAATTCATTTCAAGTGTTTTATCAAAACCATTTTTCATCTAAGATGACATTATTTCATATGTGCATGTTTCAAGTATAATGTCTCTATGATTTACATGGTTTCACTTTTCTTATTATGAAATGATATCCATTTATTTTATAAGGATTATGTGATGATGGGATGATGTTTATGAAACCCATTTTATTTATTGGGTTTTTATGAATGATGTATGTTTATTTTGTGGCACAAGTAAGAATGATTTCATTATGAGATGGGTGAGACCTATATCTCCCTACAATGCATTGGGTAAAGATTTATATCTCATGATATAGACATGGCTGGAATGGTAAGTTAATCCAGTTTAGTATTACAGGACTGGAACGAGGAGTGAACTCGATTCAGAAAGGGACTTTGTCCACTAAGATGGTCTTGGGTGCAATGCCTTGGATACTATGGAAATAATTACATGTGCTTAATGGATGCCAAAATTACATGTTTTATTCCCATTCTATATTATCATGATTTATGTTCCATTATGATCTATGCCTTATGTACTTCCATGATTAAATTCATTGCTCAAGATTTTGATGTTTAAACATTTTGTTCATGTTTTTATGTTCAAATATATATGGTATGTTTTATTTTATCCATGCTTACCCTTACTGAGCATTTGAGCTCACCCTTTTTATGTTTTATTTTCCCCCAGGATTAAAAGAATGTTTTTAGGTAAGGAAACAAAAAGTGGAAGATATTTAGGAGAGATGTTGAAGATCTTTCACCACGATTAGATGATTAAGTTCCAAGTTTCCAAAGACAATAAACTATTACGGTCCTTGTGTGTCTGTTTTGTTATGTATTATGTATTTCGCAAAAGTAATCTAAAATCTATGTACATCAAGCTTCGGGTATCTACCTAGACAACCTCATATAGATGTTTAAGGATCTTTATAGGGAAACAAAATGCCTTCTTTTGATGGTATTACTTAGAATAAAGGATGAACAAAGAGCTTTGAGATTATCCCTATTTTTTATCCTTATAATGGAACAATGTTTTCATCTCAAGTTAAAATGATTGATATGTTTGTTAAGTCATGGGTTAACATAGCAGATGATTTTACATTGGTTGTTAATAGATATCCTTTCAAGGATGGATTAATTATGGACATAAGGGATGACCATGATGGTGGGGAATCTGATGATTTTCACAATATATGGAGGATTATTCACAGGTTAACATAGAGTAAACCTGATGGAATGAACAAAAAATTATTTCATTTAAAAACCAAAAAGGGAAGGCCAAGTTGGATATTGCCACATTCAAACAAAAAAAGGCCTGCATATTTATTAATCTAAATTAATTTAACTCTTCCCCTATGATGGAAAATGAGATGGAATTTGTTCCTTCTTGAAATTCATGTTCATTTAATCCCATTGAATCTCATAGGGATTCATTGGTAAGAAATATAGTTTTGAATTAATCAACTACTTCTTCTTCTCCTCCACTTTCCTGTCATGCAGTTGATAGCTCAATGGTTGGACAACCACATTGTATTCTTGATTGTATAAATTATATAGAAAATGGAATACTAATTCCATTGGATCATGTCTTCAGTGTACCAATGGATCATCAGGGGCCTCCATTGGTTTTAGAATCGAATCATGATATGGAAGGTTCAAATGATGTTGTTTCTAAATCCTTAGTCTCAAGAATAGATGTTGTTGAAGGGGAATGTATTACTATGGATCGTGGAAGGAAGTCTATGGATTCTATCCTTGGTGGAATGAAGTATCTCATTGTCTTGAATTTTTAGCAGGAAATTTGTTTGGTTTCGAAACCTACAAAGGGTAGGGAGGTCCATATTGCTGATGTTGCTTTGCCTTTGGATCCAGGTGAAGAGCGAGTAGGGAGTGTTGCTACATCTTCTAGGACATGTGCTAGATTTTCTTTAGTACAAACTATTTTTGTGTAGGCTGCAAAAATAATTTCATTAAAAGGTTAGTACATATAAGACATTTGATTTTCTTACATTTGGAAGTAGTGAGGAGGACAGATAACACAATGATTGTGTGCTTGATGGAAAAAAATGGTCGTTGCTAGTGATGAAGGACTCTTGAATGATAGAGGTGGGTCGTGGTTGCAGATAAAAACATAGAGAAGGGTATAAGATCCTCATGGTCAGAGTGGGCACACCTCTCACCATATCCTAAGTACCAGATCCCAAGTCACTTGATTTTTGCTGATCTCTTTTTATGTTGTTTTTCTTGTGGACATTTGATACTTTATATGTTCCTCTTTTTTTCTTTTTTTTTAATTAAGGGGCCTCCTAGCCTCAGATTATTTTAAAAATAATATTTATATATTAATATAATTATATATATATATATAATTTTATATATTTCTATAATTATATTTATATATATATATTATCATATAAGTATATATACATATAAATATAACAAATATATTTATTATTTAAATATATTTACCATACTTTTATAATTATTTAAATAAATATATTTATATTTATAATTATAAATAAATATATTTATATAATTATAAATATATAGTTTTTAATTATATATATTTATCTTTTTTTATATATTTATATAATTATATATATATATATTAATATATAAATAAATATAAATATAAATATATTTATTTTTTCATTATATTTATTATAATTTTATATTTATTTATTTATTTATTTACTTATTTATAATTATAATTATAAGTAAATATATTTATAAAAACTTCTATATATTTATAAAAATATTTATATAATTATAAATATTTCTATATTTATATATATTTATATAATTATAAACATTTATATAATTATATATATATATTAATATATAAATACAAATAATTATAAATATAATAAATGTATTTATTATTTTAATATATTTAGAAATAAATATATAATTATTTAAATATATAATTATTTATTTATAATTTTATAAATACATTTTTTAAACCATTACAAACATTTATAATTTTATAGTTATTTATTTAAATACATGCCATACATACACATGCACGCATGTTATATATATTTATATGTACATCCCACATACATTTGTATGTATATATACATACACATACATACATATGTACATGTACATCATCTATATATGCACATACAAAAACACACACACACACACACATCATAATGAATACACATATATGTGCATAGAAATTGATATATATATATATATATATATATAAGATCAAATATCACATATTAACAATACACCATTTATATTTATATATTTTTTTTAATTATTAAAAAATATATATTAATATATCATATTTATATTAGTTATATAGATGTACTTTTTTATTAATGTAAATAAATAAACATTAATTTTGAATATAAATATGAATATTATATCTATATCTATATATAAAGAATTTTTTTATTAAATGTTTTTACCAGTTCTTAGAAAAGCGCTGATAAAGATAATCCTTTATCACCGCTAAATAAAGCATTGATAAAGGGTACACTTTTATCAACAATTTTTTTAGCACTAATAAAATTTACCTTTATCAGTACATTTTTTAATGTTGAAAAATGTTACTCTTTTACAAACACATTATATTTATCACCAATAAAGCCCAGTTCTAGCTAAAGTGTGATATGTGGCAGTGTAATAGAATGATATTTTGTAAGTTCCTTTGCTTTTACAATTATAAATGTCATTTTCATAGACACATGTCCATTAAACAGATAAATTTTGAGACTAAGGTTATAAAGGTAAAATGTTATTTATCCTATAAGAATTAGGATGAAAATATTATATCCTTATCACTTAGTTTTAACCTATATTAACTAGATTGACCCTTTACTGAGGTGGTAACTTTTACCACAGTTACTTTTCATATTGAAAAAAATAAAAGGGATATATTTTTTCAAATTTCGACCTCCTAATTCCCAATATGGAATTCCTTTTTTAAGAATAAATTTCTACAAGTGGAAGAAATTAATTGAAGCTTAAAATGAAAAACAAAAAAAAACAGTTTTTTTTTCTGAAAAAAATGCCTCTAATAAAAAAATTATACCAAATTCAAGAATAAATTTCAGTATAAATACTCTAATTTGAATATTTTTAATAAAAAATAACTAATTAAAATTTTAAACTAATAAAAAATATAATTTCACTTTCTAATTACTTAAAAAATAAAATATATTTTTCAATTAAAATCAATACTTTTCACTATTTAGTGAAAAAATCAAACTTTTCAGAAAAATTTAAATTTTTTTATAATATATTTATGAAATACTAATTTGAAAAATGATATCATTGTTATAGAAAAAAATTATTAGATTTTCTAGAAATGAATTGTAATGTTTTCTCACAAAAATCAATATAAATCATTTTTGAAGAAAATATATTTTTTAAAGAATCAAGTAAATTTCTCAAAATTGATTCCTTACTTTATAAGTATTAATCAATAAATTTTTATTGAGTAGAACCATTATATTTATTTCATAATGTGGTTAATCCTATTTATACCCACTAATTTAATAGCTGTGTAATTACTATAACATTAAAATAATAGTATTTCATGGTTTGTTTATGATTAGTGCTATGTATTGTATATGATATCAAACATAGTGTTCATATTTGAATATATGAAGGTTTTAGATGTTGTTATTGGTCTCAAATACTTTGGTCCACCTATGTTGGATTATATCTTGTTTTTCATTGTACATTCTTTCTTCCTCTATATAACTTTGTTTTGGAATGTTGTATATAATTTTTATATTCCATATGCTCATTGTTTGGTTTATTATGGAAAAAATAATCCCCAAATGTAGTTCTTGATTCCCAGGAACTTATCATCAGCCCATGGGGACCAGGAACACTCTTAGAGCCTTACCATATAACTAATTGGGTGTTTGATTTAGGTATCACCCAGGTTAGTTCATGGAAATTTTTTTATTTATTAAAGGTTTAAAAAATAATTTAATAAGTATCTCATAATGTTGTGGTGAAAATATGAATGTAAAATTTTAAAATGAAAATTTAATTATTTTCAAAGAAGAATGTATCTTGTTTTATGAAAAAGAAAGGGAAATATTTAATTAATTAATTTTTTGAGTTTATTCAATATAATGTAAACTATTTAAATAATGTACAATCTGAAAATATTTTATGACAATGAATATTTGGTCATGAAAATTTTAGGTTTTTACATAGGATTTACAAAATGAAAAAGGTGTTAGATCTGCCCATGTTGAAACTAGACAACAACTATTCATGAAATTCATGCTTAATAAGAATGCAATATAAAGAGTCATTCACGTTTTTCCAAGAGGTAAAAACTTCCAAACTTATTCATCTTTTACATTTGGATATATTTGGCCCCATGGAAACTACTATTGTTGGAGAAAAATGAATTGTTTGTTATTGTTGATGACTATAGTATATTTACATGGGCTTGTTTTCTTGCACATATATCTAAGACTTTGTCTAAATTTATTTTATATCATAAATTAGTTCAAAATGAAAAATTTTATTTAATTTTATCAATTAAAATTGATGGGGGAGGTGGGGTTTTAAATATTAATTTTGATAAATTAGATGATGATAATTGGTATAGTCATAAATTTTTATCCCTTAGGTCTCTGAAACAAAATGGTGTGGTTTAAAGAAAAAAAAACAATTAATAATAAATTACTGGGACAATGTTAAAGGAGTTATCTTTTCCAAGAAAATTTCTAGGTAGAATATTTTAACTTATCCTATCATTATTTTAATTAAATTCTACTTTGGCCATTTTTAATGATAAAATCTTATGAAATATGGAATTTTACGAATCCTAGAATTGGTTATTTCAAAGTATTTTTCTTTAAATTTTACATTATTAATAAAAAATATTCTTTAGGGAAATTTTATTCAAAATCTGTTGAAGGGGTTTTTACAGGATATTTATGTTCAATTAATGAATATAGAGTTTATAACAAAAGAAAAATTGTAGTTGAAGAATATTTTAATGTTGAATTTGATGAAAATAATCTAAAGGACAGAAAAAGCTGATTTAAAAAAGGTGAAGGAATATTTTAGATAATTTAAAATTATTGAACCCAAATTGAATGAATTTATTGAGGAGGAGATTATCTCCCATGAACAATATTTTAAATTTCATAATGATCATCTGGTTGAAAATGTAATTGCTGATGTAATTGTTTATGTTCTAACCTAAAATTCCTTAAGATTTTTTTTCTTATCAAGACTCTATTTCTAATTTATTTCTCAAAATATTGATGAAGATATATCTGATTCAATATGGATTATGAATATGTATGAATAATGAAATCATTTTTAAAGGAATGGTGTCCAGACCTTAGTTGAACCCCAAAGGATCAAAATATTTTTAACCCAAAATGGATCTTTAGAAACAAGTATGTTTAGTATGGTACAATAATTATAAAAAAAGTTAGATGGACAAAGGATATAATAAATAAGAAGGAATTAATTTTGAAGAACCATTTTTACTATTTTCTTGATTAAAATATATAACAATTCTTTTTAAATATGAACCTCACTATGGAATTAATTTTTTTCAAATTGATGAAAAAGTGAATTTTTGAGTTGATATATTTTCAAAAAAAGTTAAAAATCATCCCCTAAATTTTGAGAATGATTTAAACATAAAAAATATATTTGAAAATTTAAAAATCTCAATATTGTTTTAAATAATATCCTTGAGTTTGGTATGGGAGACTGTCATTATATATTTTCAATAATGGTTTGGAAAAGGGAATTACAGATCAAACATTATTTGTTAAAATGTATTCAAAAGATGCATTTTTTCTGAAACATATATATTGAAAATATTATATTTTTATCCTCAAGTGATTTAATTTGTAATGAATTTTTAACCTAATATGTTTAGAGTTTTACATGAGCCTTATGGGTGAAATTATGTTCATTTTCATATTATAAATAGTTCAAATGAAATATGGTATATTTTTAAATCAATATACATATACTAAATAATTTATTTAAAGTATTGTTCATTATTGTTGTAAAATCTCCAATATTTCAATAATAACTTATTTTAATATTTATGATGATGAATTTGGAAATCCTATTGACAACAAAATGTTTAGATAAATGAATAGTAGATTTTTTTATTTGATATAATCTAGAATAGATTTTATATTTACAATATTTATATTTTCTATATTATAATCTAATTTTAAAATAAATTCATTTAAAAGTAGTTGAAATAGTAATTAATTATGTTAAAGGATTTTAGTATCTAAAATTATTTTATCTTATATATAATTCATTTGAAAAAACTAGTTTTTAAAATATTGATTTTGGTGTTTCAAAAATAAATAAAAAATTCACAACAAGTATGTGTTAATTTCTTGATAAATGTTTAGTTTCATCGAGTTCCATGAAACAAAAATTTTGAATATTTATTAACTGCGGAGAGTAATTATGTCACTGAACCATGTTGTTTTTCATATTATTTTTGTATTAAACAAACACTCTTTGATTTTGATTTTAATTTTGATAAGATCTCAATTATTTTATAATAGTTATGAAATTTATTTCTCTAATTTTTTTTGCAGAAATATTGGACTAAACACATTGATTTGAGGTATCAATTTCATAGAGATCATATTCAAAAACGAAATATTATATTATAATTTATTCCTAGATAAGATCAACAAGATTAAATTTTTACTAAAAACTTGGATTTATCTAAGTTAGATAAAGTAAAATTTTAACTTGGTATGATGTAAATATAAATTTAGATAATATTTTAATGGGGAAATATTATAATTCTCTCTAGATTATACTATCATAGTTGGATACTATTTTATTCAATGAATATCATTCATTGATAATATTTAAATGTTTTCATGGATCCTTGAGGCTTATAAAATATTTTTATAAATGAATTTATACTATTATAAACAATTATATTATTACATATGTACAAATTATTTAGAAATGCATTAATTTTGGGACATCCTAGTTATGTGTTCAATATAACTTTTATGTAAGGTTATTTCCTTTTAATTATTTAGGTGGAACTTTTTGTGTTCAAATTTAATTAGAGTGGTTAGTTTATTTCCCAGTAATGTCAATTTATATTAAGGGAAATATATTTATCCTTACACTATTGTTACATTTAAGGACACATTTGTGTAATATTTGAGATCAATTTCAAAACGGGGGATATTTTTTTTTTCGAATTTACATTTGTTTTTTAATTATCGATAAGGGGAGAATATTTAAGTGGATCCTTGATCCACATTGTTTAGTTATGTTTTTATAATTAGAATATCTTTTATTGCATAATTATAATTTCTCATATCTTTAATATCAACCATTTATTATATCTAACATGATTTAATAAAAGTA
Source organism: Viscum album (assembly GCA_963277665.1). Classification (NCBI taxonomy): domain Eukaryota; kingdom Viridiplantae; phylum Streptophyta; class Magnoliopsida; order Santalales; family Viscaceae; genus Viscum; species Viscum album. The sequence goes on along the minus strand of OY728136.1, from coordinate 1,957,415,616 downwards.
TTTTATTATTATGTTTATACATAATGTTATTGTACATAATTAATTACTATTCTGAAGTTTTTATTTATTTTGGAGATAAATCCATCACTATACTTGTTAAAATCATATATATAGTTAGTTTTTAGATTTTTCTACTAATTAAAATTTAAAAATTTATGCAGTAGATAGTGCGCAAAAATTTGGAAAATTCTATAATTGATCACAAAAATAAAAACCAATTTGCCATAAAAAGAAATACAAAATTATATTAAGAATGAAAATTAACTAAACATAATAAACAAAATTGTACAAAAAAATGAATAAAAAATGAATAACTGTAATAGGAAAAATGAATAGACCATGAGAAGAAAAATGAACTGATTACAAGAAGAAAAATAAACCTACTGTATAGAGAAAAATGAACCTACTATAAGAAGAAAAATCGACCTACCATATGAAGTTAAAATCTATCAATTCATTACACCCACCTTATGACCAACAATCACTTAATTACTGTCATATTTTAGTTCAAAACATTCCATGTTTTACTTATTCCATTATATTATAAATTATTACATGTTTGTTTCATGTGTTTCTCTTGATTTAATTATTCCATAAATAATAAATTTTTATTTTGAAGTTGTATTATTTTTTAGAGATATTTTATGCTATATTTAAACAATATTAAATGTGATCATATATGTATTGATATATGCACCATTTTCTTATTACTTGATATATATAAATTTTAATTATTTGAGATATGAAAATTATATCTCTCTTATATTTGGGAAAGTTTCAAGAACATTTCTTTTTGTTTTTAAGAGTTTATTTACTAATGTATTAAACATTTTAACGAATTGTATTGTACAAAATATAAATTATCAAAGATAACCCTTGTTGGAATAATTTTTATGTGAATTCAATGAATAAATAACATGTTACTTTGGGATGGGTGAAAGTCACTCTATATATCAAGTTCAAAAAAACTAGATCAACATAACATGTTCAAGTATATTATTGAATTGTATTATGTGATACATCTTGGTGATCAATTACTACTCCTGGTTAAAATTCAATAGTTTGATCCATTACTTATGGGGAAAATTTCTTCCTTGACACTCTGGTCATTTCTTATCTATCTATTTTATATAGTTATTTTATGTTTCTATTATTATCTATTATTAATTGTTTTATGTTATAATACCCATAAAATGTAGAAGGTGGGTTATACTACCCAATAGAAAAGGTTCAGATTCTTCCATTACTTGAAAAAGGTATGGGGATCAGTTGTTCCTTGGTTTTTCTAAAAGGAAGGGTTTGGTTATACATCCACTTCAAATGGTAGCTTCTATGTCATTACATTCGGTGTGAAAAAGGAATGGTTATCAGGTTATGCCAACAGGTGTGAAAAAAAATTATTATGTTTTGTCTCTAGGTCTTAATAAGGATATTGTAAAGGGTTTGAATCCATTAAAAAGTTATAGAGTCCATTATAGTGGGTTTTATATCTCTCCATGTTTGATAGGGATGAAGAGTAGAGTAGGATCATTTAGATTCTAACTACTATAATAATAATTGTGTTGATTTCTATTTTTTATTTCCACTACATTATTCAAACATTGAGAAGTGCATAAGGAATTTTTTAAAAGTTCAATTCTCCCCCTCTTGAACATTTCTCCATTATCATCTGGACATAAAAATGAAAAACCATAAGATCTATATTTATATATATCACTATAGGATATCTTTTACTGTCACGTATGGGAGTTCTCATCTTTTCCATGTAGAGTGAGTTCCACATTCGATTTGGGTAGAAACCCTATTTTGGAAGTTTGAAGGCTTACATTTAAGGTTTCACCTTTATTACAAGAAGCCAAAGAGGGGGATTCAAGTAGTGTGTTACCTCCCATTATCTGAGGTTTCCTTAAGGGTTTTTGATGACTTCTTAGGTTTTCCAACTAAATACAGGGTTGAATTTTTTGTTGATTTTGTTTTACAGATGCAATGGATATTCTTACCATTAAATCATAAGGATATAATATTATTTAAGGAGTTTGAAATCCACCTATATGACTTAGATTCCAAGGGGTTTATTTTCCAAATACTATCTCTATGATCAACCCTAGTTCATTTTTCCCTAGAATTTATATAGTTATATTTGAATATGTGTTAAATATAGAAATATAAATCAAGTCACTATGAATAATAAATATAACTTTACCCATTATGATATTTTCTCAGTTTAAGGGGGTATAATGGGTCCATAAGTTTGATCTTTGGTCAGGTTATCAGTAGCTTAGGATGATAGAAGATGGCATTCTGAAGCCTTATTTTTGAGGTAGGTACAACCACTATTAGTATCTTGTGATTTCATTTGGATTGACTAACAATATTGAAGTTATTATGGAACTAATGAACTAGATATTTCATCAGTATATTGTTTCCTTCATTGTGGTATTCATTGATGAGATTCTAGTGTATTCTAATACTAGTGCGGAGTAAGAACTCAATTCTAGGATCATCTTGGGATTTATTCCATATCATTGACTCTATGATAACCTATATAAGTCTATATTTTGGATATAATAACTAAAATAATTAAGACATGTTGTATCCAAACATGTTGTTTCAGTCAATCTGAAAATCATAAAAAAATTTATGAATTTGGAAGAGTAGAAGAAATTATTTTATATATGAATATTCCTAGGATTGATAGGACACTGCTAGTGGTTCATCAGGGATTTATTAATATTGGAGTCACTATTTACCACACTCATTCGGAAAGATGTGGAATTTTTATGGACTTTAGAATGATAATAATCATTTGATGAGATGAAATAGTTGTGGACCTCAACACCCATCATGATCCTAACCGAGGGCTTACATGGAAATTTGTTATTTTTTGATGTAGTAGGATTGAGTTTGGGATGTGTCCTTATACTAGGTGATCACATATTGTCTTAAAACACTTTTTAATTATAACTTCCTGAGATGAATTATCCCACCAATGATCTTGAGTTGGAAACTGTCTTGAATGAAATATAGTAATGGTGAAATTACATTTTTGGTGATAAGTTTATGGTATACAATAATCTCAAAATCCTTAGATACACTTCTATTAGAATGATTTGACCCTCGGGTAAAGGTAGTTGATGAGATACCTCAAAAAATTCAATTTCAATCACACCTTTACCCTAGGTAAGTGGAATGATTTTTTTAGGAAATAGAGATGGGGCACAAAGGCCAAATCCCATCTATATTGAAGAATTAAACTAATAAGTACAAAAAGTTAGGATATATCACCTCATAAAATGGAATCAAATGATTCCAACAATAGAAAACATTAGAAAGACATAAAGAACCATGGAAATCAACCACATAAGTAAGGTTAGGAGATATACCAAACCCTACAATGAGAGGGTATTCCACATGGATTTAGACCTCTCTTTCAAGGTTTTACTCTCTACTATAGATATTGAAACTCATCTAGAGAACTTATTGCTTCTTTGTACTCCTTTAATGAGACATCACCCACAACAATGGAAATGGAAGAAGAAGAAGTCCTTAACCCATCAAAACAAGTTTGAATACTATCATATTCTTGGGAATCATTATTAGGAAATGAAAAATTCTCAAAAAATTCATCAACCAAACCTTAAAACCTTGATTTATAATTTTATATGTTGAAAAATTACTGAATTTCAGTAGCATCCAAAACAAAGATCTTAGAAGAATCTTTAGGCACTAGAAAAGAACCTGCTTATACATAAGAATCAATTTTCCCAGTACCTACAACAACCACATCCTTTAAACTACCACATAATGACTAAACATGGAAGATTGTTTCATGTTATCAACATCCAAAACAAAATACTTGGAAGAATCTCTAGACACTAGTAAAGAGTCGTCCATATGTACATATTAGTCCATAAAATATTGATTATGAATATAATCCATAACTGAAAATTTCCCATTAAATTTATAAACCACATCCTATGAATTTTCCTATATAGAAGATTCAACCGGTCCAATATATATAGAAGCCACATCCTTTTACCCTTCTTTAGAAATATTCATAATGATGTCCTTCTTTATGTTAGCAGCATCTAAAACACAACTATTAGATGAATCACCAGACAATGGTATAGAAGCACCCACCTCAATCACTTTCCTGTATTTTCATAATTCATAACCACTAAAATTTCTAGAATAAATGTTAGAGGAAATTTTTTTTATAGAAGGATATATAAACTTCTTCTGAAGATGTTCATCCTAATCAGTAATCATATTAATTTTCACATAAGAGGGAGAAAAATCTAAGTCACCCGTGGATTTTTTAGCCAAAAAAAATTATATCATAACTAGTACAAATTTTAGGAGCTAAAGTATTCCCAGCATCAACATAAGTGGGTCCAGAATTTGTAAATCACTAATCAGGTTGAATTTTCTATATAGTTTCCTTATTTATTTTCATATCATATAGAGCAGTCCTCCCCTTCGCAAATTTAATTTCATCATTTACTTGTAAATTATTCCTAAAATCAACACTTTGATTATTTTTTCCAATAGAAAGAATGTCTTCATACTTTAAAGATCCATTATTTGAAAGTTTAAATTTAAATTTAACAATCTCATGAATTTTTTTTTTCAATTATCACATATCAAAAAATTTCATGTATTTATTAATGGAATGTCCAATATTATAACACTTTTGACAAAAAACAGGCGAGTTTTCATCATCAATGTGAAAATCAAAGAGAAATTCATCACCAACCAATACCATTGTATCAGTAATAGGTAGAAACATATCAAATTCAACATGTATACTAGAAAAAAGACCATATATTTATCATTCAGTTTCCTTATCGAACTTTATTGGAATCAAAACTGCACTGGAAACAACCCCTAAGATTTGAAGATGCCATAGGCAACAACTAGGACCAAAGACTTGAATCCAAACCCAAGTGGTAGAACAACCAATAGAATCTTGATTAAAATTTGGATCCTAAAATTTAATGAATAGGAAAACTGTTATGAGAGGGACAAAACCCATACCCCAAGCATGCACCTTCAATTCAGAACAAAGAAAAATGACATAAAAAACATTTACTGAGAGATTCCGTTATCCAGTCCCTGAACCCCTAGAATTTAGTGATCCAACCTTGAATATCTTCAAGATTCGATGAATTTCTCTCTTACTGGGTCACCAACCTATAGATGACTAAGTGCTTACTCTCAACAATTCACTTTGAGATGATTGAGTGTTTTTCCTCAATAAAATAAAATGAACCATTTTTCATAATTTTTCTAGATGGAAAAGACCCAAATCTGTTATTAGTAAAGAATATGGAAGAAGAGGTAAAACCAAAATTTGAATTTCAAACCAAAGAAAGGGACTCATCTAATGAAAGAAGTTTATATGGAGGGGTATATTTCCGATCACACGAAATCGTGCATGCACCTACGATGAATTTATTCCTAGAATCATCTGTATTTGAAATTGAATGAACAAACATATAATTAAATGAAAGGCCATTTACATTGTCATTATTCGAGGGATGATTTTAAGCATATATATAAACAAGAGTGGATATTAAACCCAAATCAGGAAATCCATGGTAGACACTAATGAGGAGAGATCTACCGAAGCTACATTTTGTCAATGATGTAAGTTAAATGTGGTCATTAATTATCTTAAAAAAATATTTACATATCATTATTTTAAGGGATATATTGATGAATGAAACCATATGAGACTTTTTATAGAATTTAATCTTCATGTAAATAAAAATAAGGTATGTATATTCCTTGCTAATTTTTTAACATATTCATCCATCCTTGAACTCATTTCTTAGGAGAAACTAGAAGATAAAGAATTCCACCATATTGGAGGAACTATATATAGTGAGGAGACTACCCATGAGTGGTTTCTAACTTCTAAGGTAATTATATACTTTCGGAACTGGTATGTGGTACCCTTATTAGTGGAAAATGAATTAATAGAGGGATTGCATCAATATTAGTGATTTAGTTATCCAAGTTCCACCAAAATGTGTTGTTATGTGAGACAATGATATTGGAGGATGGGTATGTGGTTGGATATATCTGATTTTGTGTCCCAATGTTATAACTATCAGTAGATTAATGTTGAAAAATAAAAAAAATTAGGTTTTATCTAGACTTTTCATGTCCCTACTTCGAAGTGGGACGTTCTATCAATGGAAAGTATTTGGGTTGTAGTTGATTATTTGAATAAATCTAATATTTCATACAAATCAAGGATTGTAAAAATATGGAGGATCACAAGAAGTTACATTTACAAATGATTATAAAATTTTATGGTTTCCCTTCCACCATTATCTTATATGGAGATCCTCATTTCACCTATAAATTTTGGAAGGGCCTCTAAGGGGTGATGGGGGGCCACTTAAATCTGATCACTATCTACCACATGAAAATATATTTATAGAAAAATAGTACTTTTAGATTAAAAAATATATGATTTAGGATTTTTTGGGGATTTTAGTGGTATATAGGATATACATTTTTTTGAGTTTTCCTTTCATAATAGTTATGAGTTATTTATTTCGGTGACTCTGTTCAAGGACCTTTATGGTCAGCCATAACAGTCTCCCTTATATTGGACTGAGTTGGGTGAATCTTATTTGGTAGGCCCCAACATTTTCTAGGAGTTCAAATAGAAGTTTTTGAAAATTTATAATCATTTTGATATGACTTATAGTCTTTATAAATCATGTTTCATCCTCCATCCTTACCCCTTGTAATTCTCAATGGGTGATCTAGTGTCATTGGGGGTATCACCCCATTTGGTTCACTGATGATTAGGAAAATATGGGAAGATTTACCAATAGTTTTTTGGGACCTTAGAGATACTAGAACAAATTGGGAATGTTTATTATTGGTTTTATTTATCCCCTCAGTTGGTTGTGATTCATGATGTATTATATGTATCTCATCTAAGGAGGTGTTAGAAAAATCCCTCCTATGTGCTGATTTTGAAGGATATTGAGTTGGAAGTGGATGTATCAATCAATGAGAAACTAATTTGCGTTATTGAATCCCAGAAAAAAGTGATTGAAGGGAAGTATATTCAATTTCTTTATAAATTATAGAAGTACCAGAATGATTTGAATGAGATCTCTAAATGGGAAATGCATAAAAAGAGGAAATGACCTTATTTATTCTCAGATCATGTGTCATGTTATCTTTTCAGGGGAATAAAGTGGCACAGTGGGGATAATTTTTACACCCATGATGTAATTTTTGGGTACAAAATGTATTATTTTTGTTATTTTTATCCTTACCTTTCTTTTTGGGACATTATCTTTTGAAATTAGAACAAAATATAAGACAATGACTATTACATAGTTGGTGTAATGTTAGAGAATGTAAGAACCTAGGTTTCTGTATGAGGTAAATAACCCTTATATTTTAGTAAAATGCTTAAATAATTCCTAATGTGAATTCCCTTTGACATCATGGAGGTATCAGGGATATCTGGGGCTTGTTCTGAACCAAGAATCTGAGTTTTTGGGTGAAAAATGCATGGATCATGGTTAGTTAAAACTATCTAGATCAACACAAATGGTCTAAAAAACCTTGGGAGTAATAGGAAGGGAGATGGGGAAGGGAATACATTTTCAGTCAAACCATGTGATTTGGGCCACATGGCCATGTGAAAACCTCTACAATTTTGATAGTGCATTTTTTAAAATGTTTCTGCACGGTTAGTCAAACCATTCTAGGTAACTGTGTGAGTTACCTTCTCCTACAACTAACCATGCATGGTTAGTGTATGGTTTGTTAAACCATGAACTTAAAACAATGATACCTCTTTAATTTTATAATTTTTAATTAAATGGAAATCATTTTTAACCTACTTTTTAAGCTTTTCTTCTTATGCACAACAACTCAACATTTGAAGAACCTCTTTTGATGATTATCCTTGGATTTGAGAGATATATTCCATATGATCTACAATTCAAGAGTATAATATCTCATTCGATCCACATCAATGATTAATTGATTACTTTTTATACATTCTTCATTCTTCTAGATATTGATGATGTTATTTAGGTGCAAGCTGGATTTTCCCAAATTTTAGTTTCTTCATCCATTCTTCATTTTTCATCCGATATGAGCCAAATCAGGTGTTGATAATAGATGAGCACTCGACTATCAATCTATGATAGGTGGCATATAATTTTAATTTTGTTTTTGGTGCTTTATAGACCTAGCTTCTATTTTTCAACCCACCAAATTTTTTGGTGTGGCCATGAAATTGAATTTCCTAATTTAATTAAATGAATTTGACTGATTAGGGATTCCCTTAGGTTCCTTTGAGATGCATTAGTGATGGTTTCCCCACCTAATTCTACCCATGGGGCGTGCCATATAAATTTACCTTGTTTATTCCTTGTTAAACCATCAATGGGATGTGTTCTCATGCTTTCCTTGTTAGTGGAAGCCTAATTATAATTATATGGAATTTAATGGCTTGATTACGAGATATAATACGTCCTTGATTTATATTATAATGAAATTCCATCCTTGAATAGATTAAATGGATTAAGTGGAAATGGTTTTATTGAGTGGGTACACTCATTGGTTTCTTGAATGTTAATTATGGTAAATGAGTGGGTATAGTTGTGGAATGAAATGGTATTGAAATTGATTGAACAGTGGAATGATATGTAATTAAAATGTTAGTATACTATTAGGTTGGTATAGTAAGGGTATTGATTCCATTAGATTCCAAGTATGTTGCTACTTGGATCTTGATGCGATAGTGGATGTCTTGGATAGAGTATGATCCTTGGGTCTTGACTGCATGAGATTCCATGGATCTTGTTACCCCTTGGATCCAACTTGCTTGGACTCACGTAAGACATGTTTGATATAGAAGGCTTCTAGGAATCCAACCAATGCCTAACCAAGTTTTCATAAAGATACTCCTGGGACTCGATGATGATTCCTTGGTCTTCTACACCTCATATCTAGCCCTTCATGGTATGATACATCTGGTATATAGTGTGGTTGTGGTGAATGTGACATGTTTAGTTATATAGCTTGGTCGTGGATGTTCTAATTGTAAGGGTTATATGGAAAGTCCATGGTTTATATGGTTCTATAGTTTATATGGTGAGGACATGATGCTTACATCATTTTTTAGGTAGCTTCATTGTTTGGATCGTGGTCATATTTTTTAGGGATCCTTGAGAGGCTATTTTAGTATTACCGGTTCAGTAGTTTACATGTCAAGGGAATCTTAACTTCTCTTTACTTCTTACATTATTACTTACACATTACTTAGTTTTTTATATTTCACAGCCTGGATTGTATATATTATTGCATGGTTACATAATGGTTTTGTATCTCACACCCTGTTTGGGTCACCGTTGGGTATACAAAAAAACTTTTTGGATGCAGGAAGAGATAGGGGCTAGCACCCATAGTTTGATAGTTGATTTCATTCCATTCATAGAAGAAATAGTGCAAGAGATCAAGACAAGGCTCATGATGCTATTAAAATATAACACTTTTTTGGTCTCTTTTGTGTTTTGGATACAAGTATTGAAATTTACTACTTTTTACATGTTTTTTCTGTTTTGTAGAGACATATATCTTTATCATTACATATATGAGATTCCTTATATCCTTATTATTTATTTTTATCTTTCTTATTTATCAGAAGTCTTCTTATTGTATCTTATTCAACTAATAACTGTTATTACTATTATATTGTGTTACACTTTGGTGATTATTTCATATTCTCCCCATTGAAACACCAAAGCGCACACTATTGGTATGTAGCCTCTAACATTTTGGGAGATGTTCATGAGGCCATGTGACCAACTGGGCTCGAGGCACGGTTGAATGGAATACGGGACTAATATCTGACAAAGTGATATCTGAGTGATTTCATTATTTATTTTCATTACAATTTGTGGAAAATATATAGGAATAGGTAGTTAATAGAGTTTGGTAATGGGATGTGCCTAAAAGTAGCTACTCTGCATACAAGAAAAATCCTAATTGCCTAGAATTAAATTACTGTTTTTTTGGAATTTGACTCTTATAGTTTATTTGATTCCTCCATTAGGTGAAACACATGTATTGTGATATTATTATTGATATGATTATGGTTTATATTGAATTTAAACCTGATGATATGAGGGAGTTCCATCTCATGCATCATATAGGCACTTGTTAGAAATCACATTCCATGCATTATGCCATTCCATCTAGTATGTATTACCTATTCACATGCTATTGTGGTAGGTGTTGTAATATATGTACCTATTGTTTTAATAAATTTTGTGTAGTGCATAGAGAAAGTGACACCATAATTCAATTAATAAGGAGTATGGTCCCTCATGGGCTGAAAATTTATACACTTTTTTATTCAATTATTAAAAGTGAATTGGATATAGTATGAATTATATGGGAACTAAATTTTGTTCATGATGTGATATGGGACCTCCTGGATTGAAACTTGGAAAACGATTTTGATTAAATCTTAAATTAAACTTTGATATAATGGGAAATAATGTTAAATTAAATTGAAATGGAAAAGTGAAATTGGAAGTATAGACTTAGCCTAGACCTGACTTTTGAGTGAGAAAGAGGTAGTGTCTCTAGTGGTTTTTGGTGACTTTTTTTTACAGTACAAACTTTAGGAGATGTCTTTGTGGTATGACTGGGTTTTAGGAGGGTTTTGACATGTTCTATGATTTTTATTTGCAAACTCGGATGTTATTATTTTTAGAGGAAGGCGTTTGGAATTGTTTAGGAATATTTCCAAGATGACCTCCAATCGTATGCCAAGAGGGTGGTGATAATAACACTCTGTAGGAAGTGGGGAAAGGTATACTAATAGATCCTCCTTTAGTTCCAGCATTAGAACTAGTTGTTTTTTTCGACACAGGTGATGAGGCATAGTTCTATGAAGATTTTTATCGCTTCTTGCAGAATTTTTAGGGAGCATTATAACATGCCTTGTCTATGGATGAGTTGAATTGTGTGTTCCAGTAGTTTCATCCTCTAACTTTCTTAGAGGATTTCGGTCCATGGGATACTAATATATGACTTAATACTACACTATCAAGATTTTAGCACGTTGATGCACCTCCTAAGAAGATATTTAATCTAATGAATTACATGCTTTATGGAGAAGAAAAGAGTTGGTGGAATGTTCTGAACATGATGATAGGTTGTGAGATATGGTTTGGTTTTTTTGTCCAAACCATATTCTATGACTAATTATACCCCAAGAATCTTTGGGTAGAGTGGGCTAGTGAATTCTTGCATTTGAAATAGGGAACTATGATTGTTATGGAGTACTCAACATGCTTTTTAGATTTGATACATTTTGCACCGATATACCATACTGATGAGTTATTGAGGGAGAGACACTTTGAGGAGGGTCTCCAATATTGTATTTTATTATAGGTCAATGTGTTCAAATTGAACTCTATTACTGAAATTGAAAATTAGGAACTGATTAAATCGTAGAACATGAGGGAAGATGGGGGCACAAAGCAGGGAAGTGATATATCTCGACCTAGTAGCTCAACTTCCAACGAAAAGAAACAACATTTTGAGGCTTCCTATGAGATAAGTACCAGTCATCCCATGAGTACTAGTAGATAAGTATTTTTTCATTAGTGTGGAAGATGTGGACAAATGAATAATCAATGTCAATACGACCTAGTTGAGTGCCATGATTGTGGCAGGATGGGCTACGTGAAACGTTTTTGTAGGACCTTACCTCTAACTATGATTGGCAGTGAGTCATCTCCGAAACCGCATTTAGGAGTTGGTTTCTCAACTCTATATTAGGTAGGGAGTTAGAGTAGTTCTGGTCAATCAGGATGAGGTAGTGGTGTTCATGGCTAAGGAATCTAGACACCAATTACATTGAGACATTAGATTGAGCCTACTCTGGGCAGTGAGGTTGTGTCATAGGGTTGTGGTTCTGGATAGATCTATTCTTCATAGACTACCCCTAAGGATTAGGGTTCAAAAACATGTATAGTGAGAGATATGATTTTAGTAGCTTCCACTATTTCATCTACTCTTTTTTATATTAGTGCATCACATAGTTTCATATCTGCATGTATGGTGAAAATTCTTGGGCTCATTATACAGTCACATGAGAGCATTATCGTACTTCAAAATTCATTGTGAATTAAAATGGAGGATGTATTTCAGTATAGAGAGTTTACACTTGTGGTTGTTGGGTGTCACTTCAGCTAGAATCTTTATTTCCTTGAGATCATAGTTTTTTACATCATACTCAAAATGGACTAGCAAGTATCTTATCATGCTTATGTTGACTATTATAACTAAAGGGTGAAGTTTACATCACTAGAGGGTTCAATTCATACTATCTAGGGTAAATGTGATGTACAAGAGAGCTGATCTAGACCACAACATCGTGGGCTAGGTAGGATGACATCCTAGATGGCTAGTTTGAATCTGGATAATTAGGAAACATTTTTGATAGATTTTCCTCTAGTGGTTGATCATTTTAGAGATGTGTTCCTATATTCATTTTTTAATTTATGTCTATAGAGAGTGGATAATTTCTCCATTTTTCTAGTTCTAGGAGTTTCACGGGTATCCATTTCTCCTTACAGGATGGTTATGATGGAGTTATAGGAGCTGAAGAGGCAGTTAGAACATTTAGAGACAAAGGGGTTTATACAACCTAGTACTTATTTGTGGGTTTTTTTTGATTTTTTTTTTTGAAAATGGAGGATGATACCCTTAGGATATGTTTTGATTATCAGAAACTAAACCAGATGATGGTTAAAAACTGGTATCCCTTTACAATTATAGATGATATGTTTGATCATCTTTGAGGAACTTAGGTATTCTCAATGATTAATTTGAGATTTGGATATCACCAGGTACATGTTTAACCTACATAAATACTTCATACAACCTTTAATAACATGTATGGTCTGTGTGATTATCTAGTTTTTTCATTTGGTGTGATGAATGTGGCAATGATTTTTATGTAACTGATGAACCAAGTATTCTGTCCTTATCAGGATTCATTTGTGGTGTTTTCAAGGATGATATCTTGGTGTATTATAACAATCGACATGACCTTTCCAAACATATGAATTTCATTTTAGATACACTGAGAGAGAATTAGTTATAGGCTAAGATCACTAATTTCCACTTTTGGATGGATCAAATTCACTTCTTGGGTCATATTTTCTCAGAGACATCAGTATCATTAGACCCAAAGAAGGTGAGATCTATAGTTCCTTTGAACAACCCAATATTGTTTCTGAAATATGAATATTATTTGGGATAAATGGATATTACAGGTGTTTCATATAGGAATTTTCATTCTTAGAAGTGTTGTTTACGATCTTGAATAATAAGGGTGTGAATTTTGTATGGTCATATTCTTGAAAGATAGCCTTTCTGGAGATGAAAGGGATATTGAATTCAGCATTGGACCTAATACTACTAGAGTAGGCCAGGCAGTACAATGTGTATTGTGAAAAGTATGGTATCATGTTCATAGTAGTTCTGATATAGGGGGATATATTTGTGGTGTATGGGTCTTGGAAGATGAAGATACACGAGAGGAACTACTCGATGCATGATCTAGAGTTAGCTGCAGTTGTTCACACATTGGGATATTGGTGATATTACATACTGGGAGAGTGTTTTATGGTGTAAACAGACTAAAAAATCCTCAAGTACATATTTACATAGCCTAATTTGATCATAAGGCATCGATGGTCGGTGGAGTACCTATAGTATTTTGACTTTGAGCTTGCCTACATGTCTAGAAAAGGTAATTAAGTAACTGATTCACTGAGCAGAAGGAATTAGATATAGTTAGTTCAGTAGGCCTGTAGAGAGTGAAGACTTATGGATTTTTTCTTTGAGATGCACTTAGAGGTATAGGATAGTCATGGGTAGAATTTTTAATTTCTTTTAGTTGTAACCTATAACCAACTAGATAATGTAAGGATGAGGGAGCTATTAGACTCATAAGGCCTAGTCCTATGGGAGAGTGTAGTAGGTGAGGACCCACCTTCTAGTTGGACTGTAGGCGAGAATGTGATTTTGTGTATCCATGGTTGTGTTAAGGTTTATGTGAACATATGTGATGAGCTAATGTGGGAATTTCATGCCTCAAATTTGGAAGTGTATCCCAAAATCACCAAGATGTACCGTGACTTGTGCCATTAATACTGGTTCCCAGGTATAAAGTGTGAGGTATCTTGTTTTGTTATGATGTGTTCCACTTGTTATTAGGTGAATGTGTAATATATATGACCATATTGAATTTTATAGCATTTACCTATTACATATTGGAAATGGAATGATATCAGGAGGTAATGATGTTGTGTTGGTTGTTTTTGAAAGGCTCATGAAGGTTTCTCATTTCTAACTGATCAAAGAGACCTTCAGTGTAGATGATATTGGGAGGTTTTATATCCGTGAGATAGTACAACTTCATGGGGTCCCTCATACTATCATTTAAGATAGGAGTGATCACTTTACAACTCGTTTTTGTTAGATTGTTTAGAGTGATTTTGGTACACAGGTTCTTTTGATCATATAATACCGCCCTTAGACTAATGGACATCCATAGTGTAAGAAATAGGTTCTTGAGGACATGCTGTGAGCACGTCCTAGATTTTAGGGGCTCTTGGGAGAGGTATATACCCATAGTTGAGTTTTACTATAATAAATATTACCAAGAAATGATCCAAATGGTTTTAGGAGGCTTTGTACGGTAGGCCATGTTTATCACCCCTATGTTGTTTAGAGGTAGGTGATGCATCTTTATTGAGGAGACGTCTTATGCAAGAGACTTCTGAGATGGTCTAGTTGATTCAGAAGCAGATGGTGACTGCACAATCTCAATAAAACTTTTATGTTGATTTCCGTAGATGACCTCTAGATTTTGAGGCTAGTGATAATGTTTTCTCACGTGTTTCACCAAGGTGGGGATACAATTGAATCATGATACTTGGTAAGCTTTCACCATGACATGTTAGACCATTCGAGATTTTAGGTAGAGTTGGGTTGGTAGCCTATCAGTTGTAGTTACCTCAGAGGTACCACGCCATGCATGATGTCTTCCATGTGTGTTATCTGTGTTGATATTACTCAAACCCGTCTCATGCCTTTCATCCCAAGGAGGTTGAGTTTCAGGAATATGGGTTATTTCAAGAATATCCTATTCATATCGTTGAAAGGATTATGATGTTTCTTCGAGGCAAGTCAATTACTCTACTATGGGTGATATGGAAGCATGCCCGTTTATAGGAAGAGACATTGGAGTGGGAGGCCAAAATACATTTTTAGTGGCCAGAGTTGTTCTTAGATGAATCCTGACCACCCTTTAGAGGATAATTTTGGGATGCATTTCTTTAAGGAGGAATATTTTAAGAACCAGTGAATTTGTATGAGGAACATATCCCTTATTTTTCACTTTATTGTTTAAATATAGACTAATGTGAATTCCCTTTGAGGTCATGGAGGTATTGAGGGTGTCCAGGGATTTTTTGGATCCAAAAACATGATTTTCTGGGTGATAAATGATAGGAACACAATTACATCAAACTATGAGGGGTAGGACCCATGGTCTGATAAACCATGTGAGGCATGAGTAGAGATTAGGGGAAGGCCGCGTGGTTTCATTATAACGATGAAATTTGGTCCACATGGACATGAAACAACCTCTTCAATTTTGACAATGGTTTTCTACATAGTTAGTCAAACCATGCGAGGTAATAGTGTGGGTGCCATTATCTTATATATAAATATGGTTGGTTGGAGCACAGTTTTCCAAACCGTGAACTTAAACCAGGTGAACCCTTTAATTTGTGTTAATTTTATAATTTTTAATTATATTAAAATCATTTTTAACCCAAGTTTTCACCATTTATTTTTATGCACAACAACCCAAAATTTGGAGAAGCTTTTTTGATGACTATCCTTGGATTTGAGATATCTCTTCCATTTAATCTATGATTTAAGCACCGAACATCTCGTTGGATTCGTATAGGTGAGTAATCGATTCTTTCTTCATTGTTCTTTATTATTCTAGATATAATTTCACCTTTTTTGGTGGAAGATAATTTTACCTAATTTCAATTTCATTGTCCATTATCCATTTTTCTACCAATATGAGTTGAATCAGGAGTTGATACTCACTTGAATATCAATCTATGGTAGGTGATTTATACATTTTCAACTGGTTTTTTTCTTTATAGACCAAGATTTCATTGTGTAGCCCACTAGACTTTCTAGCATGGCCCCAAAATTGAACTGGTTAATTGAATTAGATGTATTTGGAACTGTTAGGGATTTAATTAGGTTACATTGACATGCATTGGTGGTGGTTACCCCACCCAAGGCTTCCCATGGGGTGTGCCATATTAATTTACCTTGTTAGTTTCTTGTTAGACAATCCATGGGATGTGTCTCATGTTTTACTTATTAGAGGAATCTTAATTATAATTAAATGTAATTAAATGTATTGATTAGGATATGTACTACTTACTTGATATATGCTATCTTGATATCCCATACTTAAATAGATAAAATGTATTAAGTAGAAATGGTTCGATTCAGTGGGTATACTCCTTGGTTTCTTGAATGTGAATTGTGTTAAATGAGTCAGTATAATCATGGTGACACCTAAGTTGGTATACCAAGGTTCTTGATTCCATTATATTACATGGATGTTTCTCCTTGGATCATGATGTGGTAGTGGATGCCTTAGATAGAGAATGATCCTTAGTTCTTGTTTTTGTGAGATTCCATGGGACTTTCTACCCCTTGGATTCATCTTTCTTTGACTCACATAGGAAAAGTTTGGTATGAAATGCTACCAGGACTCCCAATAGTACCTAATCGAGTTTCCATCGAGACAATCATAGGGCTCGATGAGGACGACTTGGTCTTCCACACCTTGGATCCGAATATTCATGGTATGACACATCTAGTATATGACATTTCCATGGTGAATGTTACATGTTTGGTTATATGGATCAGTTGTGGATGTTCCAACTCTTCTGGTTATACGATAATTTCATGGTAGAATATGTATATACGGAGAGGTTGTGGTGCTTAATCCATTTCTATTGTAGCTTCTTTGTTAGGATCTTGACCATTTTTTGTAGGTAGCATTAAGAAGATATTTAAGTATTACTGCTTCAGTAGTTTACATGCCATGGGAATACTTAATTTTATATACTACCTACCTACTTACTTTAACACTTCTTAGTTTGTTATATTTTACATCCTAGATTGTATACATTGCTGGGTGGTTGTCTATTGGGATTGTATCTCAAAAACTATTTGGGCCGCTATTGGGTACATGAACATACTTTTTGGATGAAAGTAGGGACAGGGGAAATAACCCATAGTTTTAGAATTGATTTCATGCCATGATTAGGAGAAGATTATATTGAGATCAAGATAAAGATCATGATTATATCAGGAGATAACACTTTTTGTTCTATTTAGTGTTTTGGATAAATGTATTGTACTGTAATGATTATTAGATATTTTTCCTATTTTTAAAAGACAAGTATCATTATCATGTCATATATGAGATACCTACTGGATTTTTTATATATTCCTATAATTCTTATTTATCAATTGTCTTCTGGTTGTATCTTCTTCTGTTATTAATTTTTATTACTATCATACTATGTTAAACTCAGGTGATGAGGGAATAATATCTCCAGTAACACACTTAGGACCTCATTGATATTCATAAGTCTCAAGAATTTGGAGAGATGAGCTTGAGGTCAAGTGACCAACTGAGCTCAGGGAACTATTGAGCAACATCCGGGTCTGGGACATTACAGAGAAAACATTTTCAAAACCTTGAAAAACATCTAGTTTTATATCAGTTTTGACTCACTGAATTGGTGAATGGTTTTCCTAACCACGTATTCAATTTTTTTGACATATCGAGGTGTCTCCAATGCCACTTGCATGGCTGGTGCATGGTTTATAAAATTATGCAATCTAGCCTTCCGTCCTTCCCATACATTTAAAAATATGAAATCCATAAAATAATCCCAACAAAATTAAACACCCTCACCTATAATTTTATCTACCACTAATTCCCCACCTCCCTCCTCTCTCATGAATACTCTTTATTCCTCTCATATGGATTTTAATTTTTAGGTTTTATTTAAGGATTATTTAAGTAAATCACATAGGAAGTTATTCCTTATTCACCCTTAGACATAATTTCTTATTTTCATTGATTTTCATTATCCCCTAAGGCCACAATGTCCTATGGTTCATGTTGGAAAAAAATATTTTAGTGTGTTTTGATTTTAGGGAATCCTTTTGATTCATAAGGATATTTTCCCTCTTCATTGGTATATTTTTCTTGATTCTTGATAGTTTATTAGATTTAAGTAGGTTGTCAAATATTCCCCTTTTTTTAGTTGAAATTTTTGGTGAATTTTTTTAAATTAAATTTCAAAAATTCTATAGAAAATATATTATGCTATTTTTTTAGAAAAAGTTATGTGAAAAGTAATGTTTTGATTAATCTCTTGATGTAGGTGATAGAAATGGATTTAAAGTATGATTTATATTAAAATTTTATTTTTTACGAACATTTTAGGGAAAATAATTATTAAAAGAGTTTCTTAAATAGTTAAACTTCATTAGAAACCCTTGGTGTGTGGTTATGAAACCATAAAATGGGAGAAGGTCCCTTTCCAATAGTCATGTTTGTCAACATGAAAAGTGAAATAATTCCAAATATATCTCTATTGGCCAGTGAAGAAATTTTTATAACCATTCCCCTAGTTAAGGGAATTTCCCTAACTAGTGGATTCATTTCATTAGGTGTACATAGAATTAGTGACCTTAAGATGCATTCTCATGTTGTGTGTTTTAAAAGTATGTTTTTATGGTTTCTTCACAAGTTTTACTTGATAAATGTGATGTAAAATGCCACTTGTTTTCTTAAAATATTTTAAAGGATAATTACTTAAATTTATTTCAAAGATAGCATGACTTTTTCATTCTAAAAAAGGTTATATATATATATATTGGATTGTATTAGGGTAGTTTTCTCATACTCAACATATATTAAGAGGTGTACAAAGATATTATTTTATCTGATGTAGGAATGGGAAAGACACCGCTTGAAGGTGGTGAGTTTTTAGGTTAGATTCTTTTGGTTCATAGAGGTGACATGGTGGGATGTTATACCTAGCATCACATGTAAATGGGTTGTAGATAATTCTGTATATTTTTGGTTTAGTTATATTTTACTTACACAAAATATGTATCACCTATTCTTTTTTCCACATTATCACTCATATTTTTAGTTTATGGGTTGCATTAATAGGGTTATTAAATTTGGGAATGTTTTCATATTTCATTTTATTTTTATTTTATACATGAAATGTTTTTTCTTGTTTATTTTTCATTTGTATTTTTTAGTGTGTGAATCACCAATGTTTGGAGAGTTCATCCCAGGTTCTCAGTTAGGACCCTCTTAGTGTATTTATTGGGAGAATGCATTCCCAAGTAGTGTTCTTGATTCCTAGACACTACTTTCTATTCTATAGGGATCATGAATTCTCTTCAAAACTTTTCAGAGGCTGGATTGAGTTCTTGGTTAGGGTTATCCAAGGTTTTTTAATAAAATTTTACATCCATAGATGCTCATATCCATGGAATGAAGTAAAAATATGAACTATAGAAACCATATCTAGAATGGTTTTCTAAGAAGATCATCAAAAATAGGATAATTAATCCACTAAATTTAATGAGTGATCTAGATAACTAACTATATATCCATTCCAAATTCTGATACTAAGTGAAAAAAATAAAAATTCAATATTAAATCCAAAATATTTTCAACATAACATGCTTCTTTTTGTCTGTTTCTAATCCTCATTGTTTTTTATCAGAGTATATGAACCAAAATATCCAATAAAGAACATAAGGATAATACATAATCTCTAGTTTAATCTTTTTTAATTACTATAAATCTTGCATCTACACCTATGCTAGTAAACAACATTCTATCCAGTAACATAAATGACCCGATTGAGTTATCTTTTCTACTATATAAAATTTATCAGTGAGAACATTAATAAAACAAAACTAGCCTCTTCAAACTATGATGAAACTGAGATTTATCATATCTATTAGTTATTTGTGACTCATTCCATCACAATTCAAAGTGTATGGTCTTGAAATGTATGAATGAATCTATTATTTTGGATTCAGACCCAAGAATGTCATATGTTTAGACTTTAGTGACCAAAATCTCACCCTATAAATCAACATCTTTCAGAATATATCAAGAGTTTTCACACTATTAATATGATTGAATTCTCATTTAGTCCCTTACCACCAAGAACCCATACTCTATTAGGATGATTCCTATAACATCCAAGTATTTTCATATATCGATATTACATACTTATAGATGAATATTAAATACATTACACATACACATTCATGAGGATCATAATAGTTTAGTGTATTTGGAGACTGGGTAAAAAATCTTATAATTTGGCAAAATATATTCAACATATCCCATTAAGATCTTTCTCTTTAGAAATATTCACAAAAAAACCCTACTTAAAACTATTTTTCATAACCTGAGGAAAGGAATCTTAAGAAAGGGTGAGATCAAATTCGTAATAAGGGTATGAAAATGAAATATCAATGATAAAATAATAATGAAATGAGAATAAGTGTATGATAACACAATATTAACATTTGAAAATCATAACCAACATATCAAGGATCATAATATTGGGAAATGGAATAAATAATAATTGTATATAAGACATTAATCATAAAGGAATTAATGAATATGGTCCTTGAGGGCATAAACTTTTCATAAGAAATGGAATTGTGGTATACACATAAGCATATAGAATCATTTACATATGTAACACCCCAAGCTTCTACGGTACGTTTCCCTTCGAATAATGCGATAGCGTGTGTTGTACGAAACCTCGAGTTCTAACACACACCACAACTAATTAAACTAGCCATTGTGAATAGTAATACCTACTTTTTGAAATCATATATATATTTTATATTTCAAAATGGACTTCATTTTTGGATTCGGAATATTGAAATTAGCCTAGGGTGAAATTTTGGTACTTTTCGGATAACTTTTATATTTTGATGAATAGTGAAAATTACTAAATTTTAATTAAAAACAACTTTTTAATCAAAATAATTAATAGTGATAAATTGTGAATTTGAGTGGTTTTAAAGTATATTTAGAATATATTTTTACCATTTAATATAATGTTGGTCATTGGACATAATTTTACAATTAAACCGAACATAAACAAGTGTCAATCTTTTGATAGTTATTACCTCTTAAAAACACGCTTTTTGTTTTGACAGTGGGAATTAATTTTAAATTAATTTATGCCACTTCTGTGTTTTGAATTTAGAAAAATGGATTACATATTTGGAATCAGGATGTTCAAATTGTGTAAATAGGTAACTTTTATTTTTAGACATTTTGAATAATTACTGTGGTAAATATTTTATTTACCATGGTTAAGGGTAAATCCGGTAAATAAGGGTTAAAAAATAATATTATAATAATACAAAATTAACCTAAAACGTGTCCTAACCTTATTGGTGGACACATACCCGACAATTAGCATCCTTGGGTCAATTTGGGGACCCCTTGGAGCCACTTGTATGTGGTAGGGACACTTTATATTAATAAAGATAAAAATTGCATAAGCTTACATCTTTTAGAAGAACAATTTTTATATAGGGTTATACATGTTGGATTTTCGATTATAAATATTCATTAGAAAGATAAAAAGATTTCCTACATAATGATATTTTATTTATAATTTTTAGACATCAAATATGTTAAATTATTAATGACACAATAATGATGCAATGTTTACCTCATTAATAAATCATTTAAATAAATAAGATTACAATGATTAAAATATTATCTAAAACCTGTCCAATTCTTATTGGTTGATGTTATTTAGAATATGAGTCATCTTATCTTCGACCTCAATGATTTTTGGACCATTATAAACCGAATATAATTTTATTATAAAGTAATACTTTCACTCTTTCCTAAAGAGCCCCTCCTCTCCCTTATAAAAGGAGACCACTTCTACTCATTCCTCATACCTCTCAAGCCACTTGGCTCGTCCAAACTCTGCCCAAATAAGCTCCCCACATCCCTCTCCTCCTCCTTGAAGCTTCCCCTTAGGCAGAAAGCATTTCAAGAAGTCCTTTGGTTCCAACCAAAGTGAGTTACCTAAATTAAAGGTAACGATTTCTCTTAAATTATTTTCATTTATTTTGCTTCTCCAACCCCCAAACACTTTTTATTTCCTTTCTTTTGTAACAACACCAGTATCCTCAATATACTAGGATGTTGTTATAAGAAGGATTCAAACTACACATACACACAACTCCATCTAATGGATGATGAACATAATGTTTCTGTGGATGGGAAACTAACGCCTCACGAAACGATGATTGTTCAAATACATCTTACCGCCTCTCATGGTGGCCATTATGATGGCACTGTAATTAAATATGATATTAATGATATATATTTTATATATAAGCTTCTGTAATTCCATTTTATTTCATACCATTATTCGTTTCATGTTGTATATACATACGATAATTTCATTTGAGGAAGTGCGGACTACCGCCCCCTTAAAATGATATGACTCGTTCATACCACACATGGAACGTATAAAGGATGGTGTTAATGAACTTAAGTAACATATATAAAATATTATATTATCATGGAATAGTAATATACCTATGTCTCATTTGGATTCAATTATTTTAAAATAAAAATTAAATGGATGTAGCGTTCGCGCGTACGTACGGACTACCGTCTCCACGAACGCGGTGAGATCCATCCTCCATCGTATCCATTCAAGTCTTATTCTCATTTTAGGGTTAAAAATAATGTTAATATCATTCTGATTATGAATAAGATTTAATATATCCATTACGAACATGTCTTACGTAACCAAACATTTAAGAAGAACGAATCGATTATCACATGAAATGACGATAATACAATGTTAAAAGATCATATATGATATCATATTAATGTATATGATTCTTGTATAATTTAATAACAATTATTTCACCATTATACAGGAGGTTAACCGACCCCAAAAAAGGAAAAGTAGAAGGTAAGGGTTTACTTTACAACCTGTTCATTATCCAAGGTTGTTTATACGTAATAATCTACTGGGATCTCTTTATCATCCACATCCATGTTTCTTAAAAATGCATTTCAAAACATTTTTACTATTTACTAGAATATGAGTTAAAGTCATTTATACCCTTTTTGACTTTTATAAGTGGTTTATGAAGGAATCTTTCGGTCGTTTTCAAAACAAGGTCCTTTTTAACCTTTTTGACAGAATTAAGGTAAGAATGTTTTTTTTACTTATACGGCGGGTGCAGCTATTTTCCGCCGTTATAAAATCTTCAAAGTTTCCCTTACAAGCTTATAAGAATATTTTCAAAGAAAATGTTTTATTTTATATGGATCTTAAATTATTTCAAAATAAAAGGAGATATTTCTTTAAAAAAAATTTTGATTTCATCTATGTCAACATCCTTTGATGGATTTTAAGATTATTTGAAGTTGATTTATTATGATACAAAACTTCTATATTGTATTGAAGGTTTTGTGATATGTTTGACTGTGGATGTGCTATTTTTATACCATTCATAGTTTATGGTGAAAGTATTGACATTTCATATGCTATTTTTAATATGAATGTTTATGTTATGTTTAAACCTTTTCATATGGGAATGCATTGGACTTAATATGTGACGGGTGGAGCCCGCTATAGCTCCTCTATGCATCGGTAGGTCTCATGAGACAAACTAGTGTCTTGGCACAAGGCCTTGAAAAAAATCTTATTTGTAGTCTTGGCACGAGGCCTTGACTATGTGGTTATGATAGTCTGGCATTATGCATTCCAACATTATGAAAGTGGTTATTGATTTTTGCATGTGATTATTCGATTAGTAGAATATCCATGTGAATAAGTAAATGGAATTATTTCATTTTATTTATGCCATACCATGTTGAAAGTTCATGTTTGAAAGGTTTTTGTTTTAGTTATACATTGCCTTAAAAGTTTATTCTTATTTATGAAAGTTTCCGCTATATTGTTATCCTTACTGGGCATTTGAGCTCACCCCTTTTCTATGTTTTATTTTTCCCAGGATGTGAAGATGTAAGTTATGAATGACCTGCAGGGATATTATGAGGGGATTATAGTGTGGACTGTGGAAACATTATGTTGTTGTAGTAGTTTTTCATTTTATGATGTAATGTAAAACTTATGAATATATCTAGTATTTCCAAGGCTACTAAACCAATCGGTCATTCGAGATTTGATCTTTCTTGTGATCATGCCAATGTTATGTAATAAGGCACCGACTCTGGGTAACTAGGGTCGGGGCGTTACAGTTGGTATCAGAGGAAGTTTAGTACAAACCTTGGAAGCTAGATTTAGATAAACTCTGATTAGAGCACGTAGACCTAAGATGAAATTTGAGGATTAGTATAGATGAACTTCCTAGAATTTTGGTATTGTAGAGATTTTGTGAGTTTTCCAAGCAATACATCCCTGTCTGGATACGAGCAGGTAGAGGCGGCTCTGGCATAGATGTACCTAGGGGTAAAACCCGAAAACACCGCTTTGAGCTAGACTCGAACGGGAACTGGTGCACGACAACGGGCCTTGCTGCACTCTTGGTTACGACACTCCCGGGGGATATGCTTAGGATAACTCTCATTTTCTTTACAAATCATTTTGAAGGGATTATGAGTATATACTTCCTCAAAGAAAACATTCTTATGATTATGGATTATATCCATAAATAGTTTAATTTATGTTAAGTGTTTTATAAGTATGGGATTATGTATTTTGATTCATAAACTGATCTAGTTTATGCCCTTGTTTAGAAATGGTGCCTAGTGGAAGAAATGGAAACCGTATCAATGCACGCACTCCATGTAGGGATTTCCCTCCTGCTCAAGATAATTATAGTGGGGCTGGTGATGCAACTGGTGCTGATCAGCTAATCACCATACTGGGACAACTTACTCAGGTTATGAATAATAACCTTACCCGTATGGAGCACCCTGATCCGTAGCGTGGAGGATCAATGTTAGATCGATTCATGAGGCAACAACTACCAACGTTCAATGGGAATACAAATCCCTTAGTAGCTGAACAATGGATATTTTCCCTAGAGAAAATATTTCAGGCTTTGGGGAGCAGTGAAAGGGAAAAAGTTATCATGGCAGTTTACCGCCTCACTGGAGATGCTGATCAATGGTGGTCATTGATTCAAAATACGAAGGAAGATGATGAAGTATCAAATATGGAATGGAGGGAGTTCAAATATCTGTTTTTAGAAAAATACTTCCCTCGCGACCATCGAGCAGATATGGAAAGGCAATTTCTGAGTCTGAGACAAAAGGAGGATGAGAATGTCACAAAGTATGAGGCTTACTTTACAAGGTTAGCGAGGTACGCTGGTGATTATATTCATAACCCAAGAAGTAAGATTGATCGTTTCTTTGATGGGTTAAAACCATTTCTCCGTCGAGCGTTAGTCTCACAATCCTTTTCATCGTACGAAGACATTGTCTCATGTGCTATCAAGACCGAAAAGGAATTCTCTAAGTCTTATGACTTTAAAGCAAAGCAAGAGAAGAAGAGACCTGCTGATCAATCTGGGAATGGAAATAAGGGGAAGAAGGGAAAGGTTGAATATCCATCTTGTGGTAAATGCGGGAAGAAACATCCTGGTACTTGCTTAAAGGGAATGGGAGTCTGTTACAAGTGTGGTGAAAAAGGCCACCAAGCTCATGATTGCAAGGGGATGAAGGAAGCTACCAACGTTCAGTGCTACAATTGCAGGGAGATGGGGCATTATGCAAATTCATGTCCTAAGCGTCAGGAGAACTTACCTCAGAAAAGGCCAAGGGATCAAGGCCAGGCTTATGCTATCACTACTGCTGAGGTAGAAGCTCCGAAAGACGTGGTGGCAGGTAATTTAATGGTTTCCTCAAGTTTAGCAAATGCATTATTTGATTCTGGATCATCGCATTGTTTCATATCTTCCCAGTTTGCTAAGAAAATTAGATATTTCCAATTTGATTTAATAAGGGAGTTGTCAGTTAAAACTCCTAAGGGAAGTATCGTTGCAACAAAGTTTTGTGAATCAGTCCCCATTAGAGCACATAAATTTTCTTTATCTGCTGATTTCATCGTCATACCTATGATTGAGTTTGATATAATCCTCGGTATGGACTGGCTTTCGGACTATGATGTGAAGATTTATTGTAAGAAGAAAGAGGTTACGATTCTTGATGATAATGATAAGGAGCACCTTATTTTTAGAGTAGAATCGTCACCACCTAATTCTTATTTAGATCCACCCCCAGTAGCTCAACTTAATTCAATTATTGGGGAGGAAGAGAATGAAATAACTGTCGGTGAGGAAAGGAATGTTCAAATAGAGGATGTACCTGTTGTGAAAGAATTTGTAGATGTATTTCCGGAAGATTTACCTGGACATCCTCCAGAACGAGAAGTTGAGTTTTCTATTGATTTGATTCCTGGATCAAGGCCTATATCGAAGACCCCTTATAGAATGGCCACTGTAGAGTTAGTCGAACTAAAGAAACAACTAGAGGAATTGAGTAATAAGGGATTTATTCGCCCTAGTGTTTCTCCATGGGGAGCCCCTGTTCTTTTTGTTAAAAAGAAAGATGGATCTATGAGGTTATGTATCGACTACAGGGAGATCAATGCTATAACGATAATGAAAAAGTATCCCCTACCTCGTATTGATGATTTATTTGACCAACTGCATGGAGCTCAATACTTTTCAAAGATTGACCATCGATCTGGATACCATCGGTTGTGTGTGAAGAAGGAAGACATTCCGAAAACAGCATTTCGAACCAGGTACGGGCATTACGAGTTTACTGTAATGCTGTTTGGATTGACTAATGCACCCTCTGTATTCATGGATCTAATGAATAGAGTTTTCAAGGAGTATCTCGATGAATTTTTGGTGGTATTTATTGATGATATCTTGGTATACTCCAAAACCTACGAAGATCATGAAAATCACTTGCGCATTATCTTGAAGACTCTGAGGAGGCATGAATTATATAGGAAGTTTAGCAAGTGTGAATTCTGGCTTCAGGAGATTTCTTTTCTTGGCCATATTGTCTCTAAAGATGGAATCTCTGTTGATCCTTCTAAGACCAAGGCAATCCAAGAATGGCCAGCACCTACGAGTATAACTGAGGTACGTAGTTTTATTGGTTTGTCAGGTTATTATCGACGTTTCGTCCAGAATTTTGCCCGATTGGCTAACCCATTAACGAAGCTCACACGTAAAGGGGTTAAATTTGTTTGGAAAAAAGAGTGTGAAGAATGTTTCGAAGAACTGAAGAGAAGATTAGTCAATGCTCCTATATTGACTCTACCATCGGGGAATGATGGGTTCGTTATTTATAGTGATGCATCAAAGAAAGGACTTGGCTGTGTCCTTATGCAGAATGATAGAGTTATTGCCTATGCATCACGATAGTTGAAAATTCATGAACAAAACTATCCTACTCATGATCTTGAGTTAGCAGCTGTGATCTTTGCTTTGAAGATATGGAGGAACTACCTCTATGGTGAAAAATGTGAGATTTATACTGATCACAAGAGTTTGAAGTATATTTTCTCACAAAAAGAACTCAACATGAGGCAAAGGAGATGGCTTGAATTACTCAAGGATTATGATTGCATGATACACTACCACCCAGGGAAGGCAAACAAGGTGGCAGATGCTTTGAGTAGAAAAGACCATGGAGTTTTGAACAATATGAGAATTGAAAGGGATCCAATTTTCATGGATCTAGTGAAGATGGACATGGGAATAACCAGGGAAGGTGAAACATCAATGCTTTTTCAAATGGTTGCCAAACCATCTTTACTAAAAAGGATTAAGAGTTCTCAGACCGATGATGAAGAATTTCAGAAGAAGATTAAAGCTGTGAATGATGGGAGATTGAGAGACTTTGTGTATGAAGATGGAATTTTGAAATTCGGGAAGAGACTTTGTGTTCCCGATTTACCTGATCTAAAAAGGGAATTGGTGGATGACGCTCATAGTTCCAATTTCTCTATACACCCTGGGAGCACCAAAATGTATAGAGATTTGAAGGAACATTTTTGGTGGGACAACATGAAGAGGGAGATTGCTGATTTTGTGTCAAGATGTATGGTTTGTCAACAAGTGAAAGCTGGAAGGCAACAGCCTGGAGGAGTCATGCAACCTCTTCCCATACCGGAGTGGAAATGGGACAATATTACGATGGACTTTGTCATGGGGCTACCAAAGACTCCTAGAAGGAACGATGCAATATGGGTTATTGTTGATCGTCTTACCAAGTCAGCACATTTTCTTTCTATAAGAGAAGATCTACCCCTGGAACATCTAGCAAGACTATATATTAATGAAGTTGTGAGACTTCATGGAGTACCCCTATCGATTGTTTCTGATCGTGATCCCCGTTTTACTTCAAGATTCTGGAAAAGTCTTCAGAAATCCCTGGATACTGAACTTCATTTGAGCACTGCTTACCACCCTCAGACAGAAGGACAATCAGAACGGACTATTCAAACCTTAGAAGACATGTTGAGATCTTGCTCACTTGACTTTCAGGGTATGTGGGATCAATATTTACCACTGGTAGAATTTTCCTATAACAATAGCTTCCATTCGAGTATTCAGATGGCACCATATGAAGCGTTATATGGAAAGAGATGTCGTACACCAACCTGTTGGGATGACGTTGGTGAAAGAAAACTTTTAGGCCCAGAACTGGTGGAGGAAACGGTGGAAAAAGTGAAAGTAATCCAAAATCACATCAAAGCAGCTCAAAGTAGGCAGAAGAGCTATGCCGATAATCGAAGGAAGGATTTGGAATTTCAAGTCGGTGATCATGTTTTCCTGAAGGTATCTCCATGGAAGGGAGACATACGTTTTGGTAAGAAAGGTAAATTGAGTCCCAGGTACATCGGACCTTTCGAAATTCTAGAACGAATTGGGGCTGTAGCTTACCGATTGGCAATGCCGCCAAGTCTCTCCAAAGTTCACGATGTGTTCCACGTATCTCTATTGAGGAGATACATGCCTGACCCAACGCATGTACTCACCTATGAGGAATTAGAACTAGAACCCGATCTTTCCTATTGTGAAGAGCCCGTCAGGATTCTTGATACAAGAGAACAAGTACTGAGAAACCGGACGACGCGTTTGGTAAAAGTTTTGTGGAGAAACCATAAGATGGAAGAGGCAACGTGGGAACCCGAGGAACTTATGATGAAGAACCACCTGAGTCTTTTCATGTGATAAGTATTCTAGAAATTTCGAGGACGAAATTATTTGAAGTAGGGGAGAATGTAACACCCCAAGCTTCTACGGTATGTTTCCCTTCGAATAATGCGATAGCGTGTGTTGTACGAAACCTCGAGTTCTAACACACACCACAACTAATTAAACTAGCCGTTGTGAATAGTAATACCTACTTTTTGAAATAATATATATATTTTATATTTCAAAATGGACTTCATTTTTGGATTCGGAATATTGAAATTAGCCTAGGGGGAAATTTTGGTACTTTTCGGATAACTTTTATATTTTGATGAATAGTAAAAATTACTAAATTTTAATTAAAAACAACTTTTTTAATCAAAATAAGTAATAGTGATAAATTGTGAATTTGAGTGGTTTTAAAGTATATTTAGAATATATTTTTACCATTTAATATAATTTTGGTCATTGGACATAATTTTACAATTAAACCGAACATAAACAAGTGTCAATCTTTTGATAGTTATTACCTCTTAAAAAGACGCTTTTTGTTTTGACAGCGGGAATTAATTTTAAATTAATTTCTGCCACTTCTGTGTTTTGAATTTAGAAAAATGGATTCCATATTTGGAATCAGGATGTTCAAATTGTGTAAATAGGTAACTTTTATTTTTATACAATTTGAATAATTACTGTGGTAAATATTTTATTTACCATGGTTAAGGGTAAATCCGGTAAATAAGGGTTAAAAAATAATATTATAATAATACAAAATTAACCTAAAACGTGTCCTAACCTTATTGGTGGACACATAACCGACCATGAGAATCCTTGGGTCAATTTGGGGACCCCTTGGATCCACTTGTATGTGGTAGGGACACTTTATATTAATAAAGATAAAAATGGCATAAGCTTACATCTTTTAGAAGAACAATTTTTACATAGGGTTATACATGTTGGATTTTCGATTATAAATATTCATTAGAAAGATAAAAAGATTTCATACATAATGATATTTTATTTATAAATTTTAGACATCAAATAAGTTAAATTATTAATGACACAATAATGATGCAATGTTTACCTCATTAATAAATCATTTAAATAAATAAGATTATAATGATTAAAATATTATCTAAAACCTGTCCAATTCTTATTGGTTGATGTTATTTAGAATATGAGTCATCTTATCTTCGACCTCAATGATTTTTGGACCATTATAAACCGAATATAATTATATTATAAAGTAATACTTTCACTCTTTCCTAAAGAGCCCCTCCTCTCCCTTACAAAAGGAGACCACTTCTACTCATTCCTCACACCTCTCAAGCCACTTGGCTCGTCGAAACTCTGCCCAACTAAGCTCCCCACATCCCTATCCTCCTCCTTAAAGCTTCCCCTTAGGCAGAAAGCATTTCAAGAAGTCCTTTGGTTCCATCCAAAGTGAGTTACCTAAATTAAAGGTAACGATTTCTCTTAAATTATTTTCATTTATTTTGCTTCTCCAACCCCCAAACTCTTTTTATTTCCTTTATTTTGTAACAACACCAGTATCCTCAATATACTAGGATGTTGTTATAAGAAGGATTCAAACTACACATACACACAACTCCATATAATGGATGATGAACATAATGTTTCTGTGGATGGCAAACTAACGCCTCACGAAACGATGATTGTTCAAATACATCTTACCGCCTCTCATGGTGGCCATTATGATGGAACTATAATTAAATATGATATTAATGATATATATTTTATATATAAGCTTCTGTAATTCCATTTTATTTCATACCATTATTCGTTTCATGTTGTATATACATACGATAATTTCATTTGAGGAAGTGCGGACTACCGCCCCCTTAAAATGATATGACTCGTTCATACCACACATGGAACGTATAAAGGATGGTGTTAACGAACTTAAGTAACATATATAAAATATTATATTATCATGGAATAGTAATATACCTATGTATCATTTGGATTCAATTCTTTTAAAATAAAAATTAAATGGAAGTAGCGTTCGTGCGTACGTACGGACTACCGTCTCCACGAACGCGGTGAGATCCATCCTCCATCGTATCCATTCAAGTATTATTCTCATTTTAGGGTTAAAAATAATGTTAATATCATTCTGATTATGAATAAGATTTAATCTATCCATTACGAACATGTCTTACATAACCAAACATTTAAGAAGAACGAATCGATTATCACCTGAAACGATGATAATAAAATGTTAAAAGATCATATATGATATCATATTAATGTATATGATTCTTGTATAATTTAATAACAATTATTTCACCATTATACATGAGGTTAACCGACCCCAAAAAAGGAAAAGTACAAGATAAGGGTTTACTTTACAACCTCTTCATTATCCAAGGTTGTTTATACATAATAATCTACTGGGATCTCTTTATCATCCACATCCATGTTTCTTAAAAATGCATTTCAAAACATTTTTACTATTTACTAGAATATGAGTTAAAGTCATTTATACCCTTTTTGAATTTTATAAGTTGTTTATAAAGGAATCTTTCGGTCGTTTTCAAAACAAGGTCCTTTTTAACCTTTTCGACAGAATTAAGGTAAGAATGTTTTTTTTACTTCTACGGCGGGTGCGGCTATTTTCCGCCGTTATAAAATCTTCAAAGTTTCCCTTACAAGCTTATAAGAATATTTTCAAAGAAAATGTTTTATTTTATATGGATCTTAAATTATTTCAAAATAAAAGGAGATATTTCTTTAAAAAGAATTTTGATTTCATCTATGTCAACATCCTTTGATGGATTTTAAGATTATTTGAAGTTGATTTATTATGATACAAAACTTCTATATTGTATTGAAGGTTTTGTGATATGTTTGACTGTGGATGTGCTATTTTTATACCATTCATAGTTTATGGTGAAAGTATTGACATTTCATATGCTAGTTTTAATATGAATGTTTATGTTATGTTTAAACCTTTTCATATGGGAATGCATTGGACTTAATATGTGACGGGTGGAGCCCGCTATAGCTCCTCGATGCATCGGTAGGTCTCATGAGACAAACTAGTGTCTCGGCACAAGGCCTTGACAAAATCTTATTTGTAGTCTTGGCACGAGGCCTTGACTATGTGGTTATGATAGTCTGGCATTATGCATTCCAACATTATGAAAGTGGTTATTGATTTTTGCATGTGATTATTCGATTAGTAGAATATCCATGTGAATAAGTAAATGGCATTATTTCATTTTATTTATGCCATACCATGTTGAAAGTTCATG
Organism: Viscum album; assembly: GCA_963277665.1. NCBI lineage: Eukaryota > Viridiplantae > Streptophyta > Magnoliopsida > Santalales > Viscaceae > Viscum > Viscum album. The sequence continues at coordinate 1,957,382,908 of OY728136.1, read as the reverse complement.
TTTGAATGGTTTTTGTTTTAATTATACATTTCCTTAAAAGTTTTTTCTTATTTATTAAAGTTTCCGCTATATTGTTATCCTTACTGGGCATTTGAGCTCACCCCTTTTCTATGTTTTATTTTTCCCAGGATGTGAAGATGTAAGTTATGAATGACCTGCAGGGATATTATGAAGGGATTATAGTGTGGACTGTGGAAACATTATTTTGTTGTAGTAGTTTTTCATTTTATGATGTAATGTAAAACTTATGAATATATCTAGTATTTCCAAGGCTACTAAACCAATCGGTCTTTCGAGATTTGATCTTTCTTGTGATCATGCCAATGTTATGTAATAATGCACCGACTCTGGGTAACTAGGGTCGGGGCGTTACAACATAGTAGCCAAGTCTAATTTACAAGGATATTACATTGGAATGGGTTCACTCCCAAAACCATCATTGTAGTAAATATTTTCTCCCAAGACCATTATAATGGACCATGTCCCTTATTGAATTGGGTTCACTCTTTATTTAACTCCTATACCTCACATGAGATATAATTTTTTACTCAATGAATTGGAGGGAGATATTGTCCCCACACATAAAATAATGAAAGTCAAACATATGTGTGCTACAAGATCATAAACAATTCATCACATCAGAATCCATGAAAAATATGGGTGTTATAAACATTTCACTGTAAAAAATAAAAATAAATAAGTTTCATAATCATTTAATCATATATTAACTAATGGAAAATAAATTGGTTTCATAATCCATTAATCATTTCATCATATCATAACTCATTGAAAAGTAATGGGCATTGAAAAAATATTTCCATTAAAAATAGAGACCATTCAGAGAAAGAATTAGAATGGTTTCCTAGGATTATATCTGTAGTAAAGCATCAGTAACATAAAAGAATATCAACATAGAGAATTCTTTTGAAAGATAAATTGGAATATTTCTTTAGGAAAATATCCTTTCTACTTTGGAAAAATCATTTTTATATATAAAACATTATCAAAACCATTTTCTTTGAAAATAATATTTAATGATCATTTAAAAACAACTCTCAAATAAAATATCCTTTTCACTTGAAACCAATTTTTAAAAGATAAAAAATTTTCAAAAAAAATTCTTTGAAAGTAAGATTTTTAAATTCTAAAGTAAATTTTATAACATTTATTTTCCATGAAGGTGATTAATTACATTAATGTTGTACACATTTAAAAAAATATTACTTTCACATTTTTGGTAAAAATTGAATGAGTATTGTTTATAAATAGACATGAAGATTTCTTTCAACCTTTTTTTTAAATTTTAAATATTGGTAAAATTTATTTAACAAATCATTTTTATAAGTTAAAAGAATTTTTTTTGAACCACTTTAATAAAACATGGTTTTGGAATAAAAAAGGTTTTCGACCGAAGAGATAAATAACGCTGATTTCTCTTAAAAACATTCTTTTGAATTATTAAGTACATAAAGAAAGGAAAATGAAGGGAAAATGTATTCTAATTAAATAACCATATGAAAGAAAAATTGATGGTTTTCTTGAGATATGGGTTATCATATTTTATCATTGGAAATATAATCATAAACACTTCTGATAAATGATGAGATTTTTAAATAAAATAATTACCACTTTGGTATCTTTGAATCGTAAGCCCCATAAAGAAATAAAATAGAATGAAAATTAAAATATCATGATAATAAATGAATTTAGATATTATATTTCAAATGATTATGCATATACACCTCATTAAATAAGACAAGGGCATAACACAACAAACTTCTCAAAGAAAAAAAATTGAGAAAAAAATACCTTACTGCTTTAGAAAATTTTGAACCGTAAAACCAATAAAACAGTGCTACTAAAAAAGATATGTAAATAAAAATAATTTTCTGGGGAATAATTATAAAAAAAATTAATTGAAATTATACACACCACAAAAAATAAATAGGTGGTGAATATGGTATGTGTCTCATAGAAGTAAAAATCGAGAAAAAAATTTGTTACCTTAAGTCTCAACTTACATCGTACATATTTGAACCTATTATATGATATATATATATATAAGTTTATCATAAATTTGTTAATATATATCTTACCATATATGATATAATTACACCCATTTATTTCTTATTTATTAACACTTACTTGTTAAAGTTACGTTTTAGGTAATAATTGCATCATTTTTCACCAATGTTTTGGTTTGGTGTTTTTAGTCCTTTTACTTTTATCATTGTTCTATAATTTAATGATTTTTAAAAATGAAATAAATATAATATATATTCATTATATATGTATTTATATTAATTCATTAGATTTATAGAAAGAAATGAATTACACCATTCATGAAGACAATAGGTCATACGTACGCATGAATGCTATTTCTATTTTGTTGAAAAATTGAAATAAATAAAATAAAATAAATATGTTATCATTAAATGATAGTATTTATTTAATATGTATCATATATTTTCATTAAAACTATCCTTATTTTGTTAAATTTAAATCATGAATGAATCACATCGCTTTACAAAGCGGCAGTTTGTCATACAGAGGAATGACGTTATCAAATCCTTTATGGAATGGAATGTAAGAAGTTACATGTGATATAATTATTCAATAATTATAATTGAGTTAAAAATATTATTTATATTCACTTAATCTATCATTATTAAAATCCAAGTAAATGAAAAATGAAAAACACATCACATCGGTTTGCGAGGCGGTAGTCCGCTATACATAAGAGTGATGTTATTATTTTCCCAATAGGTTAGGAGCTAGAAGGTAGATGTGGTATCATAGTTTCATAGATATAATAATATCTTAAAAATAATACATAAATATTAAATCCATCATTATATTCATTTGCGATAAGTAGTGATGGAAAAAGAATAACATCGGTTTGCGATGCGGTAATCCACTGTACACATGAATGATGATTTCATATTCTATTTGATAGAAGAGGAGATAGATATAGATCATTAAACTAAAATAAAAACATATAATTTTATTTAATATACTTAGTTTATTATATCATCATGTTTGAATAATAATTTAATTAGGTGGAGGAATAAATTAAATAAAAATCTTGATTAGTGATGTTACCTCTTCTTCAGAGAAAATATTCTAGTATACACCAAAGAAATTCCTAGGATGGAATAATAACCAAAATAATGATGCTAAGAAAAGAATATGAATGTTAGGAATGTATTTGGGTTGGGATTTTCTGAACTAAATGGGTTAGAAAGTGTGAAGAGGAGAGGAGAGGGGGTGTACATTTATTAGTGAGGTGAGTGGCACAGTTAAAATTTTTGAGAATAAAAAGGTGTACCAACGTTTTTCACATATCACATGGATCCAAAATGGGAAATTAAAAAAATACATAATAAAGGTATGAATTAATTATATAAAATGGGTGTTTTAATAGTTTTTGGTCATTTTTAAATCATATCTTTTTAATTTAACCCCCCTCAGTAAACCCATTTTTACTTTATGATGATAAATATTTTTTACTATTTTCAGTATTCAATATGGTAAAAAATTATGATGGACTCATTAGATAATATAAATTATCATGATTAAAAATTTGAAATCCATTTTACCAAATGAAATTCATGTAAGTGGAAGATTAAATTAAAATAGAACATGTAGACCAAAAGAAAAAGGGTGTTTTTGAGAAGTGTATTTTTCAAGCATAATATGATTTTATATTAACTATATGAATAATTATAATAATTTTATGAATATAAATTAAAAATTATTGATATATAATATATATATTTTTTAAAATATTCTTCATTATGGATTATTCTATTTAATTAAAACATATAATCATTATTCAATTTAAAACAGTTTTCAGAAAAATCTATTTTCATACCCCAACAAATCATACTAAAATACAATATAACGTTTATTAAAAAGTAATTAATAGGATTAAATATAAATAAATAATACTTATATTAATTTAAAATAAAATATTTCATTTAAATTTGTTAATTTATTGCAAATAAATGATAGATTTAAAAAATTGATTTTTTTTCATTATTCACTGAAAAATCAATATTTTCAAAAAAATCACAAACATTTCACAATAAGATTTTTTCAATGAAATGATTTCAAAAAATGAAGTGCATTTTATCAAATAAAATTTACCAAAAACTCTATAAATTAATTATAAAATTTTCTCATAAAAATAAATAAAAATATTTTTTGGAGAAAACATACTTTTGATGAATATAATCACTTTACTAAAAATCGATTGATAATTTATTAAGAATTTATAAATAGATTTATATTGAGTAGGAAATTTATATATATATTTCATAAAGTTGTTAATAATATTCATACTCACCTATTTAATGGATAGATAAAAAATTTAATATTTAAAATAATATTATTTCATGTGTTTCTGATGCTTGATATTTTATGTCATGGATGATATTGAAAAAACTCATTATTTCATGTAGCACAAGATAAAATAGATGTTGCATATAATGAAATATATTGATAAAATTTAAACTAATTTGAAAAAATATATTTTATAAAATCTCATGATATAACATTCTACCCCCTTAAAATGAATTGACCACTCAAAATTCATCTCGACCATCAATGGTTTAACAATTGAAAACTACTTCATAGAATAATCCCACAACATATATATGAAAAATAAAACTTCCCCTACAAAAGGAATGTGGAAAATATAAAGGTTACCTAATGTAACCCAAAACTAGGTTTACACATAATAATAACATTGATCGGATAATAAAATATGGATATGGAATTGAAAACTAACTCCCAAGGACTAATATAGAGTGATAGAGAATATGTTAATGAGAAAGGTAACCACCACGAATCCATAAATCTTCAATGAGTTAAAAGGAAATTCATCCCTGAAAAATGAATGTAATATGAAAAAAATTATATATCAGGATCATTTTCTTAAATTTGTGTTGTTTTTATGATAAGATATAGTTACTTGATTTTATTCCATTATATAAGCACAATATCATCCTTTGGTTGAACTTCAATCAATTTCCACTTCATCTCTTACTCAAGGAAATGAAGTTAAATGTAATGACTCGGATTTTTCTGGTTTTATTTTTAAAAAATTTCGGGAAAAATTTTGAGACCAAGCATTGAGATGGTGTGCAATTACGTGGCCTAATGTGCCTAGAATGGTCGGTCAAAAAATTTTATGTTTTTAAATAACACACATGAGTAGTTTTCCTGAAGAAGTTTTATAACTCTAAAATGGGTACCTGGATCAGAAATTTGGGGGATCCATTGCATTCAGGATGGATGGTTTACCCTAGTTGTGACTTAACATTAGTTGGGAAGAGCCTCCAGTGAGAAAAAACAAAAATGGCATAACCATAAATAAAATAATTAAATTATTTTATTTTATTTTTCAAATCCTTATAACTCAAGAACGGTGACTCAGATTGAAAATATGAGACCACTATTGAGCTCGTAAGCACATGATTTCTTTCAGTAGATCCAAACAGTGGCTGACATGGGCCAACTGTGGGAAGTAGTTTTTGGGAAATTACCATAAATAAAATGAATAAATAAATTTTTTTTTTCAAAATACTTATAACTCATAAATGGTAACTCAAATTGGAAATACGAAATTACAGTTGAATTGTGAGGGTGTGATTTACTTATGCAGGGCCTATCCTCGACCAGAACAAGTCGAGGGTTAAAGTTAATTTTGGGGCATTTTAAAGAAAAAGAAAATAAAATTAAGAAATATTATTTTATTCAATAATGTTTCATTACAACTCAATGTTGAGACAACTATTTCATTTCATATAATGAAACAACATAATTATGTGATGACTCAGTGTAACATAAATGATGAAACACAATTCCTCCATTTAATTGTTTAACAGAGATATGAGATCATTGGCATGATCCTAGATTTTTGCTAAGGCTCTAGAGGAGTGGCATTGGCAAGAGGTGAACAATGAAGAAGAAAGAGTCACCAAAAGTTCCTTCCTTACCCTTCGAAACATGTCTTCATCGATGAGAATTTTGGATCATGAATTGACAAACTGTGGTGGAGAGACTCCGTTCTTCATTGGTGAGTGATCTGATTACAGGTAAGGGGTTAATACTAAGCAAATTCTTCACTTCCTCATTATTTGGTTTGAGCGAAAAACATGGATCAACCCATGAAGATGTTGACCTATAGATCTATCATGTGTTTTACAGTATGTGATTTTGACTTCCAGAATTTAAGAGAGTTTGATTCATATGATGTTTTATATTCTTTGTCAAACCTACTAACAAAGACGAACCATGCCCACATGAAAAAAGTTCATGTTCTATTCTTCACGTGTTCTTTGTTTTTTCTTCTTCTCTACATTCTTCCCATTCATTGTGGTGATGATAATCCATGGTCCAGGTGGGACCATAGAGGTGGTATAGCCCACGGCTGGAGGCCACAAGAGATGGTGGTGCTATGAAAACGCCAGCCCGTCAGCCAACGATGGGGGATGCCACGACCAGACGGGCCATGACGACGACAGAGGGCTGCGGCCAGGAAAGGGCTGCCGGTTTGATGGACAGAAGAGGTGAAACCCACGAAAACTCCCAAGAAAGTTGGATCATGGTCGCTGGTAGGCAGCTAGCGGCGGCTCGGTCAGATGCGGCTGGGAGCTATGTCTTGCGGAGGAGGACCACACACCAACTGGACCACGATTGGGACCCCACGAGAAAGCTATGGGGCATTTACACGGTGGTTTTTTGGGTCTAAATAGATGTGGAGAGCACTGTGTCCTAGGATGGACAGAGCTGAAATGCCAGTGTTGGTTAGACCAATGGAAACCGGGCCACTGGGTGGTTCATCTAGAAGAAAACCAACACGCCAGTGTGGGCCCGGCTGGAGGAGGATTGGGCTGCTAAGCGACCCAGCAAGATGGAACCACGACCCAATTCATTGATCCTAGTAGGTCCAATGTGATTGGCTCATAGTCTAGGCTAGACCGAGTCAGACCAGACCCGACTGGGTCCGGTTGGGTTGGTACGGTCTTGCCGGGTCGCACTGGGCTTAGACCAAGCAGCCCCTATTTACAAAAATTCGCATAAAATTTAAAATGTACGTTGATTGATGATCCTTTTATGGTGTTGGGACCCTTGTGATGATTCATTAATTTTAACATACTCTATGTTTTTTTTGTGAAAGTTGGGATATTACAAATGGATTGAAGTGTAGATTTTATGGGAATCAAGCACGCTGTGAGTAAACCTTAGTGGCCTTACAGACCTATGTAAAGAGTGGAACTCAGCGGGCTGGAAGACCTTTCTGATGAGAATACCTTAGTGGACCATCATACCTCAATGATGAGTAGACCTTAGTGTCCTAGAATATGAGCAGACCTTAGTGGCCCAAAAGAAAAGTGGACCTGAGTGGCCCAAAAAACGAGCGGACCTTAGTGGCACAACAGACCTCAGTGACCCAACAAACGAGCAGACATCAGTGGCCCAGAAGACGAGTAGACCTCGAGGACCCAGTAGACCTTAATGACAAGAATTCCTCAGTGGCCCAACAGACCTCAGTGACGAGTGGACCTCAGTCACCGAATAGATGAGTGGACCTCAGTGGCCCAACAGACCTCAATGGAAAGCAGAGCTCAATGGCCCAGTAGATGATTAGACCCAAGTGGTCTAATAGATGAGTGGACCTCAGTGGCCTAGAAAACCTTAGTGAAGAGCATACCTCATTGGCCCGAAAGACCAAATAACTCAGCAGGGATGAGTTCTTGAACAATAAAAGTTGTTAAGTGTTATGAATGCATGTATTACTCTCCTTTCTTTAGATTATACCTATGTGAGATGAATCTAATGACTCTCTTGACTTTGCTTCTTAGAGGCTACAATTTAGGTACCTCTTTGATAGTTTTCATTATGTATTTCTTTGTTGTATAACTTTGTGGTTTGGGGTCCCTACTGAGTTTTTTACTCACCCCTACATGGGCTTCACCCGCATGTGTCGTGTATTGTGTAGATGATCAAAAATTTGACATAATCCTTGGTGGATCGGGGCCAGGTGGTGCATAAAGTGGCCTGATATAGGAGTCATACTTCTAAAACTTCAAACAACTATTTATGTACCTACCATTCAGGTATGGTTTTCTGTGGAGGAATTCCAGAGACCTGTACTTTACTTTCAAGTATCTATTGGGATTGTATTCCGGCCCTATTTACCTTCATTTTTATACTTTCTTACCTTGTGTTTTTCACTTAGTGTTTTCATCATCCAACATATATGGATTGGAGTTGTGTGCATGTGTACAATTACTTAGGCAAATGCCTCCCATTTGTTTGAGATATGCGTACTCAGTTCTAGTCTCTAACCCCTGAACTATGGGAGGCAGGATTGGGGTATCTACAATATGGGCCCTAGGGGGTGGATCGTGATAGAGTAGTATAAAAGGAGGTTGGTTCTACCATAAGAATTCAGAATCACTGAGTTTGGTTTCGGGAAACATTTTTAAGTGTTTTGAGTTTGGCTTTTAGTCCAGGGAATACAGTATTAGTGTGGTGGCCGACGTATCCATACACATGGACCCTAAATTCTATTTTTCAAATCGGTACATGAAAACAATAGTTTCTAGGGAAAACAATGGTACATGCATCATATAGGAATAGGTTGAGTTTTCCATGTTCTTCTTAAGTCATCATACAAGGAATACTCTATTGATCGTGGTACATATTGTTTCGTTTCATGATGCTTCCATGTAGACAACCATCCATGATTCCACCGTGTGATCACGAGGATGATCTTTAGGGTAATGAGAAGGGTATAGGGCTTCATACCAGAGACTACACCACCGGGTGGTGTACCATCTATCCCAAAACTTGTATAGTAGTACATGGTACTCATTGTATCGATAGATGAGATGTGCGGGTTGTGTGTACTTCACTTGTTTTAGCAACAAAGACCCCTCAGGATTCGAGGTGGGCCTGACTCACAGGCGGCTAAGGACTATCTTGAGGTGGTAACCTAGTTTTCCATCTAGTTTGGACACCATTATATAAGACTATGATCCTATCAGTGAGCCTTATACGTGGCTCAACATAGTGATGGATGGGTTTAGATTACCTGATATTATGATGAGGTGACTCTTTTGTGGACAGATCTTTAGAACCTTTATCCAAGAAGGGGATACTTCCATAAAATCTAAGGGCAATGCATTCCCAAGAGCTTTAATAGCATTGGTAGGAAACTATGTCAGTAGCTGAGTATTAATCAAGGTGTACCGACCTTTCAGGTACTCAATGAATATGATTTGACCAATGATTCAAGGCTCAGACCTCTGAGTGAGGTGTGTTTAGTGACATCCAAGCCAACACTATTACTCTGTTCACTCTTACTTATTCTAGGGTTCTTGAATGAACATTGTGGTTGAATGTACCTTGGATGAGAGGATACATCCATTGGATGCCAACAGTGGGAAAGCAGGAGTAGAGACCTCAGAAGCAGAAATCCAACATCTGTCTCAGGGACTTGGACATGTGATACGTTCTGAGAGGAGGTCCCATGATAGAGGATCTATAGCTTAGGGCTCATAGGGTAAGTCTAGTCATCCTATAAAGTGGTAATTTTTTTTAAAAAATGGAAGGGGCATATAATTTGGGATTTTCCAACCCGCCATGCTAATAGTGAATTGGTGGATGAGACACCAAGGAAGAGACAATGACATGAATAAATGAATTTTCAAGGTGAAAGATGTGGAAGAGGAGCTAGGAGAGTGGCAGGAGGTGGTATACAATTTGACATATTACCACCACCACCCCGACATAGTCTACACCAGGCTAAGGGAGTTGGAATATAGAGGAAGGGACAACTGAATGCAGTCAAGGTATATGAACAAAGGGCCCTAGGAATGATTCGAGGTATGATGTGTTTCTATTATTTCCTTCCACATTAATATAAATAGGTTCTAATCATTATTCCTTGTCACAAATCTTGTTTGATACCTAGAGTTTCTAGTTAGACTATTGAATTTACCCTTAATTCTTGAGAAAACTATGGTAGGATACTTGATAGTCACACTTATGCTGACAGTGTGATCTAACCCTTGAGGAGAGAGTTTCGGTTGAAACCTCTTGGTAGCAGTGTTGAGGCCTTACAATGTTAGTTTGGGTATGGACTGGTCATCCAAAGTTTATGGTCAGATTGACTATTTTAGGAAAAAGGATGCAGTATGTCTACAATGATAGAATTGGGTTTTCCTTGGTCGGTGAAAAAGGAAACCCAGGCTTCATGGGATAGACTCATGCATAGGAGGGTTTAGCCGATCACTCTTGATTTAGCCTACCATACCCTCATGGTAGTGGACGTTTTGAGTTTTTAGTTCCCAGCTATAGTGGAGAAGTATGAGAAAATATTTCCAAAATATGTTTCCAAGTTTACCTCTCTACAGGGAGATGGATTTCGGAAACATTCTACACCCTGATATGGCACCAGTATAAACATTAATATATCAGATAGCATTTTCAGAACCTCGTGAGATGAGGGTGTAGGTGTAGGAATTATAGAGGAAGGGATTAGTAATACCCAATGTTTGAGGTTATGTGCGGATTACTAGAACTTCAACAAAGTGGAATGGGATAACAAGTATACACTACCAAAGGGTCGATGAACACATCGATCAGTTAAAAGGGTTCGGCTTTCATGTAGATCTAAAGATTCCCACAAGGTTTTCAGAATTTAGGGAAGAGTTTGACAAGAACCTTGTTCTTGATTTTTCTAGAGGAGGGTGTCAAGTACGTAGTGTTCTGCAATGCATTAGGGACCATACTTGGTTGTGTCCTAATAAAGAGGAAAGTGGTAATTTCTTATAGTTCACGTTAGGTGAGACCACATGATCCAAACTACATGACCCATGATCTTGAGTTGGTATAAATAGTCTTCACACTGAAGATGTGGTCACACTACCTTATGGGTGAATGGTTTACTATCTACTTTAACCAGAAAACTCCCATGTATATCTTCTCTCATAAGGATTTGAACTTGAGATAGAGATGACAGATGGAGTTACTCCAATACTATGACTTAGAAGTAGTCTATACTCTTAGTAAGTGAAACCTGGTATTAGATTCTCTCAGTAAGAGATCCAGTTCATAGTTTCTTAATGAGGAAATTGACCAGTTGGGCTCAGTTCTCCTTCATGGATAGAGATGATACAACTTACCTCAAATCAGTGGTGGTTACCCCTCCACTCTTAAATTGAGTGAAGGAGACACAAATCGATTATAAAAACTAGGAGACTTTAAGTTTTCAGTTGTCCTTGGGGAATACCCTTGATGGATATTCAAAAAATAGGGAGGAATTTGTTCCTTTAATAGGATGTAAAATAGTAGTAGTGGATGCCTAGAGTGACTAGATTCCTTGGGATATGCATGTGGGTGTCATGGAGGACAATAAGGATGACAGAACAGGTTGAAGCAGGGCTTACCTATTGATATAAAAGCTGAGCACTTGTTTAATCAGTTTCGTGGTTTCTCAACATACTATGTTGAGCCCCTATGCTTGAGTGGGGTTTCTCTTTTCTTAGGTTGACAATAAGGGAGTGAGAATGGATATAAATAGACTTCCTGATGGGTTTATCAGGTATATCCTGGGATCATGGTATCATATGGGTGATTGTTGACCAAATCACCAAGTTGATCACTTCTTTGCTTATCGGAAACATATTGTCGTAGAGAGCTTGTGATACCTTTATGTGCAGGTGATAGTTTGACTCCACGGAGTCCCATCAACAATAGTCTCGAGTCGAGATGCATTATTTACATATTGGTTGTGGAAGTGATTACAAGAGGCATTTGGGACTCAACTATGCTTGAGCACAGCTTTCCACCAACAGATAGATGGCTAGAAAGAGTAGACCATTCAGGTCCTAGAGGACATGCTACGTGCTTGCATCCTCTATTTTGGAAGAAGTTGGAAGGATCACTTAAATCTTGTGGAGTTTGCATAAAACAAAATCTACCACTCCACTATTAGTATGAAATCGTTCAAGGCCATGTAGGGGTGACCCTGTAGGTCACCACTTTGCTAGACTGACCCTGTAGAGTTAGCGTTCATGTGCCTAGAGTTGGTGCAGAAAACTATAGAGAAGGTATGAGTCATTGAAGAGCAGATGAAGACTACAAAATCGATTAAAATTCCTATATTGATAGGTTATCAAGACCCTTGGAGTTTTAGGAGGGATATCATGTGTTCTTTCTGGTATCTTCTCAATGTAGGATACACAGATTTTACTAGGGTGAGATGGATGTTGACGATAATTGACTTTTGTAGAGTTTCTAGTGGAGATTGAGGATCGATAAGAGAGGACCCTCCATGGGCGATTGATTTTTTAGTGTATGTTCGGTGGTAGAACATGAATCTATAGGGGATAATGTGGGAACAAGAGGCTCTGGTTCATTCTTGAACCCTTATCTGTTTCAGAATCCCTTGGTTTGGATTTCGGGGATATAATGACTGAAGGTAGGGAGAATGTGATGACTCATACTTTCTTGGTTTTATTTTTAGAAAATCACTGGAAACATTTTGGGACTATGAACTAACACAACATGTGATTCCAAGGCCCGATGTTCCCGGAATGGTCCATGGAAAAATGTTATGTTTTTAAATAGCACCCATAATCCATTTCCCTAATGAAGTAGAATAACTCTAAAATGGGTGCTCGAATCAGAAATATGAGAGAACCATTGAATTATGGATGGTGGGTTTACCCTAGGCGTGACTTAGATTTAGTTGGCATGGGCCTTCGGTGAGGAAACCAAAAAATTGATATAATCAGAATTAAAATAATTATATAAAATAATTATATTTTTTTTCAAATCCTTAGAACTCATGAACTGTGACTCTGATTAAAAACATGAGACCACAGTTGAGCTCGTAAGGGAATTATTTCCATAGGTGAATCCAAACATTGGCTGGCATAGGCCAAATTTGGGAATTAGTTTTTGGGATGTGATCATAAATAAAATTATTAAATAAAATTATTATTATTTTGAATCCTTATAACTCATAAACGATAACTTGGATTTGAAATATGAGAGTACCGTTGAACTTGTGAGGGTGTTCTTTCCATGGGTAGGTCCTAACCATGACCGAAATAGGTCAAGGGTAAAAATTAAATTTTAGGTGTTTTAAAGAAAAATAACATAAACTTAAGAACGTTTATTTTATTCAAAAATGTTTTTCTGCAACCCAACATCGTGCTAGCTGTTTCATTTAACAAAATGAAATAGCGTAACGACATGACAAATCAATATAATAGAAATGCTAAAAAATATTTCCTCTATTTAATTGTTTACCAGAGATATGGGATCATTGGCATGATCCTAGATTTTATCTAAGCCTTAGGAGGAGTGGTGTTAGAAATTAGAGAACGGTGAAAAATGGTGAATCACCACAAGTTCCTTCCTTCCATTTCAAAGGATCTCATCATCGATGAGAACTGAAGATCGAGAATTGATGAATGATGGTAGAGCGACTCTGTTCTTCATCAAAAAGTGATCCAATTCCAGGTAAGGTGTTCAATTATATGTGAATTCCTTCATTCCCCATTCTTTGGTTGGAGTGATGAACCCAGATCAACACATGAACAGGTTGACCCGCAGATCAATCACATGATTTGAGGGATGGGATTTTGACTTGATGAATTTAAGAAAGTTGGATTCACGTGATGTTTTCTATTCTTCTTCAAAACTCCTAGCACAGACGAACCATGACAACATGAAAAATATCGTGGTTTGTACTTTGTGTATTCTTTGTGCATTCTTTTTCACTACCTTATTCCTATTCTTCATGTAGACAGTAATCCACAGTTCAGGAAGGACCACAATAGAGGGATTTCCCATGGGAGGAGGCCATGAGAGGTGGTGGTGCCAGGTGACCATCGGCTCGACAGATGGTGGTGGGGGAGGTCACAGCCAGGAGGGTTGTGACGAAGACAGAGGGCCACAATGATAGAAAGGTCCACTGGCTCAAAGGTTTGTGATGGTGGAACCTATGGAAGCCACCAAGATTATTGGATCAACGCAGCTAACTAGCGGCTGACGATAGCTTGGTCAAACACGACTAGAAGCCGCATCCCACGGTGGGGGACCGCAGTCCAGTGGGATCACTGCAGGGACCCCACAACAGAACCACTATGTTGCACACGACGATCCGTGGGGTCCAAACGGATGTAATGAGCATCACATCATAGGCTGGACTGTGTCGGTCATCAATCAAGGGCCAAACCAAAGGGAACTGGGCCACTGAGTGGACCTTATAGAATAAAACCAACCCTCCAGTGCAAGTCAGGCTAGGTTGGACCAGACCTAGACCCAACTGGCCCATTTTTACAAAAACACCCATATCATTCAAATTGTACGTCTGATTGACGATCCATTTATGGAGTTGGGACACTCACAATGATAAATTACTTTTGAAATACTCCAAATTTGTTTTCTTGGATGTTGGGATAACACTAATGTATTGAGGAGTAGATTCTCCCAAAATCAAGCATTCTGCGAGCGGACCTTAGTGGCCCAACATACCTAAGTGACAAGAAGAACTTAGTGGCCCAACATACCTCAGTGAAAAGAGGAACTCAGTGGCCTAGTAGACCTCAGGGATGAGTGGACCTAAGTGGCCCAACATACGGGATGACCTCAGTGGCCCATCAAACCTTAGTGACAAGTGGACCTTAGTGGCCAAACAGATGAAAAGACCTTAGTGGACCAGCAGACGATCAGATATCAATGGTCCATCAGACATCAATGAGGAGCGGGCCTCAGTGGCCCAACACATCTTACTTATGAGCAGACCATAGTGGCCTTGCAGACGAGTAGACCTCATTGGTCCAGTAGACCTCAGTGATGAACAAACCTCCATGACCGAATATACGAGCGAACCTCAATGGCCCAGCGGATGAGAAGATCTTAGTTTCCCAGCAAACCTCAGTGACGAGTAGACCTCAGTGGCCCAACAATACTCAAGTATGAGTGGAAATCTGTGTACTAGTAGATTATAAGACCTCAGTGGCCCTACATACCTCTATGACTAGTAGACCTCAGTGGCCTAGCAGACCTCAGCGACAAATGGACCTCAGTGGCCCAACCGACCTCAATGATGAGTGGACCTCAGTGGTCCAACAGACCTAATCAATATTTAGGTATGAGTTCTTTATAAATACAAGGTGTTAAGTTTTTTGAATGTTAGTCTTTATTTACATTATTTAGATAATCCCTGTGTGAGCTGACTCTAGTGACTCTCTTGACTGTAATTATTAGAGGTTACACTTTGAGTACCAATTTGGTAGTCTGTTTTGTCTACTGATTTGTGGTATACCTTTGTGGTTTGGGGTCCCTACTAAGTATTGTTTTACTCAACGCTGCAAGGTATTTACCCTCATGTGTCGTGTCTTGTGTAGATGATCGATGCATTAACGATGTCCTTGGTGGACTGGGGCCAAGTGGTTCTTTGAGTGGCTCGACAAAGGACATGTGCTTATGCGACTTCAGGAAGCTGTTTCTATACCTACCCTTTATGTATGGTGTTATACGGATGAGTATTAGAGAATTGTAATTTCCTTTCTTATTTTAGTTGGTCTTGTATTCTGGCCCCGTTTACCTTCAGTTTTATACTATCATACATTGTGTGTTTGTTTACTTAGTGTTTTCTCAATCCTGTATCTAGGTCTTGGAGTTGTGTGGATATGTACAAATACTTTGAAAAATGCCTCCCATTTTTTAGGGATATTCCTAGTCAGTTCTAGTCACCATCCCCTAGACTATGGGAGGTGGGCTTGGGGTATTCATGGCATGGGACTTGGGGGAAGGGTTGTGACAATGATTTTTTTAGGCATGAGGCACTAACAGATCACACGATCCATAATAGAATGATAATGTATTCCTTATATCTCTAGTTATCACAACAAAAAATGGGCACTATAAGTTATTTAATATGCATCATATGGTGAATTAATATATTAATATCTAAAATATCATTCAATGTTTAGGTTTTAACATTCCATAAATGGTTAACCTTATGACCCTTGAAAAATTCAAAATTTATAAATAAGGTCACTAAATTTCCCAAAATCAACATAACTATTAATATTCCAAACATCATTATGTAGATTTTAATTTTCACATACCAAATATATGTATACCTTGGTCATATATTCTTGTGAAATATTATAATAACTATAAGTATCATAAAAAAATGAAAACATGTATTCTTTTAAAAATTTACTCTCTCCTTATTCCATAAATAAAACCATATATTATTGAATATATAACATGAATCCAAAAGTATATAAACTCCACCACTTTATTATCAAATCACTAATCAGTTATAAAGACATCAATACTTTCTATTTTAATTTATCCATATCAATCATCTATTTATCCAAAAGTAACACTATTATTTCAACATCAGAAGTATATTAAGGGTTATCTTCCCATAATCATTTTTCCCTAAAATACCACCTTGCACATAAATCAATTTTCTAGGTCATCGGTAACATTCAACATATTCTTGAAAATATTTATTGCAAAACTACTACAAAAAATCCTTATATATATTATGATTCATATAACTTAATTCTATAATTCCAATATATAAAAAATTCAATCATTCCACCCCATCCTTAATCCATTAACATGGATTCATCATATCATTTCTTCATAATTCTGTTCAAATGTCATTCATAGTCTTTTCATCATCAATAGAAAAACCTTTACTCATACAATCTAAATGATTCTATTCACGAGTTTTCTTTTTAAGACATCAATTCGAATAATTACCATTCTTTCCACATTTAAAACATTAAATAGTCAATGATACCATAGGTAGAACATCATTATCATCCATTGCATGAAGAGAAAATTTTCATTTTTCCTTTGAGATTAATTACTTTATGTACATATTTTTTACAAACAAAATATCTTCTCATCCCTCTAATCCATTTCCTGGAGTGTTTTTTCCCACATTGTAAACATATAGGAAACTAAATATTATTTCCACAATGGTCTCCACTACCTGGATTCTCAGTGAAATCTATCATTCTATTCTTTGGGGATCCCAATAGTTTGTTAAGGTGCATATTATTAATACTATTCCATGATAACTGATTTGGAATAATCATAATAACCTTTAATCCCATTATCATCAAATTTGGATACTCATCATAAAATTGTCCATCACATTCAATGTTAACCTAGTTCCTTCTTATACCTGAAATTTTCTAAAACCAAAAATCATAGTGTGAGAAACAATAATCATAATGAAAAAATGCATAGTCTGAAAAATAATTTATAAGATGTCTAAACCAAGAAATCTTCTTTTATATCTATGATACCTTAGGTTTAACCTAATTTATCCATTATAATCATATATTTAAATCCATCATGATGGTTTATAAAGAAAATTTTATTAACTAAATAATATCCCTCATGATTGTCAAACCAGGTGTGTAGTAATCCAAATTTTCATATACCAGGTAACACTCGAGTCAAGCATGGAATACCTTTCTTTGAGTTACTATCCCAAGGTATCTCTATTCCAGAACCACATCCACTTTTTGTATCTAGAAAAGGATGAGTTTCTAGTAAAACCACACTCATTTATTTAGCATAAAATAGGATGTTCTCATATACTTAGGATTATCCTAAGGGCTCTCACTAATGTTTTAGCATCATATTTTACAAAGTTTAACTAAACCAATCATTTTATACCAACTATATTGACTCTATATTTTCATACATATATATTACATATTTTTAGAATAATATTCAATACGTTAAAATTTTTTTGAGGACCTTAATAGTTTAATTTATATGGATATAGGGTCAAAAATATTATAATTGTTGAAATATATTCAAAATATACCATAAATATATCCCCCTTTAGTTATCTTTAAAAAAATACCCTACATAAATCCTTTCTTCATATCTTGGAGAAGGAAAACATAAAACATAGCGAGCTTAGATGCTCAGTAAGGCTAATAAAGTGAGATATCAATGATCACATAATCATGACATGAGTATAAGGGTACAAGAACACGATATTACGATTTTAAAACCATAAAATTCATATAAAATATCATAATCCTGAGACATGGAACAAAACATGGCAGGTCATAAGACATGAAACAAAAAGAAATAAAAGAATATGAGCCATGATAACATAACATTGACATGTGACATGGAATTTTTGAATACACATAAGAATAGTAATTCATTTCCCTAGTAGTCAAGGATCATTGTAAAGGGAATAATAGTGGAATGGGTTCACTCCCCAAACCATTATAGTATTCAAGATCACTTTCAAGACCATTGTAGTTAAAAATTCCTTTACTAAACCTGGTTCAATCTCCATTGCAGTCCTATATATCTCATGAGATATAAATATTTACCCAATGAATTATAAGGAGATATAGGTCCCCCAATAAAATAATTAAAATCATATATACATGTAACACAAGATCATAAACCATTTTTCATATTATAACCCATTAAAAGAAATGGGT
Organism: Viscum album; assembly: GCA_963277665.1. NCBI lineage: Eukaryota > Viridiplantae > Streptophyta > Magnoliopsida > Santalales > Viscaceae > Viscum > Viscum album. The sequence goes on along the minus strand of OY728136.1, from coordinate 1,957,364,366 downwards.
TTAATAAAAATTTCATCAAAACCATTGGAAAAGAAATATGTTTCATAATAATTTCATAATATCTTAACCCATGGAAAATAAATAGGTTTCACAATAAATTCATCATTTAATCATATTAAAACAGATGGAAAAGTAATGGGTTTCATAAAAATCATATCATGAAAAATAGAAACCCTTTAGAGAAATAATAAGGACGGTTTCCTTGGATTATATCCCCATGAAAGAATAATCTACATTAATGGATCTTATATTGAATATAAAATTGTTTTTAAAGATCACTTGGAACATTTATTAAGGAAAATATCCTTTATACTTTGATAACTAATTTTAAAAAATAAAACATTTTCCAAATCCATTTCTTTGAAAAATAATATTTAAAGATCATTTACAAACAATTCTTGAGAAAAATATCCCTTCCACTTGAAAAACAATTTTTAAAACAAATTTTTTTTAAATATCCAATTATTTTAAAATAACCTTTGAAAAATATAATGGATGTTTTATAAAATTATGTGTTCATGACAAGGGTTAATTTTGTTCATTCCACACACATTAAAACATATATCCCTTTAGCATTTTCCATAAAGGACCAACAAGCCTTGTTTAGAAAATGAAATGAAGTTAATTTAATTTTTTTTAAATTAAAACATGCATAAAAATGGATTTCATAAATCATTCAGAGAATTTTAATTTTTTTTGTAAAATAAATTTATAAAACATGGTTTTGGAAGAAAAATGAGGGCTCCACTGATGTGATATATAAAACAAATTTTTCTTAAAAAACATTATTTTGAACTATGGAGTACAAAAATAGAGGGTAAAAACAGAAAAAAAAAGTATTATCATATAATAAATATAGGATAATAAAATTTATGAGTTTTATGAGACATGGTTCATAATATTTTATCATTGGAAACATAAACATAAATAATCTTGATAAATGATGAGATTGTAGCATAAAATATTTTCCACTTTGGTAACATTGAATCATAAGACCCATGAAGGAATGTCATTAAATGAAACATAAAATATAATAATAATAAATAAATTCATGATATTAAAATTCAAATGGTTCTGTATATACACCTCATAAAGTAATATAGTTGCATAACATAACATATGTCTCGAAGAAGGAAAGTTGAGATGAAAATCTCTTTCCGCTTTGGTAACTTTTGAAACATAAAACCCATCAAAGATAGATCCTAAAATTGATATGTAAATAACCATAATTTCCAAAAAATAATCATTAAGTAAATTTATCATAATTATATACACCACTTAAAATAAATAGTTTTTGAATATGGTATGTGTCTTAGAGAAGTGAAAAGTGAGACCGAAATAACTTACCATAAGTCTCAAATTCCTTTGTACAAATTAAAAAATAATATGTAATAGATATAGGTTTATTATAAATATATTAAATATCCATATTAATATATTTCATACCATATATGATAAAATTAAACCATTTTATTACCAGTTTATTAACAATTCTGTGTCCAAGTTTTTTATCAGGTAATAACTGCTTCATTTCCCGCGTATGTTTTGGTTTGGTATTTTTGGTCCTTTTACTTTGTTAAAATTTATATCATTTAAATAATATTAACCATGATATAATAATAATATATATTCATTATATATGTATTTATAGTAATCAATTTGATTTTGGGAGAGAAAGGAATTACACCGTTCATAGAGATAGTAAGTCATGCGTAAGCATGAACGTTGTTTCTATTTTCTAGATGGATTGAGGAAAAAATGGTAAATAATATATTATCATTAAAAAATATTTTTTATGTAATATTTAACACATATGTTCAATAAAACCATCCTTATTACCTTCCACCTAAATAATTAATTAATCATATCGTTTCGCAAGGCGGTAATCCACCAAACACACAATGACATTGTCATATCCCGCACATAATGGAAAGCAAGAAGGTATATGTGATTAATTATTATATAAGTGTAATAATATTAAAAACCACATATATTACTTTAATATATTCTTATCACCATCTAATTAAATCATAAATGAAAAATACATCACAATGATTCACAAGGTGTTAGTTTTTCGTACACATGGGTGACATTATTGTTTTCTAAAAGGGTATGGAGGTAAGAAGGTAGATATAATATTATAATTATATAGGTATATTAATATAAAAATATAATATATAGAAATATAATCCATCATTATATTCATATGTGATAGGTGGTGATGTAAAATGAATAACTTCAATCCGCGAGACTGTAGTTCGACATTCATACGAATGATGATTTCTTATCCCATTTGATGAAATTAGAGATGGATATATGTCATGAAATTCACAGAAAAACATATAATTATGTGGAATATACTGAATTTATTACATAATATTGGTTTAATAATAAATTAATAAGTCATAGGAATAAATAAAATAAAATGATCAGTTAGGGACATTACCTCTTAATCTGACAACTTTTTTTGGCTTGCACTATAAGACTTTATTTGATGGATTTACAAAAAAAAGGATTGTAGAATGATATTTGGTAATTAAGGAAGGAATTTTTCTATGTATTATATGAATCTAATGGGTTTTAATGTTTGAAGAGGAGAGGAGAGTGGGTTTCCTTTTATAAGTGAGCTGAGTGACACACCAGTAATTTTTGAAAAGAAAATTGTGTACCCACATTTTGCACATGTCACGAGGCTAAAAAATTGTTAATAATAAAAAATAGAATATAAAAGGTTGAAATATTTTCCTAAAATGTGTTTTTACAAGTTTTGGGCCTTTTAGTTTTACCCCTGATAAACACATTAATACCTTAATCACCTTAAATAATTTTTATGGTTTTCATTAATTTTTATGGTCAAAAATTAAGTTGAATTTATTATATAATATAAAATATTTTTATTACAATTATATAATACATTTTATATTTTTAAATTCTCATAATTGGAATATTTAAATTTAAAAATAAACTTGTAGGTGCGATGAAAAGTAGGTTTTCGCGAAGTGTATTTTTCAAGAATAAGATGATTTTATATTAACTCTATGTCTAATAATAACCACTATATGAATATAAATTAAAATTTCTTTATACATTATATATAAATTTATTTTTAAAATACCTAATTATGTATTATTTTAAATATTTAAAATGATGAAACATTATGCACTTTAAAAGAGTTTTAAAAAAACATTTTAAACACGAAAACAAACTTATACTAAAATAAAATATAAAGTTGATTAAAAAGTAATTAATTGGGTTAAATATAACTAAATAATAATTATTTTACCTTTAAATATAAAATTTCATTTAAATTAATTGATTTATTATAGATAAATGATAGTTTTACTATGATCAGTTTTATCCACTGTTCACTGAAAATTAATAATTTTTGAAAAAATCACAAAATTTTACCATAAGAAAATTTTGATATGATTATTTTAAAAGTAAAGATAATTTTATCAATTAAATTTTATAAAATATATAAAAATTAATTATAATATTTCACTTAAATATAAATATTTTTTTGATGAAAACCTACTTTGGATGAATATAATTACTTTACTAAAAATGATTGATTATATACTAAAAATTTATAAATAAATATATATTGAGTCACAAATTTATGTATATATTTCATAAAGTATTTAATACCATTAATACCTACCTATTTAAGGTCTTGGTTATAATTTTTATTTTTAAAATAATATTATTTAATTGTTTGTTGATTCTCAGAGCTTCATGTTATGCATGATATTGAATAATCTCATGTTTGCGTATAACACTAGACAAAATCGGCATTGCGTATAATGAAATCTATCAATAATGTTAAATTAATTTGAAAAATATATCTCATAAAATATTGGAATTTTACTTTTTCATTTCATCATCATTTATCATGGTACCGAAAATGAGTGTCATGGTAATACAATTATCCAATCTTGGGAGGGAAAATGTTCCCCTAACATTTAGAGAATTCGTTGGGTTCATCACATATGAAAATATTATCACACATGACCCTATAATAAATTTCACCAAGATGGGGCTCCCTCACTTGATGATGAGAATATGTACCAACACTACAAATTAAGGGAAACCAATGTCTACCTCTCCCATCAAAATCAACTACATCAATGTAAATTACTTTGACAGCTCCACAATTAGCTGAGCATAAAATCTTGTACTAAAGGTGTAACATCCCAGGAAATTATAGAATAATACTTTTTCATATCTACTAATATTTATGAATTAGATATTAATTTTACTTTAAACTGGACTCTTTTATTGATAGCGTACCTGACAAACAACAATGGGTTTCTTCGAAATCTTACATTGCACACAATATTGAGTTATACCAAAAAATAATACATTAATAATAATATTATTTTAAATGGTAGTTATAACCTAGTTTTTGTATTAGTGGGAATGGTAAGAACTTATTATATTATGTATACACATGTTTGTTAAATATTTTTCCTTTTTTTCCAATCAATTTTATGGGCTTAAAATAAGAATAAATCTAATTTTAAGCTTACAAAGCACTAATATTTTTAAATGGTAGTTTACCTGTGATTGATAGAGAAAACTTTTTAATTCTAAATTTTTATATTTTTATAAGTTTTATTTGACAATATAGACTTATTATTTGGATGTGGGATATAAAAATTTATTTTGGTTGAATTTTGGTATTTTTTTGATAATATAGATTTTTTTAATGAATAGTGAGAAATACAACATTGTAATTCAAAATTGATTTTTCATATGATTTATTTATATAGTTAGGTTATCCTTGTAATTGTTTTCAAAGTATAATTACATAATTTTTTTTCATTCAATCCAATTTATGTCATTGGAATTAATTTTAAATTAAAATTTGTTATAAAAACTTTGTGATCTTTGGAACGTTTTTACTTTAAAAACTCATTTCTTCAGTCCGTCAATGAAATTAAAATATAAATTAATATTAGTCACTTATGTTAATTTAATATTAAAAAATGGACACAAATGGTTGTAATATTTTTGAAAAATGTGATGATTCGGACTCACGGTAAGGGACTTCATCTCAGTCTCCTTTCATTGAGGCATATTATGATGTTATTAACTTCCTTCTTTTATATGGTGTACAATCCACACCTTTTAATTATAATTTCATTAAAATATGTTCAAAAGTGAAATTTTTATATGAATAATTTTACTAAATTACAAACATAATGTTTTTTAAGGTATACGGAGACGACGAATTTTCCACCGCCAGGACCATTATTTAGTATTTGGCTTCCAGTACAAGTCGTAATGTTTTTTTTAAATACCATATTATCTTTTCAAGTAGTTTGGTATTAAAAATTATTTTTAGAATGGATTTATTATATCAATATCTTTAGTTTATTTCTTTTGAATGAAATGTAGAAATGTTATTTTTCCTTTATACATGATTAATATGTTGTTCTTATGTTTTTTTACTAGGAATTGATGTTGTATACAGGTGGTTTTCGTATAAATTTAGGCCATATGAGCCCATTATATCCCTCTATTTCTTTTGGTAATGAGATAGAGTTAAACGATAAGGTTTCTTTTAACATATTTATTGAATATATTGTCATGGGTATTCCAAATGTAACCATGAAGGTTACTCTCTACGTAGCTCCAAAAGCTACAATGTAAGAATGATATGGATTCCACAATTTACCTTTATGATTTATGATTTATAAGATTTTTTTCAGGAATATCATGATTTAATGAGGTATGTTAAGGATTTTATGTTTCCTAGATGAAAAGTATGATTTTGTGAAAATGTTTTCAAATGTTTAAAATATTCATTGACTAACGGTTTCATTACTTATTTTATATCCCTTACTTTGATTTTTATGATCATAAAAAGTTTTTGAAATGTTTTACACATGGTATTTGGATGAGAAATATAAAGGAATAAGTCAATATTAATGAATGTTTTTATAAAGAAAAATAAACCATAAATAAAGAGTTTTATTTTTTGAAAGAATTTATAGTGAGTAGAAGTGTCAAGTTTGTAATTTTTGAGTTGTTATGTAGTAATTATAGGCTAATTCTCTAAAAATCTAATCCTAAAATGATCTTCAATGTGAATTATTTATTTAACTATATATTATGTAATGTTTAAGGTTGATTACATATAGTTTGTATGATAGGTCACTTTAGATAACATTAGGGTTTAGAATATTGTTAATAGAATATCCATAAATGAATTTTACTTTATGGTAAACATGAAATGATATTGAAAATTAATATTATCATGTTTATCCATATAATATATATATGTTTAGAATTGTTTTCCATAGAGGAAACATGGAAACTGTACTGGGATGACATCTATAGGAAAAAATTATCTAAATCAGCAACCTAAAATGATTGGAATCAAAATTGAACAATTTGTTACAATGATGGCGCATTTGACTGAGCCTATAATTGGAAGTGGTATCCATACATAAGATCAACCAGATTAACCACAGAGAAAAATGTTCGCATTGGATAATTTCATGAAGAAACATACCCCATCATTAAAACCATGCTAGAAAAAGGGTGGATTAAATCACTAGAAAATATTTTTGATGTAATGGGGTGTCCAAACAATCAAAAGGTTAGTCTTTCTATTTACCATTTTGAAGGTGAAGTTGATTAGTGGTGGTTGATGGTTAAGAATATCAAGGAAAATGAGGAGACTCATGCTCCTTATTTGGGTGAATTTGAAATTATGTTCCCCAAGAAATATTTTCCTATGGTGGTTAGACTTTAGATGAAAAACAATTCTTGGAATTGAGGCAAGATGAAGTCTTGATGGCTGCTTACGATGTAAAATTCACTCGACTGGCATGGGATTCTCTAATTTTCATATAAGATATTCATAGTAAAATCAATCATTTTTACTTAGGATTAAATCCAAATTATTTAAGGGTGTTGGATTCTTGTGAGTTCAATTTTTTTGAAAAACTTGTTCGTTGTGCGAAGAATGTGGAAATGGAGTTTACTGATGATCATGTGTTCTTAGACAATTAGAAAAAGGTTCAATTGGAAGGAGAAAAGGAATAATTCATTGAAAAAGTCTGGTGGTAAGAAAATTAAGCTTATAGTTTGTGAGAATTTTGGTATAAAACACAACCGAGAATGCATTCTAAATTCTAGTAATGCCTTCCAATGTGGAAAAATGGGACATCAAGATCATAATTGAACTGAAAAAATAAAGTTAATGGTATGATTTTTTTTGATATGTAGTCAATAAAATGTTTTAAATGTACTGAGATGGGCCATTATGAAAAGGAGTGTCCGATGAAGAAATTTAATGATGGAAAGTAGCCAAACTATAAGAAGAAAGGTGTGGTAAAATCCTTTGCAACTACTTCAATAGATGTTGGGCCATCAATTGAAGTGGTATCAGGTACATTTTTTATTCATATTATACCAATGTTTTTTTATTCTAGGTCCAATCATTCTTTAATTTTAGTTATTTTTTTTGGTAAATTAGAAATTGCACCTCAAGAAATGAATCTAGAACTTATGGTAAAAACACATGCAGGGAAAGTTGATTAAAAAATAAATTATAATAATATTCATGTCCTTGTTTGTGGAAATAATTTACCTACAAAACTTACTATTTTTCCTCTATTTGAGTTTGATATTATTATGTGTATGGATTGACTTTCCATTTATCATGCTTGTATTTACTGTAGATATAAATAAGTTTATTTTTAGAAATAATTTTTGTTTATGTAAAATAATTAACCCTTTCCATTGACAACATATCAAGAAGCAAAGAAACTATTAAAATTTGGAAATTAATGTAACCTTGAACGTAATTTTGAAAACAAAGGAACTATTCAGATTAATAATGTACCGGTGGTAAATGAGTAGATTTATTATTTTTCTAATGCGTTTTTGGGTATTATACCTAATTGGGAAGTTTAATTTACTTTTGACTTAGTTCCTGATGCTAATACAATTTAAAAATCTACCTATCAAATGGCTAAAATCGAACTTTTAGGGTTTAAGAAGAAATTATAGGAGTTATTAGATAAATGTTTCGCTCAACCTAGAAAATCACCATGGGGTTCTCTTATCATGTCTATTAAAAATAAAGATGGTTCAATGAGACTTTTAATTAATTATGGATGCATGAATAACACCACTGTTAAGAATATGTTTCATTTGACTCAAATTAATGATTGGTTTGATGAGTTCTAGGGCGCACAATATTTTTCAAATGTTTATTTTTGGCTAGGGTACCATCTGTTGAATGTAAAAGATAAATACATTCTAAATGCTATGTTTAATATTAAATATTTTCATATTGAATTTGTAGTTATGCTATTTGGGTTAACCAATGAACCTATTTTATTCATGAATCTTATGAATAGAATATTTCACGAGTTCTTGGATAAGTTTATAATTGTATTTATTGATGATATTTTGGTATATTTTGAAAGTAAAGAGGACCATGAAATCCATCTAAGGGTTGTCTTACAAACCCTAAAACAAAAGAAACTGTCTGGAAAATTCTATAATTGTGAGCTTTGGTTGCAACAAATTTCTCTCCTTGGTCATATTCTTTCTAAATATGACACAACATTTTATCTTGCTAAAAAAATGTGTAGAATAATGGAAAATACCCACAAATATAATCGAGACTCATATTTTTATTTGTTTAGTTGGATATTAGTGGAGTTTTGTGGAAAATGTTTCATGGTTATCTGGCCCACTGAATAAGTTATCTTGAAAAGGAGTTAAATTATTCTGGACAAAATAATGTGTTGATTGTTTTCAATAATTGAAATGAAGATTGGTGAATGCTCTAGTTTTGACACTACCTTCCAAAAATGGTGAATTTGTTATCTATAGTGGTTAATTATTAAAAGGAATTAGATGTTTCCAAATGTAGAATGACCGGGTAATTACTTATGATTCACGTCAATTGAAAACTCATGAGTTAAATTATGCAACACATGATTTGGAATTATATGTTTTGGTATTTTCATTAAAAATTTGGAGGAATCATCAGAATGGAGTAAAATGTGATATATATACTGAATATAAAGGTATTAAGTATATATTCACTGAGAAATAATTGAAAATGAGATAGAGAATATGGTTGGAACTAGTAAAGGATTAGGATTGTAGAATTCATTACCATCCTGGAAATGAAAACAAATTAACTGATTCTTTGAGTCCTAAAAGTAATAAAACATTAACAATGTTTTATTTTTAACATGATCCATTGGTTAATGATTTCATGAACTTGGTCTTAGAAGTTGTTAGTGTTGGAAATTACCCTGTTTTGTTTCAGGGTTCAGTGAAATCATCTCTATCAAACAGAATTAAGTAATCATATGAGGAAGACAATGAATTATAGAACAGGGTATAATTTGTGCAAAAGGGTAAGTTGCATAAATTTAACATTAATAAAGATTGTGTTTTGAGTTTTGGGAGGAGATTATGTGTGACTAGTGATTCACAGTTGAATAAATATTTGTTATTTGAAGATCATAGTTATTTGTTTTAGTTCATCGTGGAATTATTAAGATGCATAGAGACATTCGGGAGTATTACTGGTGGGATATAAAGAAAAGAGACATTGCTGACTTTACTGTGCAGTGTTTCACTTGTCAATAGTTTAAAGAAGAACAACAGTTTCAAAAAGGGATGCTTCAACCTTTTTGAATACTATAGTGGATGTGGGAAAATATATCCATGGATTTCTTAGTGGGATTAAAAAATACTTCTTGGGGTAATAATGAGATTTGGCTTATTATTGATAGATTGACCAAATTTTCTCATTTTCTTCCAATTAAATATACATTGTCTCTAGATCATCTTTTTCAATTGTATCTAAAAGAGTTATCTAGGCTACATGATGTTACTCTCTCTATTATCTCTAATCATGATCCTAGGTTCACTTTTAACTTTTTGAAAGGACTTTATATGTCATTGGGAATAAAATTAAATTTCAGTACATCTTTTAATCCTCCATTAGATGGGAAGTCAAAACAAATAATTCAGACCTTGAAGGATATGATATGTGATTGTTCAATGGATTACCAGGGAATTTGGGATAAATATAATTATTTGTTTTTGTTTTATTAAAATAAAATTTTTCATTTCATTATATAAATGGAACCATTTGAGGCATTATATGGAAAGAGATGTCGAACTCTAGATTTTTGGGTTGATGTCGGGGAAAGGAAGTTGATGGGACCAGAGTTAGTAGAAGAGATGGAAGAAAAAGTTCAGTTGATTCTGAAACACATGCGGAAAACATAGAGAAGGTAGACAATTTATACAAATAACTATAGGAAGGATTTTTTTTGATTTTTGTGATCATATCTTTCTCAAACTTTCTCTATGGAAATGTGTAATGCATTTTTCTAAGAATGGGATGTTGAGTCCTTGGATTATTGGAACCTATGAAATACTAGATAAAGCTAGATCTGTGGCCTATATATTTTATTTACCTCCATGTTTAACCCAGTTACACAATTGTTTCCATGTTTCAATGTTAATAATGTATATTCTAAATCCATCTCTTGTTTTGATTCCAGAAGTAGTTCAAGTGGAAGAGAATCTTTCTTAAGAGGAATAACCAGTCCAAATTATTGACCATAGAGAGAAAGTGTTATAGAATAAGGTGATTCATCTGGTCAAGGTTTTGGGTAAAAACCATAGGGTTGAATATGTAACATGGGAATTTGAAAATTATTTTATGGAGAAATATCCAACTTATTTGATAAGTGAAAAAAATTGCGAGGACACAATTTCCAAAGAGGTGTGTGGGGGGGGGGAGATGTAACATCATAGGTAATTATAGAATAAGATGTTTTAATATCTATTAATATTTATGAATTAGATATTAATTTTTCTTTAAATGGGATGCTTTTTCTAATAGAAACCCTGACACACAACAATGGGTTTATATGAAATCCTACATTTCACAAAAGATTGAGTTATAACAAAAAAATACATTATTAATAATATTATTTTAAATGGTAGTTATCACATTGATATTATATTGGTAGGAATGAATATAATTAACTATATTATGTTTAAAAATCATTGTTAAATGTTTTTACTCTCTTTGAATAAATTTTATTTGCTTAAAATATGAATAAATCCAATTTTAAGCATAAAAAGATTTAATATTTTTAAAAAGTAAATTTTCCGCCTATTGATGGAGAATACTTTTTAAATTATAAATTTAGAACGTTTTATATATTTTATTTGACAAAATAACCTTATTATTTGGAAGTGATATATCAAAATTTACTTTGGTTTAATTTTTTTATTTTTCTGATTATATTTAATTTTTAATGAAGAGTGAAAAATACTGAATTTAAATTCAAATTTTTTTTGTATGATTTATTTATATAGTCAAGATATCCTTTTAATTTTATTTAAATTACAATTAAATAATGATTTTATAATTAAATACAATGTAGTTCATTATAATCAATTTCAAATTGAAATTATATATGAAAACATTGTGAACTTTTGAATGTTTTTACTTTAAAAATCTATATCATCAATCCTTCAATGAGATTAATTTTTAAATTTATTTTTTTCCACTTATGTGAACTAAATCCTAAAAAATGGAAATAAATGGTTGTAATAAGTATGAAAAATGTGATCTAATTGTACGAAAATAATTTTTGTTGAATAATAATTATTGTATTTTATTTATCACCATTAAAGGTAAATCGAGCAATTAAAGGAAAACAATATTATAATAATTTAAAAATTCACTAAAACATGTCTTAATATTATTTTATGAGTTATTATTTACTAATAAAATATGTGGTCCTAATTTGTGGCCTTTTTAAGACACTTGTGTGTGAAAATGACATTTGTAACATTTTATTTTAAGTAAAGAGATATATGTCATAAACATGACTCTTATTAATATTTTTTCTATTGTGGGGCTATATAAGTGATATATTTGACTACAAATATTCCTAATAAATATAAAAAGATTGCCTATATCTTGATATTTTATTTATAATTTTTAGATATTAAATAATTAAAATATATATGACCCAATGACGACATGGTAATATATTTATTAAAGGAATAATCAAATAAATGATATTAATAATATTAAAATAAATGAAAATTGAAATATTTTAGGCCATAGACAAATTTTATGGATGACTTTGAAAAGTTACGAATAACCTAAACTAGTATTTTTTGAAGGAGTCATGTTTTTTTGATTTTTTAAAAAGAAATGTAATGAATAGTGTCAAAATTAACATAATTCATTATTTGAAAAATAATATATTTAATTAAATGAATTAAAATTTCTAAAAATAAATTATTTGGCCAAATATTTGTGGTAATCCTCCAAATATCACTAATAAATCATTAATTTTTCGTTTTACGTGTTATGGTAATTATTTTAACACTCAAAGTGTAAATTACTTAATAAAATAGTAAGAGTTAAAAGAGTTAAAAAAATAAAAGATAAGGATTAGAAAATATCAAAAAATTATATAATTTTTATTGGAAGAATGTATTTATAAATATACACAAATTATATTAGAACAAAATAAACATGGATTTATGTTGAATAGAAATTTAATTTATATTAATTTAATACTTTCTATAATTCCAAGAGCACCCCTCCCCTCCCCTATAAAAGTACAATCTTCTTCTCTATTCATTACAATTAAAAAACCATTTTATGTTGAAAATATCTACCAAAAAATATACTTATAATCCATACCCACATTCTTTAGGTATTATTTTAGGAAAAACACCCTTGTTAGTGGTGTTAAGGTGTCAAGAAAGGTCATCATCCGAAGAAAATGTAATGTTATTACTAAGTTTTTCTATTTTATTTCTTCTTCCAATTCTTTTAAGTATCCTTCATAAATGATTAGATAATAACATAAGTATAATAAATGTACTGATATTTTATTATTATAATATCATCTCCGAAATCCATCTCCAATTTCATCAAATGGGGAATGAACATATTGTTCATGTGTACGACATACCAATGCCTCGCGAACTGATATAGTTCGTTTTTCATTACCATATCTCAAGGATAGTCATAATGATAGAATTAATGTTTTTATATGAAATAAATGACATATTTATCAGTATAAGAGAACAATATATCAATTATTTTCTTACTTTCCATGCACATAAAAATAATAACGTTGTTCGTGCGTTTGTGTGAAATATCACCTCAACGAAGTGATATGAATCCTTTTTATTCACCAAATCAATTTTATGATATATATATTTATATTTAAATGATTATTATGATTTTATTAATATTATTATCAATATGTAAAGATAGAATAATAATTACCTTATTTCGATAGTGATCAATGAAAAATGTAAACGTTACTCATGCGTACGTATGACCTACCATCTTCATGATTATATCATTCTTAATTTTTCATAAAAGAATTAAATATTTTGATTTAAAAGTATAATTGTTATGAAAACGTTATTATTATTTCATTAATGTTATTATGGATATAATGGAATTATTATCACATGGACTATTCACATCATACCATGTTAATTTTCGACTCAAGTACCGAATATGGACAAAATGTTCGATATGAACTTAAATAACTATAAAAATTTTATAGCATGGTAATAAGTGATATAAAAGGAATAATAAAATTGAAAAAAGATCTAAAGATTGTATAAATTAACCTAAGTTTATTATTCATGAATATAAATACTGTATGTGATGAGTCATACTCACGGTAAGGGACTTCGTCTAAGTCTCCTTTCGTTGAGTCATATTTTGATATTATTCACCACATTCTTTCATATGTTTTACAATCAAAACCTTTTAATTATAATTTCATTAAAAGGATTTAAAAATGAATATTTTTATATGAATCATTTTACTAAATGACAAAAGAATGTTTTTAAGTTATATGGTGACAACAACATTTCTGCCGCCTTGACCATTATTTTGTATTTGGCTTCCTTTACAATCCGTAATGTTTTTAAAAATACCTTATTGAATTTTTAGGTATTTCTATATTGAAAATGGATTTTGATAATTGATTAATTATCTCAATACCTTGATAATATATCTCCTGAATGAAATTTGGAAATGTTATTTTTCTATTTTATGTGTTGTTCTTATGTTTTGGTTCTTGGGAATTACTTAGGTATATAGGTCGTTTTTTGATAAAACAAGGGAGGGTGAGCCTATGATATATCTTCAATGCATTGGGTAATGAGAAGAAGTTAAATGATAAGGTTTCTTATAAGATATTTATGGAATATACTATGATTGGTATTCCAAATGTAACCATGAAGGTTACTCCCTATGTAGCTATAAAAGCTACAATGTAAGTATGACATAGATGCTTAATGTTACCTTTATAATTAATGATTTATGAGATGTTTTCAGGAATATTATGATTTAATGTGGTATGTTAACGAGTTTATGTTTTATGGGTGAAAAGTATGATATTGTGAAAATGTTTTCATGAGTTTAAAATATTCGTGGAATAACTGTTTCATTGCATATTTTATATCCCTTACTGAGGTTTTTTGGTCATCCCAAATTTTTGAAATGTTATACATAGGGTATAAGGATGGGTAAGAGAAAGGAAGAAATTAGGATGAATGAATATATTTATAAAAAAAATCCCTTTTAAATAGGTTTATTTTATTAAAAAATGGATAGTTAGTAGAAGTGTCTACTTTCTAATATTTAAGTTATTATGTAATAGTTATGGAATAATTCTATAAAACTATAAACCTAAAAATATCTTCAATGCGAATTATTGATTTAACTAAATATTATGTAATGTTTAAGGTTAGTTCCTTATAAAACGCATCAACTATTATGATACTATTGCACCACTATGATCACATAAGTTATCACAACCTCAATCTTTACTGAGGACAACTGTTAATATATCATCATATAGGAAATTCATTAGAAGAATGGATCTCTAAAATCTAGAACTCTCACATTTACAGTTAACCATAAAACCATTGATTTTAATGTAAACTGATAAAAATTATTAATTATATGGAATTATCATCCTCTTACCCATGATAAATGTGTGTGATATTAAAAATAACACTATAACTAGTTTAGAGGTCCCATTACTATAATAGGGATGTTCTACACACTCCAATGGTACTACTATAAACAAAAATTATCTTTTGTGATGCATGAACTTTATTATAAAAAATTATTCTCATGAAGCAAATGATGATTATTTCCTAACATGATATAAATATTTAGAGGCCATTTTTCTCATTTCCTATGGTTTGGGAGGGGGGTCACACTGGTCTTTAAAAAACCTTTATCTAAAAGGACTTCCAAATCAGACATTATATCTCCAACATTAGTTAGGCCATTAGATAAAATGTTAATGTTATTTTGTGGTCCCTGATTGTGAGTCCATATAAAAATAAATCTATAAATAATGTAAACTCTTGATATTATTTTGTAAAAATATTCATGGATTGTCCCCCCACATTAGCAATATTCTCTTCCATAATATATGTAGTGCATTGAGTTGAAATGAAAAACTTATGGGAATTAAATAATAATTTTCTAAGGGTTGGAATTATTTTCCTTTCCAAAGGTCCGTACTCACTATTGAATATGACTTTCTACCATTATATTTAATTCATACTATATTTTGATTACCAAAATCCAACCAAACATGAATTGTGTATAACAAATACACACTAAGAATGATGTCACATGATTACATACCTAAAGTGATAAAATTTTCTGAGAGACCTCTTTTTCCCTTGAGGAAAATTCTATACTATCAGTATATGTGAGTGAGAGGATACACACTAACAGAAGAAGTCCCTAACCAAGGTGATATGAACAGTGGATCTTATTTAATGTGAAAATTTCTATCTAATTATACAGTAAAGAAATAATGACTAATGTTTTCATTGATGAGTATGCATGAAAATGTGGGAATGAAATATATCATACCTTATAAGATAACCAATGGTTATTGATCAAGTCCCTCCATCATTAAAACACTAAACTATGGTATAGGTGGGGATTCATAAGAACAGAACCTCGAACCACATTTCAGAGGGATCACTCAAACTTCTGAGATCATATGAATACATCATGAATCACATATAGGGAGTACCTCATGGGGTATGTGAACCTCACAGTTTACCCAAACATAGACTTTATACCATGATGAATGTCGAGAATAATCTATACTTAAACCATGCTTAGTATCTGTAGATAAAATTCCACTTAAAAAATGTTTCAACCCCCATCTATAGTAAAGTAACACCACCATGATTCTTAAAATACAATATCCCTAAATGAATCATCATGATAAGAAATACTAAATGAAATAATTATAATTTGGATAGTGTGTGTCTAAAATATACAAAATCAAGGGCCTATGAATCAAACAAATTCTATGTTTCTTAAAGAATATGATTTACTACAAACCTACGATGCCTATATAACTAGAAGATGAACATTAAATTTATATTATGGGTTTTCAGAACTTTATTAATGGGAACTGACATATATCTTAAAATTTAGTCTATGTGATGTGAAACAAGTGAATAATTTACCCTTATATCCCAGGGAAAATATACCTCACAACCATGTCCCTAAATCAACACTTCATCACTTGAATGATTATCAATGAGAGACTCAATCACTGTGCATTGAAAAAATTTGTAGTTGTTTTCTATTTTTTTAATTTTATTGTGTTTTCTACATATTTTATGTTTTTTGAGAGTTTTTATAATTTTTATTAGTTTTGGGAATAATATTTTTTTTGAATATTCATTCATGTATTTTCATTTATTCAATTTATAATTTAGAACATTATGAATTTAGATATAATTCAGTAAATTTTTGATGTGTTTTAATTTAGGGTAATAGACTATAAATAAAGGAATAAAATATGAATAATTATGAATGAAATTCACATTTTGATGTTGAGATTATAATGGGGGGAAATGTATGCTTAATTGGGATCCTCAGGTCTATATCCTGTAGCCTATATATTCTTGGAACATCACTTGAGAATATGTCAGGAAACCAAAACAATGTCACATAATACCTTGAGCATTTTTCAAGATGAACATACTATATAAAAATATATCTTAAGAGTATTTATGTACCAATAGAGAGGGTCATCCAATATTTAGAGTATGTTAGATCTCCAATTTTATCCCATGTTCGTCATTTAAATACTATTCACACTCTTTAATATAAATTACATCAACTTACCAGGAATTTTCCACTCATAACATAGTATGGGTGGAATTATTCAAACTTCATTACTCACAATGATTCTTCATGGAATCCAATATAGGATCTTCTAACTAGCTAATGTAACCACATGGGATAGTGAACATTAAATACATGAGTCAATACAATGAGTTTTGTGATCAACTCTTTGGTTGGAAAATGATTCCACATACACAATATTACAATCTGTATCATAACCTAAGAAAGTGTTCTTAATGCAATGAAATTTTAGGATACTATGAAAAAACTATTTAAACTTTTACCTATCCTAGTTACTATGAAACTGATATTACATTATTCTTCCAAAATAATGATGAGTTCAAATGTAGGATAATTTTTCACCAATAGAATCTTAGGGATCTAATTTTAGAAAATGGTACAAATTTATCTAGAATGAATCAAAAGTGTCCAAAAATGTTCATATGGCCTCATATCACTAGAAACATAATCTAAATGATTAATTCAAATACAGGGGAAAGAGGTCAAAAATTATGGGCCATTTATCAATGAAGATTCAAAATTTTAGCCACGCATAACTTCCGGGGACCAATAGAATCTCTATAAAAAATTTTCTAGAAAATTCAAAAAATATAATAGTAAGTTGGTTAGATAGTTGTTGATCTATTAAAGAGAGAATCTGAACCATGTTGGAAATTTAGTAGAGATTAAACAAAGGATAATTCTTGTTTTTACCAACATGGATAAAAATTATCACTTCTTTATGCATAAGGAATGATCATTAAAAGTGTAAGGAAATATATAGTGAATGTCCCATAAAAAGATATAGGGAAACTTTTTTTGTGAGGAAGAGTTCAGGGGTCACCTCACTTGAAAGAGAAAGAGATTGGAGATGAAACCATTAGAGGTAGCTACCTTGATGATTAGAGTAAACTATTATTACTTTTCCTATTTTGATTGTAATTTCTTGAACATAATGGGATAGAAATCATGTGGGGGTTTGGGTGAGGTTTAATTGTTGATTATTTACCAGTGGTTGGACAAATATTATTCTCTTAGTATTCTTTATCTATTATTTTGGATTTTTTCTCTTGATAAACTAGTAGATGATAATAGGGGGTTGGGTAAACAAATAAGAGTTGAAATAAAATCTCATTCACTACAATTAGGAAATTAGTTGTCTAAATCATGATAGTGTCATAAGAGTTTAAGGAACACTCTAATTATATAACAAAAAGAATATACTTATCTTAGTGAAACTAGTACATGAATCCATACGAGGATCTAAAATTGTATGATGAAGCAAAATAGTGACTTGATAGAGCACTTGGAATGTTAAAATGCATGTTCTAGAGAATAACTATTGATTTTATGTATAATAAATATGAAGAAACTAAACTAATCCCAAAACCCCCACGAATTCCCATTTAATTTACCAAATATTTAAAATATTAGTTCTGTGATCATATGTACAACATTAGTTATTTCTCTACTACTTGATTCATTTGATACTTGAAACAATGTTTCATACTAAAAAAAACCACATACATCATCGGATTAATTATCATAAGTACAGTTAATTGCGATTTTAACCTTCCATCCTTGTGGATATGGCATGGGGTAACTCTTATTGGATTAATTATCATAAGAGTCTATGTAGCTACCAATACCTAGTTATTGATCAATACCATTTGAAAAAATTGTTGGGGATGATAATTAAATATACCTTTTAGGTTTACATATAATATAGAAAATATGAAAATGAGACATAAAATTGATACATCATTATTAAATATTCACAATTGGAATTGACTTTAAATTATAGTCCATCTATAGATACATTAGTATATTTTGTTAGTTAAATAAATACTTGATGTCTGAGTTTAGATATATTATCTATTATTCTTGAAATTGAAAGGCATTTAAATAGGAGAATAGATAAAAAATACATCAAATTGTAAAAGTGAATTATTTTAAGAGGAATTAGAATAGATTGGAACATCAAATTATTAATGATACTATATAAAATGATAATTGACCCATAATGATAAGATATTTACAATTCCCTCACATTTTTAGAAACCCACCATGAATCACACTAGCATAAAATTAAATAAATATTGAGCTAAATAAATTCCATTAAGATCACTCTGTTGTTTTTGATGGACTGTTATAATAATTTTATTAATCCACCATCAATGTGTTCCTATCAACTACCCAGTTCATTACACTCAATATATTTAGTGAATATAAACTCATAATAAGATGCTTTCCTTACTGGATAAAGGTCCAGAAAAGGACTTGGATGTTAAAATAATAAGTGAACTCATTAAACACATGAGAATATATATGAAATGAATTTATAAGAAGATATTACCCTACATAGAACACTAAGGATATAAGTATTAAACTATATACTTACAAAAGGATTGATAGGATTTCTATGTGGCATGGAGAATATTCATGGACTACTCTTGAAAGTGTCCTCATCACCAATTCCCATAATATGTTCTCATATAATTATTCTATAAAGGGATTAATTATATATGAAAACCCATGTAAGTCACTACAAGTGGATGTCACTATGGTGACATGACACGTGATAAATTGAAGAACCTATAAAATAATATTGTTCCCAACTCATTGAAAAATTAAATCATAGGATAGAGGAAAACTATCAATAATGTGATAGTAAAATAAGATATTAATTAATGGATTACAATAATAAAAATGAAAATGAAAGAAAATAGTTTTAAAAACCAATGATCAAGTAAATAATGCAATTATTTTGGTATTCTTATCCATATTTTCATTCATTTCAATAATATTGACATTCTATCCCAATAATAATTAACTAATCAAGGGGATGAATCTAGATACATGTTAAACTATGGGATAAAAACTCTAAGGAATGATCTATTTTCAAACAACTATAACATTGTATATAATAATGACCAAAATTTATCTTGTAAGGAGAAACTATACTTAAAAAAAGGAGGAAGAATTTATTTTTAAGGGAATCAATAGCATAGTTACAAATATGGAATCAGCCAATAAGATTATGGGAACCAAACCTCTATATTTAAATAAGTTTATTCTCATATAGAGAATATTTTAGAGGTACTTATGAAGATCAAGGTAAATAATTCTATGTTCAATTATTTTATATTAAGTATAAATTAAAACATATAAAAAATTTACTAGCATATACAAAGGAATCATACCAGTATTCACAATATTTAGTTTCAATAAAGGAATATTTTCAAGAAAAAATAAATTAGACAAAAAGGTAAATTACATATTACTACTAAAACAAACCCAAGAGATGTTTGTTTAGAAATTAAAACAAGATGATACACGACCATCAAAGGAATAGATAAGAAATAATTCATAAAACCTTAAGTGGCATTTAAACTAGGAAATAAAGGAGACTACTCACAAGAGATACATTATAGTGATAAAAAAAAGTTGATATGAAAGATAAATTTGTTGAGAAAAATAATATTGGAAGGGAAAGAGATAATAAGTGTGTAATAATCCAACTTTTTTATAGTGATTTTAAATATTTTGAATAACCTATAATATTTTTTTAATGATAAGTTTAATTGGATAATAAAAGATAAAAAATAAAAATATTAATCTATATGTTCTCAAATATCAAAGTTTACATTAAATTTATATAATCACATTAAAAAATTCTATCTTATACCAAATTATTAAAGTGTAACATAAAAATAATAGGAGGATAGAATATTTTGCAATGGTTTTTCTCAAGGAAGGGTGTTTTTCTTTCATTTATAGAATGTCACCTATAAAATTAAATTATATAAGGACATTAAATATTACTTTTTAATTTTATGGTAAAATAAAATTTACTTTTTAGTGTATCTGGGAGTAATTATCAACTTGGTTACACTGGTATTCTATAATGAAATTGGAATCAAAGAACTCAACCCCATAATTTTGGGATTGAAATTGGAAGTCATATATCTTACATATCCATAAAATTTTATTAAATACACACTAGTTATATTTTTAAATATTATTTTACCAACTATTTCTTTTTATTATACATGGATCATGGTAAAGAGGTTTTAATTATATTGGTAAGATCATTCTTCACCACTGGAGGTTCCTTGACTAATGTGCCTCAAGGTAAGATGACATTTAAAGTTTGAGAGGAAAAAAATATTAAATATATTTCAATATAAGGAATTTAAATATGTATTATAATATATATTTTAAGTGTATGTAATTCATCTTGAGGTGAAATTTGAGTTCAAGGATCAAAATAAAGGTGAACAGGCTAAACTGGAAGAATTCAATCATACTGGAGTAGATCAAACCATGGATTATGAGAAATATAAAAATATTGATGAATAAGATATAAAAGGGCCATATAATAATATTTTATAAAATAATTTTACTAATATACGGAGTAATTAAAAAATCTATAATGAAACCACCTTTCATATAATCGAAGGCATTTCCTGCCAAGATGAAATATCCCTTTTTTGTGCAAAGAAAAAAATCCTATTATTATATAAACTAAATTGGAATATGAACATAAATAATTTTTTTTTGAAGTGTTTAGAATTCATAAAAAAAATATTCCTTGGACTAGATTAGATATTAAAGACAATTAGTCAAACCATATGTATATTTAATGTTTTTAGGGATCAAGAGTTTAAGACAACCATTGAGTGATAAAGAGGATCAATTATAATATGAAAGACCTTTTGAAGGATACATTTAAAAAAATTATTGATTATAGCAAAATATAACCCACTTTTTATAGTTATTGGGTGATTCATATAAAAGTATTACCCAAATGGGTTATATAACAGTGATGAAAAAATAGAAAGAATGAAGAGATTTCAATAAGAATTGTAACTTGTTAGTGATTTTTTATAAAATATATGATGTTTAACAAAGAAAAAAGGAAAGACGATTTACCTCTTTCATTCATATATTAGTTGTTTGAAAGGATCTCATTTCACACATAGTATTACTTTTTTGATAGATATATTGGATACAATCATGTAATAATTGATCCTTCAGTCCAAGAAAAGATAGAATTTGTATGTCCCTATATAAAATTTTCATATCTGAGAATAATATTTAGATAAGTGGAGAACCAAGAAAAATTTAGAGATGTATTATGGCCATGTTTTATATATGTTATAAATAATCATTTAAGTTTTCATGGTTTAATTTACTTTCATTTTCATAAAATTATATATTTATTTAGAGAACCCATCAAAAGTGATAGAATGATACGAAGAGACAAAATTTTTATTCTATGGGAATAATTTCTAGTTCATGGTTAAAAATTTTATTGTGTTGGACCAAAAAATATCCAAGGATGGAATCAAAGCTGGTAACATTAAAATCGATTTTTTTAATCACTTCCGATACTAAAATTAGTTATTTTAGTGAGAACATTCCTCAAACAGGTTGGATTTTATAGATTATTCATAAAGGACTTCTCAAATATGTGTAGAAAATTTTTAATACTATTTTAAAAGGACACCACATTTAATTTTTATAAGAACTACCTAGAATATTTAAATAGATTGAAGAAGGAACTAGTTTCGACACCTATAATCATAGAACCTAATTGGAATGTATATTTTGAAATAATGTGTTATTCATGTGAATTTATTGTGGGGGATATTATGTGGAAGAAAAAAAAATTATGTGATATACTAGGAATGTAATATTTTAAATTTATCATAACTTAGTTATGTGACAACAAAGAAGGATATACTGGTAGTTTTGTATGATATATAGAATTTTAGGACATATATATTTGGAATCAAGGAAACTATGCATATAGACTACTCAACTTTTAAATTTATACTATATAAAAAGGAAACTAAGAATATGTAGACCATATGGGTATTTCTTCTATAATAAATTGATCTTGCGGTAAAATACAAGAATGGAGTTGAGAATCATGTTTTTCATCACATTTTTGGGATAGAGGGTTATAAGTAAGATTATACTTATCCTAAAAAAGCTGAATTTCTAAATTGGAACAAATTTATTTCATAACAAAATGTTTAGAATGGTATTTAAAATATTCCAATAATATTTCTATTAAGCCGATTCCATAAGGGATTCCATGGAATGTGGATAAGTGGTATTAAACTGATTTAACGTCCTATCTCTGTGAGGATACTTATCTATTCAAGAAATGAGTTTATGGGATTTTTAAAAGGTCTATAATGAAAGAGGAGGTTCTATATATATTTTTAACCACTTATATACCCTACCATGTAGTGAACATTATGGAAATATGAATATAACTGATAAGGTAATTCAGATTTCTTTCAAATAGAATAATTAAACAAAAATTAATTTTTATATATTTTATTGATATAAAATATAATAATAAAATATAAAAATTAATACATCATGATTATTCAATTTCAATAATAATTAAGAAAACTACAATAGGAATAAAACCACAAGTAAATAAAAATACAACATACACATAATCCATATCACTATGTTTTTCATTAAATATCAAACCTCCAATTGTATCTATGGAATGGAGGAAAAAAATAGAGATAAAAAATAAATTTTTAGAATTATATAAATTAATAGGATGAATAATTCTAGGGATATGTGTAAGGTTATAAATAGGAATGTAATATGGCTATTATACATATGGATTTTGGACATATTAATATTGAATATTTGGTGTTATATATATTTAAATATAATAGTCACTTTTATGCTGTGTAATTTTTTGTAATAAATTAAAAGTTATATAATTCATAAATTATAAATAAATCTATAATGAAATAAAAATAATTAATTTAAATATTTTATTATAATTGAATTAATATATTTTTCATTACATATTATTATTATTATTTTAAAAAATAAAGATCTTATTTGTCTATTTAATAAAAAGTTAAATCATAATACTAATCAGTTGATAAAAATTTAATTTATAGAAGAAAAATAATTAACAGGATGTGATTAAAAAGATTTAATGCTAAGAAAAGATATTTATTATCAAAGAATTATATTTAAGTGTGGTTTATTTTTATCTTAATTAAATAGATCACATAAAAAAGGGTATTCCTATAAAATCCCTAAAATTATAAAAAAACAGATTAAAAATTATTTATTTAATAATTGATATGAAATAGGATTAACAATACATAAAGTTTAAAAATGATTTTTCTATGAAAACAATATGTATATATATATATTCCATTTTCATTTTAAAGTTAAATTTATTATATTTAGAAATTGAATTAGAGTGAATAGAATTTTTTAAAAATTAGGAAATCAAAATTATCTAAGAATGTTAATTTCATTTTTTGGCATAAAAATATGATACCATGGTAAAAATCCAGTTACCATGGTAACATTAAAATGAGGTAAAATTGGTTAAACTAAGTAGTAAAGACTTAAAATATCCTGAAAACTTGTCTATAAAATATTTTTATGATGTATTTAATGATATATATCCATTATTTTTCCACTTTTATCAACTTTCTTTTTAAAGTGATAACCTTATACATTAAGGAATGAATATCAGGTAGAATGACACTAAAAATACACTATAAAAGGACCCATACTCTACCCTTACTAAACCAATATCTTTCATTTTTTATATATTTAATATCTTACAATTTTTAATATAATAAATATTTACTATAATTTGGTTAGCTTGTTGTTCTAATAGGGATTCCCAAATCATTCTTTCAGAAGGAACTTGAGTGGAGAAAATAAAATAATCACCAAAGTATATAAGTTCTTCTCAAAATTTTTCAATTATATTTTCATACAAATTCTTTTTAAAACACATTATCTACTATAATTACGTTTTATTAAGATATTTATGTTTTTTGAAAATGATTCTAATGACATATAACTACAAAATAGTACTCATTCATTAACATAACATGTTCTTATTTGGGCAGGTTCAACAA
Source organism: Viscum album (assembly GCA_963277665.1). Classification (NCBI taxonomy): domain Eukaryota; kingdom Viridiplantae; phylum Streptophyta; class Magnoliopsida; order Santalales; family Viscaceae; genus Viscum; species Viscum album. The sequence continues at coordinate 1,957,339,196 of OY728136.1, read as the reverse complement.
TCTATATGACTGATGTTATACCAACATCATCATTTTCATCATGAATAAATATAAATATATTAATATGAATAATATATTATATTAAGTTTCAATTTTTCCTCTCAAATATGGTCCTCTAAATTTGATTCAAATATAATGGTCATTATAAAGTAACTTGTTTTTATTTGTAAATTTCCCAAAAAATAATCATCAGAGATTCCATTCTTCAAAAAAATGCCCCTAAATTATATCAAATGAAAATTTCAGTATAAAATGATTTTAGAAAAATGATTTTAATTCCATGAATAATCAGTTAATGATGAATTTGTTATCAGATAATAAGGATCAACATCACAATTACAAAATGTGTACGCAATAATAAAAATTTCTAACATCCGATAATGAAAATAAACATTAAATAACTAATATTTGTGTGATAAATGATTAAAATTTAACAGTATAAATGGTAGTAGATATGAATAATTTTAACAAATAATTTATTAATATAGTTATGTTTACCACACAAGTAGTTAATGAACCTTTATGGATGTTGGGAGTAAAGGTGAGGGTTTTTCATCTCAGTTTTTCATTCATTGAGAAGTGATACATATTAACAACTTGTTTTATTTGGTTTGGTGTATATAATTTACATTGATTTATTATATAATATTTTTCTTTCACGTAGTTTTATTCATATAAACATATTAGATTTTTAATTTCAAGGGCTTTTGATTCAGAAGTTACTAAACCCATAAGTGGTTCTTTCCAATATCACTTTGAAATCGAGATTGTTTATGACTAAATTTACATTAAGGGGAATTATATATTCTGTCCATCTAAAAAATATATTCCATTATCTTCTATTTATTTCTTTTTGGTTATATTCCTTCTTAAAATTTCACTTCCCACTGGTTTAGAATTCAATCAAAAGGATTCATGTATGTGGAATTGACCTTATATCTTTATTTGGCCATGAATCATTCTCCTCCTTGTCAATATTGATTATATTATTTTATATATATCATTATGTCCACATATATGTTTTCTTATGATAATTGTATATAATTTTTTAAGTTTATTTACCAAAATTTTAATGGAATATTTTTTAATGGTTTACAAACGATTCATTTTTTTATTGACTTGACATTCTTTTGAAAGTGTGAAAATATTATTTCTTTTAAACTTTTCTACATGAATGTATTTTTATTCAATATTATTCAATTTTATTAACAAATATTATTATTCAATTTTTTATGTTTTTCAATGAAATTTATATTCCTTTTTTATACACTATTTTCTTTTAATATAAGTGTCATTAAAAATATAAATAGTATTTCTTATTATTTATCAAAGTAAATTTTAATTATCTTAAAAGTTTGTTCCATATTCTTAAATATCCTTTTTTATTTATTATTATTAACTGGAAATATTATCTAATGATAATATCCACTATATTTCTCTAGATGTATTTTGATCATGTTTTTTGGAAGTCTTCATGAAACCCATTTCTTTCTTGTAGGTAAATTAACCTATGATGGACTTATGAATGTTTTCATGTTCATGTGGAACACATATGATTGGGTTAGAATTATGTGATTAGTGTCTATGTTATATTACTATAATTAATTGGTTAAATATTTATATCTCATGAGATCATGATATGACACGAGTGGTTAGTCCATGTTTAAATGTTTGTGGGATACGACTAGTTAGCACAAGTCTAAAATTTTATGGGGTAAAGGTGTTTTTCTCAAGTATACTATGTTTTGAGAAAGTGGTTAGCCTAGTCTGTTATGATATAGATATATTGGTGGTGAAACATGAAATATTTTATTATTTCTATGCTTATGTTGGTGAAACATTCTTATGTTATGAAATATACCTATTTCATGACTCAGGATTATGGAATCATGCTTCCACACTTCTTTGACTAATTTCATATGCTATTTCAAAATAATCTTGTCATGAATAATTTTTATGATATATTTTTTAATGGGTATAATTTACTTATTTTATGTTCATTTACATTTATTATTTTCTCAAACCCACGTGTTCATATTATGCTCACTTACGATCTTCGATTGATATATATTCTGTTTACCCCTTATTGAGCATCAGATCTCACCCTTTCTTATATTTCCATTTCTATAGGTTATGAAGAATAGTATTATGTATGATATGTCATTAAGGGTATCATTTGTAAATAATATTTTTTTGAGCTGTTGAAGAACAGTTGTATAATATGTTAATTATGTATATAGTCTCCAATGATACTAATATTATTGGTTCCTGGGTGTATTTTACTATAATATGTATTGAATAATAATGTAATAAGTTTTATTAGACACATATGTTAAGGTTATATTGTCTCATTTCTACTAGGCTTCCATTTTCAAATATTCTAGGGAGTATGTGAACAACTATAATAGTTTTTAGAGTACATAACATTTGGGAATGAGGCAAGATATTCCTTATATTGAAATTATTGAAGTTAAAATTTTCGATGTATGGGATTTAAAATCCAAGGGTAAATTCCTAAAATATCTTGGGAATTAATATATATTTGGTGGTATTTATTATGTATCAAAATGTGTTGAAACCATTTCCCTTCCAGATTACTTGGTTTCCTCTCTGGTGAAATTTTTAGGGAAAAAGACTTCTAAAAATATTGAATTCCAAGGAAAATTACTAGGGGAAATGGTGTACACTTCCACAATTATCAATTTTGAAAGATGATGGAGAACAATAGATGAAATAACTACACTAGAATAGTGTACCATCCAAAAACTATTTCATAATCTAAAATTTAATATAGAATTTTGATGGGAATTATAAAAAATAAAGAAATTTGATTGAGGAAGGATTGTGATTAAATGATAGAGGATATGGTTTGGTTATAAAAAACCACTTATAAAATTTCCATTTTTATATATTCTTATAGGGTTGTTTTTGAAAATACATATCATTTTTCAATGTATATTGAACATTAGGAATTTGGGTCTATAAGGCTATCAATACGAGTTTCTTGAGAATTGATGAGAAAATAATATTTGGCCTGAATAAATTGAAATAAATAATGATATAATGATATAATAATTTATGAATTATTAGAGGTATTTGAGCATTTTTTGGACAAGTTAATTCGGATGAAAAACTTACAAGAAGGACAAATGGTCCTTCTATTAAATTCAAAGAGGAAGTTATTCCCTTGGGAGGATAAGTCAAAATGGACTACAACATTCAAAATAATTAAAATTGAACCCAAATGGATCTATAAATACTTATATAGATAATAAAGATCCATTAACTATGATTCAGTGAAGGATGAAGTTGTTAATTAAATAAAAAAGGTGGAGAAATATTTGGCTTTATGAGTTGAAGGTTGAGGATCTGTGTAGTTATGTTACTGAACATAAAAAAACTATATTGTGAGGTATCCAAATAAATTTACCTTTCATTGTCAATTTATTTTTGAATAATCACTTTTTCTCCCATTGAGTGTGTTTCTTTCATTTTAAAAGATGGGAAAAAAGTAAAATATTTAAGAGAAATGGATGACATACACCACACAGGGATACATGTTAATGAAGGATAGTATTACACTTAACCTATCTATTTTATTTGAGATTTTTTATGTCATGTTTAAAATCCATTGAATCAACACATATTGGATTCGATAAAAAAATATAAGTATTTTGGAAAGTTGTGTGTGGAATATTTTGAATTAAATGGCAATAATTGTATTCATCATTTCTCTAGGAGACATATCACCTTGAAAATAACTAGTCTCTAGCTTATGAACTTAAAAATAATATTTATATGAATTTTTTTAATTGAATCATAATATAACTTTTTTATACAAAAATTTTAAAATTAACTTAGATGAATTGTCTTCTATAAGTTAATAACACATGAAGGATCCAACATAAAATATAACCATATAAATCCTTTGATAATGGAGTAAAATAGGCAAATAAAACCCCATATAAACTCTCTTAGATGATTTTTCATAGGGTATGTGTGTGGAAATTCAAGGTCATAAATAAGAGTTAAATAGAATTTTGAGAGTGAACTACCATTATATATCTTCCATTACATGGTTAAAATAAATGACCTTGGGGATTGATGTTATAACAGAGGGTTTAGTTCAATAATATTCACACTCAACCAATAAATTCATAACACAGATCATGTATTAAACACAAAAAATAGTGTTTGTGCCTAGTTATAAAAAATAATAGAATGTGATGGGAATACTAAACCTAGATAAATAAAGAGTAAATTTATATATAATATTTTCATTTATATTGTATTGAGGAAGTTATAAACCAAATATTGGATAATAATCCTTAAGAGAGTGTACATTTGAAGGTATTTCGGGTTAGAATTTTCATTTCAGTAAATTCTCTTCAATTAACTTTAAAAGACTTTTGAGTCAAGACTATATTAATTTATTTTGTTTATGAAACTGGTTGATAGAAATTACTTAATCATAATTAACTAATAAAGTGTGCAGGAATGTGAATTGAAAAAATCTATAGTTGTTTTTCGTTATATTTATTTTCCATTTTGTGTATGTTTTTCTGCAATTTTAGTTTTTTAATGAGTTTATAGAATTTTTTTTTATTTTCATTAATAAGATATTAATTTTAAATATTCATTCATGTATTCTAATTAATTAAATATATAATTTAGACCATGATAAATTCAGAGGTGATTCAATGAATTTGGGATATGTTTGGATGAAAAGAATGGTTTGCAAATGAAGGAACAAAAGATAAACAAATCTACTTGAAATTAACATTTTAAGGTTGAAATTACACTAGGGGTAATTCATTTAAAATTGGTAATCTTTGGTATACGTCCCCTTTCTATCATTTTTCTGACCCATCACTTGAGAAGACATCGAAAAACCAATGCAATGCCATAGATAACCTTGATTTTCCATAAAGAATAATGCAGTGGAACAAAATTGAACATAATAGTACATAAGTGATAAAATAGTCATACGTAAATTATTGAGAGTATGATAGTTGTCCAATGGTACCCCATATTCCTCATTGTGAGACTACATCTAATACTTAATGAATGTTGTGTAGACTTATTAGGACTACCCCATTTGTATTGTAGTGTGGGGGAAATACTTAAGATGCAATTTCTCCCACCACCACCTCACAGAATACAACACACGAGCCATTAGTATATCAATGAAACCTCAAGGGATAATATATTTCTCAAACTAGATGTAATGAAATGTGTGTTGTGATCCTCTACTTTGTGAGAATCCAAAAAGTTAAGAAAATGAGGATATTTTCAGAAGATAAAATAAAATAATTCAGATATCGAGGATACATAAAAGATAAAAGGACCCATTTTAGATATTGAGAATGTGTCCATGCACTAAAAAATTATCAATATATAATGAGTGGTCTATTTTCACTCCAACATAGCACAGTAACTACCAAATTTATATTATATTTTCTATTTAATTTAATGTAGAGTTCCTAATTTAGGATACTATATCAACAATTAATGATTTAGTATATAATTTCATAAAATAAAATAATTATATCTAGAAAGTATTAAAAGTTTTAAAAAGTATTTTTTTCTTGATTCACAAAAAAACTAACCTAAATTATCAATTCATTAGAAAGGGAATGATATCAATCTTTGGGGTCCATTAATTAATGAATATTCCGTCTAGAGAATATACAAAGATTTAGTGGACCGAAGGAATCCCTATATAAAATTTTCTAAATAAATCATGAAATGAAATAAAAAGGGATATATGTCACAACTCATCCTTTATAGAGAGAATCTAGTCTACATGAGAAATTTAGTGGAGCTTAACCAATTGGAAATTAATGTTTTTTTATCACTATGGATAGATTTTATTACTTTCCACTCTATGTGGAATGCTCATGTAAATATTAATAATATACATAGTTAATATCCCACCAAAGTAGAGGGGTTCCTTTTCTTAGAAAGTAAGAGTTTAGTGGCCACCTCACTAGAGAGAAGAAGATCATGGAGATCAAACCAATAGAAGAAGATACTTAGAAAATAACCACTAGAAAATATTTTTTCCATCTCCTTATTTTGATTTTAATTACATGAACATTATTGGATAGAAACCTAGTGTAATGAACTATACTTTTAAGGTATATTTTTTTTAAAGTTACAACATAACTTAATCTATTTTTCTTCCCTTGGAGGTGTGTCTTAGGGTAAAATGGTATCAAGGTCAGTGTTTTAGAGGATGGGGGATTATTGGGCTTCATGGTGGATGAAACAAGGCAACTAACTAGCTAGTGGGGTACAATGGCTAGATGATGGTGCTAGTAGTGGGATCTATATTTCTAAATGTCCATTGACTATCTAGTTGGAAGCCACCGACCAATCAGAGTCCTGTCACTTGTTAGCCGGTGGTGATAAGATGAAAATTACATTACTGTAATTTTTTCCTTTTACTTTAATTATATTATTAACTTAAATCTCAGCCTAATATTCTCCATTTTTGACTATAACCTTTGAAATATCTCTCTCCTAGTTCTATAAACTTCTTCTTCATATCCTCTTGGGTAATTTTTTCTAGATCGATATGTTGGTGTCTAATAAGGTACGATCTATCGGTTCTAAGACCAATTATTATTTATAAAAATTTAATTGATCATGGATCCAAGACATGTTGTCTATATAAATGAATATTCACCTATATCTAATAATGAATTCATGATTGATTTATAGATGAATATTGGAATATCAGAGTTTTGGCCCCACCTTTATTGATCAACGATCTTCCATTAGTAAGGAAATCTATTTTAGTAAGTTGATGTGTTTTATACCTCTTGAAATGATGCATTTATTGACCCCCAATTATAGGTACTCTATTATAATGTATTGGGTCATTTTATAGTCAATCTTGGTTCATGGGAATGATCTAGGTGTAATCCCTCAATAGATCTTGTAATTTGGCATCAACACACTAAAGGTAAGAAGTCCTTACCGTTTATGGCATTTGTGGAGTTGTTTAACATACATAGATTGTCTGTTTATTACTAGTGATAATAACCATTCATGAATATGATACGTTTAGCATGCGTGGGTAGACCTAGAGACCTCTTATTGGTATGGATTTTGCTCCTTACTATGTCTGACCTTATATGAGGTTACTTCAAAGCTGTGAAATATTTGATATTCCATGCTTATTTATTGATACTTTGTCTATTTATTATGTATTATTTCATAGTATATGGAAAATTTATTGTGATATATTATTCCTTATCATTTTATGACTTACATTTGGATTTTTTTATAGTCAGTGGAACCTATGTTTCAATGTTCAGGTTGAAAAGTGTCCCTGTAAGATTTAACTGACCCCTTAGATTGAAAGCTTGGAAAACATTACTCATATATTATGGATCATGATATAGGATTTATAGTTGTGTATTTTGGAATGTAATTATTGAATTATAGCAGAATGTAGTATATCATTGGAAGAGGGTCCATATGCAAGAATGAAGTGTCTAGGGGGAATGTTTTTGCACATTTATAGAGTTTAATTGATTTAGGCATTCCAAAAAAGTGTTCTATAAGAAGAAAAAAGGTTTACATGGTTCATGGGCGTCACTTTACCTTATGGATAGGCATGGAGTTATTCCTTATAGGTGGAACATGTATTTCTGTTGAAGTTGGATGGAGTTACATAGCAATAACTATTTCATGTGATGATTACATATGAAATTATTCTAGTACGTTGTCAAAATAAGTATGGCCAGGGTTCACAGTGTCCTGATTAGCACATGATCACTCGGTATATTATTGGTTATGTGATTTCATGCAAATTTAACTTTCCAATATGAAATACATCTCTATATACATGTGCACTTTTGTTAAGGATGCATTGATGGTATCCTACTAGGTTTATACTCTTTCACATGAATCTCAGTGCATGTACATACTTCATGATCAAGTATCTAGACAAGGGAAAGTGGCCAATGATTTGTTTGTGAGAAGCATGGAGTTATAAGATGAATGTGGTGCCGGTATAGACTTTTGATAGACACTACAACATCAATTATTTATTTATTTAACGTTTTACTATTTATACTATTAACATTCCACAGTGGGTTCCCATTAATATAATATTATATGGCATGACCTGACATCTATAATTGCATGTTGTTTATGGAATTTTCTATAGAAATGTTAGTTGAATTATGCATATGATGTTATATTCTAGTGTATGACTATGATTACTAAGGGTATATTATCTCCATGAAATTCTTATACCCTCTCTTCTAGTTGAAAACCTTTTTCATATGGGGAGTCATGACTGACATCATATAGAACATAGTCTTGAAAAATTTTATTTGGGTCGGGGTGTTAAAAAATCTTATTAGAGCCAAATTTTCCTTTCATTTATTCTAGGATGTTATGGGACATGGTAGAAAAGAGATAGGTTATGTGGAACTCCGGTAGGGGATTTTCCATGTTCCCAGTGAGCACATGTGTAATGGAACTCTAACTCACCATCATCAGGTTACTATTAGAGTTGTGGATTTATAGTTTTATGATTATCTCGATAATGTTGTGATGTTATAATTTATGGTATTTAGGTACATTAATGCCCCATGAAAAGGAACATAATATAAAATATCATGTATATACTTATTTTTTATAGCATAATAGTTCTTCAATTAAATTCATTGATTTGTGATAATTGTTAGTGATATGTCTATATATTATGCTATTGGGATATATCAATGATAGAACTAGTTAATTAGAACTATGCATGATGTGATAATGTATATATATGTTGCGACTAATGTGGAATTATGTAGGTGTATTCTTGGGACGTAGGAAAATTTAGGATGGCTATAACTTTTTTTGGGTATCTCATAGAATATGCATCCCAATATAAATTCCACATGTGTTCCTTATAATAGATTAAATTATACTTGTAATAATGTTATCATAGGCATCATAAATATTTTTTATGGAATTTCTGAAAAAATTCTTCCTCAAATACACTAGATGGGACCACCTAGAGAAGCAATCTAAAATACCTCTATAAGGGCAGGTGTTCTTGTTCCACCATAACCTATACAGGAGGATACACCTAATCATGCTCCCACCCTCACTCTAGTGGTTCCAGTGGTAATACCACCTCATCCTAGAGTCTTAAAGACTATGCCTACTTAAGGTGGAGGGGTGTAGAGGACGATTGATGATAATACCTATGTTTTCTAGCTCCATCATCCTCTAGACTTACTGGGAACATGTGGTACCTTGTATTATAAGTATAGGATTAACATTAATGATGGAATCATTAATATAGTAGAAAATCGTGAAAAAGGTGGGTGAATCTGGATTCCTTTTTTCTTTATAGGCCCTCCAGGAGATGGTGAGGTGTTATTGGAATGGAAAGAATGTATTAGGGTATTACTTGAGAGACCTTTAAGAATATATTCTTCAAGGATTTATTTTATGATAAATATAATATAGACTAATCATAAGATTTTATACAACTTTAGGATGGGAAAATTTAAGTTTCTACTAACTCTAGTCATTTTAATATTTTTCAACAATTTACTCTTATTTTTTTGAGAGTGAGGTGCATAATAATAGGAAGTATAAGATTGATCTTCATTCATAAATTAGACATAAAATTATGGGATTTGACCTGATGACATGTGTTGAGGAACTTTTCCAGGCCCTAAATTTTGAGAAGTGGATATAAGAGGAAAACATTGTAGGTTTAATTCCATATTTTAATGATTTTATGAAAAGAACTCCTTGTTCCATAGTGAGAACCTCTTCCATTATTAAGAAGTGGATGGAAGAGGAGATAAATTATGGTAGTAGATAGGTGGATAAGAGTAGTGTTTCTTTTACTCCCTCTATGGGAGGAGGTTCTACCATGTTCTATAACTATGGATGTAAGGGGAATTTTAGTACATCACACATGAATCTAATTAGGTAATGTAACTAATTTAGAAAGGTGGTTCATATCCAAAAATTTTGTTCTAATGTGTCACATCTAAATTTGAAGAGGTTAGGTTAGGGTGTAGGTAGGGGTCCTAAGTAGTAGACCTAGGCACCATAGACCCTAGTGACTGAAGATAATTTTTCATTATATAGTCAAGGCTGTGATCTGAAGGTAGGCAGGATGTATGTAATAGAGGAGGTTCCAACAATCGATGAGAGGCACCATCTATAGTTAGAGTTATAGTATTGATTATCCTGACTCTATGTACAGCCTTTTTTGATATGATATATTCCTAATATTTTATATCTAATCACTTCATTGTTGGACTATAATTACTAGTTAAATTGTATTTTGAGATTATTTATCTAGAAATCCCTCTGGGAAAGGTAATAGACCATTTCCAACTATGTATAGAGTGTACTATAGTGGTTTACATATTTGGAAATATATGGGAATTCATGATATTATAGGTGACTATATTTTAAGTGATATTAAAAATGTCCTAGTTGACCAGTTATCGAGATCATATTGAAATCTAGCAGAGAAGTGTATCTTTTAAAAAACATATATGAGAGAGGTTATTATAGTCAAGTGAGTGGGATGTTGGAGCAGGAAGTATAGGACCAAACCTGAACCATACTGGAGCAATCATGATTGAAGTAGCATTCTCGAATCTTGAAATAGAATAAATAGTAACCCCTTGATTCCTCCTAGTGTTGGATTATGTGGGATCAAAATCTGAATAAAGATACTCAATTACAAGAGGGGTGAATTGTAAGTTTTAAAACATTCATTTTTAACATTAAAAAAAACTATGTTTAACAAAGTTAAACAAGGTAAATTTACAAGACAGCTTTTAGTTCTAAAATAATGATAGGTTCCAGAAATATGGTTCTAGAAATAAAACATAAGAAAAGTTACCAAGAAAAAGATTCTAGCTTAAATCATATAGAATCTTACTTATCAGATTATACAAAAGAAAAAGAAAGTATAATAAGGTTATACATTATTCCTTTATCAAAATACAACAGAAATAATCTTGAAGCAAAAATAAGTAACAAGTATGAAATATTTTAACCCAAAGAGTAGGGTATCCAAAAACCTTGGATAAAGGTCCCTTGATTTATACATTCAAGAAAGACTATCTTACCCACACTAGGGTAAGTCCTCGATAGAAATACTAGAATCTATCTTTCTATCCCTACAAGCACTTGAACTTTAAGGTAGTCAGAACCTTCATCTTCCTATCCATGGAAGTCCTCGAACTTTAAGGTAGTCAACACCTCTGTCTTCCTATACCCATAAGTCTTTGATTGTACATAGCAACAATTGGAGTCGCACGAAGAAAACTGAAGAAGATGATCTGTATGACCAAGTAATGAGAGTGTCTTTCTCTAGAAATCACTTCAACAACATCAAATATTTATAGTGATTGAGTTGGTGTTACTCAATAAGAGTTAATCTCATTCAAATGAGATCATATTTATAGGCATTTATCCAATGGTCAAATCCCTCCTCCAACGATCATATTTTCCCTTGAATTTCAGAGGGACTTGTACACGTGTCCCTCAAACAATGTTTAAATAGAAAAAGAATGTACAACATTGTTTCATAACCATAAAAATTATAATAAAAATAAGGCTGATTAACCAAAACTATTTTTCTGAGTCTAGGAAAAAATAAATGTTCAGAGTCTTAGAAAATAAAAATTAGGAGACTATAAAACATGGATATTCATATTTTCTTTCAAAATAATTCAGAAACTGAATTCTATAGATTTCAAAGTCTGAATTCTAATGAATTCAGAATCTGAATTATTAGGAATTCAGAGTCAGAATTCTGAGGAATTCAGAGTCTGAATTGTAGAGAATTTAAAGTCGTAATTTCAGAGTATTAAAAGTATGAATTTTAGAGAATTCGGAGTCCAAATTTTAGATAATTCGGAGTCCGAATTTCAGAGAATTTGGAGTTTGAATTTCAGAGAATTTGGAGTCTGAATTTCAGAGAATTCAGAGTCTGAATTCTAGAGAATTTAGTGTCTGAATTTTAGATAATTTGGAGCCTGAATTTTAGAGAATTCAGAGTCTGAATTTCAGAGAATTGAGAATCTGAATTTCAAATAATTCAGAACCTTAAATCAGAACCTGAAAACAGAATACTCTGAAGCTATGTATTTATAGGACTTTGAGGTTTTAGATATGAAACCTAATTTTACCCTTTAGAAATAAAAGGAGTTAGATTTTGAAACTATTAAATCAATGATGAAAACATTGGTAAGGATAAAATTTCCATGAAGAAGGAAAAATTTCCTTATTAAGATAAATCTTAGGAAAAATATGATATTCCATAAGATAGAGTGTTTGTGATTTTCAAAACAGTGAGGAATGGAAAAGTCATAAGGAAACCTTATTGACTCAACAATCTCCCCCTTTTCGGAAAGCTCAAACAACCTTATGAAAACGAATATAAGGACTTAGAGTTTTTATTTATAAACATAAAAGAAAACTTATCTTCATTTACATATGAATCATAGTGAATACAAATAACTCCCCATTAGGTTTTGAAATTCCAAAGGATCATATTCTTGATTTCCTGAATGATATTTTACATTATCTTTCATATGAAAATCTTCTTTGATAAGAAATTCCCCTTAGATGAACTCCCCCTTACATAAGGAAATTTATTCTTTACATAGAATTTTTTTTATCATTCCTTTCTCCCCTATTGTGATTTTCAAAAATGAATACAGAGAATAGAAATAAAATGGTACCTGAAAATTTAGTACTAAACAACCAAATATATGAAGAACAAACAAAATACCATTAAGTTTGAAAGAATTTGTACAAAGAAGAAAATACAACAAAATATCATATTTAGGAGAATTATCCTTCTTTCTCCTTCAGCATAAAATTCTTCGCAATGGTTTTCATCTTCTTAAGCTCCTTTTGATCTTCCTCAAAATGCTTTAGTAGTTGATAATGATCTTAGCTTTTCCTCTCCAAGGATTTAATTTTTTCTTCTTAAACCTTAAGAGATTCTGCCCGATCTTTCAAGACCTCTTCTATCTTAAAAATATTTTCTTGAATATCAATTCTGAGATCCATTTCTCGCTTCTAATTCATGGACACAAAATTAAGCTTTCTATTCAAGTCCTTGAATTCTTGCTTCTAGTTTTTCTGCTTTAGAGTTTCCCCATAACTCTTAGTAAGATCATTAAGTTTTCCATCTTCAGTGTCAAATACATCTTTCAAATCATCTTGAAATTCATCAAAGACTCTGAGATCTTTGACTATCTTTCTTGACCAGCTTGTAATCTTCTTGCATGATCTTTTATGAGCCTCATAAACAATGAGAAAATATTTGAAATCTGCCTCATGTTCGAAAAATTTATCCACAACAATTGAAACTGAATCTAATTTCTAATTGAACTAATGCTGAAGCAAATGGAATCTTGAATCTATACTTAGGAATAATGGAATGGTATCAACCAAATTTTTCAAAGACTGTACAATAAAATCATGTCTAAGAGAGGACGGTTCCAAATCGGAGTGTTTTGTTGGTGAGGATTGTTTTTCAATCTCTTCAGCTTTCCTCTTCGTTGAAGCACAAACTTCTTTCTTTCTCACCACATATTTACAATGTGTATCCGCCAACACCTTATTTCCCTTATCAGCTCTAGGAATGATTTATTGTTCTTTGGGAGATTCATTCTCACTCTCTGATAGCTGAAAAATATTATCTTCAACAATATTTTCTTTCTTGACATCTGCCACAAAATCATCTGGCTGAATAAAATCATGATTGCTACTTTCTTCTATAGATAACTTATTCACCTCTTCCTGAAACTTTTCTTATTTTATAGGTGTATAATGTTTTGAAGAATCTGCTTCTGAAGTTTGGATTGAATGTTTCTCATAAGGACTCTCCTTATGATAATCCTCTACTTACCTTATCATGTCTTCTGTATCATCGCCTCTTTATTCTTTTTCTTCTACTTCCTCTTCTTCCTCTAGAACTATTTCTTCTTGTTGTTTAGGTTCTGGAATAACTAACTTCTTTCCTAGAGTTACAGGGAGTGATTATTTCAAGAATGATTCTAGTAACTGGTATTGTTTAGAGGCTTTCTTACCATCTTTGAGAAGGGACTGGACTATCTCAGCTTCAAACAACTTCTTTCATTTCTTCTTTTTCTTTTTCTTCCTTCTGAAGATTCTCGGCAGCCTTCAACTTCACGGCTTTGGCCTTAGTAAGATCCAAGCCAAAAATAAGCTCCCCATATTTCATATTCTTCTTGTCTTCTCTCCACTTGTCCACTACTTCATCAGGGTAATTCTTTTTCTCTTTTGGCTTTGGAGGTACAGATTGGGTTTTCTAAGCTGCAGGAGTTTATCCTTTCTCTTCTGGTTCCTTTTCCTTCCTCTTCCTTCCACCATTTTTTAATGTTTCAGCCACTTCCGGTTTCATTGAATGAGCATCGATTTCAGCTTCAGAAAAGTCATAGAAATATTCATATTAACTATTAAATCCAACCTTCATCCTCCATTGAGTATCATCACTCAATAACATTACATTGAAATTCCTTGTCTTCGAACTCAAAGGAATTTTCAACGACTCAAGACAAAGAACTATAATTTTCAAGAGTATAGTCAGATACATGATAATTTGAGACTTCAAATTTCCATTTGTGATGTTCTCAATTGTATCAAAGATATACTTGACCAGGTTTATCTTCTTGAGGTTCACTAAGAAATCTAGAATATAGATTTCACTTTTCATTAGGGAATCCTTATCCACTTTTCTCGAAATGATAAAACCTTGAACCCACAATTCAAGAATCCGGAAGTTTATAGATAGATGAACAATCTTCGGAGTCTTCACACCTTTCAAACCAAGAGAATCTAGAGACTTATCCTTATCGAAATATGCTAATACATCAGTAAATTTCTGAGTACAGAATTCTGCTTCACCCTCATAAGGAATTCTAATCAAACATGTCGCCTTGCTATAGGAAAGAGAATAAGTTTTTCTATAGCTCTAGAAAGAAAAATTATCTCTCCCTCCTTTATTGAAGAAACTTTTTGAATCATAAAATTCAATAAACAAATCTGGATAGACCAAATCCTGTGCCATCGGTTTTGATATACATAGACTCTCATAGCCATTCAGCTTGATATTCTTTGAAATAATACAGTCATACTTAGAATATAATTTTGGATTGACTAACCATTCTCTATAAATAATCCACTCAGATATTTCCTCAACTGAAGGCATATCTTTCTGAGGTGAGGCTTATACATACATTCAGAACTGAGGAAAGCCTAAAGATTCAGAACGGGCTTAAGTATAGGGGTAGATATTCAACACGCAAAGGATTGAAAATAAATGTGGGACAAACATCAGGGGGTCCTTATATAGTCATTTAAAATAATAGCTCAACATACTTGATTGATCCAACAATTGAATAAATTCTTGATCAAATCTGACAGTTATGATGAAATCTGAAGAAGAGATTTGGTAGATTCCGATCTTTTGAGGTTTTTGAGATAAATATTCGGATTTATGAAAAAGTGAATCTGAAAGAGTTTCTTAAACAAGATAAAAATACCAACATGTAAAAAAATGATAACAAAAATTTAAGAGAAAAATAATACCTTTCAAATTGCTTGGATAATTATTCTTAATGAGGTAGATTCATCTTGAAGAACTTTTAGATTCCAAAAAAACTTTTTTAAAAAAAATCTTTGATTATGGAAAACAATTTTGACTATAAAAATTTTGATTACCAAAATTTTGATTACAAAAATTTTGATTATGATAATTTTGATTACGGAATTTTTTATTACAAAAATCTTGATTACGGATATTTTGATTAATAAGAAAATGTACTGCTCTATGAAAAGGAGTTTCTTATTGTAAGGGGATTTGTTTCATCAAAAAGTTAATATAGAAGATTATGTTACGGTTATCATTACTAAATTTTGTTTAATGTATTCAAATCAATCGAAGGGCAATGATTTTGTGAAAATATCAGCATGTTGATCTTGTGTTCTAATAAATTGAAGAATGATATCTCTTTTTTGTGTGTGATCCATAAGAAATTAATTCATGATATCTATCTGTATTGCATGAGAATGATGTGTAGGGTTTTTACTTAAGGAAATGAGACTAGTATTATCACACAGTATTTGTGTTTTGGTAAAACTTATACCATAATCTATGAGTGTAGGTTGTATCTACAATTATTGATCACAACAACTTCCAACTGCTACATATTCTACTCCAGTAGTGGAAAGTGCTACTGAGTGTTTCTTTTTTCATGACCAAGAAACTAATGATATTCTAAGAAATGACCTATCCCGAATGTACTTTTTCTATCCATTCTACATCCACAAAATTCAGCATCCAAAAATCTTTTTAAAACAAAACCATTTCCATATGTATAAAAGAGTCCAAAATCCATGGTTCCCTATAAGTTGTGAAAAAATCTTTTCACTACCTTTAAATGAGTTTCCTTAGGATTGGATTGATACCTTGCACATAAGAATACTAAAAACATTCAGTCTGGACAACTAAATATCAGGTATAGTAAGCTTCCTGTCATACCTCTAAATAATGTTTGATCCACTGGTTTCCCAGCTTCATCAAGATCAAGTAAATTTGAGGTAACAATGGGAGTACATATACTCTTAGTTTCATCATATCCATACTTATTAATAATATATTTAATATACTTATGTTGAGATATATAAATTCCTTCTAGTTTTTAAGAAATTTGAAAACCAATAAAAAATGTTAACTCACCCATCATACTCATTTCGAACACAGATTTCATTAGATTCAAAAATGAAATAGTTAAAGATTGCTGAGTTGAACCAAATATAATGTCATCAACATAAATTTGAATAATCAAATTTTTTTTCTTATATTTATTTATAAAGAAGGTTGTATCAGTATTTACCTTAATGGAATTTTTTTGTAACAAAAATCATGTAAGTCTATCATACCAGGATCTAGGGGCCTGTTTAAGTTCATATAAATCTTTGGTAAGTTTGAAAACATGTTCAGGATATTTTTTATCTTCAAAACCAGGAGGTGGTTCAACAAAAACTTCCTCTTGAATATATCCATTAAGGAAAGCACATTTAACATTCATTTGAAAATGTTTAAAGTTAAATAATGCTGAAAAGTCAAGTAGAATATGGATAGATTCAATTATAGCTACTAGAGAATATGTTTCTTCATAATTTATTCCTTTTTGTTGATTATAGACTTTAGCAACTAATTTAGCTTTATTTCTTACTATGATTCCATTTTCATCACTCTCATTTATGAAGACCCATTTTACTCCAATAATAGAAGCTTCCTTAGGTCTTTCAACCATGGTCCATAAATTATTCCATTTGAATTCATTTATCTCATCTTGCATGGATTTTATCCAATCGTCATCACCTAAAGATTCATCAATGCTTTTTGGTTTTAATTGAGAAAGGAATGGTAGATGTTATAATTAATTTATTAAGGAACTTCTAGACCTTATAGGTTTATTTACATCACCAATTATATGACCACTGGGATGATTCTTAAGAAACAACTGATTTGGGTTTTATAAAACTTGTTCTTCAACATAAGGTAGGAAATCTTCTGGGGTAAATGTATCAGAAAAATTTTCTTGAACATTTTCCTTATCAGAAGGATCTTTTATCAAGGGTGAATAATCATTTTTGGAAAACACATCAATAGATATAGGTTGAGGGTGTTTAAAAACAAAAGGATTAGTTTCATCTAATTTAACATTTACTGTTTCTTCAACAATACAAGTATTTTTATTAAAAACTCTATAAGCCTTAGAAGTTGTGGAGTAGCCTAAGAAAATTCCTTCACTAGATTTGGGCGTGAATTTATATAAATGATATTTAGTATTAAGAATGAATACTTTGCATCCAAATACCTCGAAGTAGTAAAGTCTAGGTTTTCTACCATTCCTTAACTCATATGGGGTTTTATTAAAAAAAATGTCTAATCAAAACACTATTGATAGTATAACAAGCAGTCCTTACTACTTCAACCCAAAATTTTTTGAATACAGAATACTCACTCAACATGGTTCTTGTTATCTCTTGAAGAATTTTATTTCTTCTTTCAAAAGCACCATGTTTTTGGGGGGTTCTTGGTGCTCATAAGTTATTAGTAATGCATTTTCTACTACAAAAAGTTTCAAAA
The DNA here is from genome assembly GCA_963277665.1 of Viscum album. Classification (NCBI taxonomy): domain Eukaryota; kingdom Viridiplantae; phylum Streptophyta; class Magnoliopsida; order Santalales; family Viscaceae; genus Viscum; species Viscum album. The sequence continues at coordinate 1,957,321,006 of OY728136.1, read as the reverse complement.
TCTGAATTTTGAAATTCTCCTCCATGATCAACATGAATAGTTATCAATAAAATGTTTTTCTCATTTTTAGAATGGTCTCTTAAGATATCAAAATAAGATAAATCTTTAGATTTCTTTTCTAGAAAATAGACCAATGTAAATCTTGTGCAATCATTAATTAGGGAAAAACATAATATTTGCCTCCAATGCTTCCAGTTTGTGTTGAAAAAAAAAGATCCATATGCGCCAACTGTTTTTTACTTGAAGTTAAGACTTCACCGATTGAATTAAAGATTGATTTATGTTTCTTCCCATATTTACAAGGTTTAAATTTTTTTTGAGAATCATATCTAAGCTCTGGTAGATCCTTAACATGTCTTTTCTTAGAGAGATTACATAAGTTCCTAAGGTGACATTGTCCAAACCTTCTATACAATAACCAAGATTGGTCTTCCACTGTACTAAGGCAAGGTATGTCTTGGCTCCTATGGTCTTCTATGTTAAGTGTGTACACATTCTCTTGTCTATGGGAATAAAAAATAAACTCTTCCTTGGAATTGTGTACTAAGAACTTTTCATTCCTAAAATTCACAAGGTAACCTTCATCACATAATTGACTTATGCTTATAAGGTTGTGCTTAAGACCTCTAAAAAATAAAACAATTGAAATCAATGTTTTTCCAAGAATAATAATGTTACATATACCAATAATTTCTCCCTGATCATCATCTCCGAAAGTTACATTTCCTCCTTTCGTCTTGGTAATCTTTTTAAAGAATATTTTGTTACCAGTAATGTGTTGAGAACATCCATTGTCCATGTACCATGTATTTCTATTGATACTATCTTTATTTTACAGAAAATAAGGGCATTAGTCTTTCAGAACCCAAACTTTCCTAGATCTAGAAACTTTAGAATGAAAAAATTTAAGTATCAACATTTTCAGAGAAAAATAAACATTATGAAAACCTAAAGTCTGAGTTTGTTTAAAGAACAATTTTTTCCCAATGTCCACCATACCATCATTTAGTATAGAGTGAAGCACTTTGAGAAACAAAATAATTATTACTAAAAACCAGTTTAGAGTGAGTATAACCAAATCCAGAATTATTCCTTAAGGGTCGAATTTGGGAATACATTTTATCAAAATTTTCCTAACCTAAGGTAAAGTTTGATAAACACTTACTCAAGGAAAATATTTCTGACTTTCAATCTAATAACTTATTTTTTATCCTAAAAAACTTTTGCTTTCATACTAGAGTTAGTGTTGGGAAAAAACCCTTCAAGGTATCATTGAAGCATTTTTTGAGGTGATTGTCTTTGTTGACAAAGTGGGCCTTCATGTTGTGTTTGTTGACAAAGAAGACCACAATGTAAAAATTTGTGGCAAAGGGGGTTTTCATGGTGATATGTCGATTTCAAGGGATGTTGTTAACAATACATGATTGATTAAAGAACCTCAATAAAGGAATGAACAATATGGAGTCAGTACAAAAAGAGCAGATATAATGTGGTGCCATTTTCAAGTGTTTGCCAATGTTTAGGCCTCAAAATTGACACATGGAGAAAAGTGTTTTTTGTAAAGGGAATTTTGTGATGATGGCTTAGATTCTTGGAAACTTGTGTGATATATTTTTTTCAACATCAGAATGTCAAAATATGGTAAAGGAAAGAGGGGTGCCCATGTTTTGGTTTGGTCATGCAATTGACTAGGGCGATAGAGACTAGGGAAGTTGGACTTTCCTGTTGAGAAGAGACTTGCGTGCCGACTCTCAGGGTTTCCAAAATGCCTAAAATTAGAGGTCCACCCCTCCTCATTTTTTATGGAGTTCAACACTCAAGGAAAATTAGAGGTCCAGCCACACAGGTGGTTCAGTTGCGCAAGTGGGGGTTTGGTCGTACCAGTATAATGATACTCAGAAGTTGCACGCCAGTTGATAGTTACGTGCCAATAATGGTTTGGGCATAAAAGAATTTGATTCTCCCAAGTTTTGAATTGAAGAAGGTGGTGTCGTGCAAGTAGTTTGGTGACACTTGTTCCCCAGGCTTTATGAAGTGCGCCACGTATTAGAGAAGCACACCAGGCATAGGGAAGCACACCTGTCATTTTAGGGTTGCACAAAAAGTTGAAATATTTCCCTGTACATCTGTGGTAAAGTTGTATTCATCAGTGAATTAAAGTAAAACATCAACAGAGCATCTACATATAGTAGATGATTCATTAATTTGTGATAATTAAGGGACCTACAGGTCTTCAAACTGTGAGTGAATCTTCTAAATTAGAAGTGAGCATAATTCAGTTGAGAGACCAGTGAGATTTCATATTGTGAGTGGTTGTAAACTAGGAGGGACAATGAGTCCTCTCCGAATATTGTATATAGCAGTGTGCTTTTACTAAATTTGGTACATCGGCACATTGCCGGTGTATAGTAATTAGACGTAGCCCAGTGAGGGTGAACCAAGTAAAAATCATTGTGTCATGTTCATGATTTAGTTTTTATTTATACTTTTCTATAGGAAGGAGAGAGAAGGGAGTTTTTCTTAACAGTGAAACAAGATCAATAGGAGAAACTGTTTTAATCTGTCATACCCTGATTCACCCCCCCTCTCAGGGTATCTAACCCAGTGGACATAACAATTGGTATTAGAGGGAAAGATTGATATTACTATTTTTCTCTCAAATGGAGGTCACTAATCACATAGGGATTCTAATATTCGACGGGAACAATTTTCAGCTATGGAAGAATTGGATGCAACACTACTTCCGATCTTTGGGGATGGATGTGTTCACAGCGACAATGCATGGAATAACAACTGATATTAATAGTGGTGCATTATCAGAAGCTGAGCATAGATAATTGGATGCTAACGCGAAAGGAATTAATGATTTAGGGGGATCCCTATCCAATGATATCTATACAAAGGTGATGTCATGAAAAACATCACATGCCATGTGGGAAAAGCTATTAAATATATATGAAAAAGATACAAAGGTTAGAGAGGCAAAGCTATAAGTGTTGTGGAAAAAGTATGAAGATCTGAGAATGAACCCAAATGAGTATGGTGATGCATTATTTTACTTGTTAAATGTTGTATTGGAAGACATACGAGGTCTTGAATAATTTATTGAAGACATAAAGATTGTGAAATGTATCTTGAGGAAACTTACACCTTGGTTTAATATGAAAGTTTCTGTTTTTGAAGATAAAGTCATGAAAGAGCTAACATTGGATATCAAACATAGTACCCTTGTTGCATATGAAATGAGAAATGATGATAATAATGCTGTAGAAAAGGGGAAATCTAATGATGTGGAATTCAAGGCCATGAAGAAGCTCAATGTTGAAAAATATTAAGAAGAAGAAGAGACATATGAGGTGATATCATTCCTTTTCTCAAATCTTTAAAGAGGAAAAGTAATGTTTAAAGCGAAAATTCTACTATCATGATTTATATGTGGAATGAATGGAAACCTTTCTACAAGGTTCCCCAAGAAGTTTCAAGAAGACGATGAGGATGAAGATAATATTCCCAAGAATAATTCTTCAGCTTATATGAAAGGAAAGAAAGTGTTCAAAAGAAATTTCTTTAATAAGAAGAATCTCCTCTCTCAAGAATGTGACAGTTTAGATGACTCTGAGGTTGAAGAGGTTGAAGAGATATAGAACTACAAAGATCATGGAGAAAATTCTATGGGGGAAGTTGTCGGTAGTTCTCAAAAGAAGAATGAAATTGAAGATGATGTAGAAGATGAAGAACTTCAGGGAAGAGTTGATATACAAGCTGAGTTATAGGCTACTCATGGGGAGATAGATGTTTGCAGAGCCAAGACAAAGAAATCCAACAAAGTTGTTCGTGATGCCAAACTCTATATGTAGCATTAGGAAGAAGAGAAGTACAGGTTGATGGAAGAAATTGATAAACTAAAGTCATTAACACTAGAGGACTCTGAATCAGTTAGTGTGTATAAATAAAGATTAAAGAACTAAAATGGGAGATTTATAGCTTTAATAACATAAGGAAAGATCAAATCAAGAGTATTGAATAACTCAAGGAGAATTTTTCAGTTTGCGAAAAGAAGTTAAGGATCAAGAAAAACTCTTGACTCCTGTTGGGACATCAGGAAAGTCGGTCACTCAGAAAACCAAGAAGGTGAAAGTAGAGAATAGTGGTTAATATAAAGGAAACATAAATTATGTTCAGATGCTAAGGTCGATGGGGGGCTTAATCAAAAACAAAAAGATGTGAAAATTGATGTCATACCGCAATAACGCATTCCATGATTGAAGGCTGATTTGAGAATATAGAAAATTCAGAATATTCAGAGATCAAAAGGGGAAACAAGATGTGTTGTAGTGACATGAAGGAATGCACCTTATATCATGTGTTAATGTAGTGGAAAGATGGGACATTCACAGTATGTGTGTTCCATAGCCAAGAGATATCAAAGGGCACAAGAACAGAGGTGGCATCCAAACAAAGAATAGTTATTTAGAACATATTTCTAAGGAAACTATTTTTAGTGTGGAGGATTTGGGCATATGGCTAGGTATTTTATTTTGACCATATAGAGGAAGGTGCCAAATAAGATTCAACATGTTCTAAAGAAGCAGTTCAATGAACCAATAGGTGAGTTGCGAATGCAAAATGGATTTTCAGCTTTGCATGATGAAGCAGGTCCATCATACTCTAAGAAAGATATGAAGTATCAATCCATGTTGAGTGTTAAGGAAAAAGTATGGACCAAGAAGAAAAAGGATGAGAAGGTAATGGTGGAAGAAATTTCCCTTAATTCATCAGATCACTCTGGTGTGTGGATCCTTGATAGTGGTTGCACATCTCACATGACAGGTAATAAGGATCTTGTCACAGGCATAAAATATGACAAAGAAAGAGTTTTCAACTCTTTAAATGATGAAGGCCTAAAGATTATTGGCTCAATAAAGGCCAAGTTTGGGGGTAAAGAGATGAGACGTGCTGATGTCTTAGTAGTAGAAGGCCTCAATCACAATTTCCACAGTGTGGGTCGACTATGAGACTCCAGAAATTCTATAAGGTTTACTAAGAAGACGTGTATCATTAATGGAAGAGACGGGGTAGTGGTTCTATATGGAAAAAGAACAAAGGGAAATATCTACCTGTTAAGTGGATAAGAAGATATGTGCTTTCTATTTAGAGAATAAGAAAAAAAATTGTGGCCTAAATGACTTGGAAATATATGTCAACCATCCCTGGAAGATCTGGTAAAGTGTGATGTAGCAAGAGAGCTCCCTAAGCTATCTTGTGATCATTCTCATATGTGCGATGCATGCAAAAAGGGGATGATCATCAGAAACACATATAAGGCAGAGGAAAAGAAGTCAACAAGGGTGCCCTAATTAGTGCGTGCTGATGTTTGTGGGCCTATCACACCATGAGAAATTGACCGAAAGTGGTAATATGTTCTTTCTATTGATGACTATAATAGAATAGAATGGGTATTTGTTATTTCCCATAAGTCTGATGTGTTCATCTACCTAAAAAAGTACAAGAGAGAGTGCGAAAGGATGCTTGGACAAAAAATTCTGAAGTTTCATATTGATAATGTTATAGAAATCACAAACAGTTAGGTGGAAGACTATCTCGAGAAACAAAAGACAAGGCATCAATTTTCCACAGTAAAAACTCCCCAACAGAATGGAGTGGTTGAAAAGAGAAATCAGATCATCAAAAACATGGCCAGAATAATTCTCATAGAAAAAGACCTACCAATGAAATTTTGGAAGGAGATAGTATTGACATCGGTCTACATTTCTAATAGGGCCCTATTGTGTCCGAAAGAAGTAATGAATTTGTATGAGATGTGTTATGGAAAGAATCCAAAAGTGAAATACTTTTGGATATTTGGAAGCAAGTGGTTTATCCTCAACAAGGAGAAACATAGGAAATTTGAGTTTTATGGAGATGTTGGGATATTCCTTGGCTACTCAAGAAAAAAAGCATAAAAATTATTTAACAAAAGGTTGGGAAAAGTAGTTGTGATAAATGATGTCAATATAGCAGAGAATGAAGAGAGTATTCAACAGAAAAGAGAACAATTTTCAGATGAAAGCGATGAAGAGGAAAGTAATGAAGGAGGATCAGAAGTGGCTAGTACTGATTCAGAAGAAGATACTGATGATGAACATGAGGAAGAAAAATCTCTATCTGCACAGAACCCAAGGAGTTGAGTAAAAATTGATAGGCAGAATATCATTGGTGATTAGTCAGCTTCGGTTTAGAGTAGAAGAATGAAATATCTATAGAAAAAATCTTTCTTATCCTAGTTAGAGCCTAAATGTTTTGCTGATGTAGCTAAAGATGAAACTTGGGTTCAGGCTCAAAATGAAGAGATGGATCAAATTGAGAAGAATCGGACATGGGAGATTGTATCAAGGCCAGTAGATAAGAATGTCATCAAGACTAAATGGGTTTATGGAAACAAGATGAATGAAGATGGCACAATGATTTAAAACAAAGCATGACTAGTGTGTAAAGGATACTCCCAGATAGAGGGAATAAATGTCGATTAGACATTGGTAAATGTTTCAAGGCTGGAGAAAATAAGATTATTACTAGCCATTGAAGTGCAAGGAAAGTTCAAAGTGTTAATGTTGGATGTCAAATCATCATTTTTGACTGGGGTTCTATTAGAAGAAGTGTATATTGAGCATCCATATGGTTTTCTCATTGATGAGGATGAGAACAAGGTTTTTCAATTGAAGAAGGTGTTGTATGGGCTGAAATAAGAACCCAGAGCATGGTACTCAAGTCTTGATCAGTACTTAAAGAATCTTGGTTTCCAGCATGGAGGAGTTTATTACAATCTCTATTTCAACAATGAAAATACTCAATGGATGATGGTGTTGGATTATGTCGATGACATAATATTTGTCGGAGCATATGAAGCTCAGTGCAGAATGTTTTCTAAATTCATGATAAGTGAGTTCGAAATGTCAATGATTGGGGAACTTACATTTTTCTTTGGCTTACAGGTGACCCAATGAAGGAATGAAACATTCATTTCTCAATCCAAATATGCCAAAGTGGTTATGAGAATATTAGGAATGGAAAATTCCATGGAGATGAATACTCTGGTTGCTACCCGGATGAAATTATCAAAAGATGATAATGGAAATGCAGTTAAAATCACATAATACATAAAGATTATTGGTATTTTATTGTACCTGGCAACAAAGATACTTGATATTTTTTTCACCACATGTCAATCCACGATATATCAAAGTAATACCAAAGAAATCCACCTTCTTTCATTGAAAATAATACTTCAGTATATCAAAGGAACTGTGGATTTCAGTTTGATGTATAATGAAAAATCTTATCAAGAGCTGTTGGGATATACCAATGCAGATTGGGCCTATTCTGTGGATGACAGGAAGTCAACATTAGAAGGTGCTTTCTATCTGGGTGTATTGTGTATTTCTTGTCTAATAAAGAAGAAATATTTCATTTCATTGAGTACCAAAGAAGCTAAGTATATTTCTGCCACTCAAGAATTCACACAGTTACAATGTATAAAGCAACAACTTGATGATATGGGAGTAGATGTGAAGTATCTGATTGGAATCTAGTGTGATAACTCAAGTGCTATAAATCTTAGCATCAATCCCGTCCATCACTCAAGGGTAAATCAATTTGAGATAAGGAATCATTTTATCAAGGAGAAGGTTGAACAAGGAATCATAAAATTGGAGTATGTGCCTAAAAAGATATCGGTTGCAGACATTTTGACAAAGACCTTACCTAAGGAAGATTTTGAAAGACATCAGTTGGCTCTAGGAGTCAAGTCGACTCCCTGCACTTGAAAAAGTGTGGATGTGGGACCCCGTACCCCCTCTCCCTGAGGTATGGTATTTTTTTCTATTATGTGCTAATATGTGTTCTTTACAGTGTATCAAACCACAAAAAAGTGACCTTTGGGTTCGTTTACAAAGGGTGGAAATAGCGATTCTTAAAGGGGGAGAAAATGTGGCTAATGAAGGGATAAAATGTCTTAGTCAAAGACATGGGGAGAAGCTGAGAGGTGGAGCAGTGAGTTTTGGGGATATCAATGAAATAGGGGGAGGGATTTTAAAATATGATGATGCTAGAAGTGATCGATCAAAGAGTAGATATCACGACAACTAAAGATCGTGATAAAAGTAGAAGAGTGGTATTGGAATGGCTTCATAAGGTTTCCAACTATCACAAATTGGTATAAATGTAGTATTAACAATTGGTATCCATTTTTCAATTGGTATTAGTTTGGTGTCAACAATAGGTGTCTGAAATGAAGTGATTCATTGATGATATTTTCATTTAATCTTGTTTCTCATGATGAGCATTTCTCATATGGGATTAGAGTATGTGTTAAGTAAATCATTGAATGCTATCAATATCGCAAGAGGTGAATGGTGGTAGCAGTTGGAAAATGATTTAAAGAGGTATCAAAGTGCAAATAAATTTTATGAGAAAGGTTTGTCAACAAACCTAGAGGGGGATATATTTGGGAAAAAATCCCTCAAGGTATCATTGAAGCATTTTTGAGGTGATTGTGTTTTTTGATAAAGTGGGCCTCTGTGTTGTGTTTGTTGACAAAGCAGAACATGATGTACAAATTTGTTGAAAAAGGGAGTTTTCATGGTGATATGTCGAGTTCAAGGGATGTTGTTAACAATCCATGATTGATTAAAGAACATTGAAAAAGGAATAGACAATCTAGAGTCACTATAAAAAGAGAAGATACAGGGTGGATCTGTTTTCCAATGTTTTCCAAATGTTTAGGCCTCAAAATTGACAAATGGAGAAAAGTGGTGTTTGCTAAGGGGATTGCGTGCCAATGTCTTGGATGCTTGGAAACTTGTGTGCCATAGTTTTTTTCAACATTAGAACATAAAAATATGGAAAAGTAAAGAGGGGATCACAAGTTTTGGTTTGGTCGCATAAGTGACTAGGGTGATAGAGACTAGGGCGGCTGGACTTGCACACCGAGAGGAGACATGTGCACCAGAGCTTAGGGTGTCCAAAATTCCTATAAATAGTGGTCCAACCCTCTCCATTTTGTATGGAGTTCAACACTTAGAGAAAATTAGAGCTCCAATGGCACAGATGGTTTATTCACACAAGTGGTGGTTTGGTAGAGCAAGTATAAAGATACTCAGAAGTTGCACGCTTGTTGATAGTTTCACGCTAATATTGGTTTGCGAGTAAAAGTATTTGAGTCACCCAAGTTCAGAGTTGAATAAGGGGGTGTCAGGAAAGTTGTTTGGTGACACTTGTGCGCCAGGCATGAAGAAGTGTGCCGGGTATTAGAGAAGCGTTCCAGGTATAGAGAAGCGTGTCGGTCATTCTAGGGTTGCGCAAAAATTTGGAATATTGCCTGGTACATATGTGGTAAAGTTATATTCATCAGTGAATGAAAGTGAAAATTCAATAGAGAATCTACATACAATGGAGGATGCATTTATTTGTGATAATGATGGGACCTACAAGTCTTTAAACCATGAGTGGATCTTCTAAAGAAGTAGTGAGAATACTTCTCTTGAGAGAGTAGTGAACTATTATATTGTGAGTGGTTGTAAACTAGAAGGGACAGTGAGTCCGATCCAAAATTTGTAAACATCAGTGCACTTTTACTGAATTTGGTACATTGACACATTACCGGTGTATGCTCCCAGAACGTATCCCAATGAGGGTGAACCAAGTAAAAAAAGATGTTTCCTATGAATGATTAAGTTTTTGTTTAAACTTTTGTATAGAAAAGAGAGAGAAGAGAGTTTTTCTTAACATTGAAACAAGATCAATAAGGGAGACTGTTTTAATCTGTCATTCCCTGATCCACCCCCCTGTCAGGGTATCTAACCCAGTGGACCTAACAGTTGGTCTCTAAAATATTTTTCTTATAAATTACTTTTTCAAGATCACTAGAAAGTGTATACTTCTCAGAATTAACTTCCTCAATGTTTTTTGTAAATACTTTCAAAATCATAAATTTTCATATCATGATTTTTAGAAAGATCTGATACTTCTTTAGTAAGAACATAAATTCTAGAATTTTTTTATCAAGTTTTCTCTTGAGTTTATAATTTTTATTTTCAAGAAGCTTAGCAAACCTAGATACTTCTTCATAAGTAGGAAAAGTATTATCTTCATCAGAAGAATATTCATCATCCAGAGATTCAAAATATTTATTATCACTATAATTTTAATTTAAGGATACAATAGTTATGGATCTAGCAATATGTACCTTGTCTATTAGAGAATGATTTTCTATAGGTATATTTCCAATTAAACCAATATTCTTTTGACCAGATGATTCATACTCTAAGGATTAATTAGATGAATCTCCACCACTGGAACTCCAGGTGTCATTATCATTCAAAACTTTCTTAGCTTTAGATTTTTAGTACTTATATCTATTGCTCTCAGAATTATTTTCTTTTCTATCCTTTTTCTTAAGCACAGGACAATCTGTCCTTATATACCCGACACTTTTTCATTCATAACAAGTGACTTTTGAGTCTTTCTTGTCATTTATTTGTTTCTTCTTAAACCTATACTAAAAGTCTTTATTTCCAAATATCTTGTTCATCCTTCAAGAATGATTAGCAAGCACATTCTCAGAATTTTCACTTTCACTTGATTCAGATAAAACTGTGACTTTCATTGACTTGGATCTTATAATCCTTTCAGTAGTCCTAGATTTTGTTGTGGTAAAGGCTACACTTCCATTGCCATTCTTCTTTTTATTCATATCAACATATTTTTTCATTATTGTCTCGTGTTGAAGAAGAGTTCCTAAAATATCATCAAGTGTAATTTGAGATTCTTTCTTATTCTCATCAATGGCTGTTCTCTTAGATTCCCACTCATTAGGCATGATATCTATAATCTAGTACACAAGTGCCTGATCAACTAAACCTTGTCACCCATTGATTGTAATCTATTACAAATATTCATAATCCTTTATTGTAGCTTTTACACTGGTTCTCCATAAGGGAATAAAAATCTATGATATTCTTCTCTAAGAGTTTCTCTTCTAGTTTCGATAACCTTGGATGTACAAAAATGAGTAACCTCCAATTTCATCCAAATAAAATTTGTAGCTTCACAAGAAGAAATATAACTATATATAATCTTGGTCATGGAACATAACAAAGTATTTCGTACCTTGTAATTTAGTTTATATTCTGACTTTTCATGATTTGTAAAAGTTATGACATCCTTATCATGAATCTTGTAATCTCCAGTAAGAAAAACAAAGTTGTCTACTCCAATATTAATAAAAAAGTCTTCATATGATCTCTCTAATATTCATGATCATTCCCATAAAATATAGGTAGTCTAGTAGGATTTAGATTGTCAATCGAACCGACATTCATTCCTGCCATCTAAATGAAAATATCTTTCCACAAAAAAAATTTAACTATAAAATTATATAGACAAGGATAAAAATAATAATTAAGAAAAATATTTAGATTAATGAAAACTTGAGCAAGAGAACTTATATGTGAAGATAAGTATTTCAGAGACCTCCTTTGATACCAATTTTGGGATTGAAATATGAATGTAGATGCTCAATTACAAGAGTGGGTGAATTTATTTTTTAAAAACTTGTATTTTTAACCTTAAAAAAAATATGTTTAGTAAGGATAAACCAGGTAAATTTACAAGAACTCTTTTAGTTCTACAATATTTCTAGGTTCTGGAAATATGGTTCCAGAAATGAAACTTAAGAAAATTTTACAAGAAGAATATTCCACCTTAAAGCATATAGAATCTTACTTATCATAGTATACAAAATAACAAGAAAGTATAAGAAGGTTATACATTCTTCCTTTATCAAAATACAGTGGAAATAAACATGAAACAAAAACAAGTAAAAAGTATGGAATCTTTCTACCCAAATAGTAGGGTATCCAAGATACATTGATAAAGGTCCCTTGATTTATACTTTCATGAAATTCTGTCTTACGCACACCAGGGAAAGCCCTTGATAGGAATAATGGAATATGTTTTGATTGTAACACCTGAGATTTTTATGAGAAATGTTTTTTTATGTTATATACATCGTCAAAGTAATATTTCACTACACACAACACTAGCTTGTCTTGCTTTACACGCAATCACGACCTTTCTCGATAGCTTGCGTCGTACGCAATACCGAGTTTCACTAAACAACGATATGATATTGAAATATTATTAAAACTAGCCATTATGAATATTAATACCCACTCTTTGAAATTTTGTAAATTTTATCATTCAAAATGGACTTCATTTTTGGATTCAGAATATCGAAATTAGCCTAGGGTGAAATATTGGTATTTTTCTGAAAACTTTCAATTTTTGATGAATAGTGAAAACACTGAGTTACTATTTAAAAACTGACTTTTTATTTAAATAATTATGTATATTATTTAAATTTATTTTAGGTCAAAATTGATACATAATAACTATATAAGTTCAAAGTAATTCATTGAAGTCATTTTATAATAATTTTAGATATATAAAAATTTAATTGAACTTTTCACCGTCTTTTACACACCTCCTAGGAGAATTTGAAAATTCACATAAAACATAATTTTACCGCTTCTATGAGTGGAATTTCGAAAATCCGAGAGTCACAGTTAATATCAAGGACTAAAATGTGGTTCAATGAGATAAAAATAATTTTTGGTGAATAGTAACTTTTTACTTTTATTTACCACGGTTAAAAGTAAATAGGGTAATTAAGGGTAAAAATGATATTATTATTACCCTAACAAATGTACGAATTCTATTGGATAAATTTAATTTGACCAAAAAAAGATTAGGAATAATATATGACAATTTATGACCACATGGATTAGATTAAGACATTTATTATTAATTTATTTAAAGAAGGGTTAAAATAGATAATATCAAAGTTTCATAACTAAATCATTTTTAATATAGGGTAATACATAAGATAAATTAGACTATAAATATTCATTTTAAATATAAAAATATTTCCTACATAATTATATTTTATTTATAATTTTTATACATTAAATAATTTAATTTATTTTTGACACAATAATGATGTAGTAATTATCTTATTAATAAAATATTGACATAATTGATGTTATAAATACCCAAATAAATGTAATTTGAGACCTTTTCTGAATTAAACTAATTTTATAGGTAAATATGACATGTTATTATTGATTTAATTAACTTTTTTTGAAATAATAATTCTGTTATGATTTTTACAAAAATCAATTTCTAAATAGTGTCAAAATTGACCTAGAATAGTTTTTAAAACAAATATTATATTATTAATTGTTATTTTATTCCTAAATATCCAAGATTCGGAAAAATGACCTATATAAGGTTTATATATTAATAATAAACAAATTGGGGTTCGTTTGTCTTGTTATAGTAAGGTTATTAACCTTATAGTGTAAGAAAAAAAGAAGACACGATAAAAGTTAAATTATCTAACATAAAGTTAAATCTAAATGATAAGGTTAAAAGAGAAACCTAAACTTGTCTAAATTCTATTGGATGAGAGTATTTCTACCCATACACACCTTAGCTTCTAAATAAATCAATTTTGAGTTATTAAAAACCGAATATGACTTTATTATTAAATAATATTTGAAGTTTTTCCAAAGGTGACCCTCTGCTCCCTTATAAAAAGGGCACCCTTCCCTCTTCTCTTCACACCATTTTGAGCCTTGAAGCTCAGAAAACCCCAGCCCATTTCCCCTCTCCACTTACCTAGAATAATTCTGGAGGTTCTGGTCTTCTCAAAAGACCATCTCTACTTCCTTAAGAGGAAGCTTAAAGGAGGTGCGTCGAAGAAGAGGTAATCACATCTTTCGATTCTTTCAAGTTTCTTTCTTCTTCTACTTCTTATTCTTTAGTTGTATCATTATAAATTAATAACATAAGTATTAATTATATACTTATATGTTATTATAAATATGAAACAACCCTATTTCACCTTCTATCCATCCTACGGAAAACCAAATCACCGCGTGTGCGTACATACGGAATACCGTCTCCACATCGTGGTGTAATCTGTTTTCGACCACCGCCTTACTTAGATGGGTATAATGGTGTAAATAAATAACCTTATATGATTATTTTAAAGTGATATTTATTCTGAAATATTATACATACACTTCAATAAAATTCCACAATCATGGGAATGATATCATCGCTCGTGCATACGTACGGACTACCATCTCCACGATGCGATGAGATTCATTCTCCATGTTAACCATTCAAGAATGATTATAAAGTATATATAATGAATGATAATTAAATATATGACATAATTAACTACTGTATTTATGTATATATATATATATATCATCTACTTACTTACATTCAAGTCAATAAAGAAAGGAAAACATCGTTCATGCGTACGTACGACCTACCGTATCCAGGAACGATGCGTTTCATTTCATTTATCTATCTATTATATATATATATATATGCTGAATATATATGATATATAAATCATGTTTTACATTTTTGAAGTAATTAAATCATGATATAAGTAATAATAATATCAATAACAACAAGTCCAAACACATACGATAAATGAAACAATTTTACCCAAAACGCTACTTTAACATGGAATTGAAAAATGAATTGGTAATATAAATACCTAAGTGAACCATATATGATATAATAACAATGAATATGATTATTTAATAAGTAAATGACATTATTTAAATCATTATACAGGAGGTTCAGATACATATGAAGCATATCGGACATAAGGTAAGGGATAACTTTTCCAATCTCATTTTTATCCGAGATTGTTTATTCGTAAGTATTTATTGGGGTTATGTTTATTATCCATGTCCATATGTTCTCAAAATGTTTTCCTAAAATGTTTACTTTTCTTCCATGTATTTTTAAAGTAATTATTACCCTTTTTTTACTTTTACCACATCTTATGGAAGGAATCTTTATTTTTATTACCATGTGAGGTACTTTTTGACTTTTCCGACAAAAGTACGACAGGAATGTTATTTTTAACTCATACAGCGTGAATAGATTTTTACTGTTTCATAATGACTTATTTCAATGAAGTTTCCTCTACAAAATTTTATGACTATTTTCAACAAAATACTTTTCTTTTAATATTGCATGGCATTTTGTGAAAATAAAAAGATTTTAATGAAGAAAGGATATTTTCCTCAAGAATTCATTTCAAGTGTTTTATCAAAACCATTTTCCATATATGATGACATTATTTAATAGGTGTATGTTTCATGTATAATGTCTATATGATTTACATGGTTTCACTTTTCTTATGATGAAGTATCCATTTGTTTTATATGGATTTTGTTACGATGGGATGATGTTTATGAAACCCATTTTATTCTTTGGGGTATGATGAATGTTTTATGTTTATTTTGTGGCACAAGTAAGAATGATTTCATTATGTGATGGGTGGGACCTATATCTCCCTCCAATGCATTGGGTAAAGATTTATATCTCATGATATAGACATGGCTGGAACGGTAACTTAATCCGGTTCAGTGATACATGACTGGAACTAGGAGTGAACTCGATTCAGAAAGGGAATTTGTCCAATAAGATTGTCTTAGAAACAATTCCTTGGCTACTATGGAAATCATAACAAGTGATGAATGGTTGCGAAAATTACATGATTTATTCCCATGCTATTTTATCAAGATTGATGTTCCTTTATGATATATACCTTACGTACTTCCAAGATTTATGTCATTGCTCAAGATTTTGATGTTTAGATTTTATGTTCAAGATTTTGCATTCTAATGTTTATGGATTTTTTTATGTTCTCTATTGTTACCCTTACTGAGCATTTGAGATCACCCTTTATATTTTTTCTTTTTACCAAGATTTAAATAAAGGTTTTAGGTAAGAAAACAAAAGGGGAAGATCTTTATGGGAGATGTTGAAGATCTCTCACCATGATTAGAAAAATATTTTTCTGAGTTTCCAAAGAAACTAAACTATTACTGTCCTTGTGAGTCTGTTTTTGTTATGTATTAAGTATTCTGAAAAGGTAATGTAATGTCCATGTACGTTATGCTTTGGGTATCTACAGTTGGTATCAGAGGAAAGGTTTAGTCAACCTTTGGAAACTAGGATGCAAAAACATTAGTGAGATCCCTATAAGATATTTCTATGGTATGTCTAGGGATGTCCCAAAGGTTAAGTATAAGTATAGTTTATAGTCCTAGAATTACGGTAACGATCGTAGAATTAAACCTAAGATGTTATATATTGAAGTTAATCCCAATTTATTATGTTTTTTTACCTATCATGATTTTTTTCCTCTCACACTATTCTTTTTGGGTTTTAGATGATGGATGGAACCTGAAGGAACCATGTTGTTCAATGTAATGGACAATGCAATGATTGTCTTTCTGAACAAACCAATTTTATGGGATATGGAGTGGAAAATATTATTTCTATACTTACACATGATATGAATTATTTTGGACTTCCGAATGAGTAGAGAAGGGAACAATATTCTATTGAGTCCTTCATGAGGCAACATCCACTTAATTTCAGTGGGTCTTCTGATCCACTTGTTGCTGACCAATGGATTAGTACCATTAAAAAGATAGTTTCCATACTTCACTTTTCAGAACATGAAGAAGTCATTATGGCTGTTTACCATTTAGAAGGTGAAGCAGGCCAGTGGCTGACTCTAATTAAGAATACAAGGCCCCAAGGTGAAATTGAATCCATGGAATGGGATGAGTTCAAGAACTTATTTTTCAATAAGTACTTCCCTCGTATTCTTCGAATGAAGATGGAAAAGGTGTTCCTTGAGCTTAAGAAAATGCATGATGAATCTGTTGGTATATACGAGGGGAATTTTACAATACTTGCAAGGTATGCATCTGGTTTTATCATCCAACCTGAAAGTAAAGTTGATCGATTCTTCAGTGGATTAAAACCAAGTCTTCGAAGGGCATTAGCTATAAGAGACTTCAGTAGCTATGAAGAAATTGTGCATTGTGCTATTAAGGTAGAACTAGAAGTTGGTGTTTCATATCCATCTCATGGTTTTGACAAGAAACTAAAGATGGATTT
The DNA here is from genome assembly GCA_963277665.1 of Viscum album. Lineage (NCBI taxonomy): Eukaryota > Viridiplantae > Streptophyta > Magnoliopsida > Santalales > Viscaceae > Viscum > Viscum album. The sequence continues at coordinate 1,957,303,939 of OY728136.1, read as the reverse complement.
TAAGGAGAAATCTCAGAAAAATGGTGAAAAGTAGATGAATGTTTCTTTATGCTCAAAGTGTCAAAAGAAGCATGGTGGAGATTTCCTAAAAGGTACTAGAAAATGTTTTAAGTTTGTAAAAGAAGGTCATCGAGTAGTTGATTGTCTAAGTAATGGGAAAAAGGTTTCTAATGATGTGAATAGAGAAAAGACTACAAGGATCTCTCCACCAACACTTCAATGCTTCAAGTGCAAGTAAATGGGGCATTATGCTAATAAATTCCCTAATCCACGGTTTAATGATGATCAACATGAGAAACCTCTTAAGGAAAAGGATAAAGGGAAGTCTCATGCGGTCACTATTTGTGATGTTGAGTATGAAAATGATGTTTTTTAATGATTAAGTGTTTATGTAATGGGATTTTGAAATAGTATCATGGAATCTTATTTATGATATCGTGTAATTTTGGAATATCTATGTGTTGGTTTTTAATAATTATATGGTACCGGTAACCATGAAAAGTGATTGAAATATTTTTGGAAAGAAGATGATATGCGCATAATGAAGGGATAAAGAGAAAATGAAATGAGCTCATGACTGATATAAGGACAATGTTATATCATGGTTTGAGTATATAGAAATTTTGGGATTTTTGTATGTGGAAAGAGTTAAATTTTGACAGCATTCATGTTTTCACTAAGGTTCAATGGGTATTCATTTTTAAAGAGAATACATTATTAAGGTATTCATATGTTTGGAATGTGACAAACAACAAGATATATCTTATGATATATGGGGGAAAAATGAAGGAATTCACATGCTCGGTAGATGATATTTCTAGTAATTGTTTTCTTTATACTATAAGCTTGGACAAAACAATTTTGGATAAGCCTAAAGATTTGAAATGGATTATGTTGGACATAAGTTAGTATTGTTTAAGGCTAGAACTGTTTTCGATATTATTGATGGAACGTAATAATGATGTAGTTTTAGAAAAATAAAAACCTATAGGATGGGCGACAACCCGTCGCGTCGGACAAGGATGTGGGAATCGAACCCACAACCGAAGTGCGACAGACCTTTATCTCCTACGACTGGCCTATAAGAAGTCCGTGGTTAGTAGACGCTAGTTTTTATTTATTAAGTGGTATGATAGATGAATTATAAGTTCATTTTTGGAATCATATAAGATCAACCTCACTATAGATGGACTTATGTATATTTGATAACTTTTGCTAGCCTTTTGTTTGAGACTGATGGAATGACCCTTCATTATATCACATGATCTGCTAACACTTCATCAATGAAAAATTAAACTTCATTTAATTAAGAGATGAAGTGTAAATTGTCCAAGGAACGACCAACGGTGAGATTGTACCAACATCCAGAAAGTATTTCTTCTAATTCAAATTTTTTTCAACTTTAGGGAAATGATATTGAAAACCAAAAATGTTTTCCTATTTCCCTTATATCTGATGAATCAAATGGTACCTTAGATCATCAAAAATTTATGGCATTGTGATTGTTTTCTTTTTCATAGCCATGTTCTCTACCACTCTACATCAGAACATGATGGTTATATTTTTCTTCCATATCTATATTTTCACCTATGTTCTCCTATGTAGAAAACCAATGATTAGTTAATTTGGGTAACCATTACATTTCATACTTTAGTTTTTAAAGATAAGTTTTGGTATTCCTTTTTACAATGTGGGTTTCTAAGAAAGAAACTTTTGAGTAGTAAACTATTTATAACCCTGATGAATTTCGAGGGCGAAATTTATTTTAAGGGGGCTAGAATGTAACACCCGATAATTTTATGAGAAATGTTTTGTTTCTATGTTATATACATCATCAAAGGAATCTTTCACTACACACAACACTATCTTGTCTTGCTTTACAACCAGTCACGACCTTTCTCGATAGCTTGCATCGTACGCAATACCGAGTTTCACTAAACAACGATATGCTATTAAAATATTATTAAAACTAACCGTTATGAATATTAATACCCACTTTTTAATTTTTTTTACATTTTATCTTTCAAAATGGACTTTATTTTTGGATTCGGAATATCAAAATTATCCTAGGGTGAAATTTTGGTATTTTTATGAAAACTTTCAATTTTTGAGGAATAGTGAAAACATTGGGTTACTATTTAAAAACCGACTTTTTTATTTAAATAATTATTTATTTTATTTAAATTTATTTTAGGTAAAAACTGATACATAATACCTATATAAGTTCAAATTAATTCATTGGAGTCATTTTATAATAATTTTAGATATATAAAAATTTTATTGAACTTTTCACCGTCTTTTACCCACCTCCTAGGAGAATTTGCAAATTCACATAAAACTTAATTTTACTGCTTCTATGAGTGGAATTTAGAAAATCTGAGAGACACGGTTAATATCAAGGACTAAAATGGGGTTCAATGAGATGAAAATAATTTTTGGTGAATAGTAACTTTTTACTTTTATTTACCATAGTTAAAAGTAAATAGGGTAATTAAGGGTAAAAATGATATTATTATTACCCTAAAACATGTATTAATTCTATTGGATATGTTTAATTAGACCAAAAACAACCTTAGGAATAAAATATGACCATTTAGGAGCACTTGGATTAGATTAGTACATTTATTATTAATTTATATAAAGAAGGGTTAAAATAGTTAAAATCAAAGTTTAATAACTAAATCAATTTTAATATAGGGTTATACATAAGATAAATTCGACTATAAATATTCATTTGAAAGATTAAATGATTTACTAAATAATGGAACTTTATTTATAATTTTTATATATTAAATAATTTAATTTATTTATGACACAAGGATGACGCAGTAATTATCTTATTAATGAAATATTGACATAATTGATGTCATAAATACCCAAATAAATGTAATTTGAGACTTTTTTATGAATTAAAATAATTTTATTGGTTAATATGACATTTTATTATTGATTTAATTACCTTTTTTGGATCTAATCATTCTGTTATGATTTTCACAAAAATCAATTACCAAATAGTGTCAAAATTGACATAAAATAGTTTTTAAAACAATTATTTTATTATTAATTGTCATTTTATTCTTAAAAATCTAAGGTTCAGCGTAATGGCTTATATAAGGTTATATATAATAATAATAAACAACTTGGGGTTCTTTTGTCTTGTTATAGTATGTTTATTAACCTTATAGTGTAAGAAAACAAGAAGACACGGTAAAAGTTAAATTATCTAACTTAAAGTTAAATCTAAATTATAAGGTTAAAATATAAACCTAAACTTGTATAAATTATATTTTATGAGATTATTTTGACCCATACCCACCTTATCTTAGAAATTAATCAATTTGGAGCTATTAAAAACCGAATATGACTTTATTATAAAATAATATTTTAAGTTTTTCCAAAGGTGCCCCTCTCCTCCCATATAAAAAGTGCACCTCATCCCTCTTCTCTTCACACACTTTTGAGCCGTGAAGGTAGGCCAAAACCTTCCAATTACCCTTTTAAACTTCCCTAGAAACATATTTTAGGTTTTGGTCTTCTCAAAAGATCAACTCTACTTCTTTAAGACAAAGCTTAAAGGAGGTGGGTCGAAGAAGAGGTAATCTCTTCTTCTGATTCTTTCAAGTTTCTTTCTTCTTATACTTCTTCTTATTTAGTTGTATCTTTATAAAGTAAAAACATTAGTATTACTTATATACTTATATTTTATTATAAATATGAAACAAACCTATTTCACCTTCTATCCATCCCACGGAAAACAAAATCACCGCACGTGCGTACATACGGAATACCGTCTCCACGTCGTGGTGTAGTCTATTTTCAACCACAACCATGCTTAGATGGGTATAATGGTGTAAATAAATAACATTATATGATTATTATAAAGTGATATTGATTCTGAAATATTATACATACACTTTAATACAATTCCACGATCATGGGAATGATATCATCGCTCGTGCGTACGTACGGACTACCATCTCCACAACGCGGTGAGATTCATTCTCAATGTTAACCATTCAAGAATGATTATAAAGTATTTATAATGAATATTAATGAAATATATGACATTATGAATCTACTAGATTTATGTATATATATATATGTCATCTACTTACTTCCATTCAAGTCAATAAAGAAAGGAAAACATCGTTCATGCGTATGTACGTCCTACCGTCTCCATGAACGGTGTGTTTCATTTCATTTATCTATCTATTATATATATATATACACTTAATATATATGATATATAAATCATGTTTTACCTTATTTAAGTAAGTAAATCATGATATAAGTAATAATAATATCAATAACAACAAGTCCAAACACGTACGATAAATGAAATAATTTTACCCAAAACGCTACTTTAACATGGAATTGACAAACGAACGGGTAATATAAATACCTAAGTGAACCATATATGATATAAAAACAATGAATATGATTATGTAATAAGTCTATGACATTATTTAAATCATTATACAGGAGGTTCAGATACATACGAAGCATATCAAGAATAAGGTAAGGGATAACTTTTCCAATCCTGTTTTTATCCGAGATTGTTTATTTGTAAGTATTTATTGGGGTTATATTTATTATCCACGTAAATATTTTCTAAACATGGTTTCATGTATGTTTAAATAATTTTTACCCATTTTGACTTTTACTACATGGTATGTAATTAATCTTTCTTTTTATTACCATACGATGTACTTTTAGACTTTTCCGACAAAAGTACGAGAATAATGTTATTTTTACCTTATACGGCATGAATGAGTTTTTACGGTTTCATAACGACTTATTTCAATGAAGTTTCCTCTAAAAAATTTTATGAATATTTTCAACAAAATACTTTTCTTTTAATATTGCATGGCATTTTGTGAAAATAAAATTATTTTGAAGAAGAAAGGATATTTTCCTCAAGAATTCATTTCAAGTGTTTTATCAAAACCATTTTCCATATAAGATGACATTATTTCATATGTGTATGTTTCATGTATAATGTCTCTATGATTTACATGGTTTCACCTTTCTTATGATGAAATATCCATTTGTTTTATATGGATTATGTTATGATGGGATGATGTTTATGAAACCCATTTTATTCTTTGGCTTATGATGCATGTTTTAGGTTTATTTTGTGGAACAAGTAATAATGATTTCATTATGAGATGGGTGGGACCTATATACCCCTCCAATTCATTGGGTAAAGATTTATATCTCATGAGATAGACATGGTTGGAATGGTATGTTAATCTGTTTTAGTGATAAAGGACTGGAACGAGTAGTGAACTCGATTCAGAAAGGGACTTTGTCCACTAAGATGGTCTTGGCAACAATTCCTTGGCTAATATGGAAATCATAACAAGTTCTGAATAGTTTCCACAATTACATGATTTATTCCCATGCTATTTTATCAATATTGATGTTCCTTTATGATATATGACTTACATACTTCCAAGATTTATGTCTTTGCTCAAGATTTTGATGTTTAGATTTTAGGTTCATGCTTTTGCATTAAAATATTTATGGATTGTTTTATGTTCTCTATTCTTACCCTTACTAAGAATTTGAGCTCTCCCTTTATATGTTTTCTTTTCCCCAGGATTTAAAGAAAGGTTTTAGGTAAGAAAGAAATGGGGAATATCATTATGGGAGATTTTGAAGAGCTTTCACCATGATTAGAAGATTATTTTCCGAGTTTCCAAAGACACTAAACTATTATGGTCCTTGTGAGTCTGTTTTAGTTATGTATTAAGTATTCCGAAAAAGTAATGTAATGTCCATGTATGTCAAGATTTGCGTCTTTACATTGATATCCATGAAAGACCTAAAAATTTAAGGTAGATGAAACCACTGTCTTCCTATCCACAGAAGTCCTCGAACTTTAAGGTAGTAGGAACCTCTGTCTTCCTATCCCTAAAAGTCCTTGATGGTACACAACAACAGTCAGAGTCACACGAAGCAAGGTAAACAAGATGTTCAGTACGCACAAGACATTAGAGTATGAATATCTAGAAATCACTTCAGCAGCATGGAATCTCTAGAGTGATCGAGTCTGTGTTTCTCAGTTAGTAATGAGCTCATTCAAATGAGCCCGTATTTATAGGTATTTCTCCAATAGTCAGCTCCCTCCTCCAACAGTCATATTTTTCCTTGAATTTTGGAGGGACCTGTACATGTGTCACTCAAAAAACAGTTAATTATAAGAAGAATGTACAACATCATTTCATAACTATAACAAGTATAACCAAAATAAGGTTTCTTAACCAAAACTATTTTTCAGAGTCAAGGAAAAAATAAAAGTTCAGAGTCTAAGAAAATTTTAATTTGGAAACTATAAAACATTGATATTTGGATTATATTTTCTAAAGAATTCAGAACCTGAATTCTATAGAATTCATAATATGAATTCTAATGAATTTGATATCTTAATTCTTAGGAATTTGGAGTTTGAAGTATGAGGAATTCGGAGTCTGAATTCCGAGGAATCCAGAGTCTGAATTTCAGAGAATTTAGAGTCCGAATTTTAGAGAATTCAGAGTCTAAATTTCAGAGAATTCAGAGTCTGAATTTCAGAGAATTTAGAGTCTGAATTTTAGAGAACTCGGAGTCTAAATTTCAAAGAATTCAGATTCTGTATTAAAGAGAATTTAGATTATGAATTTTAGAGAATTCAGAGTTTGAATTTTAGGGAATTCAGAGTATGAATTTTAGAGAATTCTGAGTCTGAATTTCAGAGAATTCAGAATCTGAATTTCCGAGAATTCAAAACCCTAAATTAGAACATGAAAACATAATACTCTAATACTATGGATTTATAGGTTTCTGAGGTTTTTGATACGAAAATAAATATTACCCTTTATAAATAAAATGAGTTAGATTTAGAAACTATAAAATGAACAATGAAAACATAGGTAAAGATAAAATTTCCTTGAGGAAGGAAAATATTCCTTATTAAGATAATGATTAGGGAAAATATGGTTTGCCTTAAGATATAGTGTTTGTGATTTTCAAAACACCGAGGAATGGAAAAGTTAGAAAAAAACCATATTGACTCAAAAAATCATTATTAGGATGTATTCCTCGATAATTTATCATGTATTCCTCTAGATATATAATGTGATTTTGATATTAATATTATACCTTGGGTTTCATTAATATAAATTTATCTTTATCATATGAAACTATATAATTTGAGAGAGTTGAAGATCAAGTTTTAGGATTTAGAGATAAAGGGATTTATAAAACTAAGAACATCTCTATGGGGTGATCCAATGGTGTTTTCTAATAAGAAAGACAGTAGTTTATGTATTTGTGTGGACTATCGGAATATGGATTAGGTAATGATGAATAACATATACCCTATACCCAGGATTGATGATCTATTTTACTAGTTATAGTGATCCCATTGGTTTTCCATGATTAATATTCATTCAGGCTACCACTAGCTCTGGGTTAGAGAGGAGGATATTCCGAAGATAATATTTTCGAGTAGATATGGACAATATGAGTATCTTATCATTCCTTTGGGTTGATAAATCCTATATTTGAATTCATGTATCTCATGAATAATATATTCGATCCATACCATGACTCATTCATTATTTTATTCATGGATAATATCCTAATATATTTGTATAATTCATACATTCATGCTAGTAAACATTTTATTTTATTGAGTACACTTCAATATCATTATATTTACACAAACAATTGAATTTTTACCTTTAGATTCAAGAAGTTTGGTTCCTTGGGATAAAAATTTACGAGGTCTGAATTTAAGTGTACTTAGAGAATGTAGTGGATTTTATGACTTGGGAATGTCCCAAGAATGTGTTTTAGATAAGTAGTTTCATTGGGATTGTGGGTAACTATCAATATTTCATCTATAAATTATCTTTTTTTTCATCAACAATGATAGAGATAACTAAAAATGGGGTGAAGTTATAGTCGTCTAATTAGAGTGAAGTGTGTTTCTTAGAGTTGAATAGGAGAATAATTACAACTCTAGTTTTGATTATTTAGATCCCTATATTGGATACACAGTGTAGTATGATTCCTAAATTTTTGGGTTGGGAGAAATTTTGACGTAGAGATATTAGGTAGTTACATGTGGATCATGTAAAATATGATCCCATGAGTGGAACTACCTAACACATGAACTCGATTAGGTGACTCTGGTTTACGATTTGAAGTGTTAGTGACATTATCTCTTCATTGATAAGTTTATTGTCAACATGGATGCTAATAGATTTTTTTTATATTCTCTCTAAAATATCTAAATATGAGGTAGAGGTGTTTCATGGAGTATCTGCTGAAATTTAACTTTAAGATGGACTATCCTCATGGAAAAGGTAATTTCATTGCAGATTATCTATGTAATAAAACATCAAATATGAAAGATCGTAGATAGTGACCGTTACAGGTGAATGATTTCTGATGAGTTTGATGGTTTATTGGTTTGTGGATGCATTTTAATATCACAGAGTTAAAATATGCGAACCATTAGTTATCATGTCAACTTTAGTATTCTAGGTAAAGGATATCAAGCAGTTAGATGTTGAGTGTATTATTATGATTGAGTTCTTAGAGGTGGATGATTCATTCCTAGGGTGGTTCTTAGATGTTAATGATTTGATCTATGTTCATAGGATATTTATGGATCTAACTTCCTTAGTGGAATATATTTTAGGAGAATCCGATGTTTTCAAATGGTTTTGGCATATAGCATTGATGAAGATATACCACAATATCACATGTTAGTTTTGGTGGACAGGTATGAAGAGAGTAATCATCAATTTAGTTTCATGAAGCCTTACCTTTTAGAGGGTAAAGGCTGAGAATCAGCATACTGATGGTTTTCTTCAATCACTTCCAGTGCCTATGTGTACGTGGGATGATGTGGTGATGAAATTTTTGATGGGGATATTGAGGAAACTAAAGATTAGTGATTTTGTGTGGGTGATAGTTGATTGGTTGATGAAATTATCTCATTTATTACGGATTTAGAGACCCTTTTAGTTGATGAGTTGGGAATGATGTATATATTGTAGATTTTATACCTAAATGGAGTTTTTTTGAGAATAATATTAGACAAGGTCACACATTTTTTGTTGTGGGTTTGGGAGGGATTATAGAAGGAATTGGGCACCCAACTAGAATTGAGTATAGGGTATCATCCATAGGCTAAGGGAAAGTTAGAGAGTATGATCCATATATTATAATATATATTTTTTGAATGTATTATGGGATTATTTGGAGTTTGGTATTACCACCAAACCATAGTTTATTTTGTGTAAAATAATAGATTCCTAGTTTAAATTTTGATGAAACCTGTTGATGCTCTTTATGGTTGGTCATTTAACTCATCTCTTATTTGGGATGGGGTTGGTGATGCTATATTTATGGGGTAAAGCATGGTATATGAGGCATCCGAGTGAGTGCGGTTAATATAGAAATGGTAAATCACTACTCATAATAGAAAATGATATTATACTTACCGTAGGAGGTGACCTTTGGAGTTCACTGTGGGTGATCGAGTTTTATTATGGGTGAATCATTTATTAGGGCATTGAAAATTTTAGAATAAAGTAAATATAGTGACAATTTTTGTGGGACAAATGAGATTACTGATCATATTGGAGAAATGGGATACCATTTGTATCTCCCTCAGTTTTATCAAGGTATGCATGATGTGTTCCATGTGACTCAACTTTATAGGTATATGACTAATCATATACATGTGATTGACTTCAATGGAATTGATCATGATCATGAAGGATATTTCATAGAGTAATAATTGTGGATCATAGAACATAGTGATAAATTTCTTTGAGGGAAGATAGTTCCACTTATCAAATTCTTATGAAAGCATGGTTATTTTCAAGAGGTGACTTGGGAGTGTGAGTATGATGTTTGGGTGTAGTGGCCTAATATGTTCCATCAAGTTAGCTATATAAGCTTCATGGGGATGAGAATTCATTATAGGTGGATAATTTTAATGTCATGAACTTTCAAGGCATGTTTTTTCAAGTTAAAACATATATTGTTTATTTTTTTATCACATGAAAGTGTGTATTATGGGTAAAAGGGTATCATGGTTAGCATTTTAGGGGATGGTGTCTTAGTGGTATTATTAGTGGATGAAACAAGGACACTATATAGCTGGTTGGGTGAATCAACTAGTCATTGTTGCTGATGGTGAAGGATACAATTTTGAAGATCCCACTAGCTTGATGGTGGCCATGGAGCAATATTTTCATTATTCCCATGAACACTAGCCAATAGAAGGATGCTAACTGACTATTTGATGGTGCCATCGATAAATCAGTGTGTCCCACCAGTAATTTTGTGGTCCCAAAATAAAGATTACAAAAATGTAATTTTGGTATTTTGACATTTAATTTGAATATTAAATTAATTCTGACACTAATATAAACAATTTGTAACTAGAACCTCTAAAAAATATCTGCCTTGGTGTTCTAGAATTCCTCTTACTCTCTTATTGGGCACTTGAAATCTTTATAGAACTATTTGAATCCATCAATGTAAGATCAATCCATTTCATGTTTAATTATCCTTAATAATATGGAATTGATCATGGATCTAATATATGTTAGATAGATCTATGAATATCCTCCCAGATCTAATGGAGAATTATTTCTTTATTAATAGAGCGGTTTTACATTATGAGAATTGGTGACATATCCTTGATCAATCCTGGAACTTATATTGACGATGAATATATTTTGGTATGTTGATGTGGATTCCACTTCTTGTAATTATCTCTTCCTTTAATCCCAATTCAATAGACTATATTATGAAGTATTGGTACTTTTTATAGTGAGAAATGGTGTAAAGGAAAGATCTGGGTGTCATCCCTTAATGAATCATGGAAATTGGAATCAAAACACAAAAATTAAGAATTCCATACCATTTGGGGACTCTATATAAAGTTTTTTTACATTATTTTCTTCTATGTATTTGCATAGTGTTGATAACCTTGATTGATATGGAATTTCTAACATGTGTGGGTATCCCATGACACATTTTCTTGTCTAGATTTTGTGTTCCTTTTTTATTTTCAACATTATATGTGGTTATTTCATAGTTATGGAATATTTATATGTCATTATAATTACTTTCTATGTTGTTCCATCATTATGTACTACTTCACAGTCCATGAAATATTTATTATGATAAATTGTTCCTTTCAATGTCAAGACATACATGAGGATTTGTGCATATCTGGTGGAAAGTTTGTTTTAATGATTAGGATGATAGGTGTACCTGGTGATTAAGCTGGACTCTTAGAGGGGGATCATGGATGAAATTACTGATAGATTATATTTGTAGATACATGATGGATAGTTCTAGATCTTGTAAGATTATTATCTCATAGGGGGATAACATCATAAAACATTGGAAGAGGTTCAATATGCTGACACAATGTGCCTATGGGGGACATACTTGTATATGTGTAGAGTTGAATTGATTTGAGCATGAAAAGAATTCATTGCATAATAGGAAAGTAGGAAGTCATGAGTAATGGGTCCTACTTATGCTTAAAGGTGGGTGTGGGGTTGTTCATTAAATGTAGAACATATATTTTAGTTAATGGAAGTCAAATTTATATAGCATTAACTATGTCATGCGATGAACACTTATGACATTATTATGGCATGAAACCAAAGAATGTATGACCCGAGTTCATGGAATCTTATTTAGTGCATTCTTAATTAGTATATTATTGATTTTATTCTATTATAAAAATTTACCTTTACATCATGAAATACACCTCTATATACATGTGAAATTGTGTTAAGGAAACATTGGTGGTGTCCTACCTGGGTTATACTCACAAATAATATAGAGATCTCAGTGCATGAGCAGACATCATGATCTAGGACCATAAAAAGTAAAGGGCTTAGTGGAAGGATTCTGAAAATATTGTATTTAGGATATTGATGGGGTATTAAGAAAAATTCCTAATATCAATCCAAACAACTTTTATTTTTTTTATTTATAGTTTTACTACTAACACTTGGTAACATACCACAAAGGGGGTTACATGGTTTGATATTATATGACCTGACCTGACATTTATTATAACATCTTATTTATGTTATTTTTCACGAAAATGTTTAGTTTATTTATGTATATTTTGTTATATTTTGGTGTATGGATATGATTATTAAGGGTATAGTCTCCCCACAACATCTATAGACCTTCACTTCTAGTCAGTCGCCTCATGCATATGGTGAGGCATGCATGAGGTTATGTATCACTTTATCTTGGACCTAGTGATTCATTTGTAGGTGTTATACCCAGAGGGGTTTTGGTGAGGTATAGTTGTGTATTTTTTCTTGGTTCCTGAATGAATCTAATTCTATATATCATATTATTTTGTTCTTAATTATTTTATATATTGAAAAACTAATAGATGAACTTAGAAGGTTAAGTTAAGAAATGATACTTGAAATTCAATCCCATTAACTTAAATAAGAGTTATATTTCTCGAATGTAAAAGAGTTTCTTAATTGGAAAAGAAACACGTTAATCAGAAACAACAAAGTGACTTATTATAGTAGTTAAATTAGAACATGTAACCTTATAGAAAACCGTTATTACACTAAAAAGATGAAGTGTGACTAGATATAGGACTTTTAAATATAGTGTGATTGTAGAAAATAATAATTTATGAATTCATAATAATATTTATAAAAACCTAAAACCAATACAAAAAACTTACTTATTCCCATTGAATTTACAAAATATTCAAAAAATTTCTCTTGGGTTAATCCCCTAAACATTATTTATTTTTCTACTTCATGATTCATTTGATACCTAGTCATTTGTTTCATACTTCAACACAGACCTCATAAATCACTTTCTTAATCAATATATATTGGAGTGATTGTTATTTTAAGATAATATTCTTATGTATATAAACTATGATAAATCCCAATTTAATTTGTTTCAACACCTTGTGAATTTTAAGGGAGGTTGTGTATCTACCATTAAATAGTTCACGATCAAGCACATTTAAACATGCTCATTAAATCCTATCTCTAAATCCAAGCTGGAAATATATGGATGGCATCCTCCATTTCAAAGTATTGACCCATAATTTTTAAAGCATATACAGGTGGGGTGATAGTATATTGATTTGAAATATCATAAATAACCACTATATGTTGGATGTACAATCCTAATTATACCCCATAATCAGTACCTTAGAGTTTTAAGTGGATAAAAAAATTATCAGAGTATCGATGAATGGATGTATCAGCCACTGCAAAAATAAAGGGTTATGTAGTTTAAACACCAAATTTAAAACTCATCCAAATTTTTTACCTAAATCTAAAACCAATAATCATAAGAAAAATAACTATAAACTCTTTCCAAAGGACTCAACAACCCTGATACCATATTGGAATAACCCAAACCATTGAATACCAACATGAGTTAACAATATGGTGAGTGTGACACTCCATGCCTTCCTACAATAAACCAAGTTTTTTCAACTAGCACCAAGGCATACCATACTTGAGAGGCTTTTTTCTATAACAACCTAAAACAAATATTCATCTCCAATACATATTTCAACCAAAATCCACCAATATTATCATAAACATATGTGATATCAAATATCTTGTACAATTTCATATAAAAAACAATGAAATAAATAATATACTAAAAGAAACTCCACAAAAAACAATGGAAACATAAATAAGGAAAATATCTACTCACTATTAGTAATCCTAAGAATTTCTCACCAGTAATAATTTCGACCAATTATGACAACTTAGAAACACTATGAATTAACTCCACACAAGCCGAACCAGCTCCATATACACCATGATCACATTTTAACTATTAATAATTAACACAAACACAACACATGTTGGTAAAAAAACTAATGTAGGGGTGAGTTTAAAAATACCCAGTAGTATTACCAAAAAATGAAAAGGAATGTCTGGACAAGAAGTTATCTCAATGATCTTATAAATAAGGGAGAAATTAGAAGGAACCAAAATATTTTTTATATTTAGGAAACCCAAGGGTATAGCGAATTATAAGTCATTATAGCTCAACTCCAAATTACTAACCCATATCTACTAAGGACCACAAGTTGTATATAATTATAGATACTCAGTGTAGGGAATGTCTCGTAATTTCATTTTTTGTCATCCTAGATGTAAGTAACATATCAATTAAAATGAGTTATCCTAATATGACTTATAATCCAAATCAAACGATTTACCAAACTCCAAAAATCTTACCACAACACCTTTATGAAATTATAGTGGAGAACCCAATCATATTCAAGATATGTGTAATGGTTAATTTAGTTACCAACACCATATATAAAGGACTCTTGACCCAACTTATAGGGGGTGGGTGTTTCTCACTCCATCAGTCATATAGATGCCCCTCAACTCATCGAATAAGATCAAATGAAGGTTTTACCAACTACCATGGATGATCCACACCATGTTTAGAATAAAGGGTAATAAATATATGCACTAATTTTGTGGATTAACCTATACATATTATTATAATGTCACTAGATGGTTATAGACTTTGTAACTCAAGCATGGGACCTTCACCATGGTATCTATACGTCTCTAAGAATTTTTTTTCTCTAAACCATATTTAAACATCCCACAAACAACCTTTCATCATATAATTAATGATAAAAAATTATACCACCCAAAAATTCTCATAAAATACCTCAATTAATTAAAATATTCACATTATTTTTTTTGATAAGGATTTACACCAAAAATAGACTATTTGTTTTTCCAATTTTGATACACAAGTGAGAAGAAATGGAAAAATGATGAAATGAAAGTATATAACATATAATATTGGTAGAAATGATATGTGAGACTTGGGAAGAAGTTGGGAATGTATTTATATTTTATGGTCATTCCGTTAGAGTATACATTTTGTGTCATTATGATAACATGTGGTGTTTTTCTAGAGAGTCACTTGGGTATGTATACCGTGACCTATTTCTGGTAAATTAAACATACACTAAATGTTTTCCTTCAAAAATAACTATGTAAAACTTGATTTATAGTTAGAATATATACCACCAAGTCCAAATTAAAGTTGTTTATTAACACATGGAGTGTCCCATTCCTCAACAAGGCATGTGAGGCTCAAGGGTTAATAGGGCATGTACGTAAATTCACAATGAGTAGTGTGTTATAGCTAATAAGAAATGTGCTCCAGATAAATTTCCTACAAATTTTTTCAGAATTTTTTTTCATATTATACCAATTTATACATGATGTGTGTGATTTTGGGATATACTGAGCATGTAGTCCTGTTCCATCTAGGCATTGTATTCTTAGGTCAAACACGATGTGTGTTATGTATCTAAACAACTTTTCATTGTTATCAAATCACTACAAACCCTATAAAATATAATATGGTAATCAACATGTTCCCTATGGATACATGTAATTTAATATTTTACATAACTCATAAACCATTGCACCATATCCAAAATTAAACATGAATCATGTTTTTACTACATGCCATGTTGTTAGGTTTTCTTCTAAATCCAGATTTCTCATCTATTTCTATACCAACATAAAATCTTTCACCTCCATCCATGCCTGATGCATACCTAAACACATTCCAATTCCAAAAAATGACATATTTTGGCTATCTATTCCACCCTTCATTACCAACACCATAACCAGACCAACCTGTCACCACCTAAACCAATATCACCCATCAAACCAATACCAGAACTACCATCAAGTATCCTTCACCATAAACCAACCACTATAACACTACACTAGTATCTATATCATTACATTATTATCAAACCTATAACCTTTATGAAGGATGGTGGTCGAAATTATTAATGAAGGGGATGAATGGGAGAATAATGGGGAAATTTTTAGTTGATAATTATTCTGACCCTTGAACATAATTCTCTTGATGGATGTTCTATGATTAATGAAATAAATTAAAATTATATAAAAACCCTAATGGTAAGGATGAATAAACCTCAAATTTTCTTTTACATTAGAGAATCCATGGGAAAAAATTATTGATAACCCATAAAAATAAATTTCATTAGAATAAATATTAAAGAATGAATTTTCTTATAATCCAAGATATATAGAAGAATTTAAATAATGAAATTTACAAAATGAAATACACATTGAAAAATTTGAATATAATCAATAAAATTTCCCAACCTCATAATTAATTGATGATGCCTCATGGATTCTCTCATTGACACCACATCAATCCTCCCTTGAACAATGACATCGATCATTCCTTGATCCATGACCCATCATCATCTTCACCCCAATAATCTAAATTTCTCTTTCTAATATATCTTATTTTAGGGTTTATGTAAAATTAGGATTGATAAACCCTAGGAGAGTGGAATAATGTAATTTTTTATATTATTAAACAAGATAACCTAATAATTAAATTTAAAGACTCAAAATACTCTGACTAGGTCTTGAAACCTGCATTCCAAAATTAAAACTCTCTTACTTAAAGAATCATGTTTTTGATAAAAATGAGGTGTTATAATTTTCAATGATGGATCCATTTATCAGATATCAACATATATATACACAAGATAAATATTTATTTAATAAAAAAAATATCTTTTAAAAGTAAACTATTTCTAAGCTTGTTCAAAATTAAACTTAAGGGTAAACAACATGTCTTGAAACTAATGAAGCAATCGAATGAAATATGAGATCATTTCAAATGGTTAATTTAAATTCTACCCTTTTAACATATTGGGAATCCAAATCTCAAGAACGATCCATATCTATCCTAAGAGAACACCCAAATCACTATAAAATGTTTATGAAAATACAAAAATCAAATTTAAGAAAACTTAAAAATAGTATATAAATGAATTATATGTGAAGATTCATATATACATAATATTTAATTAAGTGTAATCCCTATCATTCATCCTATAATGGTTTAAAGAGAGAAAATGACAGAGATAAAACCTATAAATAGATCCTCCCATCACCAATGATGTTTATAGTATTCTAGTAATTATAAGGATTTTATGATAAAATTTATCCTTTATTCTACAAAACTAGGATTTGATAAAAACTTGATGGATATTTTAGAGCATGTGTGGATGATCTATAAAGGTATTCAGTTTTATCCTTAGAGATATGAAGAGATTATGATGAGTAGATAATAGTCAAATCAATATTAAAGGTATTTATATAATTTCATTGAATTTTCTCTATGGTTCATTTTCTTGAAAATGAATCCATTAGAAAATTTTGGTGATCATAGATTGAATCATGTGTTATGAAAAAGATATAGTGAAAAATATTTAAAATACTAGAACTAAATTATTTTTTGTCCTAGTTTCTTTTAATGATAATATTTGGTTATCTTTGTATAAAATTTATCCCCATGGTGAATAATGTATCACTCATAGAATATGGCCCATTATGTTGTTAAATTATAATTTACCACTATGGTTATGCATAAAGCACAAATTAATTATGTTGTAATTTCTTATTTGATGGTTGAAATAGCCTATTAAGGAGATTGAAATTTATTTTTCTACTCTTATTAATGATTTTAATTTTTATAGGATATACGTTTTATAGTGAATGATGATAAAGAAAATAATAATTCAAGTTTAGTTCCCCATTTTTTAGTATAATAAATGAACTTCTTGCTTATGGTCATTTTTGATGGTATAACATTAAATAAATATTAGGGTAACTTGTATGTGAAGAAAGTAAATTCTTGGTTATAATGAAACATACTCTGAAGGCTATGTTTCATTGAAATATATTGGTTTTACAATGATGATTCTAATATAGATCCTAGATAAATATTTCTTTTTTTAACTTGGAATTTTTTTTCACCTTATCCATTTAGAAGAATGGAGTATATTGTAAATGTTTTTGGTAATACTTCCTCTAATAACGTTTCAAAAATCAGTTTTAAAATAATATTAGTTTTTTTTCAAACTACCATAATAGATGATTTTTTTCCTTAAAATATTATTGATATAATTCGTATAACAAAAAATGTATTTAGTAATATGATCAACACATTATTTATTGATGGAGTACATTTGTATAGTCTTTTTCACTTTTATTATTTTTTGTTATTAATGATTATATTTAATTTTTCATTGGAATTAATCAATAAAAATATTTAGTTTCCATAAAGGATAATTTTATAAATATATAATATTTATATCCTTATTTTTTTATAAATATTGTTGATTCTTATAAATTTTTTAAAATTGAAGTAATCTTCAAGAAGAAAGAATATGAGTTCTTTTAGAATAAAAAAATTATTATATAAAATGGATAATGATTTACATGGTGATAATGATAGTATACCACATATATCAAGTATTATAGATGTAAAAACTATTATTTATAGGGTGAATGATGAGTATGTTTTTTCAAAATAGAGTAAAAGGTGAAAGTGATAAATAATAAGTGAAAACATGGATGGATTTCTTATTAAAAAATGAATTAAAATATTTAATTTTTGAATTTTAGATGATGAAAATAATTTCTACACCATTATAAAATGTTTTATAATTTTTTTTTGATAATTTCAGGAGTTAAAAGATGATTGTTCCATGCCTAGAGGTTTGCGTACACCATGATCAAATCTCAATGAGTGAGAAGGTAAAATACGAAGATTTAACATGCATGAGGTATAATGTATTCCAAGTTTAATGTTAGGAAACTAAAGTTCATTTTATTATAAATTGACCATTCATATTCCCCATTTAATGTATGGATAGGCACACTAAAACATGAATAGAAATGAGAGATAAAGGTCTCAGTCATTGTGTGTCTTTTCTTATTCATGCCCCCAAGAACTCCAATAAGTAATTTATAAATAAAAACCAATGGAAAAAATGTAAATATTGATGCATTTAATTTAATAAATGGTTTCATGGATAATATATTTAATAAATACCAATTGTAAAAGTTCCCAAATGCAGACCCCAATGAAGGTCATCCTTTAAATAATATTTTGAAGCAGGTTGGGTGAAGGGTATTCCAACTATGGCACTTTAAATCCAATGGGATTTCACCTAGATCCAATTATTTTTAAGGGAAATAATTAAGTGAATTTACATCATTACACCAATGTGGCCTTGTTGACTATTTTTGATCAATTTCATTGTGGCCCTGGTCTTAATATGTAAGCTTCACTATGCCCTACTTCCATATGTATCTCCATTATAATGACTATTCCATATTTTATATTCACATAAATTTTATGATCATGAACCCATTTGATAATGACGATTTCATATCTTGTAGAAGAAATCCCGCATAAAATTCCTCTTCCAACCATTGGTTCTTATGGAATGATCAATCTTGTAACTCCTTGATAGTATAGACCCTTTTTTAAGAAGATCCCGTGAAATTACCCCCAAAATGTTTTTTTCATGGTTATAGTGGGAAAATCATGAATTCATAATCTACCTTCTCATTGCAATCCCTATAATTAATTTTAAGTCATACAAGGGATATTTTTAGTACTGATACTATATAATACATTATCTACTGGTTTTGGATTTCCTATCCTAGTGGAACTCCCAACAGCACTGATCAAATCATTATCAGGATTTCATATATATGGGTAGTCTTGCATAAGTCCAATAATAATTACATCCCTAGGAAATTTTTACCTTTTATTCCAAGATATATGACTCTAAAAAGAAATAATTAAATGTATTTATATTATTAACTTAAAAGGAATTAAATAATGGCCCTTACCAGATGAAATCAAACAATATGTTATGATACAATTCTCACATGATGATAAACTACATAATATTAATTTTCTAATACATTATTCCATATGGATTGGGTTGTCAAAAAAAAATGTGTGATGCCTAATATCACTAATAAATTCATAGTTAAAGGATTCCATGTTATCCATTCCAATTCTGACATGAACCATGTCAACATTTATTTTAAGTTGATATAGATTCAAATTCCAAAGTAAAATGGTCACAGAGATATTACCATGATTCTTTGGGTTGTGTATTGATTGTTAGGATAGAAGTTCAAGCTCATCTCACCCTTTTTTGGAAGAATATTTCCTACCATTATAATCTCTTAAATATTTTACAAATCTTTATAAATAATTCAAAAATCTCAATGTTAGACTAGTCACCACTATGATAGTGATTTTGTCACAACCATGCATGAATTTAAACATCTATATACATTATAGATTCTCCATATTTCTCTTATATGTCAGTTATATTAATGTTTTAATCCATAAATTTTGTAAATATAGAATTTATCACCACCTATAGAGGTTGTAGGTGTTATAGAGTTGGGATTGGTAAAATTAGAGAGGATTAATAGGTATCCTAGTGAAGATAATCATAACCCATGTTGTTCGGTGCCACTTTACAGGACATTCCATAGCCTTTAATTTCATGTGACATGGAAAAATGTTATTTCTTTTATTATTGTGATATTGTGAATAAGTTAATTGACTTTTATAGTCAGGTGTTCATGTTCTATAAGGATTTGGGATTGATCCTTAGGGATTCATCCTATATTTCCGGTTTAGAATGAGTTAAATCCTATATAGTTTGTGTTTTTATAATTAATGGTCATATGATAGGACAAATCCATACAGTTTAACATTGTGTAGTAAATATGTTTGGAATGAAGTTTAAAGTTATGTAAATCAGATTTCTAGGAAAAGAGTTCCTAATAATGTTTGGTGTGCGGTGAATATATAAAAAATCATGTTTGGTTCATAATTATTGTTGGTAACGAAATGGGATAGGGTATGTTCATCTCATATGGAATATGGACCAGTGAGGATATGTATTTGTTATGAATTGACCCATCGGGTCCCAGCTAGATGTCATTAAGTCGAGTGTGGAAACCCCAAACCTACCTCTAATAGGTAAGGGGTTATAAATAAGTGATGAGAAGACATAATGATGAAACAGTATGCCTTATCCTAATGTACATGTACACATTCACAACCCACTCCAAATAAATGTGAAAAGGTATAGTAAAATATTGAACATATAGATTGTAAAAAATTCATTTAATAACCTACAAGATGAATATATTAGAGTGAAAAAGAGTAATAAAAATGATATGTTGAGGAAAAATACATTGCCACCTAGAAATACAAGGGGAAACAAAAAACATGTAATGAGTAGAGTGGGGGATATCCTGGCTCTAGATCCCAGAGTTGGATCACATTACATGGTGAGTTCCACCATATACTACTAAGATGCACTAAGCTAGGTCCACTATAGTCATTTCTAATCTACCTATTTACAATATAAGAGACAAAAAAGTGATAAAATCCCATGTAGGGGTGAGTATAAATATACACAATAAGACACACTGAGATCAATAACCACCAAGAAGAATGATATAGTAGTCATATAATCACTATGAAGGAATATCAATCATAATATGAGTTAAAAACCATGACAATAAACCTAATATTATCAACAAGAAGTCTGAACGAAGAGAGAAGGGGATCTCCATCTCGAAAACCCTATTAAGAATGATGATTCTTCCTACAAATCCAAAGGTTCATCTCTGATACCTAGCATAATGTGTAATTATACAATAATTCATGTGGAGGGGCCCATAACATTCCACTATGCTCCTCAATCAAGGGATCCAGAACTCTAGTCAAGCACCCTTCACAACCTCACAAGAATCTGTATGGATGGGCCCAAACCTCACTACTATGATCCACAGCTGAGGGAGCCACAAATCCAATGGAGGACTTTTTACTTAATAGATATTGAATATGGGGAAGTACCACCCAGTAAATAGAGGATATGTTCCCTACTATAGTATGTGGGAGTGCCGAATTTACCTATGTAATGTATATGGGGACAAATTCCATGATGCCAGAGGGGAGTATGAACCCTTGTAACACTCTATTGATCAAGCACAATCAATGATAACCACTAATTTTCACTGATAGAATCATCCTAATAGAATCACCTAACATCATACCCCCCACTACTAAAACAAAATCCATCATCATGTTCTATATGAAAAACAACATAGGATAGGATGCTCACTAGCTAAAATTTGAGTATGTAGGAAGAATGATGAATGCATGAGGATCATCATTAGTCCAATGAGCTAATATATAATCAACCAACATGTCACTGAAAATATCCATGAATGGACAATTAAATCATTCCATTATGAATCTTTTGAGTAAATAATATTTACTAATGAATTTTCTATTCCTTCATGTTTTGAAAATCACAAATAGCCTACCTTATGAAAAATTCTATTTCCCCTAAGATTTATCTTAATAAGGAAAATTTTCAATCCCCAATGAAATTTTCTCTTTATCATTGATTTCATTGTTCATTTTATAGTATCTATTATTCTAACGCCTTTTATATCTATGTCAAAAAATTGGTTTCATATCAAAAACATCAAAATATTATAAATTCATAGATATAGATTATTCTGTTTTCAGACTCTTAATTATCTGAAATTCAGACTTTGAATTCTCTGAAATTCAAACTCCAAATTCTATGAAATTCAGACTCCAAATTCTCTGAAATTCATATTCCGTATTCTCTGAAATTCAGACAGAAAATTCTCTGAAATTAAGTCTCTGAATTCTCTGAAATTCAGGCTCTAAATTCAATGAAATTCAATCTCTAAATTCTCTGAAATTCAAAATCTGAAATCTCTGAAATTCAGACTCTGAATTCTATGAAATTCAGACTCCGAATTATCTAAAATTAAGAATCTGAATTCTATAATATCCAGACTCTGAATTCTTCAGAATTCTGGTTCCAAATTCAATAGAATTTAGGTTCTGAATTCCTCAGAATTCATATTTCTAAATACTAAGAATTCAGACTCCGAATTCATTCGAATTCAGACTCCAATATCTATAGAGTTTTGGCTCTGAATTCCTTGAAAAATAGAATTCAGATATTTAAGATTTATAGTCTCCATGTGTTTATATACATAGACTCAGAACTTTATTTTTTCCTTAGATTTTGGAAAAATTCTATTTGGTTAAGCAACCATATTTTACATACCACTGTTATAGTTAAGAAACAATTTCATGGAATTTATTTCTAATTAACCGTTGTTTGAGTGACACGTGTACCGGTCACTCTGAGATTCAAGGAAAAATGTGACTGTTGTAGGAGGGAGCCAACCATTAGAAAAAAATTTATAAATATAAGCTCATTTTAAGGATCTCTTAACCGACTTGATCAATCTAGGGATTACATGTTGTTGAAGGGATTTATAGAGAGATATACTATCATGCCTTGTGTGTACTAAACATCTTTTCAGATTGCTTCATGTGACTCCAATTTTTACTCTTTATAATCAAGGACTTATGAGGATAGGAAGATAGAAGTTCCGACTACCTTAAAGTTCGAGGACTTCCGGGGATAGGAAGACAGAGGTGCTAACTACCTTAAATTTTGAGGACTTATGGGTATAGGAATACAGAGGTGACGAATACCTTATCATTCGAGGGCTTATGGGGATAGCAAGATAGATTTTGATATTCCTATCATGGGATTACCCTGGTGTTGGTAAGATAGTCTTTCATGAATTAATAAATCAAGGGACCTTTATCCAAGGTTGTTGGATAACCTACTATTTGGGTTAAAAGACTTCATACTTGTTACTTGTTTTGATTCAAGTTTATATTCCGATTTATTTTGATAAAGGAAGAAAGTAAAACCTTCTTACACTTTCATGTTCTTTTATGTACTCTGATTAAGTAAGACTCTATATGCTTTATAGTAGAATCTTTTCCTTGTAAACTTTCCTTATGTTTCATTTCTTGAACCATATTTCTGGAAGCTAGCAAGTATGTAGAACCAATTGGTCTTGTGAATTTACATGGATTATCTTTATTAAACATAGTTTTCTTTAAGGTTAAAAATGAATGTTTTTAAACTTACAATTCACCCCCTCTTGTAATTGAGCTTATACACTCATATTTTGGTCCTAAAATTGGTATCATAGCAGGTCTCTAAAATACTTATATTCACATATAAGTTTTCTTGATCAAGTTTTCATTGTTATAAATATATTTTCCTTGCCTATGTTTTTTTATCTTTGTTTACAAACTTTTCCTATTAATAAGTTTTCATGGAAATATATTTTCTCTTAGATGGAAGAAATGAATGTTGGTTTGATTGAAAATATAAATCCTACTAGACCAGCTATATTTTATGGTAATGATTATGAATATTGGAGAGATCGTATGAAGACTTTTGTTATTAAAACTGGAGTGGAAAAATTTTCTATGCTTATTGGAGATTACAAGATCCCTGATAAAGAAGTCAGAACTTTTACTAATCATGAAAAATTAGAATATCAACTAAACTACAAGGTACACAATACTTTTTTGTGTTCAATGACCAGGAATATATTTAGTCAGATTCCTTCTTTTGAAGCTACAAATTGTATTAGGAAGAAGTTGGAGGTTACACATTTTGGTACATCCAAGGTTATAAAAACTAAAAGAGCTATTCGTATAGCTGAATATCATGGATTTTTATTTCCTTATGGAGAACCAGTGTTCAAGGTACACCAATGGTTTATGACTATTGTTAATAGTTTACAATCCATGGGTAAAAAAGGTTTATATGACGATGAACTTTTGGAAAAGATTATAGATATCATGCTTAATGAGTGGGAATCTAAGAGAAAAACTATTGATGAGAATAGTAAAGTATCTCATATTACTTTTTATGAGCCTTTTGGAACTATTATTCAACATGAGACATTAAGGAAAAGAGATGATGATTTGAATAAAAAAGAATGGAAATGGAAGTATAGCCTTTACTACTACTAAAGTTAATACTCCTGAAAGGGTTACAAGATCCAAGTCCAAGAAAGTCACTATTTTATCTAAATCAAGTGAAAGTGAACATTTTGAGAATGAGCTATCTAATATTTCTCAAAGGATGAACAAGATAGTTTGGAAGAAAGTCTTTCAGTATAGATTTAAGAAGAAAGAAATAAAGGACAAGAATGACTCTGAAGTTACTTGTTTTGAATGCAAAATTGTAGGGAATATAATGCCAAATTGTCTTATGCTTTAGATAAAGGATATAAAGGAAAAGAATTCAAAGATAAATAGAAAGAAGTACTAAAAATATAAAGCTAAGAACGTTTTGAAAGCTAATTAACCCTAGAGTTCCAGTTGTGGAGACTCTTCTGACGAAACCTCTGAGTATGAATCTTCTGGTCAGAAGAATCTTAGTTTAATTGCCATGATACCCATTGCAAATCAATTTACAATGTATAAGGTACACAATGCTGAATCTATAACCAAGGTATCATTGAATGCTAATTATAGTGATAATAAATATTATGAATCTTTGGATGAAGAATCTTCTTCTGATGAAGATAATAGTTTACCTACTTATGAAGATGTATATAAGATTGCTAAGCTTCTTGAGAATGAAAATTAAAAAGTCAAGAAAAATCTTGATAAGGAAAATTCTAGAATTTCTATTTTTACTAAAGAAGTATCAGATCATTCTAAAGATCTTGATAAGAAAATTTATGATTCTGAAAGTTTTTTAAAAACCCTCAAGGAAGTTAATTATGAGAAGGATAAACTTTAAAAGGATATCAAAAAAGTAATTTCTAAGAAAAATAATTTAGAGACTAACTCTAGTTCTAAAACTAATGTTTTTGAGGATAAAAACTTTGCTATTAGACTCTATTCAGAAATATTTTCCTTATGTAAGTGTTTCTCAAACTTTACCTTAGGTAAGAAAAAATTTGATAAGATTTATTCCCAAATTCTACCTCTAAGGAATAATTCTAGGTATGGTTATACTCATTCAAACCCAGTTTTTAGTAATAATTTTTTTCCCTCAAAGTGGTCCATTATGCACTATGTTTCAGTGTGGTGTACATTGGGAAAAAAATTGTTCCTTAAACAAAACTCAGTTTTTAGGTTTTCATAAAGCTTATTTTTTAAAGAAAATGTGGATTCCAAAACATTTTGCTTTATGAAGTTTCCGGATCCAATAAAGGTTGGTTTCCAAAATTATAAAACTCTTATTTTTAGTAAAATAAAGAATGTACCAATAGTAATACATGGTACATGGATAATGGATGTTCCAGGCATGTGACTGGAAACAAAAAATTATTTGAAATGATTATCAATACGAAAGGAGGAAATGTAACATTCATAGATAATGCTAAGGGAGAAATTATTGGTATAGGTAACACTGTTATTCTTGAAAAAACATTGATTTCAAATGTTTTATTTGTTAAGGGTATTAAGAAAAACCTTATTATCATAAGTCAATTATGTGATGAAGGTTACCTTGTGAATTTTAGGAATGAAAAGTTCTTAGTACACAATTCTAAGGAAGAGTTTATTCTTTCTACCAATAGGAAAGAGAATGTATATGCACTAAACGTAGATGAAATTAGGATCCATGATCTACCTTACTTTAGAGAAATGGAAGATTATTCTTGGTTATGGAATAGAAGGTTAGGACACTATAACTTTAGGAACCTATGTAATCTCTCTAAGAAAATACTAATTAAGGATATACTAGAGCTTAGAATTGAATCTTCAAAAGTTTGTGATCCTTGTCAATATGGAAAGAAACATAAATCAAGTTTTAAATCAATCGGTGAAGTCTCAACTACTGATGCATTAAAGTTGGTGCATAGGGATCTTTTTGGCCCAACACAAACTGGAACTATTAGAGGAAAATATTATGTATTTGTATTAATTGATGATTAAACTAGAATTGCATGGGTCTATTTTCTAGTAAATAAATCTGATACTTTTTCTTATTTTAAAATTTTTAGAGCCCAAGTTAAAAATGATAAATAACTTCCATTGATAATTATTCATAGTGATCTTGGAGGAGAAATTCAAAATTTTGAATTTGAAACTTTTTGTAGAAGAAAAGTCATTAATCATAACTTCTCAGCACCAAGAACTCCTCAAAAAATGGTGTTGTTGAAATAAGAAATCGAGTTCTTCAAGAGATAACTAGAACCATGTTGAGTGAATATTTGATTGCTAAACGTTTTTGGGCCAAAGCAGTTAATACTTCTTTTTATACTATAAATCAAGTTTTTATTAGACCGTTTCTTAACAAAACCCATTTTGAGTTGTGAAATGGAAGAAAACCTAGACTTTCCTACTTCAAGGTATTTGGTTGCAAAGTATTCATTCTGAATACTAAATTTATTTTACATAAATTTTCAACCAAATCTGATGAAGGAATTTTCTTAGGCTACTTCACAACTTCTATGGATTATAGAGTTTTCAATAAAAATACCTATATTATTGAAGAAATAGTATGTGTTAAATTTGATGAAACTAATCCTTTTGTTTTCAAACAACCTCAACCTACATCTTCTGATATGTTTTAAAAAAACAGATTATCAACCCCTAATAGAAGAACCTTCTAATAAAGAAAAATGTTCAAGAAAATGTTTCTGAGAAGTTTACCCTAGAATATTTCATACCAAATGTGTATGAATAGGTTTTACAAAACCCAAATCTATTTTTTCTTAAGAATCACCCTAGTGATGGAATCATTGGTGATGTAAATCAACCAATAAGGACTAGAAGTTTCTTAAGAAATGAAGTAAGACATCTAGAATTCCTTTCTTAATTAGAACCTAAAAGCACTAATGAACCTTTAGGTGATGATGATTGGATAAAAGATATACAAGATGAGAAAAATGAATTAGAAAGGAATAAAGTCTGGACCATGGTTGAAAGATCTAAGGAAACTTCAATTATTGGAGTAAAATAGTGATGCACGCCTGTCGTAGGGTGTGGCAAAAGTAATTTAATTTTTCCTAGTGCAGCATAGAAGATGACCCGGGTCGTCTCACTTGAGAAGCTTTCTCAATCGTTTACTTACTTAATCTAATTTAAATAAACTACTTCTTTTTGGTGTTTTTATATTATCTAGTAATGGAATATAATTAAATTAAAATAAAATATAAAACTAACATGAAAGGACAAAATGCAATTAATTGAGAAAGAACTTGGCCTTTATGGGTTGGTTTGTGGGTTTCATCATTCTCCTTGTTGGTATTTAAATTATGTATGATAATTAAATTATGAGATCTCATTCATGAATTAATATTCTTTTATTTATTGGTGTGAAATATTGAATGCATTTTTCAATCTTAACATCACCTCCTCTTATAATCAAGGTTGATGGCACACCTCGATCGAGAGTGTGTCATCTTCCAAGACCTGGCTCCATCGTATACCATTTCAGCCACTGAATGGATCAACTCCATCATATGAATAGATTGTATCCAGTAGAAGGGAGGGAAAATAATTAATAAAATAATAGAAATGAGTTTGAGATCAGTATCGTGGTAGAAGATCACCACACCCGTGCACATCACTCTTGCTCATCACAAACTTAATAAAAATTGGAATTTAAGCACATAATAAATGAAATTTCCA
Source organism: Viscum album (assembly GCA_963277665.1). NCBI lineage: Eukaryota > Viridiplantae > Streptophyta > Magnoliopsida > Santalales > Viscaceae > Viscum > Viscum album. Next base: position 1,957,275,448 of record OY728136.1, on the reverse strand, counting down.
CATACCTCCCCTAGGCCAAGTCTCTGGTTAACCCCTCATATTTGAGGGTAAGAGTTCATGGTGGATAATATGAGAATAATAAAAGAAGAAAAGAAGGATAAAATATGAAGAAGAAAACAGGGTGGATGGGTGGATAGAAAAAATAATTCCTGAATTTTATTAGAAGTCTAAATTACAACTGAAAAAAAAAAAATGAAATGAAATGGGGAAGGATTGTGGTGGCCTCTCTCGGTGGAGATCTCCTCCTTGGTTCCTTGAAGGAATGTATGGAGAATGAGATGTTTTGGGAAGGAGGTGAGTGCCTCCTTTTATAGGCAGAATTCGACCCCCGAACGTTTTTACGTTGTAGACCCCATAAATGACCTTTTAAAGCATTCCACCCTTCATGAATGTTGTGCATAAATATCTTTTCCGTTTCCCCTCAAAAGTTCAGCTAATTTGGAAACCGGATGGAGGAGTTATGAATTTTGAATTCTCAGTTTCTGTTTCTGGACAAAGCTTCCATGAAGGTTCCTCTAAAGGTATGTCGTTTAATTGAAACCTTAATGACTTCCAAAATTCCCCAAATTTCTTTTAAGGTTGTTCCTAGATGTCATAGTTCCATACCAGGTGGAAACACTTCATTTGGATTTGTTTAGGCCACGTTTGGGTTCCGTTACATTGGTGGTGTCCACGCTGTCCGCTCGAAAAAATGTCCAAGTTTAATGAATTTTTAGAACCTTTAGATGGCCGAATCATCTCCTGGTCCATAAGAAAAAAGTGTATGAAATATAATAAGGATTCTAAAAAAATTTTTATCAAAAAATTTTGAATAATATTTTTCTAGAAATGATCAAAATACCCTTGACGTAAAAATCTGTCAAAAATCCAGAATCAGTCATTTTTCACATTTAGGCTCAGAATAACACTAAAACCTTAAAATGTGACAATTAACCATATAATAACACTATAGTGGGATTATAAATAATGATTTATAATATAAAATATATGAAAATATGAGCTTCATCACTCCCCCATACTTAAACATTTCACTCCTGGGAAATCATCATACATCCAAATCAATTTCCACACAACAATTAAAAATGAGAAAATATCAATGATCTTATCTAAAATAGAATTCCATAATGTATCATATATGAAAAAAGCCTCTCTCATTTTAATTTCAATAATTAAAATTTGTTCAACCTCATAAATCAATCCATTTCCCAATCACAATCTACCTCACATTGAATTTTATGTCACTCTTCACTCAAGAGAAATTGAAACTATAGTTATACTCATACGTGAAAATTGCATGTATCACCATAGGTTTGTGAAAATTCTCATTTCTCCATAGTGTGAAATATGAAAATGAATTTAATCATGAGGGATTTAATTAATGGTTCAAATTATTCGGTGGCTTAGGGTTGGTGGGAAAATGATTGAAAACGTTTCAGGCTAGAAAGAGGGGGTTAGACTTTTAAGTACAATGCATGATTAAATCAAGGGAAAACACAGGTAATTCCTCTCTCAATACCACTTGAAAATGTGAAATAAAATTCACCACCCCTTTTTATGACATAGGACATGAGCCAAGAAGTTATTATAATGAATGATATCATCTAAGTTCTCTTTTTTTTCAAAGCCCCAGAAAGGCACAACTTTATTTTCTTTTTCTTTTTTTCATGGAGGATGAGCTGAAAATTGAATACAATGAATGAATGAAAATTCATGCCCTTTATTTTTGAGAGGGACATGAGTCATAAAATAATGTACAATGAGGAATTCAAGCTCATCTCCATTTTTTTATTTTCTTTTTTTGAAGGAGAAATGGATGAATCAAATAAAGCACAATAAAATGACGACATATGCCCAATTCTCTTATTATTCAAAGCCCAAAATATTGACACACACTTCACACTAACCATAAATGATACACATCCCAATGAACGCACACGAAAGGCCCTTCCCCCACACTCAAACTTGAAATATCCATGCAAAAATAGTAAAAGTGCAGGTAGGTATAAAAAAACTGGCTTGTAATGTGTCTTAAACCTATAAGGAAATTCATGGCATCTAAGGGATTACGAAGGATAAATGTAAAGGTGGGTCTCAAGATAAAATGTCACCAGAAAAAGATATGCCTCAATCATTTCAAATACATTCCATTAAATTCAAATCCTTGAAAGATAATTATTCACAAATTCTAGTTCTCACACAAAATTCAAGTTTCCCTCAAGAAAGTGTGGGTATTATGAAGAATATGTAAAACTGGTTTAGAATACCTCACAGAATTGGAAAAATATTTTGATTCTGTGTTTCAAGGGAATGGATTTCAAAAATTAGTCAAACTCATTAAAATGCTTGAAAATCCATTTCAAGGGAAAATAATTCATATCAAAAGTCATTTAAAATCCATTATTTCAAAAATCATTTCAACTCTTTCAAAATCAATTGATGTGTGAAAAGTGATAAGAATATTCATTAAAGCTCAAAATATGTTTTGAACCAAAAAATTAAAGGAGTTTAAATGATAATCCTAAAAAGTTAACTCCCATTTGAAATAATAATTCAGTTCTCTTCCTATAATTCTTGGGGCTTCCTTCTGCCTTCATGATCCTACAAAATAAAAATTACTCAATTAATCACAAGGATCATTTCATTTAAGCTAAAAATGAAAAGAGGGAGGGGGAAACATGCTAGACTATTTCCTAATACTGAATTTGAAATTTAAATTACTAGAAAGCATGTAAAGATAAATCTTAGTATGATCTCTGAAGTGGGCCCTGGAATCTTTTACTGCCTCCAGAGGGCAGTACCAGCTGTTATCCAAAGTCTGATAGAGGATGAATCTTCTTTGATTTCAACCACCACATGTGGCTCTTCCTAGCTTGAAGTTCTATTTTCTTGTTGATGAGGACTCCATAGACAGAGTATACCGGATCTTCCCCCTTCACAATTTGGTAAAACTTGCATGGTGGGGGTTGGATGAAGTAGGGAACCTCCTCTTTATTTTTTGCTACTTGTGCAACATTCCCTTTCTCTACTTGTGCCCCACCTAGTAAATATTCGGTTCGTTTAGGGAGATTTAAATGTTCCTCAATAGGTGAAATTTCTTTTCCCTCATCATCCTCCAAGGAATAATATGAGATGATCGAATCAGAAAATTCAAAACTATTAGGGGTGATAGTCAAATTATTTTCAATAAAATTAAAAGAGTTTGAGTTTAAGATTGTATTATCTCCCGAAGTCGGTTCGACTTTAATATCATCTTAAATTGAATATTCCTCTTGGATTTGATCTTTAATGGATGGAGGTAGGTAGTCATGCTCCTCCACCTCATTTTTGGATTCGACTTCATGGATGTCTTCAGTGAAATCAGGAAAGACTAGTGGCACTTCCTTCTTGGCCTGGAATCTTTTTAAGTCATCTTGGAGTTTATCGACCATGACCATCAAATCATACAATGAGATCCATGTTGCTATGCCTCTTTCCACTTTCTTGACTGTTATCATCAGTGCATCAGCTCTTCGTTGGAGGGCCTCCTCAATGTAGTCAGTTTCTTCCTCCTGCACCTGTGAGTAATTGTTCCATGCAGAATAATTTGAATTTGAATGGATCATGGAAAAAAGTTTTTTTTGCAGTTTTTTTAAAAAATAAAATCTATATAAAATTTTAAAATATAAAATCTAATGTAAACAACCAATTATCTCCCCAGTAACGGCATCAGTTTTGACGCACGCCTGTCGTAGGGCGTGGGAAAAGAAATTTAATTTTTCCGAGTGCAGCATAGAAGATGACCAGGGTCGTCTCACTTGAGGAGCTTTCCCAATCGTTTAGTTACTTAATATAATTTAGATAAACTAATTATTTTTTGTGTTTTTATATTATCTAGTAATGGAATACAATTAAATTAAAATAAAAGATAAAACTTACATACAAGGACAAAATGCAATTAATTGAGAAAGAACTTGACCTTTATGGGTTGTTTTGTGGGTTCATCATTCTCCTTGTTGGAATTTAAATTAAGTTTGATAATTCAATTATGAGATCTCATTCATGAATTACTATTATTTTATTTATTGGTGTGAAATATTGAATGCATTTTTCAATCTTAACTTCACCTCCTACTATAATCAAGGTTGATGGTACACCTCGATCGAGAGTGTGTCATATTCCAAGAACTGGCTCCATCGTATGCCATTTAAACCACTGAATGGCTCAACTCCATCGTATGAAGAGATTGTATCCAGTAGAAGGGAGGGAAAATATTTAATAAAAGAATAGAAATGAGTTTGTGATCAATGTTGTGGTGTACGATCGTGACACCAGTGCACATAACTCTTGTTCATCACAAACTTAATAAAAATCATAATTTAAGAATAGAATAAATGAAATTTCCACATACCTCCCAAGGTCCAAGTCTCGGGTTAACCCCTCATATTTTAGGGTAAGAGGTCACAGTGGATAATATGAGAAGAATAAAAGAAGAAAATAAGGAGAAAAGATAAAGAAGAAAACAGGGTGGATGAGTGGACACAAAAATAATTCATGAATTTTATTAGAAGTCAAAATTACAACTGAAAAACACAAGAATAAAGAAAAGAAATGAAATGGGGAAGATTTTTCACCGGCCTCCCTCGGTTGAGATATCCTCCTTGGTGCCTTGAAGTAATGGATGGAGAATGATATGCTTTGGGAAGTAGGTGAGGGTCTCCTTTTATAGGCAGAATTCGATCCCTTCACTTTTGCACATTTTAGACCCGATAAATGACCTCTTCACACATTCCACCCTTCATTAATGTTGTTCATAAATCTCTTTTCCGTTTCTAATCAAAATATCATCTAATTTAGAAACCGGATGGAGGAGTTATGAATTTTTCATTCTCGGTTTCCGTTTCTAGACGATGCTTCCAGGAAGTTTCCTCTAAACGTTTGTCGTTTGATTTCCACCTTAATGACTACAAAACTTCCCAAAATTTCTTTTAAGGTCGTTCCTATATGTAGTCGTTCCATCCCATTTTCAAACACCTCATTTGGATTTGTGTAGGCCGCCTTTGGGTTCCGTTACATTGGTGGTGTCCACGTTGTCCGCCTGGAAAAATGTCCAAGTTCAATGAATTTTTAGACCCTTTAGATGGCCGAATCATCTCTTGGTCCAGAAGACAAAAGTGTAGGAAATACAATAAGGATTATAAAAAAAATTATCAGAAAATTTTGAAAAATATGTTTCCGGAAATGACAAAAATACCCTTGATGTAAAAATCTGTCAAAAATCCAAGAATTGGTCATTTTCACATTTAGGCTCAAAATAACACTAAAACCTAAAAATGTGACAATTACCCATATAATAACACTATGGTGGGATTATAAACAATTATTTATAATATAAAATATATGAAAATATGAGCTTCATCACTCCCCCACACTTAAACATTTCACTCCAAGGCAATCATCTTACATCCAAATCAATTTCCACACAACAATTAAAAATGAGAAAATATCAATGATCTTATCCAAAATAGAATTCCATCATGTATCATATATGAAAAACAAAGCCTCTCTCATTTTCATTTCAATCATTAAAATTTGTTCATCCTCATAAATCAATCCATGTCCCAATCACAACCTACCTCACATTGAATTTTATGTCACTCTTCACTCAAGAGAAATTGAATCTAGATTTATACTCATACATGAAAATCGCATGTATCACCATAGGTTTGTGAAAATTCTCATTTCTCCACATCGTGAAACATGAAAATGAATTTAATAATAAGTGCTTTAATTAAGGGTTCAAATTATTCTGTGGCTTAGGGTTGGTGGGAAAATTATTGAAAACGTTTCTGGCTAGAAAGAGGAGGTTAGAATTTTAAGTACAATGCATGATTAAATCAAGGGAAAACACAGGTAATTCCTCTCTCAATCCCACTTGAAAATGTGAAATAAACTTCACCAACCCCTTTTATGACATGGTACATGATCCAAGAAGTAATTATAATGAATGATATCATCTAAGTTCTCCTTTTTTTCAAAGCTCCAGAAAGGAACAACTTTGTTTTATTTTTTTTCATAGAGGATGAACTGGAAATTGAATATAATTAATGAATGACAATTCATGCCCTTTATTTTTGAGAGGGACGTGAGTCATAAAATAATGTACAATGAGGAATTCAATCTCATATCCATTTTTTTCTTTTCTTTTTTTGAAGGATAAATGGAAGAAACAAATAAAGCACAATGAAATGACGACACATGCCCAATTCTCTTATTATCCATAGTCCAAAATATTGACACACACTTCACACTACCCATAAAAGATACACATCCCAATGAACGCACAGAAAGACCCTTCCCCCACACTCAAACTTTAAATATCCATGGAAAAATACTAAAATTGTGGGTAGGTTAGGAAAAATTGGCTTGTAATGTGTCTTAAACCTATAAGGAAATTCATGTCATCTAAGGGCTTAGGAAGGATAAATGTAAAGGTGGGTCTCAAGATAAAATGTCACCAGCCAAAGATATGCCTCAATCATTTCAAATACATTCCATGAAATCCAATGCTTTGAAAGATAATTATTCACAAATTCTAGTTCTCACACAAAATTCAAGTTTCCCTCAAGAAAGTGTGGGTATTAGAAAAAATACGTAAATATGGTTTAGAATACCTCATAGGATTGGAAAAATATTTTGAGCCAGTGTTTCAAGGGAATGGATTTCAAAAATTAGTCAAACTCAATAAAATTATTGAAAATCCATTTCAAGGGAAAAGAATTCATATCAACAGTCATTTAAAATCCATTATTTCAAAAATCATTTCAACTCTTTCAAAATCAATTGATGTGTGAAAAGTGATAAGAATATTCATTAAAGCTCAAAATATTTTTTGGACCAAAAAAGTAAAGGAGTTTAAATTATAATAGTAAAAAGTTAACTCCCATTTGAAATAATAATTCGGTCCTCTTCCTCTAATTCTCGGGGCTTCCTTATGCCTTAAAGATCCTAAAAAAGAAAAATTACTCAATTAATCATAAGGATAATTTCATTTAAGCTCAAAATGATAAGAGAGAGGGGGACACATGCTAGACTATTTCCTAATACTGAATCTGAAATTTAAATTACTAGAAAGCATGTAAAGATAAATCTTGGTATGATCCCCCAAGTGGGCCCTGGAATCTTTTACTGCCTCCAGAGGGTAGTACCAGCTATTATCCAAATTCTAATGGAGGATGAAGCGTCTTTGATTTGAACCACCACATGTGTCTCTTCCTAGATTGAAGTTCTATTTTCTTGTTGAGTTGGACTCCATAGACAAAGTATAACAGATCTGCCCCCTTTGCAATTTGGTACAGCTTGCATGGTGGGGGTTGGATGAAGTAGGGAACCTCCTCTTTATTTTTTGCTACTTGTGCAACATTCCCTTTCCCTTCTTGTGATCCACCTAGTAAATATTCTGTGTGTTTGGGGATATTTAAATGTTCCTCAACAGGTGCAATTTCTTTTCCCTCATCATACTCCAAGGCATAATATGAGATGGCCGAATATGAAAATTCAAAACTATTAGGGGTGATACTCAAATTATTTTCAATAAAATTAAAAGAGTTTGAGTTTAAGATTGTATCATCTCCCGAAGTAGGTTAGACTTTAATATCATCTTCAATTGAATGTTCCTCTTAGAGTTGATCTTCATTGGATAGAGGTATTTAGTCGGGCTCATCCACCTCATGTTTGGCTTCGACTTCATGGATGTCTTCAGTGAAATCAGGAAAGACTAATGGCACTTCCTTCTTGGCCTTGAATCTTTTTATGTCAGCTTGGAGTTTATTGACCATGACCATCAAATCTTCCAATGAGATCCATGTTTCTATGCCTAATTCCACTTGCTTGACCATTATCATCAGCACATCGGATCATCGTTGGAGTGCCTCCTCAGTGTAGTCAGTTTCTTCCTCCTCCACCTATGAGTAATTGTTCCATGCAGAATAATTTGAATTTGAATGGATCATTGAAAAAAGTTTTTTTTGAAGTTTTTTTAAAATAAAAGAAATATAAAATTTTAAAATAGAAAAATTAATGTAAACAACCAATTAGCTCTCCGGCAACGACGCCAGTTTTGACGCACGCCTGTCGTAGGGCGTGGCAAAAGCAATTTAATTTTTCCTAGTGCAGCATAGAAAATGACCAGGGTCGTATCACTTGAAGATCTTTCTCAATCGTTTACTTACTTAATATAATTTAAATAAACTACTTATTTTTTGTGTTTTTATATTATCTAGTAATGGAATGCAATTAAATTAAAATAAAAGATAAAACTAACATGCAAGGACAAAATGCAATTAATTGAGAAAGAACTTGGCCTTTATGGGTTGGTTTGTGGGTTTCATCATTCTCCGTGTTGGTATTTAAATTAAGTTTGATAATTAAATTATGATATATCATTAATTAATTACTATTATATTATTTATTGGGGTGAAATCTTGAATGCATTTTGCAACCTTAACTTCACCTCCTCCTATAATCAAGGTTGATGGAACACCTCGATCGAGATTGTGTCATCTTCCAAGACCTGGCGCCATCGTATGCCATTTCAACCACTGAATGGATCAACTCCATCGTATGAAGAGATTTTATCCAGTAAAAGGGAGGGAAAAGATTTAATAAAACAATAGAAATGAGTTTGAGATCAGTGTCGTGCTAGACGATCGCCACACCCGTGCACATCACTCTTTCTCATCACAAACTTAATAAAAATCGGAATTTAAGCACATAATAAATGAAATTTCCACATACCTCACCCGGGAGAAGTCTCGGGTTAACCCCTCATATTTGAGGGTAAGATGTCACATTGGATAATATGAGAAGAATAAAAGAAGAAAAGAAGGAGAAAAGATGAAGAAGAAAACTGGGTGGATGGGGGGACAGAAAAATAATTCATGAATTTTTGTAGAAGTCTAAATTACAACAAAAAAATAAAACAAAAATAAATAAAAGAAATTAAATGAGGAATATTTGTGTCCGGCCTCCCTCAGTGGAGATATCCTCCTTAGTGCCTTGAAGGAATAGATGGAGAATGGGATGCTTTGGGAAGGAGGTGAGGGCCTCCTTTTATAGGCAGAATTCGACCCCCAGAGGTTTTTGCGTTTTAGACCCCATAAATGACCTCTTCACGCATTACACCCTTCATTAATGTTGTGTATAAATATCTTTTCCATTTATCCTCAAAATTTCAGCTAATTTGGAAACCGGAAGGAGGAGTTATGAATTTTTCATTCTCAGTTTCTGTTTCTGGACGAAGCTTCCAGGAAAGTTCCTCTAAAAGTATGTCATTTAATTTCCACCTTAATGACTTCAAAACTTTCCCCAATTTCTTTTAAGGTCGTCTATAAATGTCCTCGTTCCATCCCTGGTGGAAACACCTCATTTGGATGTGTGTATGACGCGTTTGGGTTCCGTTACTTTGGTGGTGTCCACACTGTCCGTCCGGAAACATGTCCAAGTTCAATGAATTTTGAGACCCTTTAGATGGCCGAATCATCTCCTGGTCCAGTATGAAAAAGTGTAGGAAATACAATAAGGATTCTAAAAATTTTTTTTCAGAAAATTTGGAATAATATTTTTCCAGAAATGACCAAAATACCCTTGACGTAAAAATCATTGAAAAATGCAGAATTAGTCATTTTTCACATTTTGGCTCAAAATAAAAATAAAACCTAAAAATGTGACAGTTACCCATATAATAACACTATGTTGGGATTATAAAAAATTATTTATAATATAAAATATATAAAAATATGAGCTTCATCACTCCCCCACACATAAACATTGCACTCCTGGGAAATCATCTTACATCCAAATCAATTTCCACACAATAATTAAAAATGTGAAAATATCAATGATCTTATCCAAAATAGAATTCCATCATGTATAATATATGGAAAACAAAGCCTCTATCATTTTCATTTAAATCATTAAAATTTGTTCAACCTCATAAATCAATCCATGTCCCAATCACAACCTACCTCACATTGAATTTTATGTCACTCTTCACTCAAGAGAAATTTAAACTAGAGTTATACTCATACTTGAAAATCACATGTATCACCATAGGTTTTTGAAAATTCTCATTTATCCATAGCATTAAACATGAAAATGAATTTAAAAATGAGGGATTTAATTAATGGTTCAAATTATTCGGTGGCTTAGGGTTGGTGGGAAAATGATTTATAACTTTTCAGGCTAGAAAGAGGAGGTTGGACTTTTAAGTACAATGCATGATTAAATCAAGGGAAAACACAAGTAATTCCTCTCTCAATCCCACTTGAAAATGTGAAATAAACTTCACCACCCCCTTTTATGACACGGGACATGAGCCAAGAAGTTATTATAATGAATGATATCATATAAGTTCTCCTTTTTTTCAAATCTCCAGAAAGGCATATCTTTATTTTCTTTTTCTTTTTTTTCATGGAGGATGAGATAAAAATTTAATAAAATGAATGAATGACAATTCATGCCCTTGATTTTTGAGAGGGACATGAGTCATAAAATAATGTACAATGAGGAATTCAATCTCATCTCCATTTTTTTATTTTCTTTTTTTGAAGGAGAAATGGAAGAAACAAATAAATCACAATGAAATGACGACACATTCCCAATTATCTTATTATCCACAGACCAAAATATTGACACACACTTCACACTACCCATAAATGATACACATCCCAATGAAAGCACACGAAAGGCCCTTCCCCCACACTCAAACTTGAAATATCCATGAAAGAATACTAAAAGTGCTGTTAGGTAAGGAAAAATTGGATTGTAATGTGTCTTAAACCAATAAGGCAATTCATGACATCTATGGGCTAACGAAGGATAAATGTAAAGGTGGGTCTCAAGATAAAATGTCGCCAGACAAAGATATGCCTCAATCATTTCAAATACATTCCATTAAATCCAAAGCTTTGAAAGATAATTATTCACAAATTCTGTTTCTCACACAAAAATTCAAGTTTCCCTCAAGAAATTGTGGATATTTAGAAGAATACGTAAAAGTGGTTTAGAATAACTCACAGGATTGGAAAAATATTTTGATTCAGTGTTCCAAGGTAATTGATTTCAAAAATTAGTCAAACTCATTAAAATTCTTGAAAATCCATTTCAAGGGAAAATAATTCATATCAACAGTCATTTAAAATCTATTATTTCAAAAATCATTTCAACTCTTTTAAAATCAATTGATGTGTGAAAAGTGATAAGAATGTTAATTAAATCTCAAAATATGTTTTGGACCAAAAAATTAAAGGAGTTTAAATGATAATCGTAAAAAGTTAACTCCCATTTGAAATTATAATTCGGTCCTCTTCCTCTAATTTTCGGGGCTTCCTTATGCCTTTATGATCCTACAAAAGAAAAATTACTCAATTAATCACAAGGATAATTTCATTTAAGCTCAAAATGATAAGAGGGATGGGGACACATTCTTGACTATTTCCTAATACTGAATTTGAAATTTAAATTACTAGAAAGAAAGTAAAGATAAATCTTGGTATGATCCCCCAAGTGGGCCCTGAAATCTTTTACTGCCTCCAAAGGGAAGTACCAGCTGTTATCCAAAGTCTGATGGAGGATGAAGTTTCTTTGATTTGAACCACCACATGTGGCTCTTCCTAGCTTGAAGTTCTATTTTCTTGTTGAGTTGGACTCCAGAGACAAAGTATACCAGATCTTCCCCATTTGCAATTTGGTACAGCTTGCATGGTGGGGGTTGGATGAAGTAGGGAACCTCTTCTTTATTTTTTACTACTTGTGTAACATTCCCTTTCCCTTCTTGTGCTCCACCTAGTAAATATTCTGTGTGTTCAGGGAGCTTTAAATGTTCCTCAACAGGTGAAATTTATTTTCCCTCATCATCCTCCAAGGCATAATATGAGATGGACGAATCTAAAAATTCAAAACTATTAGAGGTGATACTCAAATTATTTTCAATAAAATTAAATGCGTTCGAGTTTAAGATTGTATCATCTTCCAAAGTCGGATCGACTTTAATCTCATCTTCAATTGAATGTGCCTCTTGGAGTTGATCTTCCCTGGATGGAGGTAGGTAGTCAGGCTCCTCCACCTCATGTTTGGATTCGACTTCATGGATGTCTTAAGTGAAATCAGGAAAGACTAATGGCACTTCCTTCTTGGCCTTGAATATTTTTAAGTCAGCATGGAGTTTATCGACCACAACCATCAAATCTTCCAATGAGATCCTTGTTTCTATACCTCTTTCCACTTTCGTGACCGTTATCATCAGCGCATCGGCTCTTCATTGGAGGGACTCCTCAGTGTAGTCAGTTTCTTCCTCCTGCACCTGTGAGTAATTGTTCCATGCAGAATAATTTGAATTTGAATGGATCATCAAATTTTTTTTTTGCATTTTTCTTTTAAAAAAAATCTATCTAAAATTTTAAAATAAAAAAATTAATGTAAACAACCAATTAGATCCCCAGCAATGATTCCAGTTTTGACGCACACCTGTCGTAGGGCGTGGAAGAAGCAATTTAATTTTTCCGAGTGCAGCATAGAAGATGACCAGGGTCATCTTACTTGAAGAGCTTTCTCAATCATTTACTTACTTAATATAATTTAAATTAACTACTTATTTTTGGTGTTTTTTTATTATCTAGTAATGGAATACAATTAAATTAAAATAAAAGATAAAACAAACATGCAAGGACAAAATGCAATTAATTGAGAAATAACTTGGCCTTTATGTGTTGGTTTGTGGGTTTTATCATTCTCCTTGTTGGTATTTAAATTATGTTTGATAATTCAATTATGATATCTCATTCATGAATTAATATTTTTTTATTTATTGGTGTGAATTCTTGAATGCATTTTTCAATCTTAACTTCACCTCCTCCTATAATCAAGGTTGATGGCACACCTCGATCGAGAGTGTGTCATCTTCAAAGACTTGGCTCCATCGTATTCCATTTCAACCACTGAATGGCTCAACTCCATATTATAAATATCTTGTATCCAGTGGAAGGAAGATAAAATATTTAATAAAATAATAGAAATGAGTATGAGATCAGTGTCGTGGTAGACGATCGCCACACCCGTGCACATCACTCTTTCTCATCACAAACTTAATAAAAATTTGAATTTAAGCACATAATAAATGGAATTTCCACATACCACCCCCGGGAAAAGTATTAGGTTAAACACTAATATTTGAGGGTAAGAGGTCACGGTGGATAATATGAGAAGAATAAAAGAAGAAAAGAAGGAGAAAAGATGAAGAAGAAAACAGGGTATATGGGTGGACACAAAAATAATTCATGAATTTTATTAGAAGTCTAAATTACAACTGAAAAATAAATCAAAAATAAAGAAAAGAAATGAAATGGGAATATTTGTGGCTGGCCTCCCTCGGTGGAGATATCCTCTTTGGTTCCTTGAAGGAATGGATGGAGAATGTGATGCTTTGGGAAGGAGGTGAGGGCCTCCTGTTATAGGCAGAATTTGACCCCCTAAGGTTTACGCATTCTAGACCCCATAAATTACCTCTTCACGCGTTCCACCCTTCATTAATGTTGTGCATAAATCTCTTATACGTGTTTCCTCAAAATATCAGCTAATTTGGAAGCCGGATGGAGGAGTTATGAATTTTTTATTCTCAGTTTCTGTTTATGGATGAAGATTCCAGGAAGGTTCCTCTAAAGGTATGTCATTTAATTTCCACATTAATGACTTAAAAACTTCCCCAATTTTTTTTATGGTCGTTCCTTGATGTTCTAGTTCCATAACAGGTGGAAACACCTCATTTAGATGTGTGTAGGACGCATTTGGGTTCCGTTACATTGGTGGTGTCCACACTGTCCACCTGAAAAAATGTACAAGTTCAATGAATTTTTAGACCCTTTAGATAGCCTAATCATCTCCTGGTCTAGAAGAAAAAAGTGTAGGAAATACAATAAGTATTCTAAAATAATTTTTATCATAAAATTTGGAATAATATTTTTCCGTAAATGACCAAAATACCCTTGACGTACAAATCTTTCAAAAATCCAGAATTAGTCATTTCTCACATTTAGGATCAAAATAACACTAAAACCTAAAAATATGACAATTAACCATATAATAAAACTATGTTGGGATTATAAACAATGATTTATAATATAAAATATATGAAAATATGAGCTTCATCAAATAGATCTTTAGAAATAACTGTGATAAAAATGGAATAATAGTAAGAAATAAAGCTAGATTAGTTTCTAAAGGATATAATCTACAAGAAAGAATAGACTATGAAGAAACCTATACTCAAGAATCTAGAATTAAATCTATTCATATTATACTTGAATTTGCAACATTATTTAATTTCAAACATTTTCAAACGGATGTTAAATGTGTTTTCCTTAATGGATATGTTCAAGAGATATTTTTTGTTGAACAACCTCATGGTTTTGAAGATATAAAACATTCTGAACATGTTTCTAAACCTACCAAAGTTTTATATGGACTTTAACAAGACCCTAGAGCCTGGTATGATAGAATTACATGATTTTTGTTACAAATCAATTACGTTAAGGGAAATTCCGATCCAACTCTTTTTATAAAGATAGATAATAAAAATGTTTTGATCATTAAAATTTATGTTGAAGACATTATATTTAGTTCAACTCAACAATCTTTAACTAATTCGTTTATGAATCTAATGAAATCTGAGTTTGAAATGAGTATGATGGGTGAGTTAACATTTTATCTTGGTTTTCAAATTTCTCAAAAACTAGAAGGAATTTATATATCTCAACATAAGTATATTAAAGTTATTTTTAAAAAGTATGGATATGACAACACTAATAGTATAAGTACTCCCATTCGTATCTCAAATTCACTTGATCTTAATGAAGTTGGAAAACCAGTGGATCAAAAATTATTTAGATGTATGATAGGAAGCCTGCTATAATTGATATCTAGTCGTCCAGACATAATTTTTTCTATATTCTTCTGTTCCAGATATCAATCCAATCCTAAGGAATCTCATTTAAAGGTAGTGAAAATGAGTTTCACTACATAAAGGGATCCATGGATTTAGGACTCTTTTATACTTATGGAAATGATTTTATTCTAAAAAGTTTTTCGGGTGCTGACTTTGGTGGATGTAAAACGGATAGGAAAGTATATATGGAACATGTCATTTCATTAGATATTCATTAGTTTCTCGGTCATGAAAAAAGCAACACTCAATAGCACTTTCAACTACTGAAGCTGAATATGTATCAGTTGGAAGTTATGGTGATCAGGTGTTGTGGATGCCACACACACTCACAGACTATGGTATGATTTTTACCAAAACACCAATATTGTGTGATAATACTAGTGTCATTTCCTTTATTAAAAACCTTGCACATCACTCTCAAGAAAGAACAAATAGATATTAGGTATCACTTTCTTAGGGATCACACACAAAAATAGGATATCATTCTTGAATTTATCGGAACACAAGATCTACTTGCAGATATTTTAACAAAATCATTAACCTCTGATAGATTTGAATATATTAAACAGAAGTTAGGAATGATAACCGTAAATTAATCTTCCATATTAACTTCTTCTTGAAACCTAGCTTCTTAAAGTAAGAAACTCATTTTCATTAGGGGAGTTAATTTTCCTACTAGTCAAATTTTTTTATAGTCAAAACTTTTGTTAGTAAAAATTTTTTATAGTCAAAATATTTCGTAGTCAAAATTTTTCATAGTGAAATTTTTTCGTAGTAAAAATTTGTCATATTCAATTTTTTCTTAGTAAAAAATATTCATACTCAAGATGAATTTTCATCATTACTAAAAATTTTCCTAGATATATGAAAGGTATGTTTTCTTTATTAAATTTTTGTAATAATTTTCTAGTATTTCAGTATTTTTTATCTTGTTTAATAAATTTTTTCAGATTCAATTTTTCTTAAATCTTAATGTTTATCTTTAAAACCTCAAAAGATTGGAACCTATCAAAACCCCTCTTCGATTATCATATCAACTGTTAGATCTGATCAGAAGTATTTCATCCATTAGATTATGTATGGAAAGTGAACAGTTTCCTTAATCTATTATATAAGGACGACCCAATCATTGTCCCACATCATTCTTCAAGATCTGGTGTGATGAATCCCTACTACTGTAATTAGGTTCTTTCTAAATTTTCAAGGATTTCTTACTTCTGAATGTCTGCTGAAGCCTCTCCTTAGAAAGAAATGTTGACTGTAAAGGAAATTTGTGAATGGCAGATATATCGAGAAAGGTTGGTCGATCTGAAATTTTATGTTAAGTAAGACTCTACCATTTCAAAGAATATTAAGCTCAATGGCTGGGAGAGCCTATGTATATCGAAACCAAAGGCACAATATCCAGTATATCAATATTTTTTGATTGAATTTTATGAGATGATAAGTTTTTTCAATGAATAAGGTAGAGATAAATTTTCTTTCAAGAGATATGGGAAGACTTATTCTCTTTATTATTAAAAGGCAGCAAGTTTTATTGAAATTACTTATGAAGGAGAAATAGATTTTGGAACTCACAAATTACCATATACTTCAGGTTATTTTTATAAGGAGAAGGCTCTATCTTATCTTGGTTTGAAAGGAGTGAATACTCTGAAGATTTTTCACCTATCTAAAAACCTTTGGATTCGTGAGTTATGGGTCAAGGGTTTTTTCATTCTGAGAAAAGGGGATAAGGAAACCCTGAATAAAAGTGATATCTATATTATGGAATTATTAGTGAACCTCAAGAAGAATAAACTTGTCCAGTATATCTTGGTAATAGTTGAAAATATCAAGACTGTTAATCTGAAGTCTCAGATTATCTTGTATCCAACTATTCGTTCGAAGATTATAGTTCTTTGCCTTCAGTCATACAAAATTCATTGCAATTCTGAGACATGAAATTTAAAAGTAATGTTCCAAAGTAATGATACTCTAAGGAGAAGGAAAGATAGTTTTTCTAGTGATTTGAGATAATTTTATGACTTGTAGGAAGCTAAAATTCAATTTCTTTCAATGAAACAGGAAGTGGTTGAGACTTCCCAGAATGGTGGAAGGAAGAGGAAGGTGAATGAACCGGAAGAAAAAATAAAATATTTTGTGGCAAAGGAAACTCAGTCAGCCCCAATGAAGCCAAAGAAGTTAAAGGCTTATCCTAATGAAGTAGTTTCTAAGTGGAGAGAAGATAAGAAGAACATGAAGTAAGGGGAGCCTAAGTTTGTCATGGACCCTATTGAGGAAAAATAATTAAATATAAAGGCTACTGAATGACTTGAGAGGCAACAGAAGGAGAATAAGAAAAGAAAGAAGTTTTCTGAAGCTAAAATTACATAATCACTTCTCAAGGATACTGAGAAAGAATCTGAACAAATCCCATTTCCAGAATCGTTTTTGATATAATCACTTCCTGAGATTCCGTGAAATAAGGTGGTGATTCTGGATCTAGAACAAGAATAAGAAATTATTCAGGAAGATGAAGAGGGAATAGAATAAGAAGAAGAGGAAGAAGAAGAAGGGAATGACATTGATGATTTCATAAAGAAAGTAGAATATTATCATGAGAAGGAAATTACCTCTGTAAAATTATCAATCCGGACTTCTCAAGACTAATCCTAAAAACTTTATACTACATGAAATGAAGAGAAGGATCCGCATGAAGTAAACAAACTCTATGAGGAATAAAGCAGTAATCATGATTTTGTTCATCCGAAAGATCAAGTGGCAGATGCTGAGAAGGAAGTTGTTGATGAAGATAAAGATTTTCTGTCATTAGATTATGAGCATGAATCACCTAAACCAGAAGATAACATTCAGAGAGTTGACAAGGGAAAGTAGGTGTTGGTTCATACACCTAAAAAATATATAGTGAAAAAGAATATTGTTATAATTTCATCAAAGAGGAAAGTTGATGAGTTAGAAAAAGAATACTCACCAACCAAAATTTCTGATTCAGAATCATCCTATCATGGACATGACTTTGTGGTACAATCTCTAAAAAAGATGGTTGGTACTATTCTTTTATTTCCAATTATAGATTCTAGATTCCAGATGCTTCAACATTCGATTAATTAGAAATGAGATTCAATTTCCATGGTTGGGGATTAATTTTTTAGACTTGAGGAAAATTTCAAATCCTTTTTCATTGGTTATGAGGCTCATAAATGGTAATGAGAGAAGATTACAAGCTGGTCATGGAAGACTATATAAGACCTGAGATATTTTGATAAATTTCAAGATAATTTCAAATATTCCTTTAACTCTGAAGATGGAAAGCTTAATGATCTTTCTAAGAGCTCTGAGGGAAATATGACTCTTGAACAGACTTCTCGGAAGCAAGAAGTTAAGGATATGAATGGGAAGCTTAATTCTATGGCCATAAATTGGAAGAGGGAAATGGATCTCATAATAGAATTTGAAGAGAAGCTGGTTAAGCAAGAAGAAGTTTTGAAAGTTCAATGAGATTTTCTTAAGGCTTGGGAAGAATGGATTTGATCCTTGGAAAAAAAAATAAAAGATCAGGATTTCCTACTTAAGCATATGGAAGAAGATAACAAGGATCTCAAGAAGCTGAAAACTATTATCAAGAAGTCGATTTTGAAGGAAAAAATAAAGATAATTTTTTTCCAATTCCGATCTTATGTAGAGTTCTTCCTTGTAAAAATTCATTCAATATTAATGAAATTCTACTATTCCTCCATATATTTTCTTGTTTTGTACTAAATTTTTAGGTACCATCCAATCTTTTTTCTATTCCCCCTATTTCATTTTGAAAATCACAAAGGGGGATAAGGGAATGATAAAAATAATACTAAGTAAATAAGATATTTCCATAAGTAAGGAGAGTTCATCTAAGATGAAGTTCTTATCAAAGAATATTTTCATATGCAAGATAATGTAAAATCTCATTCAGGAAACCAAGAATACAATCCTTAGTGATTCCAAATCCTAAGGGGGGGGGGGGGGGTTAGTCATATTCAATTTTATCTATAAGTAAAGGGTGATAAGTTTTTATTTTCAAGTCCAAAAAAATTCCATGTTCATATATAATTTTTAGTAAGGATGTTTGTGCTTTCCAAAAAGTGGGAGATTGTTGAGTCAATAATATTTACTTATGAATTTTCTATTCCTTCATGTTTTGAAAATAAAAAATATCCTATCTTAAGGAAAATTTTATTTCCCCTAGGATTTATCTTAATAAATAAAATTTTTACTTCCCCAAGGAAATTTTCTCCTTACCTTTGTTTTCATTGTTCATTTTATAGTTTCTATTATTCTAACTCCTTTTATTACTAAATCTAAAAATCGGTTTCATATCAATAACATATGAATATTATAACTTCTTCGATATAGATTATTCTATTTACAGACTCCTAATTCTCTGAAATTGAAACTCTAGATTCTCTGAAATTCGGATTCTGAATTCTCTGAAATTCAGATTCTGAATTCTTTGAAATTTAGACTCAAAATTCTCTGAAATTCAGACTCTGAATTCTCTAAAATTCAGACTCTGAATTCTCTGAAATTCAGACATTGAATTATCTGAAATTCAGACACCAAATTCGCTGAAATTCAGACTCTGAATTCTTTGAAATTCAGACTCTGAATTCTCTGAAATTTAGATTCCGAATTCTCTGATATTCACACTCTGAATTATCTAAAATTAAGACTCTGAATTCTCTGAAATTTAGATTCCGAATTCTATGATATTCACACTCTGAATTATTTAGAATTAAGGTTTCTAATTCCTCCAAATTCAGGTTCCTAATTCCTCAGAATTATGATTTTGAAATCCTCAGAATTGAGACTTCGAATTCATTAGAATTTCAACTCCAAAATATATATAATTCAGGTTCTGAATTCCCTGAAAAACAGAATATGGATATTTATGATTTATAATATCCAAGTGTTTATTTCCTTAGACATTTAATTTTATTTTTTCCTTAGATTTTGGAAAAAAAATTATTTGGTTAAGCAACCATATTTTACTTATCCCTGTTATAGTTATGAAACGATGTCCTGTAATCTGTTTCTAATTAACCATTATTTAAGTGACATGTGTACATGTCCCTCTGAGATTCAAGGAAAAATGTGATAGTTTGAGGAGGGAGCTGACCGTTGGGAAAATGCCTATAAATACGAGCTTATTTGAATGGGCTCATAACAGAATCGATCAATCTAGAGATTACATGCTGTTGAAGTGATTTCTAGAGAGAGAGACTCTCATGCCTTGTGCATACTGAACATCTTGTTTAACTTTCTTCACGCGACTCCAATTTTTGTTGTGTACAATTGAGAACATATAGGGATTAGAAGACAGAGGATCTGATTACTATAAAGTTAGAGAACTTCTAGGGATCAGAAGACAGAGGTTCCAACTAACTTAATGTTCTAGGACTTCCAGGGATAGGTAGACAGAGGTGTCGACTACATTAAAGTTCGAGGGCTTGTGGGGATAACAAGACAGATTCCAATATTCCTATCAATGTATTACCCTAGTGTGAGTAAAACAAATGTTCTTGAATGTATAAATCAAGGGACCTTTATCTATGGTTGTTGGATACCCTACTCTTTGGGTTGAAATACTTCATACTTGTTACTTGTTTTGCTTCAATTCTATATTCCACTGTATTTTGATAAAGGAAGAAAGTATAACCTTCTTATAATTTCTTGTACTTTTATGTAATCTGATTAAGTATGATTCTATATTCTTTCAGGTAGAATCTTTTCATTGTAAGCTTTCTTTAAGTTTCATTTCATGAACCAAATTTCCAGAACCTATCATGTTTGTAGAACTATGAGGTCTTGTGAAGATACATTGTTTAACTTTGTTAAACATAGTATTTCTTAAGGTTAAAAATGATAGTTTTTAAACTTAAAATTCACCCCCTCTTATAATTGAACATCTACACTCATATTTAGATTCTACAGAACCTAGGGAAAAAATATGTTGGATATGATATTTACCTTCCCAAATGGAACTCTCAGTTAAAAAACACATTTTTTCATAACTTTTATAACGTTTGATTCATGAAACGAAGCCATGAGTTGGAATAAATTATCTAGAAATGGACTTGAATAATCCACCTCAATACTAAAAATATGATTACACATATAGATCACTAATCTAATTTCACAAAAATAAGTTATACTATAAATAACATTCCATAATAAATAATAATAATAATAATAATAATAATATTATTATTATTGTTATAAATATTATTATATAATATATAACAAACAAAGGTATGGGACTCAAACTTATATTTCCCCATTTCACACCATCATGTGATTCAATAGGGAGGGGTCATTGTAAGTTCAATTAAAACAAAATTAAAATTATCCCCACCCCCATTCAATAGTGTACTAGGAATCCATTGGGAACCCACACCCCTATTTCCCATAATTTGACTTACCTAATATTTTATAGTTAATTTATAAAAAAATTATAATAAATTATACACCTCCACCTTCATCACTCTAATCATGCATGGGGGGGGGGATTTCTACACCGCAGAAGGTTGGTCCACTACCTCCCCACACAGTAGGCATCCTCTACCTCCACACATTCTTCAGTTAGCTTCTATGGAACTATACCATCGACAAAGATAACCTTCCATGGCTAGTCCATCCCATTCTCTGTGGGCTGTTGAGCATGGCCCATCATGAGAAATACTCGATTCTACTTGAAAACCAACCATCAATCGATCCATCATCATGATCCTATTTTCATCTATAAATCTCCGTCACATCTTCAAAACACCCACCAAAACTCAAAATTGTGACAGTGATCCCTTGTTATTATGTCCTAACAACCAATTATTGGTTATTTTGGTATAATATAATCACTAAATAATAAATTACTAATGATTATCACTATGAAATATGGGAGAAAGGCACATAACAGAATGTGGGCCTTGATCAATAGGCCTTGTTAATTTGGCCATAGTTAAAAAACCAATGAATGAAGGATTATAAAATTGATAAGAATCACTAAGAATATATAAATATTAAATTCCTAGATCTATGAATATAAAATAAATCATTTTTAAACCCAAAAAGATAAATTTATAAAATAATTTAGGAGAAATGAATTCATGCTTATTTAAAATTATAAATGAGAGTTAGACCGAAAAATCAAATTACCTATATTGAGAATGGAAAAATCATTAGTAGATAATTCAATCACTATTTTTGTCATTGAATATCCCCCCATGTTCGTCATCTATATTGTGATTTTTGTTAGTTTTTATTATCAATCCAAGTTCTTAGTTTTATTTCCACCAATGGATCTCTCCTCCCCTTCTCTCTTCTAGGGTTATGTGGTTAACCCTATATATTTTCCATAAAAACATATTTATATTGTAGGTATAGGGTTTTTTAATTATGTGAAATAATAAAATATTTAAATTATTTAATTACTTAATGCATCCACCAATGGTTTTATTCAACCAAATTCCTAATACTGACAAACTTTTTGACATTCCTTAAGTAAACCAAACATTCTTCAAATAAATGTCGTATCATATTTACCGTATAAGGATCCATTCATAAGTTACTCCATTATTTACAAAATAATTCTAATTCAATATATAATAAATTTAATAAATTTAATATATATGTATTGAGTATTTCTAGGCCCCGTAATCTCACACTAACACAATACTTAGGTCTAAAAATATTTCTATAAATATTCCAATGTCTTACTTGGGAAAAAATCATTACACTCTCCAGAACTTCGAGGATTTTATTCATTAAGAGTGAAAACCTACAAAAATAGGCGTGCATAGTGATATCACAACTAGTATTACCAAGACCATGATCTCTCTAGAATGTTTCTATAATATCAAAAAACACACCCCCAAGGGAAACACTAGCCTGTAAAGGAAAATATCTTATTCATTATCAAACTTCATTAGGCTTCTCAAACTTCTCAATGAGGTAACTCCACCCTTGATGTCCATATAACCTTGGTCAACATTTTCAATATATCTCCATAACCATGACACATGGAAACACCAAGAACCAATGTAATTGGGGTCATAGGGTCAAGAGTTTGGACACCTTGTTGACCCAACATAGTAACTAGAAAATCATCCTTCGAACCCTGAATATATATTTCTATACTAGACTAAATTTTTTAATTCTTGTTGAGTTAATATATCTTAGAAAATAATATATACTCATCAAACTCCAAATTACACAATCATTATTCCTCAAGGGAATGATGATATTATTTTGGGCAACACTCATCCATCCATGTATGAACATTATATTTCACAACCCTCTCGAGCACCAAATCTAGGGCCAGAAGCACTGTCTCCCACTAGATCCAACAAGTAAAATGGGGACCTATAGGGTCTCTCATATGTGACTTCAAATATTGTTACACTAATTTTGTTTTAGTAACTATTATGGCTTGAAATATCCACTTAAGGGAGATGATCCTCTTAGCTATGGCTCAAAACCAACAAGAAACCCAACAAACATTCACCAAAACCCAAATGGTTAGCATTAACTAGATATATTTTTGGGATAAAAACAGTATTATCAACCCTAACCAAGCCTCAAAGGCCTCCTATAAACTCTCAATAATCATTTAATGAAGAAAACATAATAGTTTCAATCAATCATCAAGGGAATTCCACAATGATGAATGAGCTCCTGCTTACTCAAGCATACCAAACTCTCCACCAAGATCTATCAGTCATCACCTATATATAGGTGATACATTAAGAGTTTATATTGAAAAAAACCTATAACCCCTCATCTACCCAACTAATTCCAAGGGATCTCGGTATATCCTCACATATATTATATTTATTGATAATGAAAATAAACCTACCCAGAACCTCCTCTCTCTTTTTGATTAGTGTCATCATCCATCCTCAAATAAGATTGATATTATTACCACCTTGAAAAAATCCAATAGGAACATATACAATGGATATAAGGTCATGAAATATATCATAATCTATATCCCCATGTTTTACCTCCCTATATCACTAAATAAGTAGAAGATAAAAACCATCTACTGGAGATATGCTATACTATACTCACCCTCATGGGATAATTGCAAAGTGGTCAACTAATACATCACCTCAATTATCAACAACAAACGTAAAACTTCATTGTAATCATCTACTACTATGATCATGCTCCTGGTTGTCTCCCAATATAGCATTACCACAACATTTTCTATGTACACTATCACTCCCATGTCAAAGAACATACATACCAGAAATTGGACCTCTAGAATCCAAAACTGACCCTTCAAAAGATCTTCATAAAAATGGTACTCCTAGAGAATGTTCAGAATGATTCTCAAGTCTACCATATTCTCTACATCCAATGTTGAGTATATAAGTATTTCCCCAAATAAGACTACTACAAATTGGTCCAAGAGGAAATTAGTATCCAGTTCATAAGTTTCAAAACCTCCACTAGGGAATTCAACATGCCAAAGGGAATAAATATGAACTCAAAGACACTAAAATGGGCTGGTAAAGACACTTCATTATAAATTTTTCAAAAAACTAGAGCTGGTGATTTCACATCCTAAGTTTAAACTTTGAGAACCAATTCACATCTTACCACTGGGTGAACAAGCCATATATTCTAGAGGGTTGATACTCCTCCTAAATAGTCACCTAGTTTAAATGATTTAAATCCACACCTAATATCAATATCCCATCCACCTATAAGGTTAAAATCATGGAGTTTCCAATTAAAACACACTAGGGACTACAAAAACCCATCGGTATTGATCTTCTAATTGCACCTTTATCTCTCATGGCTTTATAGGTCCATCCAATATGCTGGCACAAATTTCAGGATATCCATGAGTAATGTTCTATACATAAAAAATAATTCAATAGGGAGGTAATCTAGAAACATTTTCAAGAAAGGTGTTCGCATAATCCTACACCAACATATGAACTAAATAGTCGTAACATATTTTTATCCAAGAGATATACTATCCAACCGCTAAGAAATAAATTATATCCTAAATATTAAAAGATCATCCTAAAATTCATGGTATCCATTATGACCAAAGAAGGAAAATTTTGTCCCACTAACTTAGATACACTGCAACCCTCACCAATAATTGCCAAGATAGGAATCGATTGAAGGAAAATGGTCCACACTAAGGAAAACATCATTAAGAATCACCATCTACTATAGAAAGGTTCTATGTGAGGAATTATATCCTCTTAGAGTAAGGGACCACTATCAATAGAAGAGTGTGAACATTGAACCTTTTAAGAAGAAGCCTCCAAGCATAAGGGTCAAGCAAAAAGGCTCTACTTGTATCACTAGGCCTTGAACGAGGGTGATTTTCATAGTAAATATCACTTAAGATTCTATGCTAAAACTGTAGCTAGATTAGTGAAGACATCTGTCTTACCTTAAACAAAATGCTATGATTTTGGTCACAATATACTGCCACATGAATCTGTCCTTTCCCTTACCCTCTTATTCACTACAACTTGGGAAATATTTGACACCTTATCACAACCAAACAAACCTAAACATATATAACTAGGGAACTCATCCACCACACCTTGACCCTATATACTTGGGTTGACACTGACTCACCCACATGGTTTTAAATCATGTCACAAGAACATGTCTCAATGGGGGATGCACCCATATTCCTTTCATGCTCTAATCAACATCAAACATCACCAATATAAGGATTTACTAATGCCCAGTGTCACCATGGAGGGTCTCATAGCATGGAACAACATCAAGAGGAGTCCTAGAAAAGTAGAACCTTCATAAAATATGTTTATGTTAGTCCTCTACCAACTAAGAAGGGTGTTTGTATCACCATGAAACTTGAGTGGTATATATCTCTAAAGCTAATGACAAAGACTGATCATATATGAGTTATGTTTTGGTAATGATCGAATCAATTACTATTCCATGATGAATACATGTCCCAAACACAACCATCCAATAAATTAGGTTCTGAACATTAGGAAAACCCAAACCACTGCTTTGGGGAAATCCTCTACTTCCCAATGGTTTGTCTCACTATGAAATCATAGTAGTCCCTATCACTGGAAATCTATTAACATGAAAATCCTATTCATACTACTTCCACGACATGTTTATGCTATTGAAAACTAATAATGTCACCAGTAAACCATGTAGACCATTGGTGGTGCATCTATGTGCTTCTCAATAGGTTGTATCAGCACTCTATGACCACTATGAAGAATCACCTGATGAATGGGTCCCTAAACTAAGGAATCATTTATCAATTGGTAATAATCACAAATCTATATTGGAATCCTAGACGGTGTGATCACAGATACATATTGAAGGTTATCAAGATGTACCATAGTCAATGTCTGTATCTCAGTAGATTACTTAAGAAGGAAATTTAAGTTGAAACATCCAATCCTATATGATGCATCTACAATTTGTTTCCCTAAAACCTATGCATCGACATGTTGAGTTAAAAAATAGGTATTCAAAGTCTTGGTGTATGGATACATCATATGATGCACCAAAACTAGGTTCACTAGATTGAGAGCTGCACCCGAGATGCTCTGACACAGTGTTCTTATGTTCCTAAAAAAATTCATCACCATGGGTGAAAATGAAAACATCGACATGAGGATGAACCACCTTCAATACAAATCTCTAATGACCCAACCCACTAGGGACCTCATAGTTTCATTAAGCTGAGTTTTAAAACCCAAAGCCTACCTCCAATAAGATAGGGGCTGGTGACAAGTGCTGAGTAGGAATAATTATAAAATGGGAGGCAATATACTAAAGTACTAGTGCACACACATAACTAAGTCCATGAAGAAATGCATAGGTATAGTAAAAAATGAACATCAAGAGTTCAAATAATATATTAAATAACTTATAAAAGTACATACTAGTGAGAAACATCATAACAAAAATGATATTAATCGTAAAATTTAATGACTAACCATAAATACAGGGGAACCAAAAATGACAACAACTATAAAGAGTAGAGTGCCGGGAGCTCCTGGCTCCAGATCCCAAAGTATGATCCTAGAAAATGATTATAAATATATTGTACTGATAAGATCCACTAAAAAAGGTCTACCATAGTCATTTATAATCATACCTTCAAATACATAAGACACCACACATGCTGGAACATCCCATGTATGGGTGAGTATAAAAATACATAGTAAGACATCCCAAATCACTAAATTCCATGCTATAAGGGAGAGTAGTTAGATAATCATGATGAAGGAATGCCTATTATAATATGAGAAAAGACCATAATAAAAAACCAGTTATACTCTACATGAAACCCAAATGAAGAGAGAAAGGGGATATCTATCTCCAAAGCCCAACTAAGTACGATGATTCATCCTCTAGATCCAAAGGTTTGTCTCCGATATCCATAATCATGTACAACCGTAAAAGAATAAATGTGATGGGGCCCACATCTTTCCATTCTGATCCATAGTTGAAGGAGCGACAAATCTATTTAATTTTTCCATAGAACCTCACCATAATCTTTATAGAGGGTCACACACTTTGCCGTTGCACTCTAAAGACGAGGGAGAAACAAATCCAGTGGAGGACCCCCTCCCTGTTAGAGAAAAAAGATTAGGGAATACCACTCTATAGATATAAGATAGGTTCCCTATTATAGTATGAGGGAGTATTGACTCTACATATATAAAGAGTATGGGGGACCCACACCCAAATGTGGTAGAGAGGTACTGAACCGAATAAAACATCGATTATAACACATTAACACTTCCAAATACTAAGAATCACATAGAGAATCATCCTACTAGAATCACCTCAAATCATATCTCTACTTTTGATATAAAGGACAGCATCACGTTCTACACAAAAAATTACTTAGGATAGTTTGATCATAGAAAAAAATAAATGTCTTGAAAATTACCAATTAATGAACAATGATCTTCATTAGTCCAATAGGTTAAAACATTAATCCAAATATATGACATGAGAAATATCCATGAATGACCTAATAGATCACATTTTTCAATATTTGTGAAAAAATACAGAAGATAGGCTATTTACTTTTCCAAAATGGACACCCGATGAGAAAATAAATTTCTTCATGACTTATAAGATTGTTCATTCATGGGATCAAGCATCAAGTTTGAATAAAATATCCAACATTGGTCTTTAATCATCCACATCAATACTATGATAATGATACCATATAAAGATCATGAATCTGACATTACATGGAGAAGTTATATAAAAAATAAGATTTCTTAACAAGAATGATGATGATAATAATAATAATAATATTCTATAACATATAAAGGAAAAAAGGGCTAGGACTCATACTAGAGGTCCTTATTTTACACCCCCATATGATTCAGTAGGGAGCATGTCATTATTAATTAAATTAAAATCAAATAAAATTTACCCCCATTCTCTTTCAAGTGTGTACTGGGAATTGGTAGGGAACCCATGATACAATTTCTACTTATACGAGTTACCCATTTTTTACCCATTTAATTATTATTATCAATAATATAAGAAATTCCACACCTCCCTCGTCTCTCTCTCCAATAACACATGGGGATTTGGGGGGATTTTAACACAGCATGCTACTGGGCAATAGCCTCCTCACACCACATGGGTTTTCCACCTCCATAGATACAGTGTCTAACTTATCTAGGGAAACACAATCCACAAATATGGGCTTCCTTTCCTCGTCCAACCTTTTTACCACATGCCAATGTGCCTGTTCAATCATGAGATCTGATCAACCCACCTCCCAAATCCACCATTACTCCATCCATCACCATGATCCCATTTTCATCACCACATCACCATCCCATTTCCAAAACCCAAACCCAAAATTGTGGCAATTATCCATTGCGCTAAAGACAAAACACACAATGATTGATCATTTAGGGCTTCATCAAATCACCAGTCAACGTATTATTGATTATGAACACTAATAATGTAGGGTTAAAGGCACATAACACAAAATGATCCTTGATATATAGAAATGATTATTTGTACATCTTTAACCAAAACCATTGAATGGAAAATTAGAAAATTGAAAAGAATCAATGAGGATAAATAAATATCAAATTCATATACCTTGGAGAATAAAATTAACCATTTCAAAACCAATGAAGAGAAATTCATGAATTAATTTAGGAGGAATTAATTCCTGCTCATCTTGAATTATAAATGGGGATTAAACCATAATAATCAAATTCCCTACCTAGAGAATAGATAGATTACTGGTAAAGAACATTATCTCTAGTGACATAATTGAAGGAACCACTGTGTTATTCATCCATCTTTTTATTTTTATTAATCACCACCATCAATCCACGTTTCTAGTCTTTTATGACCTAAAAATATCTCATCCTAAGCCTCTCTAATTTTCTATGGTTATGTGGAAAACACTAGATATTATCTAAAAAACATATTTATACCATAGCTTTATAGGTTTTCATTATGAAAAATAATTAATTAATTAAATTATTTAATTACTTAATGCACCCTAAAATGGTTGTCTTTGACTGAGTTGTTCATTACAACCAACTTTATGTTGTGGCTAAGGTAAAACCCACATTACAAAATCAACGATGGCCTCAAATTACTCATCTCAGACTCCATTCTAGATTTATTCCATCATTTTGGAAAAAAATATCATTAGTGATATAAGAAATTTAATATTTTTAATATATCAATATTGAGACCCTTTGGGCCTTGGAATCTCGTGCCAACTCAACATCTGGATTTGAAAATAATCATTAAAATATTCCAAAGTCATTCCCAAAAAAACATAGTCATTATAGGATTCATGGAGAACATGGACAGGTGATAATATGGTTTTATGGGGAATATAGGCCAGTTACGATGATTAGATGATAGGGAATATGACCCATTGAGGAGGTTATCATATAGGGAATATAGATAATTAGGATAGGTTGGATAATAGAGAATATATTTCTTTAAGGTAGGTTCTATGGGGGGTATGACCCCATGAGGATGAGATTTGGATTATGAATGGGATTACCTATGTTTTATCGTAGAGGATATAAATCATTAAGGAGTTTTTTAATAAAAAGTAATATAACCCTTTTAGAAATATTTTACATGGGATATGGACCTATGTAGCTAATTTGGTGATTATTCTTTAGATTTCTAGAGCTACATATGTCCACCTTATATCTATTAGTTTCTAGAAAAATAAAAATGAATAGAATAATGGGTAATATAGCTTCATAAGGAAGAGGCTAGGGAATATTCATGGGTTTCATAATCTATTTTGAGGAGAAATTATCCTAGATACATCCTAGAAGATGACTCAGGTGAAGGTCGTATTTCAAGGCTTCACCTAGTAGAAGGACCTCTATCTCTATCTAACTAATTATGTGGAATGATCGGGTCCACTATCATTTTATGTTGTTTAGATTCTGGATATGGGTTAGCTAATTTGGGGATCATGAGACAAGTGAGGTCCCACCAATATCCTCATGATATGAACCATCATTATAAAGGGAGTAAATTATCATGATTTCCTTGAGGGTACTACCAGTATGAGGGAAACACTTACTAGAGGACTTTTATCATGGGAATAAATGATCAATGGGGTATAAGATAATGTGAATATATCAGAAAAATATTTCAAGAGTAAATGGAGGGGTCCTAGATAAATATGTTCTTGGGAACGAGTTACAGGTAAAGGATACACCTAGGTAGGAGTCCTGGGAAAGGTAGTTCTTCCCCATGGAGCTTTGGGAAGTTCCATGCCCTAATATAGGGACCATGGTGAATTAGTACCCTAGTGTAGTGAATGTATGAAGGTTATACCTGGTATAGTGAGGATGGAGAAGTGCCACCCTAGTTATTAGGAAAGGAAAATATGACACCCTAATGGTAGGCCTAACCGATAGTTCACTATATTATAGATTCATGGGTGAAACTTTATCCTAGTATAGTATAGGGTGATGTGCCACCAAAATATAGAGGGGAGGGTGAAGTGTCACCCTAACAGGAGGAGTATAGAAAAGTGTCACTCTGGTATATAGGTAGAGGATGATATGTCTCTTTATTTTAACCACTTATAGTGACTAGGGTGTGTAGCACCCCAGTGTAACAAACAGAGGGTGATTAGGGAGAGTGACACCCATGTGTGGTTGAGTTTTCTAAACTGACTTAAGAACATGATGTTCTAGTATATCATCTACGATGTTTCCCTTCACCGCAATCCTTGAGGGTCATAAGGGATGTGGTATTTCATGATTAATTCGGTATTAAATCATATGTATGGGAAAATTACCCTCTATTCTAGTTCATTATTTTAGGTTTTAGCTTTATTAATCTTCTTGAATTGGGGTTTGAGACTTGGGAACAAAGAGCATGTGTATCTTTGGATTAGTATATGTGGGGTTGTATCCAAGTTACACAAATTACCAAAAATAGATACCCATGGCGTCTATTTATAAGAAAATACTAGGATAAGGGAATCTGATGGTTAAATTTAGAAGGATGTTCACACAAGTGGGTCATGTGAAGGAGGCAAGAATATTGGAGCATTCACGCAGGTGAGTTTCACGAAGGAGGAAGGAATTATGGAGAACTCTTGTAGGTATCACCAAGAGTGGACAATAAGGATCACCATAGGGAATGACTAAAATGACCTGGGTGTGCGTCATGGGGACTAGTTTATGTGACTTAGGCAAGGGGATGGAAATGAATATTATTAATAGTTCTCTTCGCCATGACATTTTCCACTACTCTACCAAGGGTTTCTACCTTTACCAAAAATTAGTCCCAAATAGTCTCCCCCTCTTATAATTGGATTTTATTTCATGAAGAGTATCAAATTAGAGTGTAAATATAAATCTGGTAGGATATTTTCTTCAAAATGTGATATTTGTTCATAGATATAGGGGTTATCATGTCATTCATACTAGTACCTGGGTGAGTGATGGGTGATAAAACATGGGTTTAGTATATGGGTAAGTCTTTGGGATTGGATTTGGAACCCCTAAAAATAATAGGGGACCAATTTATTTCCATACACCAAGAAATGATAGAAAAACCTTTATTTTCACACTCTCTATTCATTCAAGTCTATCTCCTTTCTTAAGGAAATATTTCAGCCTTCTTGGATCACCAAACCCTTTGTATGACATTATTATGTTCACCAAAGCTTCATGTAGCTCTTAAAATTGTGAGAAATTAACTATGTGAGTGATTATTATAGGACACAAAAGAAAAGAAACTTTGGTGAATATATATGAAGTTAAGTGACCTAGTAATATTTTTATATCATCAAATTTTAATCCGGTCATTTCCATGACCAGCTTTTCCATACTTTATTACATTAAATTTTTCAAATGCCTTATATTAATTCATATAACATTTTAAAACTACCTTTCTTTAAAGAAAATAAATTTTTTCACATCAATAAAAATTTATTATAATGATGTTTCTACTTGGGTAGAAGAAATTGTAATTAAAATTTAACCTAGCCTGTAACATATCATTAGACCAAATTACCATGTTCTCTCAATTATTCTTTAACTAACTCTAATCAACTACCCATCATCTAATAGGATTCAATTTTATGGGTTTATACTTATTTCAATTTTACCATTACCAGAAATAGTAATAGACCTTTATATTGTGCAAATCTTATTAACACATAGTATCATTTTGGAAAGATCACTTTTGATGATTATATAATCTATGAGTTTATCAATGAGGTGTTCTTGGTCCATTATCAAGTAGAAGAGAATGATGGGACTTAATTATAATCAATTATTGATAAATTTTCATTACATTTTCAAAGGATAGGATGAATCATCCAATGGAACCTTCTCCATAGAAGGAATTTCTTGGGAGAGTTATCATGGATGTATTAGGTAAATCAAAACATTCCATTCTTGAATATTAGCTAAGAGCTGTCAGGCTTAAGAATCCTATCTAGAAATCAAAATTCTCAATATACTGTCTCCTAAATATTGTCTCAAAAATTATCTTCTAATGGTTCCCTGAGAGTATAGCCTTTCATATACCACATTCATAAGTGTATATTAGTCATTATAAAATATACAAAATTTATAGAGTCCCCATTTTAGGTGATTTATAGGATAATATTCTTCCCCCTCACAGTTCTTGGAATAAACCCAAGTTCAATCATTTTATATATATTAAATTAATGTGATTACTTGAGGAGGATGTAAAGAAATAAGTCTACCCATCTATCAATATATTTTTCGGCACATGGATTAAGATCTTATTATGCCCCCATAGGTGAAGGAAGAGGAAAAAACCATGGAACTACATGTCTCAACATGCTTGTAGTTCCATGAATATATGCAGGTCTATTCTTGATATTTTTTTCTATAAATCATTGGATTATCAAACCAATTCCGATCTGAGTCCCAATCATTAGTTGGTAGGCCTTCTGGTGATGTTCCTTAGTAGGTGGTTTCTATCTACCCAAGTTTCTCACACCAATGTGAGGAAAACCAATATTGTGATGGTTGTACAACCATCCTCATGTGTAAAAGTGAATAATGTCATTATAACACTGGGGAGGATTTATCAAGTTTTGAGATAGGTTTTGTGGGGTAAGACCTAACATAGAACTTGTGGACCAAATTTTTTTTCATGGGTAGATAATAGTGCATCTTAGAGGTTACATCATGAGGAATATATACATTACTCCTTAACCCACTCATAGACCCACACTTTAAGAAATTATGGGTTTATGACCAATAAGAATATATTACTAAGTTATAGAACACGTCATAGGGGATCCCTATCAATTAATCTTCACATTAAATGAATCTTGTATTGGTAAAATGGTTACTTGAATTAATGAATAATCTATCATCTTCTCATATATAATTGCACAGTAAGATGATTTAGTGCAGAAAGGGTTAACATGGTATAAATATAAGGTCCTTAAATTCATTCTGGGATCAGGCACCAATTTTGGTTTATATAAGAGGTGAACCTATTTTCTTTCCTTGGAGTGTGTGGTGAGCATTACCCAGTGACCCTACATCAACTTTGGATAATGTTTATTTATAAGAACATCAATGCTACAATAACCCTTCTACTGACTGCATCTCTCATTGGTTTATCCTTGGAGCATGATATAACCTAGATCAAACATTACTGTGGTGTGATTTTGAGAGGAGTTACTCTATGAACACATAGGCCAACCTTCCAAACCAAAGTAGGTTCTTTGGGAAACATAAATAATTGAAATCATCACATAGCTATTTTCCACAACAAATTAAGTTGTTCCCCATGCTATAGAATGTGGAATTATTGTTTACAATACCCCAAATCCATATGCTCATGTAGTATCTTAAGGTGAATTAGTGAAATCCTATGTTCAAGGATTCTCTTCTTTCTAGAATCCCCTAATAAGGCACTCTTAATATATGAGTTGATAATGTGATTCCAATTTCATCCTTGGAAACCATATATACCTTATCTATTTGAGACCGTATTAAATATTATTTTTTATCTCTAGAAGATGAAGAATATTTTTGTGTTGAATCCATTTCCATGAACTAGAAAATGAATGATAGGAAGTGGTATAATATTCTACCTTTGATCATTCAAACTCTACTTACTAAGATATGAATAAAATTAGATTGAATCCACCAACTATTCATGGGTTAGGGGAGTATAATATTCAACTACCAAGAATTATATTCCCTCATGGGATGAATCATAGATGAGTGAGTACAATTGGTGATCCATGAAAGGGATATCAAATCTTTTGAATGTTTTAATTATAAGAGGATTATGTTTAACAGGATACTCTAGAGCTGAAGTAGAAATCTAGAAAATATTGATGACATTGAGACCTAATTACCACTCTATCCTTAGATATTGAAGAATAGGAGGCTAACAAAGAAATAATGAGAGCACACTTGTTATTAGTTGAAATTAGTCTTGATTATTCCTAGAATATAAATTGAGAATTGTATGCTCTAATTGAGGTTTCATTTTACCTAGATAAATCTAAAACCATCAGATGGGATAACTTCAAATATTTAACCAACACCTCTTACTAGGTGTTGGATAATTTATGGTTCCTGAGTAAACTGATTTTTTCTTAGATATTTCTTTTTTATCACCCTTCTTAAAATAAAAATAGAGACCGTAACTTATATATGTTATCCTTATTTTCAATTAATGACAAGGATTATTTTTTACATCAAATTGTTTCTAATATTCTATCTCATTTTGATCATCAATATATCATAATATTTGATACTCACAAAGAGAAGTTTCAAGAACAAATTAACTCATTTGAAAATTTCTTGGAAACTTATTAACTAAATCATAATCTTCATAAACTCAATTCAAATAAGAAATACTATTAACCCACTATCTCTTAGAAATATACCCTCAATTGAATAATGGTGGGATAAATATAGAGGATCATGTACCATAACCATAAGGCAAGGTGGAATTAGAAATTAAAGGGTTATGGGGTTTGGTTTCCTCATAATGGTGTTCACTTTGATGGATATATGTGGGATGAATATAGAATAATAACACCATCATTTTAATCAAATGTTCTCTCACTCAGATATAAGATATGCCTTACTCTTAGGTGTGTTCTCTTAGATTAGTATAGTTATTCCAGATATAGGTGAATATGTACAGTCTCTATAAACAATATTTTGTACATTTGGATATAATATATGGGTGAGTCATAATTACAAGAGTCATGAAGGAAGAATTATTGAATATGGATTATAATGTTTAGAAGGGATTGAGTTTCCTAAAATTACATCTATATACAATTCACATAGTTCATTCAAACAAATATATTAGAGAAAAAGAGGGGTGTTACTAATTTTAAATGATCAAGGGAACTTGAAAGAATGAATTTAATTTTTTTCAGGGTCATATGGTATCCCCCACAAGATTTTTGAGTTTTTATTTTGCCCAAAAATTTTCCATATCATAAAATAGGGGAGTCTTAACTGATAGGAACATGGATTTTTTTACATCCTCCCATTGTCAGTATTTAACCTGATATATTTTTATTCATTTCCATTTTATTAGAAACTAAATTTATCTTTGGTAATAAAAGGTTCATTCTTACTGATAATATATTTTAATTTTTATTATATTTCCCTTTATAGTTTTTTAAACATGGATGTACTATGTCTCTTTCCACGGTCAATTTATGGTCTTGTTGGTTGGACCAAGGATAACTAGAATTTATGCGGGAGAAAATTTGACCAAAATTTGATGTATTATATAAATAAACATAGGAAACAGAAACCCATTATGAATTAATGAAATATTTCACTGATGTAGACATCCTTAGTGGAGGGTATAAATAGTTTGAGGTTATAGTGATTAGATCATAGGTTATTGATGTAGATGTTTTGAAAAAATTGACCAAAAGGTGGGATAGGTTATCTTGGAAGGTTGAGAGAACCTATCATGGATTTAATCCTAATGTTAGTATATATGGTCCCATGGATGGATGCCTATAGTTTAATTCTATAATTCATGGACCAATATTTTCATGTTGTTTTAGGGTCCCCTGATGAGGTCAAGTAAAGTTTCAAGAATAATATTTCATATTATTTATTCGAAAAACTGGTATGATGAAAAAAAGTAAAAAAAAGGGTATTTTAATCCAGATGAAGATTTTTATTATAGAGTTTTTATATTATAACTCAAAACATTTAAGTCATGAAGTGATGGTATGGAATATGTATATTGACCAATAATGTTGACCAATGTTTGAATGGATGTTTCCACTATAATGTTTTTAGGGAATACAAATATTAGAGGACCTTATTTTTAGGATAGAAGATACCTCTTGTTGGTAGAATTGAATATGGTGGCATGGATACCATTACCAATCATAGGTTCCCCTTTGAGATAAATACAATCATTACCAAATACCATGAAATATTTATTATGATTTAGACTCTTAAATAATGATGTGCACATATAAAGGAACATGTAGTCAAGAAGGGGGTTTGTATCGTAAATTTTATGCCACATTGTATTGAGAATATCCTCTATGTGAAGGGATTTGACATAAAAATTATTGAAATTTCATACAAGAGAGAAGGTAGGTGGTCAGATATAACCTTTTTCTGGACTAGTGGGTTTAATTGGAATATCTTGGATTTCTCAATGGATATATGGTAGACCATACATAACTTGTCCCTTCATCTATTTACACTATTAAGTTTTTATAAGCCATGAAAATATGGTGAATTAGTGAGTGGATGGATGATATTTATTAATTCCACAGTTTACTGGTTTTCAACCTGAATAGCCTTTATGCATATTTTATTTACAGTTTATGGTCTTGAGATTTGTACTATTGAGGGATGAATGTTAAGGTAATTCAAATTTTTAAAAAAAAATTATTCGGGTTTAAGGTCAAACATATTTTACCTAAGGGTGAGATTTTCTATCTAGTAATGGTGAAGAAGACACAACTGGAGGGAGGGACCAATATTGGTATAGGTTTCTTCATAAAGAGGAACATATTGTTTAAGTTCATAGTTCATGGACCAAAGAGTAAGACAGTCTACGTAGAAATGGAAAGTCAACAATTTATGTTAACGAAGATCTCAAATCTACTATATTCCATCTCATAAGGGGTGTATGTAGTTTAAGATCATGGTAATCAAACTAATGATGTTGTGTGAAATGACAACATAGATGGTAATTAAGGTCCAAGATACCTCAACACCTTTGAATATGGAATTCTAATTATGTAAATCAAAAATCGAGGTATTTGAATTGAGATATTATGAATTGGGACCAGAATGCTATGTAATAACACTGAATTACATTTCAATGATAGTTTCGATGGAAATGTTTTCATAGTGTACAACGATTATGATACCTCGTCATTGGGATGAATACACCTTTGGTTAGTAGTTACAAATATGGAAGAATGAACATTACAAAGAAGATGTGTCATTTGGAACTAAATACACTCCTTAATAATATCTATGAAAGGTTTAGGATGATTTAATCACTTAATGAATGAATTGTGGCATGTGGAAGTAAATATTCAATAGATGAATGGAATACTTTATCCAAAAATACCCATAACTAGTTTGTTTTGTGATATGGGAAGGAGTATAAATAGATTTTTTTTGTGTCTAGGTCAAAAATATGTGACTTAGGAATCACTACATATCTAAAAATAATACAAATAAATCCATACATTGTTCTTAAAGCATAATACCTGCATAGATATAGATTATATATAGGTAGGGACATTTTTATTTGTTTATGGGATTGAATCCTTAAGAATATATAAGCCTTTAACCCATTAAAAAAGATATATTTTTCCTTAGTAATGGTCCAGTTTATCATAGCACAAGTTTATAGATAGATACACTATTACATACACCCTTACATAGATCTAGCTTCCATTAATGGAAGCTTGGTCATAAAGGAAAAGCCACTCTAAGAAGTTTCAGGTCATAT
This sequence comes from Viscum album, assembly GCA_963277665.1. Lineage (NCBI taxonomy): Eukaryota > Viridiplantae > Streptophyta > Magnoliopsida > Santalales > Viscaceae > Viscum > Viscum album. Next base: position 1,957,236,951 of record OY728136.1, on the reverse strand, counting down.
ATGGTAGACCATATGTCACATAGTTTAATGTTATGAGACAAGGAATTAGGTTCCATTTAGGTTAGGGTTATATTATGTTCCACTTTTATTAAGGGTATTTTTACACATATGAATCATACAAAGGGTAAAATGGATTTACATCAATGATAAATTCATGTAGGGAAATAGACATGAATGAATGGGTACAAACACTATGATGAAGTGGGGTTTGTTGAAATTTGTTGATGGTCCCAGGATAACTCATTCAAGTTTCTTTTTTTATCCTATAATAATAAGAATAATTTCATACATATTTCTTGAAATATCCTTTTGTAGGGTCTATTGGTAAAAATTGATTGGAATAAAAGGACCCAAACCCTAGGATGAAATATAATTCTGTAGAATGTGAGGATGGTCCTTGGATAGGATGTCTTAGAATCATTATGTATCATAATTTATAAGTAATCAATCCATACATAGTTATTGGATATAAAACATATCTCTACCTATTTGGATTATATAAAATAGTGGAAGGGTGTAATGCATGGGTTCCCTAGTAAGTGGAAGTTGAAAACCCAATGTGAATTAGGATAGAACTCATTAGAAGATCAAAACCTTGTATGGAAATGAAAGATAAATCTAGGTCTATGATAGGATATATTAGTGTCACTATTTATCTTGAGTTATTAGGAATCTAGGTGTATGTAGTTTTGATAAATATGAGGGAATTATTCCACTAATTGGTTATGTTAACTATGACACCAAGGTAGGAAAATATAACCATATTCATAACACATTTGATGAAGTGTATCCTCAAATAGAAAAATCTCTTGAATATTAGGGAATTTTATTTTATAATAGAATCATAGATAAATTTCCATATACTGGGGTTCCAATAAATGTCTATAACCTATGTGATGTGGTAGGTCACATAGTATGGACCTATCTATTTAGTTTTGGGTCATACATGGTGGACCATATGTCATGTAGTTTAACTTCATACAATAATGAATTATGTGTCATATAATTTAGGGTCGTATGAGGAGGACCTTTACAAAGTTATATTTAGAGTTGTGGAATGATGAATTCACACAGTGCAATCAATCATCATGAATCAAGGAATTTAATTTATTATATTTTAGGGTCATACAATGATGATATTTATAGAGGGGATATTTTATAGTCATGGATCATGGAAAAATGAGATAACCTTGTCTTAGAATAGAGTGAATTAATGAAGGTTTATAAATTGAGAAAAAAGTGGGTGTTTTATTGAAATTTGAGATTGTTCCAAGGTTTGGAGATCCATGTGTCTCTACTATTCCCATATTTATGGGAATCAAGAAACATAGAGTTCTTATAAGGGTAAAATTTTGGTCTATGTCTAATGAAAAATGACACTAAGGATAGACTCTATATTAAAAAACCATAGGATACCCAAGGAAATAATAACATCCATATATTGATCAAACTCTCACATAGAGGAAATCCATTTTTCTATAAATTGTATGGAGATTGTCCCCTTCATGTAGTTTAGGGTCATGTGGGGTGAACCACTCTGAAATTATTAAATTCATATGGGATTGATTGTTTGTTATTTAGTTCAAATTCATTTTCTTAGTACTATTTTCCAAACAGTTTATAGGTATGCAATGAGGACTTGTATATAAATCCATTCAAATATAGAGGAATTAAGAGGTCCAATGTGGATGATAAGACCTCTATACTAGGACATACCCTATGGAAAATTCATTATTACATAGTTTTTTTGACTAAGATAACCTAGATAACCCTAAGAGTGGAGGGAGGGGTTCAGTCAGAGTGAGTGATAGTTTAATTTTTTTTTTAATTTTTTTGTCCTCTGAATCACACAGATAATGTTTTCATGATATTAGCAACACATTAAATCTATCACTATAACTTTCATCGATCATACCAAGTTATAAAAATAATTTTAGAATTTAAAGAACATATAACAAAAGGATTTTACTTAGTTCAGAAAAAATGGATAATCCAAGGGGAATACACATGACATTGTTCTAGTGTACTATAATCCACTATACTCACTTTCAGTTGATAAAAGGTGCACTACAAATCCAAGGGTAGTCCTTCATTTTGTATAACCATGAACAACATAAAGGAAATGATTAAAATATTTACATACATAGAGGTTTTCCATAATATTTAAATGATTTATTTGTCTATCTCTATTCAGTGTGAGACTCCACATGAATCATTTATACTGAATTGATGATCCTTTGTTCTTCATTTATATTTGATATACATCATATAATATATATAATATCAACACATTAATGTGAAGGTTGAATGTTTTTTTCTATGATATAAAATAAAAAACATCCTCTTCTATTAGATTGATAAAATTTCTCACTGGAATTATCTTTTTTTCCTTATTCACCAACTAGATATTTAAGGGTAGTTCCTTAATCTTCTCTCAATATAATTTATATAAATATCATTGGGATCTCTCTTCTATTTATTTTGAATTCTATATCTCAATTTATTTAACTCTTATTCTCCATAACTACTATAAGAATTTTTACAAGCTTTCTATAAAAAAACATTAAACTATGGATTGAGATAAATTCCCCTTATTAAAACACACAATGATTATTCTAGGGGTACCACATGAATTTAGGGAACTTATTAATTTATAATTACGCTAAAATTGTCCTTTAAATATTGATCCACTAATTTATCTTTTTAATTCCTAATCAAATATTATAGGTAATATGGAAACTACCACTCCATGATTCAACAACTTCCTTCATAGAGTGAACCTCATGAATACAATCACTTCACAATTTGGTAATCTTCAACATGACAATATGTCATATTGATAATTAGATATGAAAATATAGTTCAATATACTCTATTTAACTCCGAGAGAATCGTTAAGTGAATCTTCTAAATTACTTAATTCTTAGATGTGCCATATCTTTAATTTCTTCTTTGGGTCATGAAATTATATTCCTATTATGAGTATCTAGTGTATTCCAAAATAATGGACCTAAAGGATTTCCACAGCCAGTAGTAACAAAACAATATCATCCTATTTAGGGTGTGGTATTGTGTTATTAGTGAGGTTCCCTAATATATAGAACCATTTAAAATCTTATTACATTATTCATAGAGGGACATATGTGTCATGAAAAAAAAAACATAAAACTCGAGAATCATAGAAATTATCCCAAACATCATTCATAGTTTGGAAAAGAATTCATGGTTTTCCATACTCCCTTTTCTCAAATACACAAAGGAAAAACCATTATGGACCTAAACAAGAACCTTATGAAAATTTTATGACTTTTCCTTTTTTCTTACTTTATCTCCAATCATGGCCTGATTATTGTGGTAACACAACCACCATGATATTTTGAGAATCAAAAGAATATTAAATGATATCATATTCCATTATATCCTCTTTCAACTATAGACTTCCCATTTCAACTTCACCATCATAATGTCAACAACCTTGACATATATAAATGTCATGGTGTTTATTTTAATTTCCCAAATATTACTTCAATATTAAATTCTTCTCCAATTAATCAATAGAAATTATCACATCACCAAGTCTTCATGTGAATGCATTCATCAGTTCTTGAGAAAAGTAAAATAATGAAAAACTTCATATCCAAAACCAAAAACATTTTGATTCAATGATTGAAATAAAATACAACACCAAATAAATTTGGTTCCAAAATTATCCCCATCAAAGTTTATTTTCAATTCAATCATGAATCAGTAATCTAGAAATTAAATCAAATTCCATTAAATATTTAGTTTCAAAATCCTTTTATTTCCTCCACCATTGACATCAAAATGAAAAGGGCCTTCCAAAATTTTAACTCCCCCTTTGATAATAAGAATTGAATGGGTATATAAATCATTATTTTCCATTATGTTCCCTCTCTATACATTATTGAATTTATATAGGGGTACCAAAATTATCTTTAACATTCACTATCTTCATATTTTTAATGGTACCCACAAGGAAAATCTGGGGAAAGTTGATTTTTACCAACATATAAAATCCATATTGGATAAATTGTTCCCCATATTTATTATTAAATTTTCTTAAACTATATCACACAAATATTTGAAATATGAAAAACATATTGGCTCTATCAACTATTTTAAAATTTTACCTTTAAAAAATAGAATCTTAAATCTAATTTAAAAACGTTTAAATTTATTCAACATTTGGTTCAATGCACCATCTTCATATCTCGTGGATCAACCAATTTTTCATTAATCAATTTTCACAATTTTCACTAGTTGGAACATTTTATGAGAAAGGAACTCTAGATTTATACTTCATAATTGATTCCATTTTTTGATAATAGTTAAAAAAACAGTTCCAAAGTTTTCATTTTAGTATCTAAACCACTAATAAGACTAAATGACATAATATTTTCTTTAATAAATATATAAAAAATTTCTTCCAAACATAGGTGAACTTTCACTAAATATTTTAGAAACTGAATTCACCTCTGGGAATTTTGAGTAATAAAAAAACCCACTAATCCTTCCATGTCAGAACTCCATATAGAAAAGTAAATTATAATTTAGAAATTACCATGTTTTCCATGTTACTCACATAAATTCATAGATACATTTAGTATTAAAACATGAGATCTTAAAAATCTTATTTTGATCACAATCACACTAACACAAAATCGTCATCAATTAAAAAATAAATCACAATTGTTTTATACATACAATATATTTTACCAACAAATATCTCTTTTTAATAAACTTTTTATACCAATTTATATCCATATTCTCCAGTATTTATAGGGATACTTATTTCTAAGATAAATATAAACAACATTTGAGTACACATCACCAACTTCACCTAAATTCCATCACCATATCAAAAGATTATTTTTAGCATGGGTAAAAACTTACTGATAATAATATATTCTTCTAGAAACCACTTAATAACCTAAAAGAAGTCACCTAATAATACTTTTTAGTTTATAAATAAATAGACATGAAATCATAAATGATGAAACTTATTTACTACTTAGTATAATCTTTCTTAATAACCTAGTACCACTTTTGAAATTTTTTAATGTCTCTTATTGATCTTAATGGATTTCTTAAAACCACTGGAACTTTTAAATATAAGTTGGACATCTATTGAAAAAGAAACTAGGACCTACAAATTATTTTATCCTTCATCCCTGCATGTAACTTTCAAATCTTTCTTGGAGATTCAAAGTGGTTTCTTTTCACCAATTATTAACTACGATGAGTGTATTAATTCTATTATTTTATTTATATTCAGGCCTAATACCAAATAGAAACATCCAGTATTCAGACTCCACTAATTTGATTTATCTTTTTCATGCTCCCATCTTCTTCTAGCTCATATATATGTCTCCTTTAAGCACAATTCATTATAAGTATACATATATGTCCATTGAATTCACATACCCCATGGATCGTACCCCCATTAATTATATACCACATTCAATAGATATTATAAATACTTAAGTATATGGGGAGAAGGTTGCCTCCATCATCCCCGATTTGAGGATTATGGATGGTCATGGAAGACCAACCCTTTATTACCCCATTTCTTCCAAGCCTTGATAGTGGATCTAATTCAGATGATAAATCTTATGAAAAATTCATTATACATTATTTCACTATGTTTCATAATCTTCATTGTATTGGTCTTTACTTCAGTAGTGAGAATATTCCTAATAATTCATATATATTATTTTGATTCAATATTGAACAATATATCTTCATGTCACCTCTTCTATAGGAGGTATTTTTCACCAACCTTCACATATTTTAGTTTGATATAGTTGGTGAAACTACTAAGGCATGCCTCATGTTTATCCTCTATAATATCCATTAGATTCACTTCATACTTGTTTATCTTCAATGATTTTTTCTTGATACGTTGATTTACTTTCCTCAAAACTTGAGAAACTTCTTTCTTTCTCTTCCACACCCTCATTATTTCTTTCCAATTTGGAAATTTCTACTACATCATCATAGGTGATTAAAAAATCTTTTATAATGATATATATTTTTTCCTATGAGATGGTAAACTTATTTTACAACTTAAAAAATTTTCTTCAATTGAAATCCTCTCCTTATATATCATTGAAATAGAGGAATTAAAATTTTATTCTATTTATTCCATCCCTATTTAATTAATTTCTATATTTTTTTTAAAACCTTCAAAACATATCCCATAAAAATAATAAATCTTACTATCACTTCTTGGTTGACATATTCTGCAGTAAAAATCCTTCTTCTTTTGAGCTCTTGGGATTATAGAATCACACTCATGGTATATCCCATTCTTCTAAAAAATTAATATTTTAATGATAACTTCCACTAATATTTTTTTATTATTGATTTTCCCCAAGACATTATTTTATTTGAATATTATATTTTTTGTCTCCCATTCATTTATTCTACCAATATCATATTTTCAATTTCTTCTGTTCCATATATTGATACTACCTTGAGTGGGATATTCACCATCTCTTTATCTTTGATGTTTTTTATTAATGATCCATGATTTAATCATATTTTTTTAATATCCATATACTTCAACCTTGAGTATGCTTCATATACATATTTTATCCTCTCTTCAAGATTTATCTTTAGAGAAATAATTCTTACTTTTAACACTTTTACTATGGACCTTTTTTTCCTATATCTTGTTCAATATTTCTAAGTAAATCACACTGGATATTCATATATACACCCATATTCAATATATTATAATGTAATTCCACATTCACTTTCAGCAATATTTTTTTCGCTATTGATAATTATTTTATAAATTCTAGTTCCACTAGACAAATGATTTCTTGTTGATGTACCTTCTCATATAGAAATTGGATATGGAATTAGTCACTGCATGTATATTAATTGGAATGAAAAATAAATATAATTTCTATGTCATAACCAGAATCCACACTACTATCTTTCTATAGTTATCTATATTAATTTTAATATTTATAATCATCTACGATTACAATTTCTTTTTTCTTCATTATATGTTATTATATTGATATTAATTATTTTTTTAGAAATTGAATCAAGTAAAAAGGATTTCATATTTGGAATAATAATTTTTAAATTACCTAATATGTTCAATTAAATTTTCATTCATTAAAATATGTTACCATGGTAAAAACAATTAGTCACTATGGTAGAGGTTAAAATGTGGTAAAAATGTTAAATCAAGCGTCATAGTAAAGAAAATATCCTAAAAATCATCTATAAATGTGTGGAAAGACAAATTTATTAACTATGAATTATCTTTTAGTCTCTAATAATAAATGTTTTTTTAAAATAAGTACAGATAAAATTAATGACGAAGATCAGCAGACATACATATGCAAAGACATGAAGAGAAATTGTCCAGCCAGAGCTGGTTGTCATCGAAGGGGCCTCAGGACACCAACTGATGGCCCTCATTGTTTCCTTCCCTTTTTGTAAAGGAGAAGGTGCAGCAAGAGAAGCCTTAGCGAAGAGAGTGAATTCTTCTGATGATGAAGCCAAATGACTAGAGTCCGCTATCGTTGTGGTTAATAGCATCTATTACGGTGAGGCAGTCAGAATCAATGATGATATCAACCCATCCACGTTCCATAGTGAGCATCATACCTGCAAGGATGACAGAGGCCTCAGCTACTACAGGTTCCCAGAAGGCATGTTGTGATTCATATTTTTCAGCAATGATTTTCCCTAGATGATTTCGGGCCAGGAGACCGAGAGAAACAATCCCATCCTTGGGGAGAGACATGTCCACATTTAGATTAAGAATACCTTCCGTTGGGGGATTCCAATTAGGGGGATAAGAGGGTATTACACCTGGAATATGGTGTCCTTTGTGGTCCTTCTAGCTTTCAATCCATGAAATGGCCTTTCAATCCAGAATTCGGGAGGTTTACGAACATGGTGAAAAACAGCATTGTTACGAAGAACCCTAATGATCCAGGACAGGGTGAAAAGTAAACCAGCATTATTCGATGAGAGATAGGAGCACCAATGCATCAGAAGATCATGGAGGCCAGAGGAAATGTCCAATGAAGCATCTGAATCTGGGCCCCATTTATTCCAAATTTCCCTATCTTCTGGGCGGTGAATGATGGAGTTCAAAGGAGTTTCTGTAATATTCGGGAAGAAAGGGTAGGACTGAGAACTGAACATATATCATTAAATGAGAAGGCTCATGGCAGGGAGGGTGTCCGCGCACACCTTCCACTGAAATTGCAATATTTTTGCGGGGATGTTGAGCTTCCAAAGAGATTTCCATGGTCCCTCTTCCCAGTCGACAGAGTGGATTCCAAGAGAAATTTTGTAACCAGATCTCACTGTGTAGTTGCCCGATATGTCATTGGTCTAGAATATATGGTCAGGGACTACATCTAGGACTCAGGGGATTCTCAGGATAATTCTTTGGTCACTTTCATTAAACCATTCATGGATCATTTCCACACACCACCCCATTCCCTGGTCTGAATGCAGCCACCTGACAGTGGCGTCTTCAAGACTTGGTTGGGTGGGGGATGTAGCTTGCATACCATCCTTATCGATCAGCTAGGGATGGGTCCAGATGTTGAAAGATGAGCCATTCCCAATCCTCCAACCCAACCCTTTTTCCAGGAGATTTCAGGCCCCCAAATGCTTCTCCAGAGGAAGCTAGGATGGGGTCCAAGAGAGGAAATGTGGAAGTCCATGTGGGGAAAGTACTTAGCTCAAAGTACCCGCACACATAGAGATGATAGATGGTTAATAAGGCACCATCCTTTCTTAGGAAACAGTGCATCATTGAAGAGAAGAAGATTCTGGAATCCCATCCCTCCCTCCGACTTCGGTTTGCAGAGTTTCTCCCAGGCCATCCAATGGGGTATATTCCTTCCATCATTTTCCCCCACCAGAAGTTGGAAGTACGTATATGGATATGATTAACGATTGCTGCCGAGATCTTAAAAAGGGATATAAAATAGGTGGGGGTAGACGGGATGATAGTTTTAATGAGGGTTTATTTGCCTACTTTGGAAATTCTTTTTGGGGTCCAGCCTTGAATTTTTTTCTAAATCCTATCCACCAGAGATGCAAAGATTTCTTTTTTTGGACAGGCCAATCACCGTGGGTAGCCCGAGATACGTCTGGTGTTTATCGGCAATATTCATACCTACTGATACACAAAGTCCATCTCTCTTGGAATGAGGCACCCCAAAACTGAAGGATATTCTTGATTTTCTATGATTGATAGACTGTCCAAACGCCCTCTCATATTGCTGGATCGCATGGCTGATCACCCGACACTCATTTAAATTTGCTCTGGAGAAAAAGAGGCAGTTTTTAGTGAAGAAGAGATGCGACACTGGTGGTATTTCATGGCAGAACTTTTCCCCATGAATAGAATTAGAGGATGAAACCTTGGAAATAAGGTTAAAAAAACATCATCTACCAAGATGAAGACACTACCACCAAACCAGGCATTCCCGGTGCCAACCTTTATCAGCGCTAACGAAAAAGGGCTGATAAAGGGGGGTACCTTTATCAGTGCTAAAAAAGCGCTAATAAAAGTACCCCTTTATCAGCGATTTTTTAGCGCTCATAAAGGTACCCCTTTTAACAGCGCTTTTTTTAGCACTGTTAAAGGGTACCCCTTTATCAGCGCTTTCTTTAGTAGCGCTGATAAAAGGGGGGTCTTTATCAGCACTTTCAAAAAAACCACTGATAAAGGGTCTACATCCAAAAAAAATCATTAAAAAATATATATTAATATTTAAATATATAGATATAGTTATATTGATATAAATATAAATTATATTTTTTTAAATATAATTTTAAATATATTTTATATAACTATAAATATACAATTACACTTAATATATAAGATATTTAATGAAAATGGCTTATAAAAAAAGTAAAAAAATATTTTCAATTAATAATTTGATAATTATTATGGATTAATAGTCATTTAATAACAATTCAAAGTCTAAAAAAATTAAAAAAAATGAACAAAAGATCCAAAATATGTTGAAAACACAACTCGAACTTCAAATGGCCATGACTTTTGTTCCGGGTGTCCGTTTGAGCTCTACCACATATCAAATCGAAGCCTGCGATGATCTCTACGTCGCTGAGACCTGGTGGAACTAGGGTCAAGGTTTTTTCGAGGCCAAAATAGGCCCAGAAGGCCTTCAAAACTAAGTTTTTAGTCGGTGTACCCCAATTTTTTTAACATTTTGTGGATTTTCAGCCTCGATTAAGGGGCTATTATTGGATTTTTTTGGTGGAGACTGAATTTATTCCAAGGTATGAAATTCTTATTGATATTATGTCTTTGAAATTTCATTATTTTTTATAATGCACTACTATTTATAATTAGATATATAACAATATCTACATATTTTTTATATATTCACACATAAAATTTTAATTAGAAATATAAATAATAAAATATATTTACATATAAATTATATTATCTTTATCTAAATAATAACTAATATCCATTTTATTTAAAATACAAATATATGAATATTTATATACCTATATATTAATCTAACTATATATATTTATATATTAATATAACTATATATATATATATTAATATAACTATAAATATATATATTAATATCTCTATAAATATATATATATTAATATAACTATATATTTATATTAATATAACTATATATATATTAATATAAATATATATATTACTATATGAATAAATATAACTAAATATATATATATATAAATAAATAGATATATCAATAATAGGAGAACCAATAAATATAGGGGAGTGGAAAAGGATTCAAGCGCGCAGGATGGAGGTCTCGAGATCAAATCTAGGTGGAGGCAGGGACGCGCACGCATGGGTGAATCTGGGGTTAGTGCTGATAAAGGGTGGCTAGTGCTGATAAAGGGTGGAGGGGTTTGTGCGGGCGCTGGAGGGGGGGGGGGGAGTTGAAAAGCACTGTAAAAGGGGGATCAAATGCTATAAAATCCCCCCTGATTGACATGTTTTTTTTTCAAATTTTTCAAATTTTTTATTTTTTTAACTTTTATCAACGCGTTAAAAAAGCGCTGATAAAAGGGGTCTTTTATCAGTGCTAAAAAGAAAGCGCTGATAAAGGACCCTTTTATCAGCACTTTTTTGAGCGCTGATAAAGGGGAACCCCCCTTTAACTTCACCAGCATTAATATCACTTTTCTAGCACTGTTAATGGCCATTTTTAGCGCTGATAAAAGCCGTATTTGTAGTAGTGGGAGAAATGGGGAGAGGTGCTCTCTCTGGCACAAGCCTCAGGTTGGGTCAAATCCTCGGGTGAGCTCTACATTGACCTTGATTATTAAGGAGACAGTTGAGATGCAGTGCATTAATATATCATTCCATTTAGTGAAAAACCCCATTTTCAGCATCACGACTCTAAGAAAATGTCATTCCACTTTATCATAAGCTTTTTCATATCCAGTTTTCAGTCCACAGTTCCTCTTTTCGCGGTGGAGTGTGTTTTGATAGAGTGTAACACTTCATGGGCCACAATTGCGTTATCAGTGATCAGTCTCTTGGCCATGTAGGTGATATGGTTTTCGGAAATAATATTAGGAAGGCACGGGCACAACAGATTGAAAAGGATCTTTGAGAAGATCTTATAAGAGACATTGCAGAGGATGATAAGTCTAAAATCAGGGATCTCAAGAGGTTTCTTGATTTTGGGAATGAGGACGAGGATAGTTTCGTTGATGGCCGAAATGCTTGTATTCCCCGCCCACATATTTTTATCATTTTGAAAATGTTGGTACCGATGATGTGCCAGTATTGTTTAAAAAATAGGGCATGGAATCTATCTGGTCCCAAGGCCTTAGTGGGGTGCATATATTTCAGAGATAGGTGTATATCGTCATTCGTAACATCTTTGGTAAGCTTCCGATTGATCTCTTCGGTGATCACATGTCTGATGCATTCTTACACCTCAGCAGACCTTAAAGGGGTTGCTATAGAGAAAAGGTTCTGGAAGTATCATGTCAAAGCTTCATGAATTCCAATGGTGTCAGAAACATTTCTTCCATCAGGTTGTGAGATACACGTGATAGAAGTTTTCCAGCTCCTAGATGAAGCTTTCATGTGAAAATACCTTGTATTATTTTCCCCTTCTTTAATGAGGATGTCCCGCACCCACATAGCCTTAAAGCTTTCCTTAATGCATAGGGCCACATCCAGCTCTCTTTGAGTGTCACCAATCTTGGAGATATTTCAATTGGATGGGGGTTGATTGAGTATGTTATGTAGTTTCTTTTCAAGGAAATCACAATTCCTATCATGGTGACCGTTTCTAATAATAAATGTTCAAATAACTTTAAATGAATAATTCCTCTCATTTTATATTAAAAAATCAATATTAAAAAAAAATTCCACCCCTCTAACCTACAAAATAACCCCTTCCCCACCCCTTTCTCCTCATAAATAAAGCTTTATTTCATCTACAATATTTACCAAGACCTTTATAAAACCCTATATCCCACACCCTTTATGTTTTTTTCTCACAAAAATATTAATCTACGAAGGATTAAGTAGTGGTAGAAAGGAGGATGTCCAAGGAATCAATAATCGATTTAAACATGTTCTTTCAAGTTTAATTATTCTTCCACATACTCAAAATATATTATAACCTTAATAATATAATTTAATCAGTATCATTATTGTACTTAAATGTTATTATGTTTATGGAACAAGAATTATCTAACATCCTCTCATTCCACATAAAATGAAAATGTCACTTGTGTTATGGTTGCACTACTACCTCCATGAACCAGTTATTTATTTTTTCTTAAAAACCTTATATGGATGGTTTTAAAAGTGTATTTAATAAATAAATATGATTTTTATAAATTTTTTAAAATAAATTAAATATAATTTTGGCATTATTTTAATAAAATTAAAAATAAATAGTTAGTGAAAATATTAACCCCCTAAAATGAGCACACTGAGAAACTTTTCATAATTTGGATCTATTTTTAAAAACATATTAAAATATATAAATTTTGTGATAATATAATGATACATATATATATATATATAATTATATAGATTATGAAACTATTTTATGACTTATTTGTCCATTTTTGATATACGAAAATAGATTTTGAAGAGTTGACCGAACAACCCAAGTTCTTGGTGAGAGAAAAAACTATACATTAAATGAATGACATATTACAAAAAATTGTACATATAAAATTAAAAAAAATGATGTTTTTTCTAAAAATAATTATATACTAAGCATAATTTGTTTATTCAAGAGGTTACACACACACACACCAAGTGAGTTGGGACTTTAGGTAAATGTTTTTTGTCTCAATTTCAATTCTCAGTGACATGACTATTATTATGCATCAATTTACATTTTTATAATGTAAATTATAACATATTAAATTATTATATCTTAATAAATATGATACTCTTGGGAGTTTTACATTCATTTATGATCTCCCTATTTCGTTTCCTTTGATTCAAACAATATGTAAGTCATAAAGGTTATTGTTAACTTAATTTACTTTAATTGTGTAATAAATTTTTTTCATAGAGTTCATAATTATAAGTGTTGATTATTACACCATATGGATGCATTATAATTTTAATTAATATCTATGTTTTACATGCTATATTGACAATTCACATCCATTTTATTTACAATTAAACCAAATGGATTCTTTCAACCAGACTCAACCTTATCCTTTCTTTATAGTCTAGAATATTTTTCTTCCATATTCATAGTCTTTATATTGTTACAAGAATGATTTTATATCCACTTAAACTATTTATTAAGTTCACTTTATATTTTTTTAACTTTCTTTTACAATATTTAAAAATAATCATTATAGCGTATTCCACATGAATCATTTCTAACCATCTTTACAAAAGTTTGAAAATAATATCATTTTTAATGTTTACTAAATGAACTCTATTCACCAATTTTATTTATATTATTCATTATAAATCTTCCATTACATATTTATAGGGGTTTTAAAATAAAATTATATTCCCATTTTCAAATGATTTGTTTTGTTTTAAAAATAAATGCTAATGTTTAAGAGGACTAAATAAATGGATTTTCTTCCACTTATGTATATTTATATCTTACTCTTCACGTTTATTTTTTGAAAATTCATTTATTTTCAAGGTTTAAATATTTTTAATTATTTTTAAATTAATTATTTCAATATCCTATATTCACCCCTTGAAATGTAATTTTTAATGTGATCAAGATGTTTTTTTCAACCATATTATAAAATAATTATGAATTTTTTTTTGATAATTTTGATTTTATTTTCCAATAAAAGTAGTAAATATATATTTCTTTCAGGGTTATTTTTAAGTATTACAATCAAAATGCTCTAATAATGTCATAGTTCATACATCTCCTTGTTCATGAGGGATATGTTATAATTCTCTATTTATATTTGTCTTAACATTATTTTCTTCTTCATGTATATATTATTTAATTTCATCGATATATTATATATCAATTCCACTATATATATATATATATTATTTTCTAGGATTTACTTAACCATAAAACAATTTATCTATATGGTGTCAGTTTTAAGGTTGATTAATGAGAAAATTATCTCATTTATGAATTAGGAAAATATTGACAATATGTATTATTTTTATTTCAATATAGATGTTTATAGATTACTAAAGCATCTCAGTTATGTATTGTGATGCATTATATAATGAATTCATTGGAATTAATTATTAATAGGAGATTCACAAAATTATATATCCTGTAGATGAATAAATTGATATCATGAGATAAACTAGATTGATTATTTAGTATAAACCACCTCAGTTATATATTATGTCTTTGAATGAGGCCTTTATGGTATATTTATCTTGCATGAAATTATGAATTCGATCACTATGAAATTAGTAATTGTAGTCTTTGTGATAATTTACATTATTATATTATCCCTAGATATATTATATACTCATTATACCATATATATGGAATTTTATTATTATTATTATTTTCTATAATTTTAGTCATGACTTGTTCAGTATAGGATAAATTCTAATGTATGATACCACTTATTGAGCATTTTAGATCACACTTATCATGTTATAATTTTTCCCATGTTATAAAGAGGAGTATTAAGTATGATAAATCCAGATGAATATCATGTGTGGAGAATTTTTTGGGATATATTTATTAATTATTATAAAATAATGAATCCTTGGTTAGTATGGAAAATTCCCATTTTGTGTGGGAATGATATGGCTTTTTTATATAAAAGTTTTCCCCAAAACTATAAATATATAAACCTAAATGTTTATGGGTGTTTAATTGATGAAATATTTTTTTTTGATATTGTAATTATGGATGGTTATGTTGGAGTTGCTTCACTCAGAATCAAAACTAGTTGAAAAAGAATACATTTTTTAATCTTTGGATATGGGAGAATCGATTTGGTGTGTCAAAAATATGGAACATATATAATGATCATGGAAATTATTTGTAAACCCTATTTAGTCTCGCATCATTAAAATAAAAAAGAATCCAAGTTTCGTGATTTGATATAAGATCTTAGATCATAAATGTTGTGCACCATAGAAATAATCATGGAGTTCTTATATAATGATGAGTGACTTTCCTCTATTAACTCAATTGATAATGACTACATTAAATCCTATATTTAGACTAATTTTCATGAATTCATTCTATTATAGTGGATGAATTTTATAGCTTAAAAAATTAATTTTTCATTTTTCCCTCAATCTATTTGTAGAATATCATTTTGGTGGTAGTCTATTATTGACACATCTATCCAAATACTGTATCATTTGGAGAAGTTTATGGGTTTCCTTGATCAAAGTATATTTTAACCACATTTATCGACGAAATTTTGTTATTAATAAATGGATAGAATATCCAAAAATTTGTGATGTATATGACAATATTATCTTGGTCTGAATCTATTAGGTCCGTAATAATGTTGGTTAATACATCAGCGTAGGAATTCCAAGAACATGTGAGGTTAAAAAATGTTTTATCTAAATAGAAATGCACCATGAACCCTGGAAAATAATAAATAAATAGGATTAGTTATTCCATTTAATGGAATCTTCACCATGGATATTTTTATTACCAATTCTAGATCACCTTGATGTTCAAGTATGGCACTAGTATCTATAGGGCCAATTCAAATCATTCAATGAGGGTTTCATATTCTTCCTTATTATCAATGCATCATTTTGACAATAAGAAACAATAATGAATAACTAACTTATATAGGGAAACTAGTATGATACCTAGTCCAAAAATTTTGTTCTTCATGTTTTCCATCCTCTAGAAGCACAATAATTATATGTATTCCATGTTTGGTGGTGGGGGAGGTGTCATAGATAGAGAAGACTTATTTTTCAGAGAGATATTTTTTAAATATTGAATTCTATGTGATAGTGATAATTATGAGAGAATATAACAATGCATACCTATTTACTGCATTTTTTAATGAAAAATAAATTTAAAATTCCAGTAAAATAAAAATTACCATTCCAAAAAAAAGTCAACATTGGAAGATAGAGGTTATACTTGAGCTGATCAATAAGAGAGATGAGGTAGACTACATGGTTTAGTAAGTGGAGCCTCAACATACATATTATGAAAATTAATATTATAGTTTTCTCTTTGGTGTTATATTATTAAGCCTCATTTTCCATCATCATTATATTGAGATAGTATAGGTTGTTCTCTTTTCCCATGTCATTCGTTTGAGCATGGATTGTGCTGAGTGATTACTATAGGGTAATCACATAGAGGACAAGGGGTTTCTATTTTATAAAAAATATCAACACCAGTGGATGTAGAAAATACTCATTGATATAATTAAAATATCTCTAACAATCGGTGTATCATTGAGAGGTTACTCCCTTCATTATCATTTTTTAAGGGAAAGTATTTACTAAAGAGGTTTTCTATAAGGAATATAATATAAGAAAATATTCCTTATTTTCCAATAAAATATTTGAGATTTTTAGGTAGATATATATAAGTATTTCCCTAGTCTTATAAGAAAAAATTTAGTAACATGATGGTGTGGCACGAAGATGATAAATTTTATTAATGTTACCCCAAGAGTGAACATTAGGTTGTTCAAATTTGAGCAGTGGAATCACCATTTATCGGAAAATGTTTTAATGTCAGTAGGATGATCAAAAAAATTCAAACCTGACCACCAAGTCATCTAATTATCACTCTAAAATCTTCCCCACAAGGGAATTGAAGACATGGTTCATGGTGCATTGATATATAATGTCAGTATTCTTCAGGATAAAGGGTATCACTTGATAGAAATACACCCCTTGGGTGCCCTGAAGGAAATGAAATCTTCCTCATTAGGAGAAATTAGGATCTATTTATAACTTTAATACCCATACATTAATGATAGGTCCTAAAAAACATCCATTTTTTTAATCAAAATATCGATGGCCATGATCAAGAAATTATCCTTCGGATAGTGCTGGTTGATATTCCTCAAGATAATGTAGTCTATGATTTACCGATTATTTTTATTGAAGGGAATTGAGTTCATGGGATACCTTAGGTATTATAATTATTATATGATGTTATATTTTGAGGGATTGTAATATTTGGATTCTAACTTAGCAATATGGGTCAGTTTTATTCTCATGGATACCTTCATATAGCAATAATGGTTTTCTAGAAAACTCAAATGATTGGTAGTCACATCAAGATCCTACCAAGGATTTTTCTATAGTTCTATGAAGATAAATCATGATTCTATCTTATGAATGAGACATATGTCCTCACTTCTTCATGGGGAATGGCGAAAATAATAAATGTAGGTTGTAGGTATTATTCTGTACTAAGATTCACTTATCATAGTTCATTGATGATGGTGGATACACCTTATCGAGTGTAAGAGGGATATCTATGAGATCTTATTATTCCTCTTATTTTACATAGATATTATTGTATGTATAACATCTAACAGATGATATTGGGGAATATTTTGATCCTATATATGATGTAGGGGTGTCTCTACTATTCCAGTCAGAGTGAAACCCTTCTAATACATGGCTGAACACAACTAATTCCACTAATACTGTGATAATAGGGTAAATGTTCCCAAACATTATAATTTTTTTTATTATCGTAGAATTCATAACATTTATTTTAATATATTTGGATATTTTACTGATAATAATGTTTTTTCTTACTTATATGATGAAATTGATGGTCAAGGGATAAGTTGATACACATTGATGGTGTAATGGTCTTTCCATTCCGTGGTGATGCATGTTCCCTAGGGACATTCCCTTGACCATCATGTAAAGGGAAATTGATTGTATGATTTTGTTTTCCATCTAAATAAACCCATGTGACCCTACGAATACAAATATTGGTTTTTGTATGTCAATTTAGTTAATGTAAACACATATTATTCATTGATTTTTCTCCAAGGACTAACATGGCCTATTTTTAGGATATTATGGGAAATAACTTGGAAGGGATTATATACCATCAAATTATTACCATACCTTTTATATTACCTTTCATCTATTCCTTGAGATTCATAGGATTCAAATTGGACACTATCACCATACATTATTATAAATTGTCCATTTATAGATTACTTGTGGTACTTATGGTATGATGATATCACTATGATGTAGATGTGGATCCATGAATTTCCTAAAAATCATATAATTATGAATCTCATAAAACCATCCAAAATTTATATTAATAAAAGGGGTCTCCAAAAATTGTTTTTATTGAGATCTCACCAAGAGTATTCTTTTAAATTTTATCACACCCTTGGATAATTATTTTAGAGGGGAATAGGTAAAATTAACCATAAACCATGTGGTAGAGGGGAATGAATTATTTAATTTTTATGTTATAACCATTATCAATTAGATCCTAATTTATATAATTTTTATAAAAGTTACCATATATATGTAGGGGTCTGATTTTACCATCTATGGTAGCCCAATGGTCGTACATTGTGAATGAGATGAGCATGTCACATTCGATAAAACTAGTCTCAGTGTGATATACCTCATCTATAGCTATAACAACCATAATCTCTTGGATTTTATAAGATACCTTTATGAGGGATTACTTGAGTTTTATAGATATCAAGGGAATATATGATAGATAGAATGGATGAAATGACAAAAATCTACATAAAGGTATCATATTTCAGGATTAGGGGTTTGTGCTTTCTGTATTGAGGCTGCTCCCTGTTATGAGTCTAAGGAACTTAGGATACTTGTTTAGATGAACCCTGCGTCTAATAGAATTATTGAGTATTTTTATCATGTATTTTTTTTGATTTGATCTAGACATTCAATATTCTGAGGTCAATTGGTCAACTGCAAATCTATAAGATGGTCTTCCTGTATGATTAGATCTAAATGAGATCCAGATGATTTTGGATCAATTTGATTATTACACTATGCTCATAAGTGTACCTTTACTCATGTTTTTAAATTAAATATTCCATAAATAGAAATGGTGTATGTGCATCTCTATCCATTTTGACTTTATCTTATTCAACCCTCAACCTCTGAAACCTCCACCCCTATTATGTACAGCGAGCAAAAGTTCATTAAATTAATCATCCTCACCAGTGAATGGGTCTATATGGTGTATGTAATTTAATAATACATATTATAATTCTTTATATGATAATTAATTTTTTGGTGGGGTGGTTCTCATTGTTTCATTTTGGGGGGATGGTGACCATCCTACTAGTGATAGAGGAATGAAGTCCATAAGGGACTGAACCAGCATGAGTGTAGTAAGATATCTCTCTTATATTAATTTTCCCTTCGATGATGGTTGTGTTAAATCTTAGTTGAATGAGATGACGAAGATGTCATCTTAGATATCACAGGGGGATCATGGGTCATAATTGAATAGTTTATTGGAGCCTTATTTATATTAATCCCTCTACTGTTCAATTTCTTAGTCATCCATTCACTGAATTTCAATCCATATCTATTTAAGATTTACTTCCCTCACCGTTTTTATAAAGTTTTATAAATATGATTCTTTTATATCATAGTTTACCCAACTAAACCTGATGAGAGTCAACAAATTTTTGGAGTATATCCTTGAGGAAGAAGAAATATTAGATATTGTTTCCTAGAATCCAATTAAAGGGTAAATAACCATGGTTGTCATTTAGGTGGATGTCATTCAGATTTATAGCCTTTGACCATATGAGAAGTTTGTTCACCATGGAAGGAAAAAATACCATAGAACCTACTATCTAAAAAAACAAATGTATTTATTGTTTTGGTGTTTTTATCTTAGGTGTTTTGTCTCCTTTATTTGCTCATAGAGGGGACATTATTATTGCCACTATCATTGAAGGGAAGTTACCATATGATTTTGAGGGAGAATTGGTGTTGGTTATGGTGTCAACACTAAGTTGAGAATAATGGTTTCTTTCTATGATCTATCATATTTTTTCTCTTTATCTATCAATGTTGGACAAAATATATCCTTCGATCAACATATGGAATCCTACTCTTATATTTAATTTTTTGATCTCCTAAAATCTAGATGAATATTTCAATAGAATTAACAGTGTTTTCATTTTATCCTGTAGATTCTCTATATATATCTACAACAAATGACCCAATGATAGGTTTAGGTTCTAGAGTAATGTTAGAACTTTCCATCAAGTGATGATATCCAATTCCATCTAATTGAAAAATTTATTTATTTTGAGAGATCACGGTTAATCGTGTATCTTAGTGTGGTACTGAATTGGTAAATTAATTGTAGAAAATGGTCTTCCTATATTGTGATAGAACCCACTGGTTGGTTTCTATGCTGATCTAACGTTTTTCCTTCCAATGTCTACAAAAATATCTATGTTTTTTTTCTTTTTTTATTCTAGTGTTCCCATCATATAGACACATTCAGAAAAAAATTATATCAATTATTATTCTAAATCTACTAGGTAGTTGAAGGCTAGAAAAATAGGGTTTTTGCAGTTAGGAAGAGGAGGATTCACATCCACCCATATGAGGTATGTATTACTTTATAGAAGCACTTGTTTTTATTACACCTATATAGAATCCATTTGAATGGAATGGGACTATATAGAGTCAAATAGATTCAGCGGTACTATCGAAAAACTCAATTCATAAGTATAAGTGGTGGGTGGATCCTGATATAGTTGGACCACTTATGTATATTTCTGATATCCAATATAATCTAACCTAGGGAAACATTATTAGAAAGATGGTACTGAATGATCTCATGGAGGAAATCCATGATGATATTTTATCATCATGTTATAATAAATCAGATATCAAAACACAAAACCGGTTGTATTTCTAGGCTTTTCTCTTATCTGTGGTGCAGATACTTTTAGTTTCATGTGGACCAGAAGAGAGATATTAGACTCTTCTTGGGATTTCTACTTAACATGAAATTTAATTTAGGTAATTTAGTTTTAAGACTAATCAATCTATCCCAATAATCATTTTATTGATCTAGACATTTCTTGATAAAAATAAGCTCAACTTATTTGGGTGGTGGGAGGGATATAACCACACTCTTGTTTTTATCCTTTTTTGAAGATTTTTAGTAAGAAAAAAAGTATATATTTGGAGGATCTCATAGATATTGAGTCTATTAATGATGTCAGGAACACACACACGCATTTTTCATTGAATTTATTGCAAACCATGATTCAAATGAATTTATATCTATCACATGCTTCTGTTCCTATTCATATTCTTAATTATCTATATTTCTCATTCCAAAAACAAAAACCTAAGAAAAATGTGATGTAAGAATCATATCTTTATCTGAGTTGAAAGTTATTTTTTATCCCTTTGAATATCCTTCAATATATAAATCATAATCCTCCTTAATTTGTTTCCATGGTGGACCATTTGGGTATATGGAACCATTGTGTTTTTTCATCACTCATTAGTGGATGGTGTCCTTGAGATAGTCTCTATTACATTTCCCCAGATTCATTCTAAAAAAGGATGGATTTGTAAGTATAAGGAAAA
The DNA here is from genome assembly GCA_963277665.1 of Viscum album. Classification (NCBI taxonomy): domain Eukaryota; kingdom Viridiplantae; phylum Streptophyta; class Magnoliopsida; order Santalales; family Viscaceae; genus Viscum; species Viscum album. Next base: position 1,957,214,879 of record OY728136.1, on the reverse strand, counting down.
ATGATTTTATTGGTAAAGATTACCCTACTCTTGATAATACTGAATTAAGTTTAAGAGGATGGGGAAATACATCCCCTAACTCTATGATATGGGATAAACATGGTTTTATGATCATCAAATATTAGAGATGTTATGACTTTGATGATCCAAGAAGGGGTGTTGGTGGTAAAGATACTCCCAGGCTTATAGAATTAGATTTGTTCCCTAGAAATTTTAAATATATGGATGTTATAACCTTTTTATCCTCCCCATATTTCAATAGAGCATGATCCAAATATAGTGCATACTCTGAGTGGGAGGTTCCTTCCACAGAGGGTTTATTTATTCTGGGTTTTTTCCTTGGAAGAGAGGCTTATTTTAATTTATTAGTAGCATGATGTAATAGACTATCCATATATTTCTCCCACCGAGTATGACTAATTTAGAATTAATGGATAGTGAGGTATTATTGGATTGGCGATTTATAATATAGACAAAACAATATCATGATTTAGCTTGAGGTAGTGACATTTCATGCTATTTGCCTCAGTAGACTCTACTGGTAGTTGACTAGAGTTAATTTCAATATTTCATATTTCCCCACCCTCTAATGTGCGTATATGGAGAAGCATCCAAAATTATAGAGTGGATAACCTTAATGATATTGAGGAAATTATTTTGGATGATATCACATAACTTTCTAGGTTTTGGGCTACATACCATTGAGAATTTTTCAGTATCAACTTGATGGTAGATCCCACTCAACACCTTGACGTGGTTTGTGTAATACCTATAAGAAAAATATTTTTCCTTGAGAAGGTGCAGAGTTACCCATAGGATTTGACATTGGTAAGGTATGAATTCTTCTTTTAACAATTTATTAATATTATACTGGGGAGTAGTTGTGGTCTAGATCATGAATAGAATATTTACTTTAGATAATTACTTCTATATGACTAGGGTGTTCTATTCATCCACTGTGAGGAACTCCTCAACCAAATATGACCAAAGTGTTCATTTCCACAATTATTGGTCAAGGGGACTGAGGTTATTTTTGATCTCCTTAGTTATATCAGAAGCCTAAATATTTTAAGTAGGTGTGGATGATGAGCGTTTACCCAGTCTATTATTTGGATAGGATGATATATTTTTAGTTGGTGATGAGAACAATTACCATTAAACTCTCGAGTTCCTCTTGATATAAGGGAAATCATAGAGAGATTTTTAAATAGAAAAAACCATTGTGTAAATTTGAAATGTCAGTATAAGAAGGTATTCTATAATAGTACCTATGGGAATAGAATCTATGGTTTTTGTCTGGGATTACATGGGAAGGACCTTTTGGGTGACCATCAGTTAATGACATGACATGGGGAGGACCTTCCTGCCAATTTATCTTAAAACTATAGTGAGGATATCTATACATTTATTCATGGGTATGAACTTTATGGTTTATCTTCATACTTAAATGGGAAAAAATGTTATAGAGGATAACTAAGGGAGGATTGGTATATTTTTTGACTACGTTTCCATGAGGAGGAACTTCATGGTTATTACTTATTTCTCCAATTTAGAAGGATCCGAATAATTATTGGGTTTCTACTAAAATGTGATGAATGGTTTAAATAATTTCATCATTTATTGATGAAGTATGACAAGCCTAACCCTAGGTTATACAATTAAATTTATTATACATTCAATATGATTATATTCAGGTGATCAGGGATGGAACCTTGACTGTGATTGGATTCATGTAGTTTGTAAAATAGTATGTACGCATTGTAACCCTCCTAGAAAACCCCATATATTATGTTAGAATATTATAATGAATCACTTGGACAATTACGGGAATATTCCTTATTTCCTTGAAGTGTAAATAGTAATGTGTATATGAACTTAGTTGTATTCTTTAATCAATTTCAAAATATGTCGACATTCCTCGTCGAAGAGGAATGGAATATGGGTCTGGTCTTCATTGGTTCCATAGGATATACTGATGAAATTAATACATATGGGAAGGGATATAATCCTAGACCTATGACATATATAATACATTGTATGGATATTATCTTTAGAGGTAAGGGATATAATCCTATCATAGAGTGTCTATCATGATACACAGATAAACTTCTGTGGAGGGGGAAGATATATGAGCTTGTCCCTAACTGAATAATGTAATATTCCAATGAACACCGGTTAGAATGAGAATATAAGACCACTCTTACTCTATATTCTTCATTGACATATGTAGACAATAATACTAAATTAGAGTGGGAATATTAGCCCACTACTAAATTGTTACTTGGATATGTCAATAAGATCCCTTGATATTGTAAGGAACATGAATATGGGACCTCCTTTAGAGATTATATGAATATAGTAAAATGTGTATTTTATTACTGTCAGGATATTTTATTGGATAAAATTTCATGATAAAAGGATATAAGACTAATAAATTTCTAATAATAGGATATGATGGTCAGACTCCTTGATAATAATAGTAATATAGGTATTTACCATGGTGGATTCCTTTTCTTGTAAGGACCACCTCTATGGTTATATAGTCTGGGTGGCTCATGATGGGGTCTCTTGGGTGGTTTCATCTACATATACCTAAGTATATGGGGTCATGTGACATTTACCACAGTGAAATATGGTATGATATCTCATTTTAATCTCCCGATTAGCAGTGGGAAATTGATAACATCCTCTTATACCTCCCTATGACATTGAAAGTGAGTATTACCACACTCAAGGGAGATTCTCTTGAAGCCGTTTGACGAGGTGACATATATTACTAACTATTTTATTTCCCTTTATTGGTGGGATAATCTATGAGGAGTATGATCCTCGAATATTTCCCACACTCCCTCCATGTTTGGAATAGAACTATTTTGGCAGTACTCTAGAATTATGGAATTCACCGCCAATTATTTAAGTTATTGATTTAGTGATAATATCCTCCTGGATCCTGTGGCCACAACCTTAATTATGAATGAGGAATTAATCTATTCCGGAAATCATTTTTTTTCCATTTCATGGTGAGATTCTACCATTTGGATTGAAGAGAGATCTATAATAGTTCTTAAGGGTCCTAAAAGGATCAACAACCACACAAAAGAAACCCATTAGTGGATCATCACAAGAATGATCATTGTTAATAGATAACTCAAATGGGTAAAACATTCAAAATGGGTTCACTATTTTGTTTTTATTCATATTTATTGGTGGATAGTGTCATGAGAAATGTAACACTTGATGACTAATATCAATCAACCATTATTGGTTAATGGATTCCAGGTCATCCATTCTGCTTTTGATGTGAACTATTCTGGTATCTTTTTTTAATTCAACACTGTCCCTCTTTCCAATGTTAGGCTATCACATAGAATTTACCAATGATGCTTTGTATTGTGTATTGATTTAAAGGATGAGGTATTATGATAATCTCATTACGTTGGGGTAATTATTTCTTACTCCAAGAATGCCTTAAATATTTAAGATATGGTATTGAATCTTTCCCAAATAACAGTGTGGGACTGGTAACCAAAATTATAGTGATTTTATAAAAACTATGAAGCATTTTTAATATCTATATACATTATAGGTTGTTTATATTTATCTCATTAGTTGGTTATACTATGGTTTAAATTTTCACAATTGTGTTATAAGTAACATATTGTCCTCTTTGGAGGTTGTAGGGGATGTGGAGTTGGGATCATATCCATGAAATGGACTTCTTATATATATATATACATCAATAAATGGAATTAGAACCTTCATTGTTTAGTGATTCTTAATAGTACACACCAAACATTTTTAATTTCATGTGAAATGGACCATTTTGGTTTCTTTTAAAGTCAATTTTCCAAGACCAAGTGAAGTATCATTTAAGGTCATGCCTTTGTGACCTATTGGGTGGTGAGAATAAACATTATGAAGGATTAATTTATATCTTGGTTAACAAGAATCAAATCCCACATTGTTTGATTTCTCATATTAATAGATCACGTGGAAGGATAAATCCATGCAGCTTAATGTCATGCGGTAAAGATGTATTCTATAAAATTAAAAGTCATGTATGTATGACTTCTACAAAAAAGGAGTTTGGAATGGTTGGTTTAAGAATTACATATGGGTTACCCTTTTATGTTCATCATTGTTGGAACCAAAGGTTATTTTTGTGTTTAATTAATTATCAATAAATGGATTTTTTTTGTCGAGAACTGAAGAAGTCATATTAATATCTCTAAGCATCATGAACATGATAGTAGATCTAACCTTAAGGGAATGAAGAATGATTAATACGCTTATTCAAGAATATTCAGAATTTGGAGAGATTTGGATCTTATAATGAATGGTATAAAGATTAATAGAATTATATTGGGGAAGGAATCCTTAATTACAATATACACTACACATTAGTGAATGTGTATTAAGAATTCTTCCTTCCCTTATTGGAAAAGAAAATGGATAGGGAGAAGATGCTAGGGGTATTTTAAATTCTATTTCCAATGAGAAGTATTTTAGAATGAAACCAACATGTAGGCCACACCATGGTAGATAATGTTTCACATGGGAAGTACAAAAATTAGATTTAGTGATGAATATTTCATAGTAAATGAATATAATGTAATATATTTGATGAAATGAAGAATAAATTAAAAAATTTTATAGTTTTGGCCAAGCCCTAACTGGAAAACTAGAGGAAGGTCAACACTAGGTGAAAAAAACATGATAGTATGGACTAAAATTTTGTGGGTCTTGGTAGTAGAGAACATAAGCATCATGGGTTTATTATATGATAGGAGACACTATTTTTAGTGTAGGGTGGATCCATGAGAGGAAAATTACTATTAGCTATTGTGTCATGCTTGATAAAAATGTAAAAGAATAATGGAAGCTATTATGTGGTATTTTGATATTGTGGTTCATTTTTCTAATTATAAAAAATATAGAAATAAATGACACAAAATAGACTGAAAACACCCATGGTAATGCATCCATGCCATATAAGAAGTTTTAGTGACATAAAAATTAGTAACATAGGGACACCACATATGGAAGTTTTTGTTTTAATGGAATTATAATAGTGATTACTGAGATAGACATGTAGTTATGGAACTGATATTCAATAAATTTCACTCAATGATTGAAATACCATGGTGGATGAATATCAGTTTGAAATATGGAGGTGATGGATACCACAATAAATCAATGGGTTCTTTTTAATTATAAAGTATATATAAAAAGGTGGAAAATAAAATGGGAAATTTTATGACCATGGAAGATTTATGTAAAATGTTCAAAGTTGGTGACTACTGGAGAACCATTAAATAAAGGTGGATGTGTTGAAAATTGAGATATTTGGAGTTTAAGTGGAAATGGGAAAGTGGGTGTGGCACCATCCATGTTTTACTGAATTTTACATAGAAGATAACTATGCCATGTAAATCAATATAATATAATGTGGTCGATTATGGTTCAAGCTTATTACTTTTCAGAAATAATTTCATGACCGAAGATTTGAGGAGATTAGTAAATTTAGTTTAAAAAAATAGCTATGTTAGATCCCTGAAATGGGTTCTTTGGTCGTTCTAATACTATGGAAGATTGAAGCATATAATAAAATAAATGAATCATTTTTTATTAAAATTACAAGATCATAGAGCGATATTTAGATAAGTTATTCAAATTAAAGAAGAAAATTGGCCACACTAAAATTTTATTGCACTCCTAGAATTATTTTGAAAAATTATGAGATTGAAAATAAATACCAACCCTAGGATCAAAGATGTTGGTTGCTGGGATATATAAAACTACTCTTGTAAATTCTAAAGAAAAAGTGAATAGATCATATTGGATATCTGATTTTATGGAAAAAAACATAGAGAGAACATAGGGAATTCTATTTCTAGATCTAGATTAATTTAAGAGTAAATTTTATAACTATAATATGTAAGAAACATACTACTATATCGTGTTTCAAAAAGGAAGGAAATAAGATAATTCCAATTTATAATTATCCTCATTTATAAGAGAAGTTGTGTTTGTTTTATTTTTGGAAGAGAAAATATTTATCCATCAGATCAATGTGTTGATATAATCTATTTAAATAAAAGTGATTATAGTAAAAAAGAGCTTAATTTTTAATACACTATAATATGAAGATTCATGGTTTTTCAACAATATATGTCTAATAGGAAGAGTCCACAATGTCAATATACTATTGAAGGAGACCCTCATGTTTATAAACTGTCTTAGCCTGGTCTTGAAGTAGTGTTCTAGTAGAAAAGAATATGATTTTCCCCTATATTGATAGTTCTCATTTCAAAATATATTTGTAACAAATAATGTGAAGAGAGTTATATTTTGTTTCATCAATATAATGTTGTGTGTATGTTTCTTAGATTAACCATTAGTGTTCAACCATGTAAAATCCTTATGTGTTAATGTGATAATTTTTTAATCTATTTCATATTAAGGGTGAGTGGTATAAGAGATAAATATATTCAAATTTTTTGTCTTGTAAGGGAAAAATATTTTTATTTATAAGATTTATATTGAAAATAATAGTCAAAATTTGTTATCACCCTAATTCACCCCTATCAAGATGTTTTTGGTCAACCTGGTCCAAAAAATTTTGTATCATAGCTAGGTCCTGACCGATAGTTCAATATATTTATCTATAATGATTTTTTGGGCACATGGAATCTATGATGAATCGTTTTTTTCATAGGAACTCACTATGATGGATGGATAAATTAAATTCTCTCATTTAGATAGGATTTTGTTAAAAAATTATTGGAGTATTCTTTCAAATATTTTCATTTGACTAATCATAATGAATTAATTAGTGATGTAAGGACAAAGAAGATCCAGATTAGATCACTTTCCAATGAAGTTTACGAGAAAACACCTCAATGTTCAAAATATTTCAGGATTTATAAGACACTCAAGGTTATATATGGTAATTTAGAGGGGGAAATAATCTTGAAGAAACCACATAAAGAGATGAAGTTAAATCTAGTTGTAATGAGAATCAAATGAAAAGAGTTGATGAAGAATTCCTCATCAAAAGGAAAGAAGAAGAATAATAATAAAAGGAAGTCTCCTATGAAGTTAGACACTCAAACCAGGTGAAAAAATCTACTTCTAATTTTTAAAAAGATTCTAACCATGGTGGTAAAAATGTCTGTAAATATAAAAAATCATAATCACCCTAGAGATAATTATTTGTATGGAGTAAAAGAGATATTATCTAATTAATTAAATATATATATATATATATGATATATATATGATATATTTTATGAACTGAATAAAGGGTTTTATTAGAAATCATGGGGTGTATCATTCATATGATGACTATATATTTGACCAGTCATAAATGTTGGATATCATCTACTAAGTTGTTATATGATATGTAATGCAAGGGAGGTGAACCATCATATAATGAATGAATATATGAGCTATATAATTTATTCATTCATTTCAACACAAGAATAAATTCATGATATTGAGGAGATTATTTGAAAACCTATATAAATTATTTTTATGAAATGAAATTTATGTGGATGATTTGACAAACCTTCTGGAAACTAGAACCTATCTTTCTCTTACATCCATTGTATCATGGGATACTAACACATCATGGAATATAGAGAGCCACAAACATGATATGTGAGATTTATCCTAACTCATAGATACACTATAAAAACTAGATGTATTTTTTATACCCTTATGATATCTTTATAAAAGACATATTAAGATGAAGATGTAGAAAAATCCATTTGGTGTATAGTATACTCCATTTAAAATATATTATCCATTTATGTTTTTTATACAGTTTTCTTGTATAGAATGGGAGATCCTTTAAAAGGGATTTTATATACATTTAATTTATATAATATACTTTATTATAATTTCATAATCACTAATAGTGGTATCATAGTAGCTCATGATATTATATTCATGAAATATTTTATGAAATAAAAAATGTACAAAATAAAGAGTTATAGTCAGTTTTTTTGGATATTTGGGTAAAATAGACAACCCTTAGACAAACTTATTCTATATAATGGTCATATTGGATTACCATTACACTGAATTTTTTTATGTAAGGTTCATAATGGTTTACCCTTATGCAGATGCATTCTAAGTAAGGTTCATCCTAGATTACCCTTATAGAGAAGTTTTTCGCATAACGGTCTTGCAGACGAAGCCTTACATAGAGTGGTTCATGAAAGTTTCATCCCATAAATGTAATATAATATTTACCTTTCATGATTGGTCATGTGAAGGTCACCATAGACATACATTTATGTGAAAAATGAACATAAATGTATTCTGATTCATACCTTTATATAAGTGGTTTATGTAAAGGAATTCTTCAACTTAACTTTACATAAAGTATTTCACATAATGTTAAATGAGATATAACTTTACACAGTTATAATTGTGTTAAGGCCATATGATTATACCCTTATATAGATAGTCTAGGTAATGGTATTTGGAGTATAGACTCACATAGAATATCGATTCTTCATAAGGGTATACAAAAAAATTAAAAATTATTTGGAAATTTTTAAATGGATCTAATGTATTATAAAATGTTTATAAATTATGTTAAAGGGTATTTTAATAATATTTAATTTATATGTAATTAATTAATTAACTAATTAAATTTAAATGGTTTATAATTAATTAAATAAATATTTATGAAACTTTTATATTCCCAAATATTATTTGTTAATATTGAAAATAGTTTTTTGGAAAATTTATAGGGCATGGTTTATGGGTTATAAATTCAATGGTTTATTTTACAATCATAAAAAGGTTTTGTGTAATGTGTTCATAAATTTAATAAATGAGTGTTAAAAATAAAAATGTTAAAATTTTAAATTATTAATTGTTTATAATAAATTATTTTTAATTCTTCAAAATTAATTAGGGAATATTTAAAATGATAAGTATATGATATATTGATTATGTAAAATGTTTACATAATTGGAAAAATAATCATAATGTTTTATTATAAATAATTATAATAAATAATATTTAAAATTAAATTCCATATAATTAAGAAGATGAAATGTTCATATTAAATTTAATATAATTTTCGGTATTCATAATTACGGAATTTAACTCATAAATAAACATGAAATTATAAAAGGTTTTATAATTATATTTTATTTATTAATTTTTATAAAATAGTTATCTCATGTTTAAATATTATAATAGTTCATTTATTTATATTTTATTATCTATATTGTTCGTAATTATAAATTTTTTGTGTTGTGAATATTTTTTTATGATAAAGTTTATAATATAAATTGTTTCTAGTATAGATCCTTGAATTTTCAATCTTTGAATGAATCCATTGAGAATTAAAATTTTCATCTAACATGACCATAATTATAAATTAGATTTATGATATGGAATTTAGTTTTTGGGCATAATTTTTTCATTTTAGTTGTTAGAGATATCATGGATTGAATTCTCCCTTGAGTAATGTTTCCATTTGGTGTGTGACATGGGGTTGGACTACCAACCGACTTGGAAGATTATACGTTGTATAGAAAGGTGAATGAGGTTGGATATCTCTACCTACAAGCATAATAATGTATAGATTTTAAATTTAAATTATCTATATTCATGTACGTGAAATGTTCATGTACCCTATGCATAAGATTCATTTGGATATGTTTGAATATAATTTGCATACACTTTTGGGTTAGTAAAAAAAACTATGAGTTATGGAAAGGGTTACCCATAAATATGGTTTGAAAATATTGATTTTGTGGAGGGAATATTATTCCATGCTAAATCACTTGAAACATGAATTCATATGGGATTAACAAGAGATAAGATGGTGTCATTAAATTTTCAATGACTTAGTTTTTTTTAAAAAATTATTCCTTAAAAAATACTATATTCGATATATTTATTTTCACACAACATAAAAGAAACAAATGAAGAACATTATAATGTATACATAGAATTATTAGCTATAAGAAATGGTAATTTTTTTGATATATATCTATATATATATATTAAAAAGAAAAAAATATATCTCAGTTCAAATATCGACTCAACCAATTCATCTAAATAACTATTATAAATTCTCATTCTAAAATTTAATCACTTTAAAGTATAATATATTTTGATATGAAAAAATTATTAACAATAGTTTAATTATAAATTTATAATAAATAAGAAGAAAATTATATAATATACCAAAAATCATTTACCTATAATATATAGTTTTCACTATATTTTAGGTTTTTTAATAATAAATAAAATTTAAAAATTTTAGTATGTGAATTTGAAAATACTAACCTTGTTTTTGGATTTATAATGGATATATTTTCTTTAGAATAAATTTTGATATTTATCCTAAAATTGATTTCATGTGAATTGTGTAATATAAGGTTTTTAAAAATACAATGCCTTTTAAGGAATTATTTTGCTGAGGAATGATTTAGAAATATATGAAATAATTTTATAGAAAAAGTATTAATTTTACTAGTTATATTATAAATATATAGATATTTATTATAGTTTACAAAAATATATTTAATGTATTGGATCTTCAGCAATATTTTCTCAAGGAATTGTTTTAAGACATCATATACATATTATAACAAAATTAATTTTTATCACTTTATGAAATAAAATAAATTTAAATGGATTTAAAATTTTCAATATTTATTTCTAATTTATATAATAAGTTCCATTTTATAATTTATGTAACACCCCAAACTTCCACAGTACGATTCTCTTTGAATAATACAGTACCGTGTGTTGTACACAACTTCGAGTTCTAACACAAACCACAACCAATCAAACTCGCCGTGATGAATAGTAATACCCAATTTTTGAAATTTTATAAATTTTATCTTTCAAAATGGACTTCATTTTTTGATTCATAATATCAAAATTAGGTTATGGTGAATTTTTGGTACTTTTCAGATAACTTTCATATTTTGATGAATAATGAAAATTACTAAATTTTAATTAAAAACAATTCTTTTAATCAAAATAATTTATAGTGATAAATAATGAATTTGAGTGATTTTAGAGTATAATTAGATTATATTTTTACCATTTAATCCAATGTTGTTCATTGGACATAATTTCACATTTAAACTGGACATAAGCAAGTGCCAATCTTTTGATAGTTATTATCTCTTAAAAACTCGCTTTTTGTTTTAACAACCGGAATTAATTTTAAATTAATTTCTGCCACTTCTCTATTTTGAATTTAGAAAAATTGATTCCATATTCTAAATCAGGAGCTCCAAATTGTATAAATAGTTAACTTTTATTTTTAGACATTTTGAATAATTATTTCGGTAAATATTTTATTTACCATAGTTAAAGGGTAAAACCGGTAAATAAGGGTAAAAAATAATATTATAATAATAATAAATTACCCTAAAACGTGTCCTAACCCTATTTTTTGATACATTCCCGACCATGGTAATCTTTGGGTCGATTTTGGGACCCCATGGATCCACTTGTAAGTGATAATGACACTTTATATTAATTAAGTTAAAGTAAATACAAAATTGACACAAGCATATATCTTTTAGAAAAACAATTTTTTACATAGGGTTATATATGTTATATTTTCAACTAAAAAAATTAATTAGAAATGTAAAAATATTTCCTACATAATGGTATTTTATTTATAATTTTTACACATTTAATAATTACATTTATTTATGACACAATAATGATGCAATAGTTTCCTTATTAATGAAAGAATCAAATAATTGGTATTATAAATTATAAAATAAATATAATTTTAAAGTTTTGATGCCATAAACAAAATTTTATAGGTTAATATGAAATTTTATTATTTCTTAAATAAATTTATTTCGAATTAATAAAGTTGTTAAGACTTTAACAAAAATCAATTATTAAATAGTGTCAAAATTGACATAAATGAGTTTTTAAAACAAATATTATATTATTAATTGATATTCTATTCCTAGAAATATATGGTTCATAAAAATGACTTATATAATGATAGGTGTTTTATTAATGGACCACTTGGGGTCTCTTGGAAGTTTATTGTAAGTTTATTTACTATATAAAATAAAAATACAATGGGACATGGTAAATGTCAAACTATTTAACGAAGAGTTAGATAAAAAAGATAAATTTAATATAGTGACCCAAACCTATATAAAACCTATTTTTTGAGTGGTTTTAGACCTATCCCCACCTTAACCTTTAAATAATCTACTTTTGAGCCATTATAAACCGAATATGAAATTATTATAAAATAATATTTCAATCTTTTCCAAAGGTTCCCCTCATCCCTCTTATAAAAGGGCACCCCCATTCTCTCAAATTCATACCTTCAATGCCTTTTGGATCATCCAACCCATACCAAAATATTCTATAAACTTTACTCAATTCATCCTAGAGGCCTTAGTTTGATCATAAAGCCAACCAAATATCCCTTTTTATCAAATTAAAAGGAAGAACCCGAAGAAGAGGTAATGTTTTCACCACCCTCTTTCAAGTTCCTTTCTTCTTCCACTTCTTCTTTATTTTTTATTTCCATTATAAAATAATTAATCCAGTATCTTATATATACAGTGATGTTATTATAAATATTTCACAACTATATTCATTATTCTATCCATCTTATGAATGATAATGTCACAATTCGTGCATACATACGACTTACCGTCTCCACGCCGTGGTGTAATTTGTTATTCAACACTATGTTATTTGGATGGATATAATGATGAGTAATATGTATATAAATAATGAAAATAACATGATAATGTCTTTGTAAAAATAATATACCATCCAATTCCACACCTTTAAGGAAATGATATTGTCGCTCATGCATACGTACGGATTACCGGCTCCACGACGCGATGAGATTCATTTCCACATTCACCATTCATCAATGATTATAAAAATATATATTACTAATATGTTAGTAATATATGACATAATAATGATACTAGAGAGAGATATATATAAATATATATATGTACTTACATATACTATAATAACTTAGTTTCGTTCAATACGTTATGAAAACGGAAACAACGTTTATGCGTACGTATGGACTACCGTCTCCATAAACTATGTCTTCCATTTCACATATATATCTATTATTCATAACTATATTATAAATATATATGATATATAAATCATGTTATATATTCTTTATGTATTTAAATCATGATCTAAGTGATACAATCAAGATTAACAAGTTAAAACACGTACGAAAAAGAAAGCGATTATTACCCGAAATGTTAATTTAACATGTTAATTATTATTAAATGGGTAGTAAAAAGCCATCAAAGAATAATGTATGATATCATAAATAGTAATATGGTTCTGGTATAATTTAATAACATATGATGGTCTTCATACAGGAGGTTAAACGTACCCTCGACTAAGGGAAAGTGCAAGGTAAGGGGTTTTCATCTCACTCCTTATTCCCATGAGATTCATGCCATATTTCCACTATTACCTTTTTTGTGGTGTATATACTACCCATAATTGTCATATTTGTGTAATAAACTTTAATTTGTGTGTATTTACATATTAATTGTATGATACCTCTTTCATAGGGTGTGTGATTTTAATGTTACCAAATTGGTAAGGGTTAATTCCTCAATCTCATTATTATCTGAGATTATTTATGTGTAAGTATTTACTGGGAAATTTTTATCATACATGTCCATTTTTCATAAAAATGATTTCGAAATTAATATTTTAAGGATTTGTGAAAGTAAATATTTATAAAGATCAAAATTATATATGTTCTAAATATTTATCTTTTAAATATTTTTTATTAATGTCCATGTTTTCAAAATGATTTTAAGGATTTATTTATATGGACATGAATGTTTTGAAATATTAATTCTTTTAAAAAGTTTAAAAGTGGTATGGGACACTTTGATTCGAAAATCTATTTTTAAATTAATTCTTTTATAAATATGTTACTTTTAAATAATTTTACAAAAAGGTTATTTCTCTCAAAAAGTTTTACTCATCATTTTCAACTATGTCAGCATCCATTACTGGATATTATTTTTGATTGAGGTTGATTTATTATGATACAAAACTTCCATATAATATTGAAGGTTTTATGATATGTTTTAATGTGGATGTGTTATTTTTATAACATTCATGGTTTATGGATAAAGTGTTGACATTTTGTATGCCAGTTTTAATATGAATGTATATGTTATGTTTAAAACTTTTCATATGAGGAATGTATTGGACTTAGTAAGTGACGGGTGGAGCTCGCAATAGCTCCTCAATGCATCGACGGTTCTCATGAGACAAACTAGTGTCTTGGAACAAGGCCTTGACAAAACCATATTTGTAATCTTGGCACAAGGCCTTGACTATGTGGTTATGATAGTCTGGAATTATGCATTCAATCATTATGAAAGTGGTTAGTGATATTGCATGTGATTATTCGACTTGTAGAATATCCATGTGAATAAGTAAATGGAATTACTTCATTTTATTTTTTACATATTATGTTTAAGTTCATGATTAAAAGGATTTTTTTTAGTTATACATTGCCTTAAATGTTTGTGTTTATTTATGAAAGTTTCTGCTATATTGTTATCCTTACTGAGCATATGGGCTCACCCCTTTCTATGTTTTATTTTTCTCAGGATTCCAAGAAGAGTATTGTGATTGATATATAGGGTTAAGTCAAGGGATAATGGCGTTCATAAAGGATTATTTATGTTGTTTTGTATGTTAAGAAGTGTAATGTAACATTCTTGTATGTAATCTATTTTCCAAGACTGGTAAACTGATCTGTCCATTGGGAATTGATTCCTTGTAAACATGCCAATGTATTAAAATAATGCACCGACTCTGGGTAACTGGGGTCCAAACATTACATTTGGTATCAGAGAAGGTTTAGCAATATCCTTTGAACCTAGATTTAGATAAACTCTGATTAGAGCACATAGAACTAAGATAGACTGTGAGGATTAGTATAGATTAAATTCCTAGAATTTTGGTAATGTAGAGATTTTGTGAATTTTTCATGAAAATTTATCTCTGTTGGGATATGAGCAGGTAGAGGCAGCTCTGGCACAAATGTACCTAAGGGTAAAACCCAAAAACACTGCTTTGAGCTAGACTCAAACAGGAACTGGTGCACGACAATGGGCCTTGCTGCACTCTTGGTTACGACACTCCTGGGGGATATGCTTAGGATAATTCTCATTTTCCTTACAAATAATTATGAAGGGTTTATGAGTATATACTTACTCAATGAAATATTCTTTATGATTATGGATTATATCCATAAACCATTCTATTTATGTTAGGTATTTTACATGTTTGGAATTATTCATTGCAATTCATAAACTGACCTAGTTTATGCCATTGTATTGAAATGGCGCCCAGTAGAAGGAATGCAAACTCCATAAATACGTATGATCCAAAGAGTAATAAGGATCATATCTTTCACAATATTAATCCAACATTTAGAAGGAAAATATTCTCCCATGTATTCTCAACATAAAAATAAATAGTATCATGTGTTAATAAGATAAGTAAAAAATTCTCTGAGTCATATGGCTTTGAAGGGAAGAAAGAAAAGAAAAGGATGGAAGAGAGAAATATGGATAAAGGGAAGAAGGAAGAAGAATAATTTTTCCATATGTGATAACTGTGGGAAGAAACACCCAACAACTTTCTTGAAGGGAATGTGATTTTGTTATAAGTGTGGAGAAAAAGGACACCATGTACAAGACTGCAAGGGTAAGAAAAAGGTTTCAAATGTACAGTGCTTCATCTTCAAGGAGTTGGGACACTATGCAAACCAAAATCCAAATCCTCAGAGTATTCCCCAAATGATGATATTGGATAATAACCAAGTTATGATACTACCACATATGGGGAGGAATGATTAGAGTTATTATGTTTTTAATAGATATTTATGTCATTTAAGTGGTGTATCAACAATGTACTAGTTATAATAATCATGTAGTATATAAGGATTGTACAACAGTACTATTTCATTAAGGACTTGAGATTGTGTGGAACCAAGAAAAGTGACTCAATAGCAGGTTAAATTTTTGGAAAATATATGGTTGAGAGAATGATAAACCATAATATGGTTCTGAAACCAAGGTAGTGATTTTGGAATAATACATGATTGATTTGGATAAATTATATTGGATATTCTTGACTTACTTGAAACTGAATAATGATTTGTATATTCCATCATTGTTTTAGATTAAAACCTTTTTTGATAGAAGGAGTATATCTAGTATTCTATAAGGAATAAGGGATCATGAATATTATAAATAAGGTTTTATGGTAATTCAGGATGTTGTAGTGTTTTAAAAGAATACATGATGAAGGTGTTCACATATTATTAAGTGGAGAAAAGAATCTTCATTGTTTTTACCTTCCTTATAAATTTTAGACTGTGAGTTTGGGCAGAAGTATTTTGGATAATTCTAGTTTGAGATTATTTTTGGATTTCCATAAAAGGACAACCTAGAGATTAGGCAGCAACTCGTAGCGTCTGGCAAGGCCGTGAGACTTGAACCCACAACCGAAGGGCGACAAGGGTGTATCACCTACCACTGGCCCACCCGGTGTCCTGGATTTAATAATGTAGTCTTTTTTTTAAAAAAAATCGTGTAGATGAATTATAAATTCATTTTTTTGAACCTTATATGAATAGGATAAATAGAATATTATTTTTAAGTTCTGTTATCTTTTAGAGTGAAAGAAGAGTTTGTGGTAGAAATTAGCTAAAAGATGAGACTCTACTTGTCAAGTATATATTTTTCTTCTTCTCTTATTCAATGAATTAATTAATTCTTATACTTTAGTGAATGGATATTAAAACAAAAAATGTGTTATCCTAAAACCATATGTTTTGTTGAACTGATGGTATTTTAAATCATCATAGATTGATGAATTTAAGGCCCTCAGTTTTACACATGTTTGTGATTGATGACCTCAATCACTATCTAGAAATATTTACGTTTTTCCTCCAATTATATGTCTCTAATTTCCACCAATGTTCTCTTAATCAAGAACATAATTTGGTGGTGACCCTTTAATTTTTCTATTCCTCTTATTAAGACTAAATCTTATTAACCTAATTTCTGATATGGGTTTTCCCAAAGGTATTTTTTATTTTCAACATTTTATTTTTGAAAAATAATTTCAAATTGTAAGGACGTAATTTATTGAATGTGGGGAGAATGTAACACACCAATATTCCACGTTACGCTTCTCCTTAAATAATGCAGTAGCCTGTATTGTACGCAACTTTGAGTTCTAACACAAACCCCAACCAATCAAACTAGATGTTATGAAGAGTAATAACCACGTTTTGAAATTTTATACATTTTATATTTAAAAATTTGATTCAATTTTTGATTCGGAATATCAAAGTGAGCTTAGGGTGAATTTTTGGTACTTTTCATATAACATTCATATTTTGATGAATAGTGAAAATTACTAAATTTTAATTAAAAAAACTTTTTTAATCGAAATAATTAATAGTGATAAATTATGAATTTGAGTGACTTTAGAGTATAATTAGATTATAATGTTACCATTTAATCCAATGTTGGTCATTGGACATAATATCACTTTTAAACTGGACATAAGCAAGTGCCAATCTTTTGATAGTTATTATCTCTTAAAAACAGGCTTTTAGTTTTAACAACAGGAATTAATTTTAAATTAATTTCTGCCAATTATGTGTTTTGAATTTAGAAAAATGGATTCCATATTTTTAATCAGGAGGTCCAAATTGTGTAAATATGTAACTTTTATTTTTAGACAGTTTGAATAATTACTTCGGTAAATATTTTATTTACCATGGTTAAAGGGTAAATCCGGTAAATAAGGATAAATAAATAATATTATAATAATATTAAATTACCCTAAAATGTGTCCTAAACCTATTGGTTTATACATATCTGACCATGGACATCTTTGAGTTGATTTTGGGACCTTATGGATCCACTTGAAAGTGATAATGAAACTATATTAATTAAGTTAAAGTAAATACCAAAATGACATATGAATATATCTTTTATAAAAACAATTTTTACATAGAGTTATATATGTTATATTTTTGACTGTAAATATTCATTATAAAGATAAAAAAATTCCTACATAATGGTATTTTAGTTTTAATTTTTATACATTGAATAATTAAATTTATTTATTACACAATAATGATGTAGTATTTTCCTTATAAATGAAAGAATCAAAAAATTAGTATTATGAATGTTAAAATAAATATAATTGAATGTTTTGATGAGATTAAAAATTTTTATTCTTAAATATTACATGTTATGATTTCTTAAATGAATTTTTTTTTAATTAATAAAGTTGTTATGATTTTAACAAAAATAAATTATTAAATAGAGTCAAAATTGACATAAAAGAGTTTTTAAAAAAATATTATATTATTAATTGATATTCTATTCCTAAAAATATAGGGTTTGGAAAAAGGACTTATATAATGATAGGTGTATAATTAATGGACCACTTGGGGGTTTCTTGGAATTTTATTTTGAGTTTATTGACTTTATAATATAAAAATACAAAGATATATGGTAAATGTCAAACTATTTAACTAAGAGTTAAATAAAAAAGATAAAGTTAATATAGTCACCAAAACCTATATGAAACCTATTGGTTGAGTGGTCATAGACCTATACCCTCATTAAAATTTAAGTAATCCACTTTGGATCCATTAGAAACCGAATATGAATTTATTATAAAATAATATTTCTAGCTTTTCCAATGGTGCCCCTCACCCCTCTTATAAAAGGGCACTACCCCTTCTCTCAAATTCATACCTTAAAAGCCTTCTTTCTTGGCCAAACCCTGCCCAAATATTCTCTAAACTTACCTAAATTCAACCTAGAGGCCTTATTTTTATCAGAAATCCAACCTAAGGATCCCTTTTGATCAAATCAAAATAAAGAACCCAAAGAAGCGGTAATGTTTTCACCACCCTCTTTCAAGGTCATTTCTTCTTCCACTTCTTATTTATTTGTTATTTCCATTATAAAATAATAAATCTAGTATATTATATATACTGTGATGTTATTATAAATATTTCACAACTATATTCATTATTCTATCCATCTTATGAATGATAATGTCACCATGTGTGCGTGCGTACGGCTTACCGTCTCCACGTCGTGGTGTAATTTGTTATTCAACACTATGTTATTTGGATGGATATAATGATGATTAATATGTATATAAATAATTAAAATGACATGATAATGTCTTTTTAAAATTAATATACCATCCAATTCCACACCTTTAAGGAAATGATATTGTCGCTCATGCGTACATACGGATTACCGTCTCCACAACACAATGAGATTCATTTCCACATTCACCATTCATTGACGATTATAAAACTATATATTTCTAATATGTTTGTAATATATGAAATAATAATGCTACTGGATATATATATAGATATATATATATATATATGTACTTATATATATTTTCTTCACTTAGTTCCGTTCAATACGTTATGAAAACGAAAATAGCGTTTATGCGTATGTACTGACTACCGTCTCCATAAACGGTGTTTTCCATTTCACATATGTATCTATTATACATAATTATATTCTAAATATATATGATATATAAATCATGTTTTATATTATGGAAGTATTTAAATCATGTTCTAAGTGATACAATCAAGAGTAACAAGTTAAAACACATACGATAAAGAAAGCAATTATTACCCAAAATGTTAATTTAACATGGAAATTATTATTAAATGGGTGGTAAAAAGTCCTAAATGACTAATTTATGATATCATTAATATTAATATGGTTATGGTATAATTTAATAACATACTAAGGTCTTCATATAGAAGGTTAAACGTACCATCGACTAAAGGAAAGTGCAAGGTAAGGGGTTTTCATCTCACTCCTTATTCCCATGAGATTCATACCATATTACCACTATTACCTTTTGTGTGGTGTATGTACTTCCCATAATTTTATTATTTGTGTAATACACTTTAACTTATGTGTATTTACATATCCATTGTATGATACCTCTTTCATGGGGTGTATGTTTCGTAAGTTACCAAATTGGTAATGGTAAATTCCTCAATCCCATTATTATCCGAGATTGTTTATGTGTAAGTATTTATTGGGGTATTTTTATCATCCATGTACATTTTACATAAAAATTATTTCAAAATTAATATTTTTAGAATTTGTGAAAGTCACACTTTATCAAGATCAGAATTTTAAATGTTTTAAAGATTTATCTCTCTAAATATTTTTAATTAATGTCCATGTTTTCAAAATGATTTTAACGATTTATTTATATGGAAATGAATGTTTTGAAATGATAATTATTTTAAAAAGTTTAAAAGTGGTATGGTACAATTTGATTCAAAAATAACATTTAAATTACTTCCTTTATAAATGTGTGACTTTTAAATAATTTTACAAAAAGGTTATTTCTCTCAAAAAGTTTTACTCGTCATTTTCAACTATGTCATCAACCCTTAATATATATTATTTTTCATTGAGGTTTATTTATTATGATACAAACTTCCATATAATATTGAAGGTTTTGCGATATTTTTTTACTGTGGATGTGTTATTTTTATACCATTCATGGTTTATGGATAAAGTATTGACATTTCGTATGATAGTTTTAATAAGAATATTTTTGTTATGTTTAAACCTTTTCATATGTGGAATGCATTGGAATTAGTAAGTGACGAGTGGAGCCCGCTATAGCTCCTTGATGCATCGGTAGGTATCCTGAGACAAACTAGTGTTTTGGCATAAGGCCTTGACAAAATCTTATTTTTAGTCTTGGCACAAGGCCTTGACTATGTGGTTATGACAGTTTGGCATTATGCGTTCCATAATTATAAATGTGGTTAGTGATATTGCATGTGATTATTCGACTAGTAGAATATCCATGTGAATAAGTAAATGTCATTACTTCATTTTATTTTTTTCTATATTACGCTGAAGTTCATGTTTAAAAGGATTTTGTTTTAGTTATACATTTCCTTAAATGTTTATGCTTATTTATGAAAGTTTCCATTGTATTATTATCCTTATTGAGCATATGAGATCACCCCTTTCTATGTTTTATTTTCCCCAGGATTCCAAGAAGTGTATTGTGATTGATATGCAGGGTTAATCCAAGGGATAATGATGTTCGTGAAAGATTATTTATGTTGTTTTGTATGTTAAAATTTGTACTGTAACATTAATGTATGTAATCTATTTTCCAATACTTCTAAACCGATCGGTCCTTAGGGACTTGATTCCTTGTAATCATGCCAATGTATTTAAATAAAGCACCGACTCTGGGTAACTGGGGTCAGGAAATTATATTTTAATTATAAAGGATATGTTAATTAGGATAAACTAGTTATTGGGGTAAAATTTTAAAAGGTAAAAGTAAAAATATAATATTAAATGACCCCAAACATGTTTAAAGAATTTGTGAGAATGTGAGATTGAGTAATTTTAAACCTTATCACTTATACACTTCATTATTTCTCAATTTGGTTGTACTTTCCTTGAAAGTGACTTCCCATTATTAAAAAATTATTTATAATTACAAAAATATCATCCATTTTTATTTGTAAAAGTGGTTCTCCTATCCTCACTTCCACTTATATAAAACACTATTGTGTTTAGCCCAAAAACTATTTAAACCTCTCCGAAACACTCTTATTCACCTTAAATAATCTTTTTATTATAAATATACAATTTTTCAAGGGTTTAACTCTCCTAAAAAAAGAGATAATATAAGTAGTGAGGTATAAATTTATAACTCCTCCTTTATCTATTCTATTTATTTATGTGAAGTTATTATTCATAAAATTACATTATATCATATTAAAATGATAACATCATTATCACCAGTACATTGATATGTCATTATAATAATGGTATGATCATTAACCGTCCTTCCATTATCCATTAAGTAAAATTAAATCATGAAATGTTCATTTGTATGGGCTACCGCATCCATGAATTAAATTGTTCATTATATTTATATTCTAAAAATATCTAGTTAAAAAGAAAATTTAATTTATAAATATTATATTTACAAATTATGTAATATTATCAAATGATAAACCATATTACTCCCACTATTTTTCTATAAAATCAAAATCATCATTCATGTGTATGTGAAGACTACTACCTCCATGGATAAATGTACTCCATTTTTCATTACCGCAGTGCATGGATGGTTCTAAAAGTTATTTTAAAGGATAAATATTGATTTTCTGATATTAATACGGTTTTGGTAAAACAATTGAGTAACCTATTAATGGTATGAATGATGAAAAATCATTATATAATTAACCATTTTAAATAAGCAAACTAAGATGGGAAAACAATTTATTCATACAATGTAATTTCTCCATTCCCATAACCTATTCTCATATATATTCATAATTAGGATATTTCAAAATAATAAATAATAAGTGATATCATATGCTACTTTTATAAGAATTTTGAAAATAAATCACCTCATAATAATCCACTAATCATTGTATGTTCATGTTTGGATTGGTTTTACCACCCACATGAACAATGATATGAAATTATCTCATGGATGAATATGAAAAAATAATTAATGCTATAATATGATTTAAATATCCAAATAATGATTTATCTTTGGTTATATAAAGTATAAATCAATATTTAACTCAATAAATAATAAAAAACCTTACATTGGTTATGAGAATCACCGAAGTGTGCTTATTATAGATTTTATCTTCAAGGATAAAGAATGAAAAACTCATCGAATGAAATTGAACGTAATAAATAATTATAAGTCATAAATTATATTAACATTAAGTATTTGTAATAATGAACAATGTTATCATGACCCGTCCCTCGAGGCCCGTGCCGTGACTACCCCAAGCCCACCTTTCATAGGCCAGGGGTTGACAACTAGCACCAAAGGCGTAATTCCCTAAACTGGGCAGGCATTGCCTTTATAAACTTTAAACACTCACAACCAAGTAAACAATGAGATATCAACACAAGTAACTTGTATATAAAAAAAAGTGATAAAACGTAAAATGGGATAGAATAAAATCCCAACAACAAAGGTACAAGTACAACTGAAATACAATTCAACTGAAGATAGAGAAAAAGGTATCTACTAGGTCGTTCTCCCAGGATCCTACGTGAAGGGTAGGTACAGATTGCCTCCTCTGCACTCCACATCCATCCATCTCCTCCGTGAACCGATACACAGTATGGTCCACCTCTAGGCACCGTCTAATCCTTGTACTCTCAGCCTCAGTCAGCGTTGTTTGTCGTCTGCATCCAACGCAACAAGGTGTGGGCATAGCCCGCAAATGGGTGAGTATAACGATACTCCGTAGAGACCCCAAGACCCTCAAGGTCTCACAAAAATCCACCAAGTATAAACCAAAAATTATGAAATCAAATGATAACCCTACATATGTATATGCCCATACATATACCAAAGTTATCATGTAATCTATCTCAATCATGAGGAAAAAAAAGAAAAATTAACTCAGCTCAAACCGGGATTTTATTCTAGGGGTAGTATCAAGGAACATCCCCAGTCACATTGTTGAAACGTCATATGCTGGATAAATCCTCCTCTATCAATTACAGTGGGCCTGCCATGACACCATGGCGCTTTCCACTAACCTTGGACTGCGGAGGTACTCCTCCTATCGAGTACCGTGGGTCTGCCGCGTCACCAAGGCACTCTCAACTGTGGGTCTGCCACGTCACCAAGGTGTTCCCCCCGTATCCTGCTAAGTTACTCCTCCTGTCGAGTACCTTGGGTATTCTTCTTCACCAAGTCACTCCCCACTGTGGGTATTCCGTAACACCAAGGCGCTCCCCACTGCGCTAGTCGAGTCACTCCGAGTCGAATTGGTCAGCAGTCGTTAGGTCTCATCCAGCTACTTGGTCTCCGCACTATGCTCACTCGTCTCCGAGAGGATCCACTTCACAAGCTACTAGTCGATACTCCAACATTCATGATGTACCATGAAGAATTATCTCAATGGTCTTCCACGTCATATGGGTCTCAATGCAACAAATGGCGCATCAATCGAATACCCGGTCTGTGAGTTATTACCCTTTTAGTCCCGGGGACCCGGGTAGATTTGTGCTTGATCCAACCAGACTATACCCCATATAAATCCAAAATTCGTGTGGGGTATACTCAAAGAGACCATCTATCTCCAAGACTTCCAGCGCCGCTTACGGTTCGTCAAACCGACGTCTGGTGCTAAAGTTATGACCAAAAGAAAGTTAAGGATCATAGTGGGCCCGGGTCCGATCCGACCTGGTCGGGCCGACCCGGCCCGACCCAGCTTAAGACAACTGGCCCTGACCCTTTCAGTCTATCCTAGCCCACAATGCGGGTCGGCATGTTGGATTTGGCTCGGCTCGCAAAGCGGCCCGACCCATTGAGTCCGGCACGGCCCGCGAGGGCTGCAAGGGTGACGTGAAGGCAGCTCGACCGAGGGGTACTGCAAGGGCATGGACTGGACATGAGGGTGCGGACCCTCCGCGAGGGTGCGGACTGGACGGGAGGGTGCGAACCGGTTTCAAGGGCCTATACCAGCCATGAGGGCACGGACCGGCCGTGAGTCGGTGGCAGTTCGGTTGGAGGGCGGAGCTGCTCAGCTCGGCGGCATGGCTCGGCTCAGCGGTGGTGCGACTTGGCTCAGAAGGAGGCACTGCTCTGGGGACGGTGTTGTGGCTCGGCTCGGATAGTGGCGTTGTTCAGTGGATGGAGGTGTGGCTCGGCTCAGCGGTGCGGCTCGGCTCGGAGGGCGGCACGGCTCGGCAGATGGCGGTGTGGCTCAGCTCAGCTGAAGGTGCAACTCAGTTCGGAGGCAGGGCTCGTCTTGGATGATGGTGCAGCTCGCCTTGGCGGACGGTGGCGCGGTGAGGCCACAGGTCGGCCTGGGAAACACGACGAGGGCGCGGGTCGGCCGGGGTGGTGCGGCGAGGTCACGGGTCGCGGTGTCGTTCCCTCCATTGTCTTTGTCACCTTCCTCTATTTTGAAGAATCCACCAAAGAAGAACAACAGAGGAGTCAGTCTGTGTTTTTTTGGCCCGCACCCTCCGCGTTTATATTTCTAACAAGTGGTTCAAAAATAATGAAGCATGAAAGAGGATATTAATCGAGAATATTGACGAATTTAACAACCATCCCTACCTCGTATTGTCTATTGATGATGATGAGGAGGGAAGGTCGGTCGTCAAAGATGTCACACATCAATTTCCTCCACAAGGTACTTCTGAGGAAGAAGTCAAAGACGTTCCTCACCAGCGTTCTTAGTTTAGAGGAGCGTTCTTCATGGAGGAAGTTCTTCATTGGATTGATTTCTCCCTAAGTCATTCTCTCCCAAAATTCCACTAAAACAATAGACAAAGCCATATATTATTTTTTTGGCAAGAATTCAAAAGGCTTAATTAATTATGATTGGTGGAATAATAAATTAAGGGTGGAGGGTTGGCAAAATTAATTTTGAATAAGATTAAGAGACTCCTCCACATTAATGAGGGAGTTGAGGTTTTCTACCAATTAAATGGGGGGATTAATCCCCAGTGGTCCCCACCAACATAACCTTTCATGGGAGGTTATGGTCTAGTGGTCCCCACCACCAATGTTTTCTAAGGAGGTTGGTACAACAAAATAAAATAAAACATGTGTTTATTTTATTTTATTAATTCCACGAAAAACCCAAAAAACTAACTTCCACCCTCGACCAACTGCTGTTGAGGTGAAAGTCTCTTTAAGTGAAAACTGGCACATCGAGTTCAACAGTGTCCTCAGATTTCAATTGTGAGCATCGGTTCAAAAGTTAGAATAACCCACTCACACGTTTACTAAACGTGCCCGAACCAAAGTTCATAAATTCATTTCGGGCACTCTAGACCTCCGAGTCACGTGCCGTCAATTTTTGCAGACTCTTAAAATTCCCATATATTTAAAAAAAAATTGAATGGAAATTACGGGTCTTTACATTCTCCCCATCATAGGGCTCTACATCCCCATAAGCCACAACTCAACTAGGTAAACAAGTGGGGGTACTGGGCATGCATATGAGCCTCCCACTCTCATGTTCTCTCCTGGAGGTTCTCGTGCTGCCAGCGAATGGGTACTAGAGGTATGGACCATCCATGAAGCACCTGCTTCTGTCGATTCTCAATCTATACTAGAACCTCCATAAAAGTCATCCCATCATTGAAATCTAGCTCTCCATTGTCGATGATGTGAGAAGGGTCGTTCACATATCTCCTTAGCTGAGATACGTGGAAGACGTCCTGCCCCCAGTGCAACTGAGGTGGAAGAGCTAAGTGGTAAGCCACCTTTCCAACTCTACTAAGGACCTGAAAAGGTCCTATAAATCTTGGAGATAACTTACCGCCTTGGCCAAATCTCTACAAACCTCGTCGGGGGTGAGACCCGTAGAAAGATGTGGTCTCCATCCTCGATTTTCAGAGGTCTATATCTTCTATCGGCATATGACTTATGACTGCTCTATGCAGTCTTGATCCACTCCTGGATGATCTGCACCTTCTCTATAGTAGCCTGTACCATCTCTGGTCCCACTAGTTCTGACTCCCCTAGGTCAGTCCAACACAAAGTTGATCTACAAGGTTGACTGTACAATGCCTCAAAAGGTGACATCCCTATGGTGGAGTGATAGCTATTGTTGTATTCAAACTCCACCAAAGACAAGTGATCCTCCCAATTGCGACCAATGTTGAGGACACAAGCACACATCATGTCTTCGAGGGTCTGAATGGTCCACTCAGTTTGACCATCCGTCTGAGGATGGAAGGCGGTGCTCAAACAAATCTGTGTCCCAAAAGCCTCCTACAAACCCTTCCATATTCAAGAAGAAAAAAATGTATCAAAATCGGAGAAAATCATCGTGGTTACTCCATGTAGCCGCACAATCTCCTACACATAGAGGCGTCCTAAGCTCTCTACAGAACCCTGCTCTCTGATCGGTAGGAAGTGGGTTGAATTGGTGAGTTGGTCGATGATCACCCAGATAGAGTCATGTCCCCTAGATGTACGTGGAATTCTTGTCATGAATTCCATGGATATGCCATACCACTTACACTCTAGAACCTCTAAAGGCTGAATCAAGCCTGCTAGTACCTGATGCTCCACCTTCACTTGCTGACAAGTGAGGCATTGAGAGACAAACTCTGCTATTGCCTTCGTCATTCCCGGCCCCCAATGCTATCATTGGATATCCTGGTACATCTTTGCCACTCTAGGATGTACCGATATAGGGGATCTGTGGAACTCTCTCAACAATTCCTCATGAAGCGACACAGGTACCATGATACATCCTCTGAAGAGAATGACGTCCTCCCCAACTTCATAAAATCCATCGGGTTCCTGTCCTGTGGATATCTGAGCACGTCAGGTCTCACCATTAGTGTCCCCATGCTACGCCTCCCTGACTCTCTAACGAAGTGGGGGAGTGACTATATGAGACTGTATAAAAGATGCTTCATCTCTATCCACAAAGGATATCTACAAAGCTGCCAGCTACTCTATCACCTCACCTAGCAGCTGTATACCACATCTCCTTCTAAGTGAATCTACAACAACGTTCCCCTTCCCATGAGTATAGACTATCTCAAATCACAGTCCTCGAGGAATTCAAGCCAATGTCACTATCTCAGGTTTAGGTCCTTCTGAGAGAAGATATACCTGAGACTCTTGTGGTCAGAGTACACAATAAATTGTTTTCCCATCAGATACTTCCACTACATCTTCAAAGAGAAGAGCACTGCTTATAACTCGAGGTCATGGGTGTCATAGTTCTGCTTGTGTTGTCTCAGCTATCAAGAACCATATGCGATCACTACTCGCTCTTGCATCAGGACACATCTGAGACCAGTTACTGATGCATCGCAATAGACTACATACCCTATGCCCTCTTCTAGAAGCCTCAAGATGGGGGTACTAGTCAGCTTCTGCATCAACTCCTGAAAAATCCTCTGGAATTTCTCCAACCAATTGAAGGGTTGACCCTTCTTTGTCAACGCTGATAGTGGTGCAGCAACTCTAGGGAAATCTGGGAAAAATCTCCATTATTATCCGGCCAAATCCCAGAAACTACGTACCTTTGTCACACTCCTAGGTGGCTCCCAAGAATGAATCACCACAATCTTCACTAGATCCACTGCAAATCCAACCTCCGATATGACATGTCCCAGAAAGTGAACCTCTTGAATCCAGAACTGGAACATCGAGAGCTTACCATAAATCCGGTGCTCTCAGAGTTTATCCAGTACTACTCGTAAATGATACACATTCTCCTCCTTAGTAGTTGAGTATATCAGAATGTCGTCAATGAAGACTACCACAAAACGATCAAGGTATGGCAGAATGATCCTATTCATGAGTCCCATGAACACTGCTGGAGTGTTGGTTACGCTGAATGGTATAACCAAAAACTTTTAGTGGCCATATCAACACCTGAAGGCTGTCTTCTGCACATCATCATCTCACAATCTGAGCTGGTGATAGCCTGATATGAGGTCTATCTTTGAGAACCATCGTGCTTCCTTCAGCTAATCGAAGAGGTTGTCAATCCTCGAGAGTGGGTACTTGTTCTTCATGGTCACCTAGTTCAGGCTTCTATAGTCAACATAAAGCATCAAGCTCTCATCCGACTTCTTGGCAAACAGAATTGGCGCAGCCTAGGTAGAAACACTAGGCCAGATGAATCCCTTCCCCTACATGTCCTCCAGTTTTACCCGTAGCTCATGAAGCTCAGCGGGAGCTATCCGATATGCGGGAGTAGATATCAGTGTCGTCCCGTGGTACAAGTCAATGTAAAATTCCACCTCTCTGGGAGGAGGTAGAACTGGGAAATCAACAGGGAAAAAATCTATGTACTTGTCCACCACTATAGGATAAATTGGAATCTCCACTTCAACCACTTCGAGGGTAAGGAAAGCCAACTAATGTATAATCGGCTGCACCCTCCTCTGGGTAAGTCCATCATGTGCTGCAAAAGATCCCTTCTCACCGGTGAAGGTAAACCTGGTCCCATCCGTGCAGACACACCGCACATTGTGCCTAATACAGTCAATCTATGCATGGACTGTAGATAAGTAGTCCATACCCAAGATGACATTGTAAGGCCTAGACGCCACTACTAGGAGATCCCAGCCGAAACTCTCTCCTCCTAGAGTAATTTCACATTGACGACACTAGTTCGTAATCATCAAATCTTCTCCTGTAGAAGTCTCTAAACATAAGGATCATACCAATGGATCCGTCAGAATCTCCAAGATTCGAACGATGGAAGTGGAAATAAAAGAATGACTGGAACCTGTGCCTATAAGTACTACTACTAATGTATAGCAGACACAAATCGTATCTCATATCATCTCCGGAGCGCTATGATCACAGGCCTCAGCAGATCTATCCCCTATCCACCTGCTCTCTATGGTCATGGTAGAACTCTTGGTGGTGGTTGTAGCATCTTAAATCGTCACCCACCACCAGATGCATGACCAGTTCCTTTGCCATGTCTTCCTGCTTCTTTCGGACTACCTCAATCGAATCTATGTCTCTGCCTGGGTGGTCCTTCGACCATCTGCTAATCATTCATTCATCGGGTCAGGCAGTCATGATCCATGTGACCCTTCCTGCTGCATGTGTAACATTTCCCTCTCCTGGAATGAGTAGTTCTGCTTTGGGTGCCCCACACAACCGATCCTGAGTCATGCGTTCGTCCACCCGTTGGTCTCGTCATCTTGGACCTCTATTACATTTGTCTTCTTCCAACTACAGAAGACTCCACTACATGTCGACTGGTGGTGGATCTCGCTACCGGAGACTGTTTAGCAAGGAAAATTTCCACTAGGAGGGTTCTCTTTAACACCCTTGCGTGCGTCGGGATGCTGAGTGAGAACACCAAAGCCCTGATCTCCTACATGAGTCCTTAATCAAAGGTCTAGGCCCTAAAGAATGGGTCTCGTACCATATATGTGGAGTAGTGTGAGAGGTCAGTGTACCTCACTGAGTACTGATCCATAGTCATTTTTCCCTTCTACAGATGAAGTAGCTCATGAATGTGCACTCCGTGAAGAGTTACTGAAAAAAACTCTTCTCAAAATAGGCTCTTGAAGTCTGCCTAGAGAAGTGTAACCTCATCATGGACCTGGAGCATCAAGCTCCCCCATCTGCCCGCTGCTGCCTATAGAAGGCTGGCAGTAAGGATCACCATGAAATCAGACGGTGTCCCTACCAGTCATAAGACTCTCACAACAGACTCTTGCCAATCCTCAACTACCTGTGATTCCATCTCTCCCCTAAACCTGGGTGGACTCTGGACCTGTAACTCATGTAACACACTTAAGCAGCATTCACTCTCTGCTTCTAGGGATGGTGGAATCGATGTCCTAATAGGTAATGGTACTGCAGGCGCCTCCGCTGGAAAAGGGCCCTACATCGAGGCCTTATTGCTCGGTGGGATATTAGAGCGTACAACTCTCAGAACCCCAGGTGGCTATTTGTGTGGAGGAATCCTGAAAAGAAACAGGTGCACTACAGTTAATAGTTATACTTGGTGAGCTGATCTAGTGAGCTGACTTAAGAAAAATTTTGAAAACACACACGCAATTAGTGTTTTTGTGCACTGAGTCAGAAATTAGAATTCAGGGTCCTGGTGTATGGATACGTTAGTCGCCGCAACAATACTAGACTCCCTAAAATGAAAACCACACTCACTAAACTTAACACTATTTCTTTACAAAAAATATCAGAGCCTTAAGTTCTACAGGAGAACCGAATCCTCCGATACCAATTGATCACAACCCGTCCCCCTGGACATGTGTCGTGACTACCCCATGCCCGCCTTCCATAGGCCAGAGGTTGGAGACTCGCACCAAAGGAGTAATTCCCTAAACTGGGAAGGCATTTCCTTTATAACCTGTAAACACTCACAACCATGTACAAAATAGATACCAACACATGTAAACTGTATAAAAAAAAGTGCTGAAAAGTAAACGTGATCGGAATACAAGCCCAACAATAAAGGTACAAGTACAACTGGAATTCAATAAAACTGATGATAGAGAAAAAGGAAGTTCTTGGGCCGTCCTCCGAGGTTCCTACCTGAAGGGAAGGTGTAGATCACCTCCTTAGCACTCCATATCTATCTGTCTCCTCCGCGTACCGAAACACTGTATGGTCCACCTCCAGGCACCGTCCAATCCTGGTACTCTCAGCCTCAGTCAGTGTTGTCCATCGTCTGCATCCAACAAAATAAGGTGAAGGCATATACCATGTAGGGGCGAGTATAACGTTACTCAGTAGGGAACCTGAGACCCTCATGGTCTCACAAAAATCCACCAAGGATAAATCACAAAGTATGAAGTCAACAAATAAACCTACTTAGGTATATGCCCATACATATACATAAGATATCATGTAATCCATCTCAATCAAGAGGAAAACATAGAAAAACGGACTCAGCTCAAACCAGGATTTTATTCTAGGGGTAGTATCAAGTGACATCCCCAGTCACATTTTCGAAACCTCAGCTGATGGATAACTCTTCCTCTATCGAGTACTGTGGCATTCCGTGACACCAAGGTGCTTCCCACTAACCTTGTACTGCTGAGGTACTCCTCATGTTGAGTACCGTGGGTCTGCCGCGTCCCCAAGGCCCTCCCCACCATGGGTCTGCCACGTCCCCAAGGTGCTCCCCCTCATAGCCTGCTGAGGTAATCCTCCTGTCGAGTACCTTGGGTCTGCCGCATCACCAAGGTGCTCCCCACTGTGGGTCTTCCGCGACACCGAGGCGCTACCCACTGGGCTAGTCGAGTCACTCCAAGTTAAATCGGTCAGCAGTCGTCAGGTCT
The DNA here is from genome assembly GCA_963277665.1 of Viscum album. NCBI lineage: Eukaryota > Viridiplantae > Streptophyta > Magnoliopsida > Santalales > Viscaceae > Viscum > Viscum album. The sequence goes on along the minus strand of OY728136.1, from coordinate 1,957,182,960 downwards.
CAGCCAGCTACTAAGTCTCCGTACTATACTCACTCGTTTGCCAGAGGATCCCCTCCACAAGCTAATGGTCAATACTCCCACTGTCACGATGTTCAAAGAAGAAGTACCTCAAAGGTTTTCCACATCATATGGTTCTCAACGCAATAGACGACGCGTCAATCAGATGCTCGGTCTATGAGTTATTTTCCTTTTAGTCTCGAGGGCCCAGTCAGATTCGTGCTCAATCCAACCTGATCGTACCCCATCGAAATCCAAAATTACAGTGGGGTATACCCAAAGGGACTATCTTGCTCCATGATTTCTAGCACCGCTAACAGTTCGTCAAACGGACGTCCTATGCCAAATTTATGGCCAAAAGAAAGTAAAGGGTCGTAAGGGGCCTGGGTTCGGTCCGATCCGGCCTGACCCTTTGGGTATGGCTCGACCCACAATGTGGCTGGACCCATTTGGTTTGGCCCAGCCTATAGTGCGGCTTTGCCCGTTGAGTTCGGCCCACCCCGCGAGGGCTGTGAGGGTGCCGCAAGGGCGGCTCAGCCGAGGGGTACCGCGAAGGTGCAGACTGGCCGCGAGGGTATGGACCAGCTGTGAGGGTGCGAACTGGCTGGGAGGACATGGACTGACCACAAGGCCGAGGACCGGCCGCGAGGACATGGACCAGCCACAAGGGCACAGACCGGTCGTGAGTTAGCGGCGGTTCGGTTGGAGGGCTCAGCAGCTCAGCTCAACGGCGTGGCTCATCTCAGCGGCGGCCCGGCTTGGCTCAGATGGCGGTGCTACTTGGTAGACGGCGGTGTGAATCACCTTGAAGGGTGGAATATCTTGGCAGATGGCAGCGTGGCTCAGCTTGGTGTATGGTGTGGCTCTGCTCGGTGGTGCAGCTTGGCCCAGACGGCAGCGCGACTCGGATCAACGGTGCGGCTCGGCCTGGACGGCAGTGCAGCTCGGTGGATGGCAGCATGGCTGGGCTCGGAAGAGGGTGGCAAGGCTCGGCTCGCATGGTGGTGCGGCTCGGATCAGCGATGCGGGGAGGCTGCGGGTTGTCCAGGGTGGCACAACGGGGCCCCGAGTAGGCCGGGGTGGCGTGATGTGGTCACGGGACGACCGAGGTGGTGCGGCGAGGCCGCGGGTCAGGGCGTCGTTCCCTTTTTCGTCTTCATCACCTTCCTCCATTTCGAAGAATACACCAAATAAGAATGGTGGAAGGGTCGGGTTGTGTTCTCTTGGCCCACACCCTCCACGTTTAGAGTGGTAGCAAGTGGTTCACAATGAACGAAGCATGAACAAGGATATTAATAAATAAGATTCACGAATTTAGCAACCATCCATACCTCATATTTCCCATTGATGATGATGAGGAGGGAAGGTCGGTCATCCAAGACATCCCACATCGGTTTCCTCTGCAAGGTGCATCCGTGGAAGAAGTCATAGACATTCCTCGCCATCATTCTTCGCTTGGAAGAGCATTCTTCGTGGAGGAAGTTCTTCATTGGAGAGATTTCTCCCTAAGTTCTTCTCTTCCCAAACTCCCCCAAAATAATAGAATAACCCATCTATTATTTTGTTGGAGAGAATTCAAAAATCATATTTAATTAAGGTGGGTGGCATAATAAATTAAGTGAGGAGGGTTGGTACAATTAATGTGGAGGAATCTCAAGAGGCTCCTCGACATTAATAAGGGAGTTGAGGTTTTCTCCCAATTAAAGAGGGGTTTTAAGGGGGGTTTAATCCCTGGTGGTTCCCACCACCATAACCTCTCATGCGAGGCTAGGCTCGGGTGTTCTCCACCACCATAACCTCTCATGGGAGTTTAAGGTCTAGTGGTCACCACCACCAACTTCCATTAGGAGGTTGGTTACAAAAAAATAAAATAAAATGTGTGTTTATTTTATTTTATTAATTCCATGAAAAACCCAAAAAAATAACTTCCACCCTCGACCAACTGTCATTGAGGTTAAAGTATCTTTAAGAAAAAACAGGCATAGTGAGTTCAACAGTGTCCTCAGATTTCAGTTCTGAGAATCGGTTCAAAAGTTAGAAAAACCTTCTCGCGCATTTACACAATGTAACCAAACAAAAGTTCAAAAATTCATTCTGGGAACATCAGACCTTGGAATCACGTGCCGTCAATTTTTACAGACTTGTAAAATTCCCATATATTTAAAAAAAAATTACATGTATATTCCAGGTCTCTACAAATGTGAAAATAATAATGTCTAACACCTCTATTAAAAAACTAGTTCAATCGTTCAAAACTATATACACCAGATATAGGAAAATATGAACAAACTAATTAATAACCCAGTTGGTAATGATTATAATTGAAAATTATAAATAATTTTATGTATGAATATGGTTATAAAATTATTTAATATGATATTTATGTTTTTTATAAATGATTTTAGAGTGAATCTATGGAAGAAAATATGAACAGTAAAGGATACTTATCTCTATTTTCCATTCAATGAGAAAAGTTTTATGTTGCAGACAATTTTTTAACTGGTGTATTCAAACCAAAAAATTTCATGTGGGATAATAATCTTACTTTTCATGATATTTTAACGATCATCTATGGAACTTCATTTCATATTATTTTAATTCAATCATTTCTCTAAAAGTAAGAGTCATTGTAACTCAAATCTATTTCATTGAGTTATGTAGTTTCTTTTGAAAATTTAACTTAAATATTCCCTATATTAAATTATTTTATTTTATATAATATACCTCTAAAAAATGAGTTCTTCATTCAAATCAACGTAAATTAATGTTTTTTTAAGAAAATTATAATATGTTTTGAATAATTTCCATCCTCTTATGTGTTGATTTCTCTTAAATAACTCTTGCATTTATGTACATTCTTTCACTTACCACCAATATTTTATTTTGAAAAACAAATATGTATAAATTCATGAGATATTCAAACATTCCTTTTAAATATAATATATGTTTCTCTATTTTATGATTTTAATTTTTTCATATTTATCTCAAAAGGGATTGATTTTCCATGATGTTATGTTTTATAAATCACCATATAAAAGATTTAATGATGTTTTTATTTTTGGTTAGTGAATTTGGTATTAATTGACCAAGTTTATATGGTTATTTTTGTGAAAATTTTTGATATTTATTGTCAAAACCATTCTTATTACCAGGTTTTAATTATGCAATGACAAAATATTTTCTTATGGAACACATGTGTATGGATAATATTTTGGTGATGGATGGTCACTATATAGCTCTTGGATGAATTGCACAAAGATTTAAATCCCACGAGATGATGCTGAAATGATTAATGATGCTTGATACAAAAGTAGAAACAAGTTGTAATTCCTGATCTAAAATAAAAATGATCAGGTGATTCTAGATCCACTATGGGAAATATGTTGTGATTCTTTATACAATTTTGGAAATATGTGGTGATGCATGATCCAAAATTTTGTGTTTATATGACTATGTTGGTGGTACAATCCTTTGATATGAGACTATACTATTCTCCATACCCATTATTTATGTCTCATTTTTTCCCAATCATTACATTTCATGACTTGAAACACTATGGATCTCCAATATGTTGTTAATATGAGTTTGAAAACCCCAATACTACCTCCAATAGGCCAGGGTATTTTGACAAGAGTTGGGTAAGAATAATACTAAAATGGGAGGCCTTAGCATAATGTACCTTTATTCACACACAAAAACAACTCCATAGAACAATGCATATGAATAATAAAATACTAAACATGAAGAGTGTTAAAATTTCATGCAATAACCTCTAGGAAATATATATTAGAGTAAAAACACAATAAAAATTAAAAATATAAAAATAAATCCTCAACTAGATATACAGGGGGAAAACCAAGTTGATAATAACTGTAAAGTGTAGTAAATGGATGATCCCGAATCAAGATCCCATTGACTGACCACCGAACAAGAAAAAATTCACCTCATACTTCCAGGCTTCACTAATATCAAGTCCACCATATTCACTGCTATGATGTATTCCATTTTCATATGACCCAACAGATGAAAGAAAAGACCATGGAGGGGTGAGTATATACATACCATGTTAGATACACTGAAATCACCAAACCAAAATCATCATGAGAGAGTAGTCAGATAACAACCATGAGGAAATTTCAATCAGAATATTAGACACCATCAATAATAAATAGAACATCCATAACCTGAATATACTCTACAAGAATACCAAACGAAGAGAGAATGGATGTCTCTATCTTCACAGACCAGCTAAGAACTATTAGTTTTCATGTAGCTCTAAAAGTACATATCTAATTCCCAAAATCATTTGAAACCATACAAGATTCTATGTGGGGGATATATACATCACCCCTATACCCCATAATCGAAGGGGCACAATCTCTATGTATACATCTCGCATAACCGCACCAGAATATGATTGTATGGTCCCACTCCATTCTATTACTCTCTACAACTGAAGGATCTATAACTCCCATATAGTACTTACTCCACAATATAGCATGATGAAATGGGAGTATCATTATATGTAATGGACCCATACCTTGTGTAGTATGGAGGGTTTCAAACCCTACATGCGTAATGAGTATGGTGAACATTCATCCCAGTGTAATAGGGGGTTTCCAACCAAGATAAAACTCTAAACACCACACTCAATCATTTCTCCTTAGGTAGAGAGTAAGAGGTACCCATGACCTAGTGGAAAAGGGGAATACCATCCTTAATATATATGGTGATCCAAAATGACCACTACCATAATACATGAATTAATAAATAAAGTTTCACATTCATATAACCTCACACTATATCTCTAATACAAAAATTAAGTCCCCCATCATGTTGTATGTGGAAAAATACATTGGATAGGATATTTACGGGCCAAATCAGAGTCTGGAAAATGCATGATTAACACACGAGGCTATTTGTTGGTCCATCGGGATAAAATGTAAATCCACTAATATGTCACCACAAATAGATATTAATTGAAAAAATAGATCATTCTGTAGTGATCCTTATGAAAAAACACATAGGATATGCTATTTATTTTCCCAAAATAGACACTATGTGAGAAAATGTATTTTTTTCGTAACATGTACGTATGTCACATCATGGGACCAAGCCATAAGTTAGAATAAAATATCCATAATTGATCTTTTTTTCATCTATATCTCAGTTAGGATCATGTTTCCATAGATGGTTCTTCAATTATATGTCTCACTGTAATGGTACAATCACGACATCTTTTATTTATAATGATATTATTTATAATAATATCATTATTATTAATATAATATATATTAATATATTATAAAGGTGGGCCAATACTGGTTCCCTTCTCCGCCTATCATGAATGCCAACAATGCCCGTCCCCACACTTTTTCCCTCATTAATATTTTAGTTTATTTTTATATTATCATTATTTCTTCTTCAAGTTATCTTATTTCCCAAATTCATTGAAAAAACCCTAACTGAGCCTCTATTTCCATGCATAGGGGACACTAATTATATTACACTCCTCGCATAAAATATATGGAAATATTTCCACCTCTTGTGCCTCATGAATCATCGAAACCCCAGGACCACCACCTCTACTAATCGTGATTTAACAATGTTCTTGAAAAGACGCTCTCCTATCCTACATTGATTGGTGTCCTCATTCCATGCTTCAATTGGGTGAAATTACCATTTAGCCACCCGATCATGTTAGTTTCCTATGATCACCCTAATATAATACCCCTTGAGTTTATAGACGAGTATATCTTGTCCATTGGAACTTCTGAGTATCACAATATATATATATATATGAGAGTGGGGGGAAGGAATGAAGAGAATAGAAAATATTTTCCATTAATATGAGAAAAAATTCAAAAAAACATGAACTCAAAGTTTGGATTCAATATTTTAATTTTTATCGATGGAAATAAATTGAGAAATTACCAAACAATTATACATCTTGATCAACCCATGAAAGACGATGTTCAAATCAAAAACACAATTAGGGAATCCATGAAGAACATAAATAATTGGGTTAAAATACACAAACCAGCATCCTACCTAGATAATGGATTAATAATTGTTGAAGAACATGCTCTCTAGTGATTTAATTTAGAATCACACTATGTTCATCATTCATCTTGTATTTTTACTCAATCACCGCAACTGATCCACATTCCTAGTTTGTCATTGCTAATAGAGCTCTCATCACCCCTTACAATATATTATGTTTATTCAGATAAACCTATATATTTTCTATGACATCATATTTATAGGGTAGGTTTAGGTTCTTTTAATAAATTAATATAAATAAATGAATAAATAATTTTATTACTTAACGCACTCACCAAAGGTTATCTTTGATAAAACGCTCGACGCCGACCAAATTTATTTCATGTACATGGTAAAACCTATGTTTTAGAATCAACCCTGGCCCTAAATTTCTTATATGGGGATCCATTCTAGAGTTAGTCCATTATCTCTTAAAAAATTATTTCTTATGATATTTTTTTTAAATATCAATAAAAACGCTCTCTAGGCCCCAAAATCTTTCATCAAATCAACCTCTTGATTCAAAAAAAATCACATGAAATATTAAGAAGTACGAAATAACAAAAACAGAGCCATTAAACTCTCCCCACATCGAAGGTTTTCATTTTGAAAAGTGAAATCCTACTCATACTGGTGAGAATATTGATCTTGTAATATGGTTTTCCACTCCCGTGAGCTCTCCAAAAGGTTCCAGTGCTGTCAAAAAATAAGCACCCAAGGGAAAAAAACTCCTTAGAAGGGTATTCTCCTTTTCATTACCAAATGTCAATAGGATCCATGAAATTATTAAATAGGTAACTCCACCATCTATTTCATTGTCACCCTGGTCCACATCATGCAATGAGTTGTGAACATATCAATACATCTCAGACAAGTGGAAACCCAATGATCTTAGTGTTATTACGGTCATAGGGTCAAGTGGTATTCCATATTACTAACCCAATCAAATAATTTGAAATGGGAATGTGAAACCAATAGATTTACTACCTTCCACATCCTTATTCTGCAATCTACATTTATGTGAGATCACTCAAAACACAATATATCATCAACAAACCCCAAATCCCACTATCATGGGCCCTCAAGGAAATCATAATTTTTTTGGAGTGTCCTCATCTTCCTCTGCATGAACTGAACTATTCACAACCCATGATAGGAAAAACTCTAGGCCCATAAGAACTTTCTATCACTATCTATAACTACTACAATGGTTACCTATATGTTCTTTTGTGTGTGGGATCAAATGGTGCTAATATTATAGTAGATGATCCTCCCAGTAATGGTCCACAACCAACATGTAAAAAGAAGCATGTTTGTTAGAACCCAAATGGTTCACATTACCTATACATCTATTAGGGCTAAAAACACATAGATCAACTAAAAAAAGTCACAAAGACCTAATGCATACACTTTATAATCCTAACATGAATAGATATTCATATTTTGAAATGAATGTCAAGGGAATTCAATGAAGTCAAACTACCTCATACATGAATAGGCATCCAAAAATCTCTACTATGTTTTACCCTCACGATGTTATGAATTTTCCAACACCGTGAGTTAGTCTATTATCACCTATATAGAACCATGACCTCTCACTAATCATGGAATCCCAATCATGATAACCAAAAAAACACCATCCCATTTAAACATCCACCCTGGAACCTCAGTCTCCATATATTGGCAGGCGATAAAACAAGAGTTTAAATCAGAAACATGCCATTACACCCTAGATGGCTAAAATAACTCCATATGGTCTATATATATCCCCACACCACCTAGATTTACTACTGTGGTAGAGTAACCACTGCACAGCCTCCTTTCACATCATGGATGATGTCATCATCCATCCTCAGAAGGGCGTCATGCCCAACACCTTCATAAAATAGTTGAGGAACTTGTACCATGGATGTCTAGTCACACAAGACCTCGTAACTGATATCCCCATGCCATTCTTCCACGAATCACTTAAGAAGTAGAGGGGTAACAACCATTTACAAGAGGTATATTTCACTATTACCATACTAAAAATTCAACTACAAGAGGTCAACTAATCGGTCACCTCACTCAACACCGGTGGATGGAAACATTCATTGCGGGCATCTGCTACTACAGCTGCACCCTTAGGTGGATCTCATGATAGAACTAACTCAACCTTTTTTGGGAGCACTATCACTCCCATGTTTGAGAAGACATATCCCATGATGTGGAACTCTCAAATCCCGAAATAAATATACGATATACCTCTATAAAGTTGGTACAATGAAAGAATGTTTTGTAAAATCCTTAAGTGTATCACATGCTACACCTTTTATGTCAAGTAAAATATGATTTCACTGAAATATATTATCAAGAACTGTTCCATGAATAGTGGAAGTACCCAGTTCATAAGTCTCTCTATGCACAGGGGTGTTCAACACACCAAAGGGTATCACTATGAAATAAAGGAAACCATTGTGTCCCTAGAGATCCAAGCTTGGTACATACTCCTCTTATACTCAAAGCTAGTGGTGACATATAATGTGGTCAAACACTAATGACCAATTTTCCCCAAACCACTGGTCAAAGAAGTCATCAATTCTCATGATGGATACTCATCCCTGACTATCATCCGGTTTACGTGATGTCAGTCTATACCAAACCTCAATATTGCATCTTCCTCTTAAGTGAACATCACATGGATTCCAAAGAATACACAATATGTTTTATGAATCACATTATTTTTAGATACTCCAACTACTCCTTCATATATCATTGAAATATGGGGTTATCCAATATTCTAGGATGAATATAGGTCCATCTATGGTGAAATTCCTTGAAAACAAAATCCCATAGGGTGGGAGGTACACTCGAAATGTCATCAGGAATGACTTCCTCACAGTTTAACAATATTGTTGGATGTTAATATCTCATAAAATCCTCTGACCCAAGGGTAATACAATCTCATCAATGAGTAATTGGTTGTAAGCTTCTATGAATGATCCTATCTTACTCTATATAGTTTCACTCCTCATCAAAGGAGGGAAAACATCACACAAGACTATTAGAAAATGACCCTATACACATGGTTTTGGAAACCCGTGGGTATAGGTTGGAAATTTTCACTTAAACCCATAGTTTTTGAAAATCCATGGGTATAATTTTTTATTCAAAACTTATACCCATGGTTTTTTCAAAAACTATGGGTATCGGTCAAACCTATACCCATGGTTTTTTATACCCTGATAATAGGGTTTTTTTCAAGACCTATACCCACTATTCTAAGAAAACCATGTGTATGGGTCTAGCCTAGACACACGGTTTTCCAAAAATTATTTGTATAATTTTCCTATGCTATTTTGAGAAGAAAACTCTACGAAGGAAAAAAAAATTTGAGGGAAGAACTATTTCCACGATTTTACACATATATTCACAGTTCAGATTAATATATATAAGTATATATATATATATACTTGTATGTTAATTTGGTTTAGTGTTTATGTGCATAAATTGTATACAGGTAGTCCAGGGATCAAAACCTCTGGATGATGGTTTTTTTATACCAATTCCCATGGGTTTGAAACCATTGGAATTGGGTTAATGACATGATGGCATACACCTATTCCCTTGTTTTAAAAACATGGGTATATAATTTTCTATACATGGATATATGTTAGGGATATTATGATGTCTAAACTCCTCATGGTTCTTAGAACTATAGGTATATCCTATACCCATGGTTTTGGGGGATATACCCAGGATTCAAAACTATGGGTACATGTGTCTTTTCTCGTATTGAAAGATGGTACAACTACCACACTCACTAGAGGAAACTAACTAAACATTGATGAAAAACAACTATTCATTGAGTAAAACATCATAGGGTCTCACTAATGTCTATATAAAGATTCCATGTGAAGATATCTCTCTCCTCTTAGAGTTAAGTCACACTATTACAAGAGATTGTGATAACTATTCACCTATAAAAGAGCCTCCAGCATAAGGGTTAGGGAAAAAGGGGTCCAATAGTATCAATAGGACTCAATCAAGATTTAAATATATAGAAATGTGGTCTAAAACCCTATTCAGAACCTAAAAATAGAGTATTTAATAAAAAAATCATACCTTGATCATTCCAAGAGCCACATGGTCATAAGATTCTACTACTTGAATCCATATTTCTCTTTTCCTACCTTCCTACTTAACCAGACCCCACTTCGACACCATAACACATGAAATAAATCCCAAAACATAGAAATCAAAAGAAATCATCAGACACACCTAAAAACTATATTATTTGGCAGGCACTAAATCACTTTCATAGTTTTGAAATGCATCACAATAATGCCTCTTTGTAGGGGAAGATCTCATCTTCCTTTCATGCTCAATGTCATGTCCAATATATCCAAAACGATTCTTTACCAATGATTTAGATCACATTTTAAATTCTTATATACCTAGAACACCATCTATATGGGTCCTATCCAAGTGGTAGTGTCACACCATTAGCTCGTGCAAGTCCCATACAACCTAAGAAAAGAAGATCTAGACCACCAAAAATGTTTTAATTTATCTACCTCTGGAACCCATAATGCACAAGAGACAGAGATGTATCATCCATTGGTACCATTTATAGAAACTGACACTCTATTGAGATAAATTGGTGTAAGTGAAACCTTTTTATTAGTCAGGGGTCTGCACAATCTATAAAAACTATATTTTCAACTAAATATAATCATCCACAAATGAGGGTATGGATTTCCACAAAACCTGAGCAGTCTCTATCACTAAAAAGAACACATTGTAATAATATTGTGAATACCATAATCCTTTCATACTAGATCTATCCACTTCTTAACATGCGGATGATGATCATCATATAAAACTAGAGGTGGGTTCATGCACTGATAATATGTGATAGAACTCCTTGATTCCTTCCTAGAGGAAACACCTCATGAATGGGTCCCTAAATTTAGGGGACATCTATCTTCTCATCTTTATGATACTATCTCAATATCCAAGATGTGTTTCATCACTAATATTTATTAAAATTTGTCCATATGTACCATGGTTAAAGAGTACATCTAGGGATATGAATCAATAAGGAAATTAAAATCAAATTGAAATAGTTAAAAGAAAATATTCTCCCTCTCAAGACACAAATGTGTAGAGAAGACTATCCGAAATGGATGTGGGCTCAAGAAGCATGGATATGAATGCTTTGTTAAAGGAAAAATATTATAAGATAGAGGATATTAAGATAAGGTTTATATAATATTATGATATGAAAAAGATTATTAAAAAAGAAAACATAAAAAATGGAATATGTAAAGTCCCAAATAATAAATTAATTAATAAAAATAAATGGAAATTTAAATATATAATCTGGTAGGAAACAATATTTTTTTGAAAAAACTGGAAGAAAAACCTGTCATGGAAATCTAGAAACAATGTTCTATTTTTGAGGATGAAAGGATAAAACCATGAGAATTTATCTAGATCCAAGGGCTCAGTTGTGGAAGGGAAAATGATTCAATATCATATCAATATAAAGGTAATAACAATAAGTATGATTTTTATGAGAGATGTTTCATTTGTGGTAACCCTAGACATACTGAAATAAACTATAGAAGGATTAAAGCTAAAAGACTTATAATGAATTATTATATTTTTATGGAAAACCTGAATAGTAGTAAAAACAAAATAAAATATGTTAAGAAGGATTTTTTTACGATTTTGAATCAACGATTTAGAGGTTAATGAAGTGTGTAATAAGAATATATGATGTTATACTCATCATAAACCACATGGAATGAGATAAAACAAAGTTGTGAAAAATAAAGAATCTAATCCAATTGTGAAGAAGGTGGATGAAAATGTAAATATATATTTACCAAGTAAAAATAAGTTTGAATTAGTTCTAATGTCCATTAAAGAGGGAAAACATGAAGCATATCTTAGTGGTTTCATTAGTGACACCATAATGAAATAGGATAAAAATAGTGGATAATCCCTTTTATGGAGGATAAAACAGATAAAAAGATTCAGCATAGATTAAAAAAAGAACCTTAAAAAAGTGGGTTTAACATTAATATGGTGAAACATACCAATCCAAGGAAGATTATGAATCATGGACTGATCATTGATAATAAAATAAGTAAAATTTCTATTTCAAGAACAATTAGGAAAATGAATTTGAGTGAAGTAAGAATAAAAATGGTGGTTAATAAAATCAAACCAAAATAATCTACTTAAGGACGTTTGAGGTACCCATATACACATGAATTTTACTATTTCTAATATCTATTTAATGTGGTGCATAGTTAAGGGGGAGATAAAATCCATGGAGTTGTATTTGTTGAAAGGAGGATATTTATGAAGAGCCAAAGAAGGTACTAATGAAAAAAGTGGAGTAATAATTTAAGGGATTGTAATTCTATATCATGGATGTATTGAAATAACAAATAATTTCAAGGCCCTTATCTGACTCTATGAGTGGTTCCAAACAACCACTCCTATTTTTCAAAATTTAATATCGATGGTTCATACTGGAATGATGTTTCTTTCTGAATCTAGAAATATAAGAATAGGAGTATGATATCGAATTAAATATAGTGTGAATCTACATTCTACATAACTAGTGGGATATTGAAATATATAATTTCTAACAAGTAATATCAGTATATGTATCAAGTTAAATCAATACACTGATATAAATTATATAAATTGATATAATGAAGCACCAATTATTTATATGTGAGTTAGTTGTACCAGCTATTTATGTTTAGAATATATTCAAAGCTATAGAAAAAAGGGAATCATTCCTAAAAACCAGTGTCCTCAAATTAAATAATTATTAAATATATGGCCCAGAAATTACGAAATAGTTGTGGGTGAGCACCTAAAGAATATTTATCTTATTTTGAGAGAGAATAATACCTTTGAATATTGAATAATAATGAATATCATTTTGTATCGTGATTTTATTATTAATAAATGGTATCAATTTTTCAGTTATATAGAATATCACAGACCTATACACTTTATTTCTTTGTGTAGATAGTTTAATGCTAGTTTGATTGAGATAATATGAATATTTGTTAAATGGAGTAAGAGATCATGCTTCAGAAAATATACTAGTAAGTGAGTTTGATTGAAAATTTATATATTGTTAACTTATACTATTATTTTCTACACTAGATTCAAACTCAGTATTATTATAGAATTTGTTAATAACACAAATTCTAAGTGGAAAATTCACTCACTGAAAATAATTGAGTAAAAATGAAATTGTAGAGGATAAGGTGTTTTAAAGGTAGGAAAATGAAAAATATAGAATTAATATATTAAAAAAGTGTGTAACACTCCAAGATTTCATTGTACGTTATTTTTTAAAGTAATTCAATAACTTGCACTACACACAACACCGAGTTCAAGCGCACATCGACTTACCAAACTAGCCGTTCAAAATAAATTATGAATAGTATTAACTGAATTTTGAACTTTATATAATATTTATTATTTATTATTTTAGAATCTATATTATGATTTTTTTAGACATGACGTAAGAACTAATTAATTTTTTTCAGATAAAATAAGTATTTTAAAAAAAATGCACTTTTACTGCATTTTAATGGAGAACCCTTTTTAAATCCAATATTTGAAACTTAAATATATTCAATTTCACAAATAAACTTTTTCATTAGAATCGAGACATAATAATTTAGTTTCAATAAAATTTTTGTGTTTTTCTGATAACTTTCATATTTGGGTGAATAGTGAAAAATACTATATTTTAACTGAAAAAAACTTTTTAAATAAAAATGATTTATAGTGTTAAATTATAAATTTTAATAATTTGGATGTACAAATAGATTATATTTTTACCATTTAATCCAATGCTGGTCATTTTAAGTAATTTCACTTTGAGATTGGACATAAACAAGTGTCAATCTTTTGATAGTTATTGTTTTTTTAAAATACCGCTTTTGGTTTTGACAATGGTAATTAATTATAAATTAATAAATCCAACTTCTCTGTTTTTAATTTGGAAAAATAGACATCATTTTTGGATTCAGAATATCGAAATTATCCTAGGGTGAATTTTTGGTATTTTTCTAAAAACTTTCATTTTTTGATGAATAGTGAAAAACACTAAGTTATAGTTTAAAACCAAATTTTTGTTTAAATAATTATTTATTTTATTCCAAAATAGATACATAATACCTATATAAGTTTAATGTAATTAATCGGCATTATTTAATATTAATTTTAGATATATAAGAATTTTATTGAACTTTTTATTGTCTTTTACCCATCTCTTAGGAGAATTTGCAAATTCACATAAAACATAATTTTACCACTTTTGTGAGTGGAATTTACAAAATCCGAGAGACATGGTTAATATCAAGGAGTAAAATGTGGTTCAATAAGATAAAAATAATTTTTTTTATGAATAGTAACTTTTTAACTTTTATTTACCACGGTTAAAAGTAAATAGGGTAATTAAGGGTAAAAATGATATTATTATTACCCTAACATATGTTATAATTCAATTGGATAAGTATAATCCGACCAAAAACAACCTTATTAATAATATATGAACCTATTTGGTCAACTTGGATTAGATTAAGAAATTTATTATTATTTAATTCAATGAAGAGTTTAAAGAGTTAAAATCAAAGTTTAACAACTAAAACTTTTTAATATAAGGTTATACATAAGATAAATTTAATTAAAAATATTAATTAGAAATAGAAAAATATTTCCTACATAATGGTATTTTATTTATCATTTTTAGACATTAAATAATTTAATTTATTTATGACACAATGGTGATGCAGTAATTACCTAATTAATGAAATATTAATATAATTGATATTATAAATATCAAAATAAATGTAATTTGAGACTTTTTATGAATACCAATAATTTTATAGGTTAATATGACATATTAGGGTTGGTGAGGAGAATTCTGTTCGAAGTAACAATGGTGTTATGAATTTAGAAAAAATACCAAATAGTGTCAAAAATTGACATAAAAGAGTTTTTTTTAAAATATTATATTATTAATTTATATTATATTCATAAAAGTCTAAGGTTCATCCAAATGACTTATATTATGATAGGTGTATCATTAATGTACCACTTGGGGTTCTCTTGGAAGTATATAGTAAGTTTATTAACCATATAATATAAAAATACAAAGAGACATAGTAAATGTCAAACTATTTAACTAAGAGTTAAATCTAAAAGATAAAGTTAATATAGAAACCCAAACCTGTCTAAAACCTATTGGATGAGTGTTTTTCAACCCATACCCACCTTAGTATTTAAATAATCCATTTTTGAGCCATTAGAAACTGAAAATGATTTTATTATAAAAAAACATTTCTAGCTTTTCTAAGGTGCCCCCCACCCCTCTTATAAAAGGGCACTCCCCCTTCTCTCTATTTCACACCATCAAATCCATATGTCTCAGAAAAACTATGCCCAAATACCCTCTAAACATCCCTAAATTATTCTTAGAGGCATTCCTTTTGTCCTAAAGCCAACTTATGGAGCCATTTTTATCAAATCAAAACGAAGAACCTGAAGAAGAGGTAACGATTTCACCACCCTCTTTCAAGTTCTCCTATTATTCCACTTACTCTTTCATTGTTGTTTCCATTATAAAACAATAACTCCAATATATTCTATATACAATGATGTTATTATAAATTTGGCACAACTATATTCATTATTCCATCCATCTTATGAATGGTTATGTCAACATGCGTGCGTACGTACGACTTACCGTCTCCACACCATTGTGAAATTTATTATTCAACACTATGTTATTTGGATGGATATAATGATGAGTAATATGTATATAAATAATGAAGATGACATGATAATTCCTCTGAAAAATTAATATAACATCCAATTCCAAACCTTTTAATCATTAATGAAATGATATTGTCGGTCGTGCATACGTACGAATTACCGTCTCCACGATGCAATGAGATTCATTTCCACAATCACCATTCATCAACGATTATAAAAATATATATTACTAATAAGTATGTAATATATGAAATAATAATTCAACTAGATATATATATATATATATATGTGTGTGTGTGTAATTACATATATCTTATTCACTTAGTTCCGTTCATTACGATATGATAATAGAATAAACGTTTATGCATATGTATGGACTACCGTCTCCATAAATGGGGTTTTTTATTTCATATATATATATATGTCTATTATAAATATTTATATTCTAAATATATATTATATATAAATCATGTTTTATATTCTATAATGTCTTTAAATCTTGGTCTAAGTGATACAATCAAGAGTAACAACTTAAAACACGCACGATAAAGAAAGCGATTATTACCCAAAATATTAATTTAACATGGAAATCATTATTAAATGGGTAGTATAAAGTCATAAACGAATCATGTATGATATCATAAATAAGAATATGGTTCTAGTATAATTTAATAACATACTAAAATCTCCATATATAAGGTTAAACGTACCCTCAACTAATGGAAAGTTCAAGGTATGGGTTAATTTCACAATCTCTTTATTATCCAAGGTTGTTTTTATGTAAGTATTTACTATGACATTTTTATCATCCATGTTGATTTTTCATAAAAATGATTTCAAAATGAATATTTTTAGGTTTTTTGGAAGGTACTCTTTATCAAGTTCATAATTTTAAATGTTTTAAAGATTTATCTTTCTAAGTATTTTTAATTAATGTCCATGTTTTCAAAATGATTTTAAGGATTTATTTATATGGACATGAATGTTATGAAATGATAATTATTTTCAAAAGTTTCAAAGTGGTATGGGACACTTTTATTGAAAAATCTATTTTAAATTACTTCTTTTACAATTGTGTGACTTTAAAATGATATTACAAAAATGATATTTCTCTCAAAAAGTTTTACTCATCATTTTTATCTATGTCAGCATCCTTTACTGGATATTATTTTTGATTGAGGTTGATTTATTATAATACAATATTACATATTGTATTGAATGAGTTGTGATATGTTTGATTGTGGATGTTCTATTTTTATACCATTCATGGTTTATGGTTAATGTATTGAAATTTATTATTCTAGTTTTAATATGAATGTTTATGTTATGTTTCAACTTTTTCATATAAGGAATGTAGTGGACATAGTAAGTGACGGGTGGAGCCCGCTATAGCTCCTTGATGCATCAGTAGGTCTCATGAGACAAACTAGTGTCTTGGAACAAGGCCTTGACAAAAATTTTATTTTTAGTCTTGGAACAAGGCCTTTAATATGTGGTAATGATGTCTGGCATTAGGCATTCGCTCATTATGAAATTAGTTATTACATGTGATTATTCGACTAGTAGAATATCCATGTGAATGTTTATATGGTAATTTTTGATTTTTTTTCATATTATGTTCAATTTTAGGTTTAAAAAGGCTGTTGTTTTTATCACACATATTTCCTTAAAAGTTTAGAGCTTCCACTAAATTATTTACCCTTACTGGGCATCTGAGCTCACCCCTTTATTTTGTTTTATTTTCCAAGGAATCTAAGAAGTGTATTGTGATTGATATGAAGGGTTAAGATAAAGGGAATAATGGCGTTCTAAAATAACAACCTATGCTATGTTTTATGTTTTAAATTATAATGTAAACTTAATTATGTAATCTATTTTCCAAGTCTGCTAAACTGATCGGTCCTTTGGGACTTGATTCCTTGTAATCATGCCAATGTATTAAAATAATGCACCAGATCTGGGTAACTGGGATCGGGGAATTAATGTTGGTATCAGAGGAAGTTTAGTACAGTCCTTGGAAGCTAGATTTAGATATACTCTATTTAGAGAAAATAGACCTAATATGGACTTTGAGGATTAATATATAAGAACTTCTTAGAATTTTGGCATTGTAGAGATTTTTTGAGTTTTCCGAGCAAATCATCCCTGTCTGGATACGAGCAGGTAGAGGCGGCTTTGGCACATATGTACCTAGGGGTAATACTTAAAAGCACCGCTTTGATCTAGACTCAAACGGGAATTGGTTCATGACAATGGGCCTTGCTGCACTCTTGGTTACGACACTCCCAGGGGATATGCTTAGGATAATTCTCATTTTCTATACAAACCATTATGAACGGTTTATGAGTATATAATTTATCAAATAATTTTTTTTATGATTATATATTATATCCATAAACTGTTCAATTCATGTTAGGTATTTTACAAGTTTGGAATTATTCATCGGAATTCATAAACTCACCTAGTGTATGCCATTTTATAGAAATGGTGCCCAGTAGAATGAATGTGAACTCCATTAATACGTATGATCTAAAGTGTAAGAAGGATCACATCATCCGTGGTATTAAGAAAAAATTTAGAAGGGAAATAGTCTCACATGTTTTCTCAACATATGAAGAAATAGTATATAATTCTCGGAGTCCTATGGATTTTAAGGGAAGAAAGAGAAGAAAAGGATTGAAGAGAGAAAGTTGGATAAAGGGAAGAGGGAAAAGAATGATTTTCCCATATGTGATTACTGTGGAAATAATCACCTTGGTAAATTCTTGAAGGGAAGGTGAGTTTGTTGTAAGTGTTGAGAAAAAGGACATCAAGTACATGGTTGCAAGGATAGTAAAAAAGTTTCAAATTTAAAAGCCTCATCTGCCTGGAGTTGGGACACTATGTGAATCAATGTTCAGATAATCATAGTATTCCCCAAATGGTGCTAATGTATAATAATCATGTTATGGTACTACCAAAGATGAAGAGGAATGACTAGTGTTTTAATGTTTTTAATAAAAAATTGTTTCATTTGAGTGTTGTATCAATGATGTACTGGTTATATAAATTATGGAAATAAATAAAGATTTTACTACAATTCTATTTCATTAAAGATTTAAAATTATATAGTATTATGAAAAGTTACTCAATAGAAAGTTAAACTTTTTTTGAAAATAAAGGGTTGAAGGAAAGGTAATCCTTAATATGGTCCTGATACTGAGGTAGTAATATTGGAATAATAGATGGTTGATTTGGATAAATTATATTTTATATTCTTGACTACCTTGACACTGATTAATGGTTTGTTTATTTCATCATTGTTAGAGTATTCAAAATTTTTAGATATAAGGAAGATATCTTGTATTCTATAAGGAATAAGGGAGCATGAATGTAATCAATAAGGTTTTATGATAATTCATGGTGTTATCGTGTTTTAAAGGAATACATGATGAAGGTATTGACATATTATTTCATGGAAAAAGAGATCTTCATTGTGTTTACATTTCTTATAAATTTTGAACCGTGAGTTTGGATAGAAGTATTTTGGATAAGTCTAGTTTGAGATTATTTTTGGATTACCCTAAAAAGGATATCCCAGAGGTTGGGCGACAACCCATCGCATCCGGCAATGTCATGAGACTTGAACCCACAACCGAAGGAAGACAAGGGTGCATCAGCTACCACTGGCCTATGTGATATCCTAGATTGTATAATATAGTTTTTTTTAAAAGGTATGATAGGTGAATTAAAAATTCACTATTTTTGGAACCCTATACAATTAGGATAAATAAAATATTTTTTTGAAATCTTTTGGAATAAAAGACGAGTTTGTGGTAGGAATTAGTTGAAGGATGAAAGTCTACTTGTCAAGTATATATTTTTTCCCTATTATTCTATGGCTAAATTAATTCTTAAACTTTAGGGAAGGTATCTTAAAACCAAAAATGTTTTATCCTAATACCTTATGTTTTTTTGAACCAATGGTATTTTAAATCCTCATAGATTGGTGGGTTTGGTGTCCCCAATTGTACACTTGTTTGTGATTGATGACCTTAATAACTCCCTATAAATATTTAATTTTCCCCCAATTATGCGTCTCTAATTTCTATCAATGTTATCGTAATTGAGATCATAATTTGGTGGTGACATTTTCATTTCCATTTCCCTCTTATTAAGACTAAATTTTATTAATCCAATTTCCGATATGGATTTTCCAAAAAGGTATTTTCTATTTTTAATCTTTTATTTTCAGAGAACAACTTCAAATTTAGAGGATGCAATTTATTGAAGGAGGGGAGAATTTAACACCCCAAGATTACATTGTACATTATTTTTTCAAAGTAATTCAATAACTTTCACTACACACAACACCGAGTTCAAGCGCACAACGACTTACCAAACTAGCCGTTAAAAAGCAGTTATGAATAGTATTAACTGAATTTTGAACTTAATATAATCCTTATAATTTTATAATCCATATTATCAGTATATTAGACACAATGTAAGAACTAATTTATTTATTTTTTCAGATAAAAGAAGTATTTTTAAAAAAATGTAGTTTTACCGCATTTTAATGGGGAACCCTTTTTAAATCCAATATTTCGAACTTTTATATATTCAATTTGATGAAATAAACTTCTTCTTTAGAATTGGGACATAAGAATTTAGTTTCAATAAATTTTTGGTGTTTTTCTGATAACTTTCATATTTGCGTGAATTGTGAAAAATACTATATTTTAACTGAAAACAAATTTTTTAATCAAAATAATTTATATCTTTAAATTATACATTTTAATAGTTTTGAAGTACAAATAGATTATATTTTTACCATTTAATCCAATTCTGGTCATTTTAAGTAATTTCACTTTGAGATTGGACAAAAACAAGTGTCAATCTTTTGATAGTTATTTTTTTAAAATACCACATTTGGTTTTGACAACGGGAATTAATTTTAAATTAATAAATGAAACTTATATGTTCTTAATTTGGTAAAATAGGCATCATTTTTGGATTCAGAATATCGAAATTATCTTAGGGTGAATTTTTGGTATTTTTCTAAAAACATTCAATTTTTGATGAATAGTGAAAAACACTGAGTTATAGTTTAAAACCTAATTTTTATTTAAATAATTATTTATTTTAATTTTATTTTAGGTTAAAATAGATACATAATACCTATATAAATTAAATGTAATTAATCAGAGTCAGTTTATAATAATTTTAGATATATAAAAATTGTATTGAACTTTTCACCCTCTTTTACCCATCTCCTAGGAGAATTTGCAAATTCACATAAAACATAATTTTAAAACTTCTATGAGTGTAATTTAAAAAATCCGAGAGACAAGGTTAATATCAATGACTAAAATGTGGTTCAATAAGATAAAAATAATTTTTTTTGTGAATAGTAACTTTTTTACTTTTATTTACCCCGGTTAAAAGTAAATTCTGTAATTAAGGGTAAAAATGATATTATTATTACTCGAAAACATGTCCTAATTCTATTTTCTAAGTATAATTAGACCAAAAACATCCTTAGGAATAAAATATGAACCTCTTTTGTTGACTTGGATTAGATTAGGACATTTATTATTATTTAATTCAAAGAAGAGTTTAAAGAGTTAAAATCAATGTTTAATAACTAATACATTTTTAAGATAGGGTTATACATAAGATAAATTCAATTATAAATATTCATTAGAAATATAAAACGATTTCCTACATAATGGTAATTTATTTGTAATTTTTATACATTTAATAATTTAATTTAATTATGACACAATGGTGATGTAGTAATTACCTAATTAATGAAATATTAAAACAATGGATATTATAAATATCCAAATAAAAGTAATTTGAGAGTTTTTATGAATTAAAATAATATTCTAGGTTAATATGACATATTAGGATTGGTGATATTAATTTTTTTTAATGTAACAATGTTGTTATGAATTTAGAAAAAATACAAAATAGTGTCAAAAATTGACATAAAAGAGTTTTTAAAACAAATATTATATTATTAATTGATATTCTGTTACTAAAAGTATAAGGATCATAAAAAGGACTTATATTATGATAGGTGTATCATTAATGAACCACCTGGGTTTCTCTTGGAAGTATATAGTATGTTTCTTTACCATATAATATAAAAACACAAAGACACATAGTAAATGACAAACTATTTAACTAAGAGTCAAATCTAAAAGATAAAGTTAATATAGTGACCCAAACCTATCTGAAACCTATTGGTTGAGTGGTTTTAGACCCATTACCACCTTATCCTTTAAATAATCCATTTTGGATCCATTATAAACAAAAAATGAATCTATTATAAAATAATATTTCTTTCTTTTCCTAAGCTGTCCATCACCCCTCTTATAAAAGGGCACTCCCCCTTCTCTCTAATTCACACCTTCAAAGCCATTTGGCTTGGAAAAACTCTTCCCAAATACCCTATCAACTTCCCTCAATTCATCCTAGAGTCCTTCCTCTAGTCAGAAATTCAACTTATGGATCCGTTTTTATCAAATCAAAAGGAAGAACCCGAATAAGAGGTAATGATTTCCCCACCCTCTTTCAAGTTCTCTTATTCTTCCACTTACTCTTTCTTTTTTGTTTCCATTATAAAATAATAAATCAAATATATTCTATATACATTAATGTTATTATAAATATGGAACAACTATATTCATTATTATATCCATCTTATGAATGGTAATGTCACCATGCGTGCGTACGTACGACTTACCGTCTCCACGCCGTTGTGAAATTTATTATTCAACACTATGTTATTTGGAAGGATATAATGATGAGTAATATGTATATAAATAATGAATATGATATTATAATATCTCTGTAAAATTAATATACCATCCAATTTCACACCTTTTAATCATTAAGAATATGATATTCTCACTCGGACATACATACGGATTACCATATCCACGACACGATGAGATTCATTTTCACAATCACCATTCATCGATGATTATAAAAATATATATTACTAATAAGAATGTAATATATGACCTTATAATGCTACTGGATATATATATATATATACTTACATTATCTTATTCACTTAGTTCTGTTCAATACGATATGAAATCAGAAACATCGTTTATGAGTACGTACGGACTACCGTCTCTATAAATGGTGTTTTCCATTTCATATATATATATGTCTATTATACATATTTATATTCTAAATATATATGATATATAATTCATGTTTTAGTTTCTGGAAAGTATTTAAATCTTGGTCTAAATGACACAATCAAGAGTAACAAGTTAAAACACATACGATATAGAAAGCGATTGTTACCCGAAATATTAATTTAACCAGGATATTATTATTAAATGGGTAGTATAAATTCATAAATGAATCATGTATGATATCATAAATATTATATGGGTCTGGTATAATTTAATAACATACTAAAATCTTCATACAGGAGGTTAAACATACCATCGATTAAAGGAAAGTGCAAGGTAAGGGGTAATTTCACAATCTCTTTATTATCCAAGGTTGTTTTTACGTAAGTATTTACTGGGACATTTTTATCATCCATGTCCATTTTTCATAAAAATGATTTCAAAATGAATATTTTAATGATTTTTAAAGGTAATATTTATCAAGATCATAATTATAAATGTTTTAAAGATTTATCTTTCAAAATCTTTTTAATTAATGTCCATGTTTTCAAAATGATTTTAAAGATTTATTTATATGGACATGAATGTTTTGAAATGATAATGATTTTCAAATTCTTCCAAGTGGTATGAGACACTTTGACTAAAAAATCTCTTTTAAATTACTTACTTTATAAATGTGTGACTTTAAATTGATTTTACAAAAAGAATATTTCTCTCAAAAATCTTTACTCATCATTTTCAACTATGTCAACATCATTTACTAGATATTATTTTTGATTGAGGTTGATTTATTATAATACAATCTTCCGTATTGTATTGAATGAGTTATGATATGTTTGACTATGGATGTTCTTATTTTATACAATTCATGGTTTATGGTTAATGTATTGACATTTCGTATGCTAGTTTTAATACGAATGTTTATGTTATGTTTCAACTTTTTCATATGAGGAATGCAATGGAATTAGTAAGTGACGGGTGGAGCCTCCTATAGCTCCCTGATTCATCGGTAGGTCTCATGAAACAAACTAGTGTCTTGGCACAAGGCGTTGACAAAAATTTTATTTGTAGTCTTGGCATAAGGCCTTGACTATGTGTTAATGATGTCCGAAGTTAGGCATTCCCTCATTATGAAATTAGTTATTACATGTGATTATTCGACTAGTAGAATATCCATGTGCATCTTTATATGGTAATGTTTGATTTTTTTTTTCATATTATGTTCATTTTTATGTTTAAAAAGGCTGTTGTTTTTATCACACATCATGCCTTAAAAGTTTAGAGATTCCGCTAAATTATTTACCCTTACTGGACATCTGAGCTCACCCATTTATTATGTTTTATTTTCCCAGGATTCCAAGAAGTGTATTATGATTGATATGTTGGGTTAAGATAAAGGGATTAATGGAATTCTAAAAGAACTATCTATGCTATGTTTTATGTTTGAAATTGTAATGTAAAGTTAATGTATGTAATCTATTTTCCAAGACTGGTAAACTGATCGGTCCTTTGTGACTTTATTCCTTGTAATCATGCCAATATATTAAAATAATGCATCGACTCTGGTTAACGGGGGTCTGGGTGTTAGAAAGTTGATTTAAAGTGTGAATTTTTTTTGGGAATTGTTATTATTTAATTAGTTGTGTCAACTAGTGAACTCATGACTGGTTAAGATAATTTTAAGGGTTCTGTTGATATTCAACAAGTGGTTAGAAGTATTAAGTGAAAATTAAGCATGAATTATATCTCTATAAATATGGAATTCTTAGAGATATGAAAAGTTATTGAGTTTCATTTAAAATTAGCTGTAATAAGTATATTGACTATGGGGTATAAAATATGATGAAGTTACCCTATAGAGTTCCAAAATAATGGGATAGTGGACTTGAAGATAAATAAGGAAATACACAATGAGGAATATATTAAAAGGATTCTCTAGATAAATATGCACTTTTCCTTTTAATTTCAAAGTGGTTGCAAATATATTGATCATAAATCCATTAACATAAAGGTATTTGATATATTTTATGGATGGTGGATTTGGGATATTGTTGAAAATATAATGAAAAGGGAGTGAATATTTGAACCAAATGGTTGGTTAGTGTTGGATTCATTTTCAATAACTGGATTTTTTTGTCAAAAACCAAAAAAAATCTTGATATAACAAAGTATCAAGAACATGGTAGTTTATTTGGTATTAATGGAAGGAAAAATTTATACCCAGATTATTCACTAATTTTATATATTTGGAGAGAGTTGGAGTTTATAATAAATAAACTAGAGTTTAATAAAAGTATATATGTGAAGGAATAATTCAATAAGGTATAAAAAATAAAATTGGGAATGAGGATAAGCTATTGAAAACATGTAAAATGGATAGGGTTAATATTATATGTATTTTTACACCATTACCAATATCAATTATTTCTGAGTGAAACCAACATGCATACCACATTTTGGTAAATGAAGTTTTTCCTGTGAAGTCCACATGTGGGGAATGGTGAAGAATATGTCATGGTGAGTGATTAAAATGGAATAAATTTTAAGGGAATAATAAAATAAAAAGGACAAATTGGGCCAACCCCTATCCTACCAACTGGAGATATCCCAACACTTAGTGACAAAAAAACTAGATTTTTTTGCCTACAACGGGGCAACACAAGGAAAAGGAGAGCATAACCTACATGATTTGACATTAAAATGGGAGATAGTGACCTTAGTTTGTGGTTTCACCTTGATAGGATAATGTATGTTGGATGCAACATTTTATTTGATAAATTAGTGGAAAAAATTGAAAATTCATTGTGGGATTCGACAGATGTGGGGAAATATTTTAATTATGAAACTCATAGAGATAAATGAAAAAAATGTTAACTTGAAACACCCATAATAATGAATCCACACTATATAGGGAGTTTGCGTAACTTTTAAATATATAACCAAGGGACTTCATTCCATGGAAGTCTATTCTTTAGTGGAAGTATACTTTCGATTTCTAAGAAAGACTCTAATGAACTACAATTCTAAAATATTTGTTTTTCAAAGTGAATATTATGTTTAATAGATTACTTGATATATAAAAACTATCTAAAATGATCCATGTAATATTATCTACTTATTATTAATAAAATAATAATTAATACTCGAGTAGAAATAAATATATCTACAAATAGATGAAAATGATAATGTTTATTTAAATTCAAATGAATGGATCGTTCTCAAACAAATTTTAAAGTATTATATATTTTATACTAATTAATTAAATAGGTCAATTTTAAATGATAATAGAAAAGATTTATATATATTAAATAATACACTAGAACTCATTAAATTTAAAAAATATTTAGTAATAATATATAGAAGACTTAATTTTTTAAAATGAAATTTTTCAATAAATGTAGTTTTTCTTTTTCTTTTTTTAAAAAATAAATATAAAATTTTTATAATTATAACATTAGAAAAGATTATTTTTTAATTGAAAATTTAAAAATGATCTTAGGGTTTAATTTTGGAATTTTCTTGAAATAACTGATTATCTTGTGTATAGTGAAAATATAGTTTTTAACAATATTGTAGATTTTATAACATTATAATTCTATAAGAAAGGAATTTAAATTTATAAACATTTTAATAAATAAAAAATTTATTTAATTGGTAAAATTATTCATTTTAAATATTCTACTAAACTTACAAAATCTAATTTTATTTTTTAGAACTGAATATATATTTTATTCCATTTGAAAAATAGTTTTCAACTTATCTTTTAATTAAAATTTTTAATGGTAAAATTTTGTTTTAGATTAATTTGAAAGAATTTTTTATTTTTTTAATATTCAAATTTATTCTATTTAATTTAAAATAATTGATAATTTTTACTAACACATATATTTTATGATAAAAAACACACTTTTTCAAAAAAAAAATTATGCACATTATAAGTGATAATACTAAAATTTAATTTTCTGACCCATATAAATTTTTTTATAATTTTTTTAATATTTTAAATGAAAATATAAAAATTAGTTAAAATTTTAAATTAAAATTTAGTCTAGTAAAATTAATTACCAAGGTTATGATTTAATTACCACGATAAAAGGGTTAATTATGGTAGAAGTTTAAAATAAAGGAAAAAGGGAAAAAATCACTAAATATTGTCCTTAAATAAATGTTATAAAGGATTCTAGAACAAAATACCATTTATAATACATTATTTTCTACCACATAATAATATTAATTTTTAATTGTGTCCATCCATTTTTGAAAACAAAATAGTATTTAAAAAAGAACCTTTTTTCTCCACTTATGAAAATAGGAACACATACACCACTTCATTTAATCCTTTTCCCTAGAATTTAGTCACTAATTTATTTAATTTTACCTCCCATATAACCCTATCCTATTTTATTGAGCCTTTGGGTCATTAATATTTCTAAAAAACCTTAAAATCAATGAGTTTTATATGAGAAGATCAATCTCTTCTATGTAAGTGTCTCACTTATTTTTTTTATGTTTTTCATCCATATTTTTATATTTTAACACCCTAAAAAAGAATTTATAATATATATAATTATATTTTATTACCATGTTTAATTGTTGTTATATTAGAGGAAAAAACTATTTATTCCTTCCCATCAACTTAGAGAAACAAAATAAGGACGATCATGCATTTGTGCGGGCTATTATCTCCAGTAAATGATGTCTTTCATTTTCTCCAACAAATCCATTTTCTGGTTATAAGGATAAAATTAAAAAATAAGTGTCACATATATAATATAATTTTAATTATTAAAAGTTAAATTATGATCTACCTTCATTCCCACTCATTTTTTGAAAATTAAAAATGTTAACCATGCATTGTGCGGACTACCGTCACCCTGAAGTAACATATCTCATTTTTTATCTTTTTTTTGTTAATTAATAAAATATATAAAAATATGATTAAACAAAAAAAATATATATAAATAATAACATCATTATTCTATAATAATAATATTATACCAAAAATGAACATCATTTTTAACCATAATTATCCATTAATTATTGTCAATTCAAGTTTGGGATTTTTTAACAACATACATGAACAATGTTATAAAACAGTATCATGGATGACTCTAGGAACATAAATAATAATATTAGTATTGTTTAGTAATAAAATAATTTTTATTTTACTATTGTTAAAAGTTTATATAATGTATTTAACCTATTATTAAAATATCATCTTCAATCATTAAAATTACTAAAATAAGCTTACACCTATTCCATTATAAAATGAAATTACTATAATAATAAAAGAATGATATAAGAGATTAATAAATAAATATAAAATATAAATTGTAGTTTCTTGAATAATATATAAATTATTAACATTGTTTCAAATAATCGGTATTGAAATCTACATCATAAAGAAAGCACAAAACAATTAAAGTTATTAACACTCGATGTTAAAAATAGGATACAACAAACTAAGATATTCATAATAAATGATTATAAATGAGGTGTATAAAGAGAAATTTATTGGAGTAAGTTTATTAAATATAATAATAATATATTTATTTTATTTATAATAGGTTAGAGTGCATTTTAATATGTAGGAAACATGGTACGGGTTTTTTTTAACTCAATTTTTCTATAATGAGATAAGATGTGTACTCATCATTTGTTTCATTTTTGTGGTGTATATATTGGAAATATATTTATACTATCATTATTTTAACTAAATAAAAGGTATTTTAAAATTTTCTACACATTTTATCTTTCAATGGGGTTTTATTTAAAAGATAACAAATTTTTAAGGGGTTTTGTTAACTCAACGCCCTTTGTTAGAATATGATACATCTTCTTGAACTTTATTATTTATAAATTTGTTTACTACACTATAGGATTTTATTTTATTGTAGTTTATATTATTTTATAGTTGAAAATTTCCATTTAATTCATATATTTTACCTCAATAAATTTTATTTTTTAAAAGTTATACCACTATTAAGAATAATCTCCATCATACTTAATGATGATATCCCCTCCTTATCGATATTTTATTTTCCCACCAATATCCTCTTTCATTATTGTTAACCTAATTATTTATTATCTTATGTGACCTTCATATTTCCATTCTCATATTTTCTAAATGGCATTTCATTAGTCTTTTTTAAATGTGGTTGTTTTAAAATGTAATTTTTAATACAATAAAAAATAAATTTTTATTCCTTCATATTTTTTCTTTCGCTCCAAATTCTGTGGAAATACATATATTTGTTTCAAAAAAATGAAAAATTCATTTTCAATTACATTAAATTTATATTATTTTTTAAAAAAATTACTTCATTTTAACTTTTTCTGTATGGGTCATTTTAAAAAAGATATTCAATTTTATAATTTTTTTGTGAATATATATTTCAATGAAAATTATCATTTTATATGAAACATTAAAAAAAAATTTCATGGTTTCAAAATGAAATTTTTTCCCCTAATTTTATTAAATATTCATTTTCAAATTGTTTGAAAATATCACAGATATTTCTTATTTCCAAAGTGATTTTTTCTTAAATCTCTTAAAAAGTGATTTTAATCTATGTCAATATCCTTTGATATAACATATTCATGATCGAGGATATTCTTGAAATGATACCATATTCATTCATTATTTGGATGAATTACGAAATTTTATTTTCAATTTGAGGTGTGATATACCACCTCCTTTGTCTTACCTAACCATCCACCACGAATAGGAAAAATTTTTATTCTAATTATTTTCCTCTTTGAATACCATTTTACCATTTATTTTATTGAAGGGTTTTTAACTAGATTATATATAACAATTAATGGGGTAAATTATTGACTAAATCATATACACTTTTATATATACAATATAAATATTATATAATTCGTTAAATGGTATCTACATAGAAAGTTATTTAGTATAACTGGAAAAAATTCATATTACATGTGTTTACTATGTTTATTGACGGAACTATGAATTTTTCCTTATGTTATTCTATTTGAAAGGTATATGAAACCAATTTCCATTCAATGAGTTCTTTTTAATACAGTTGATATTATATGTAGCACATATGTATGGATTATGACACATGGGGTCCTATATCACCCTCCAATGAATTGGTTGTGTCATCCTGGACTTGGTTCACTCATATGTAACCATACTCGAGGAGCTACATAGACTCAATCATGTATCCTCGTATGCTAGATAATGATGACTAGTTTTGATGGTCAATGATGTTATAGTGGGGAGACTATAACCTCATTATTAGAGTGAGACACAATAGTGAGATAATAACCAATTGATGAAAATAATAAAACAATGAATGTAATAAACTGACCAGAGGATAAATCACATGCATAAACAATAAATAAATTCAGATATCAAAATGATATTGTATTGGTTTTAGAGAATTTGGAGAAGGCATACAACTGTAAATGCTATAGAAAAGTATACAAAAGACAAAAAAAAATATATGATAATTCAAATAATTAGATCGGTCCTTTTCTCCAACACTCAATTCTAAAATAGTAAACAAGCATCCATAGGTGGGCATGTGATGAACCAGCACGATTCAACCTAACATGCCACCCAATATAGTGCTTTATATGGCCTTAATAATGCGCCATCTTATGCTAGAGGCTTCCGACTCAAAGAAAGGGTTTAATGGATTTAGTGTGGAGATTATACCATTTGATTATAGTGTAATATCTACATAAAATAACTGAAATCTTACACATGGATAAACACCAAATTTCACATAATAAATAAAATAAAATAGAAGCATGCTATTATAAATAAAATATGGTATACAGTTATACATACTGAAAACATGAAAAATAGGCAACATCTAATCATACACTTGGATAACTACATATATAAAATAAAAAAACTAAAAATAAACACATTAGTCTATACTACCAACACTTATCCAAATAAAATACCGAGTCTCTACAATGTAGGAGCTGCACCATCCCAATCATGAGACTCTACATGAGTGACTCTACTCAATCAAGAAACCCTGTAACTTGACCCCATCCATTATGAATCCTATGATATAGGATAAAATTAAACATCAGATCTGCAAGAACACAACACTTCATGTATAGAAGGTGACCAATAAAACATATTTCTCCACCCCCACTGGTAAACCTACAATATGATGTCAAAAAATTTCATGAACCAATGATATACCCAGCCTACTCTAAGACTAATAACAACTAAAATATAATACATAAAAATATATTAAATGTGTAGAATAAAAAAATAATTAATCCAAACATTGGTTCTAGAATGGATCATGAGGTAAATCTACCCCAACTCTGGCCCAAGACAAATGATTTACATCACATAACTCACCCAACCATATGACATCGAGTGAATTAACTAGATCTACAATGGATCTCCAATATTTATAAAGGATAAGGAAAAAATGGAGAACATTGGGGTGTAACCATTGTAATTCACACAAAAATATAATCTACTATGAACTAAGACTATAATAACATGATATTAACTTGTTACTAGAATATATAGACATATAAAACTAGAGAACTTGTCTGTCACTTAAGTCCTTTAAAATTAATTGGGAACCATCTAGATACCAAACAATAGGTCTAATCCATATTTAAAACCAAGAGCGAAACATCTACGAGGATGGTAGTTCCACAATATCCATGGTGGAAAAACACACATTGTTAGTGTCTTGAAACCTCATGATCCCAAAGACATTATAGCTTGGGAGAATAATCAACTAGTAGGGGTTACACTAATCTATATCACCCATTATATCCCTAATATCCTCTAACCACAACAAAAGAATAGGGTATATAACCATATAAAAAATTATGGGTATCCTCCTCAATCTGGAGTCTTGAGTAGAAACTACCTCAAACATCAAGGCCAAAGGCCAAATGAATATGGGATGATCCAAATATTGAACCCATGTTCTAAAAATATGAACTAGAAGTGTTGATAAACTATCATCTAGAAAATAATGAGTGCTACTATAGTTCCATAGATATTAGTATATAGAAAACAATGACTGCAATCTCTCTATGACTATCCTAACAGAAAAACAAAAAATTTGGTCTCCAATAGACCCTAGGGTCATAAAACACGGTGAATTGCAACTACAGATTTCCATGATATAGACAAGATATTTATCCATGCATGTCAAAAAGTCTTTAAATAGACAAAATCCATATTATGAGAATTAAACCCCATAACGGGTTCCACAAGCTCATCCAAAACATAAAAAATTCAGAGTAGAAACATCGCAAATGGACCTTAGTGTCATCTAAATGATCGCCAATCAATAAAATTCCCAAATAGAAATATAAAAGCACAAGTGATTATATGAGGTAGTTCCCAATATACCTCATAACCATTTGATAATAAGAACTCTAGAAGGGATCCATACAAAAACTAAAACCTTGAGGAAAATTTCACACAAGAAAACATGATAAAAAATTTCCAAAAATCCAACCATCCATGGGTAAAAACTCTCCCACATAAGAATAAAATATATTCCCTCAGACTCATCTCAGAATCTCAATAAAATCTAGATATAACTTCCATCCCACAATGGAAACCTATCGTAAAGTCTCGAACAACTATTTTACTCAAAACCGGGAGCTAAAACTCAACTATTGTAACCTCAAGAAACTAGTCCAGATATGAAGGGATGGACTGTGATATCCTCTAATATACTATTGTTACTGCCTTTTAGATTTTTTCAAAAATAAATTCTAACAAAATTATTTAGCACACATAAGATAATCCAAAAAATAAGATCAAAACCAATACTAGTGAAAAATAGCTCACAAAGAGACCTACTATTGTATTTTGAAACTATAGCTCAATGAAATACTCCTACTAAACTCACTCATTCCAAAACACCATCCAAAAGTCCTCTAAAAGCTAAAATCATTCCACTATAATGATATATATGAAACAATAATTATAATTTAATCCTCACAAGTTCAATTCTTAATCCATTGTGAATAATGTAAATAAAAACCATTTAAGGAAAATTTCATGATTTTTACTTTGGGTACATGATGTGTAACCCCAAAGGTCATCTTGGCCATGTACTCTTGGCCACTCAATAACTCTAACATCAGACTACATTATATGTACCACCCTGTACATGGAGTGTAACCTGGATGGTATTCATAGTAGTTTTCATAGCCATGTACCCACCCACAGTGTCTCGATAAGCATTGTATATGACCACCAGTTGTGTACTTCACATAGGATCTTACAGTGTAACCTACACAACCATATCCCCCTAAAAAACCATGAGTTACCACTACATAGTGTGTATCAATAGAGCATAAAATATATTCCCCAAAACCAATATTCTATAATTATTAAGAACTAAATACATGCATTCTTTAAACCACATGGTGTTCACATGAGTTTTCTTCAAATAAACCCCCTAAAACTATTATAGACCCTTGTTTCTCCTTGATTAAGCCTAGATATACCCCATGGTCTCGCAAACAACCAATTATAGTCTTTAAAAAATAAAAAAAAAATCTTTTAGGATTTAATATAAAAATTAAAAACATGCCTATCTTCAGGTAGAAACCACCAATGCTTCATATTAAATTCATGCCATGCACCCACTGAGCCTTGATAAACCACCAAACGAACTCCTCGTGTGGTGCATCCTCCTCCCTGTCCCTATTTTATCCATATACCCCTCTCGATAGATGAAATGAAGTGGTATAATTCAAAAAATTATATGTAGCAGTCTAATGGATAATAAAAAATGAAAAACATAAAAAACAAGTAGAACTAAGAAAAAGAAAAATAAAACAAAAGAGGCTTGGGCCTGGGCCCATTTTCGATGAAGTGTTTATTCCATTCCTATAAAAACCCCCATTCAAAACCAAAATACAGTGAAAAAATATCAAATATAATGCTTAAATTTATATGATAACACGAAATGAACTTGAACTAATAAATTAATATTTAATTAATTTATTATTATGTATTCCCTAAAAATTTAAATGTATTGTATTTACCCCAATATCCTACTATAGGGTAAACAAACAATTATAAGAACAAAATATGGGCTAGAAAAATTATTGTAGATCATATCATATAATAATTTACTATTTACAACTAAAAAACTTCCAAGAAAAAAGGTTCAAATTCTTATTGATCTTTATAACGAGTGAAAATGAAAGGCATCAAAAAATCCCCACCAAAAAATTATTCTTACCCCCAAGAAGCCTTGGTGGCCAACCACCAGCCATTTGTCACTCCATGAATTGGTGAAACTGGCGCTATCTCGACCATCCAATAACAAGTATTAAAATGTCCAAAACTCTATTCCAACACGAGAGACATTCAAAAATGACCTATTTGATTATCCTCAATATAAGATTATCCTTATTACCTCACCACTCCCAAAAAACTACATTTCCCACACTACATATGTAAATACCTTCAAAGTCTCATTGTCTTGAGAATACAATGAGTCATTAATAGGACATAAGAAACATAACATAGGTCCCAGAGGCTGGAAATAAATGTATAAGGGTTTAAAAGTAAGTGGGGAAAGATTTACCATTTAATGACTAAAACCAATAACCCAATAGACTAACAGAAAACTGCTCACTACATGATGAATGAAATAAACTAAATTGTTTTGATCATTCTCTTTATAATAACAAACTGAAGTACGCTAAAGTGGAAGACAATCCAACATCAAAGTAAACAACATAAAGACCACTAATAAACTCCAAGATGAAAAAAGACTCTATACTCCACAATCATTATTCTCCAACATCACCAAGTAGTCCAAAGTATCACGACATTGTACCAAATAAGTGTGACACTTTTCCTCTTCCAAAGTCCAGAAAGGTAGCATCTAAAAAAACCCAAAGTGCCAATGTAGGGGTGATTATATAACAAAATATGTTTTCCCAATGACTTCCCTACTCACACAACATGGATAGAACAACTAGAACATTATATAAAACATTTTTTATAAACAAATTTCCAAAACAGTTTATAACCAAATATAAACAAGTTCTAAAACCAATTATAACCAAGTGCAAACAATGGTAAATGAAAAAAATTTCCAAAAATTTATTTTCTATAAAATAACTAATCAAAGAATAAAATAAATTATTATCATAATTTTGGAATACTCATTCCATAGTTCACAACACACCCATACATGCATGCTTTGTTTGACAATTCCATACTCATGGGCGGTCTCTTGTCCAATTACCTTGAGTCTCAATTAAAAAACACCCCCAAGACAGGGACACACACCTTGTACCCCAATGATACAGATACATTATTCAAGGTCACTTCAAACATGAACTCTCACAAAACCCAATGTATTCCAAAACTATTCTAAATAACCATTTCAACCCATTTTAATAAAACTGTACTTTTATTGAAAACCAATGAATTAACCAATTTCAATAAAACCATTTCATTTCAATAAAACAACCCATTTTTATTTAAAATGTATAATAAAATCCATGTTCCATAATTACATAAAATCCTCATTTTTAAATCGATATTTTTAAACCAAGAACAAAAGCAATTTATTCAAAATAGGCAATTTTTTAGATTTCGACAATTTACCAAACCATCATTAAAGACAGTTTCCAAAAATTCCTAACAAGAAAATTAACAAACATTTAATCAAAGGGAAATCAATTGGAAAGCATCCCCATCATTTCTACTAATTGGAGTCGAGAGAGAAGACACCAACTTGAAAGGGTTTTATGAAACATGACATGGATGGAGAACGCTTATGAAAATTGGGTCGATTCTTCACAGAACCTCCTTAGATCTATTATCTATTAAATATCAATACCAAATGTAAACTTATTTGGCATCTACACTCATTGATCAACCCATAATGGGTGTATATATGAGAAACCAAGAGGAGAGGAGAAGTAGATCTAAGTAGATATAAGAAACCGATCAAGAACGGTGAAGAACGATCACATACCTCAAGAATATGGCATCAAATCACCAAGGGAAGCCTTATGATTGCCACCAGAACAATGGAAGAAACCTCTTAGACCCTTGGAGAAAAAAATCCCAAGTTAAATCTAATTTTGGTAAAAAAAAATTGAGTTATAGAAAAAAAGTGTGAGGTCCTATTTTAAGGATCTAGATTTGAGTCAGCGCATGGTTTGGCTGCACGGTTAGGAAAATCATCCACTAACCGTGAGGAAGCCACTAACTAGATGACCTCCCCTTACATGATATCCTCAAAGGAATTCTGCATGGTTTGGACAAATCGGGTGCCTACAGTGTGGCCATTTTTCCCCCAAAACACTTCAAAGTCCTATAACCTCACCCAAACTCAACCCTTACAGTTTATAAACATAAAAATATTAATTAAGGTTTACATACTAGAAACTGGGCATACTAAATTCTCCCCACCATTGGTCATTACATCCCCATAAAGTAGAAAACATTCGTTTCCCTGAAAGAGTTCTAACCACTACTCTTTCATTTCCTTCTCACATTCCTAAGTTTCTTCCTAAATCTAACCATGCTACAATAAAACCCATACCGGACCAATGATTTTTCCTTGCAATACATTCTCTTGCCTATCCACAATCCATACTGGGATATGTAGAAATGAAGAATCTGGCTCTAGGTCAATGTGATCCCATCTGGTCACATGGTCAGTATCAGGCTGATACTTTTTCTACTGAGATACATGGAACACATTATGCACCAAATTGAACCATGGTGGTAATTCCAACTAGTATTCCATATATTTTACCCATTTTAGTATCTCAAAAGGGCCAATGTTTATAAGAGATAACTTGACCTGCTTCCTGAAACGATGATGGACAAGTCTTGGAGGGATCCTCAAGAACACATTATCACTCACGAAAAATGACAACGATTTTCAATGGTGATCTGCATATGCTTTTTGAAGACTTTGAGCAATATCCATTCTCTTTATAATCAATTGGATCTTCTCTGTTGTTTCTTGGACATGTCTCTACCCAACTAGTGAATTATCACCTGTTTCCACCCAACATAGTGGAGAACGAAAAGGACTCCCATACAATGCTTCAAATAGAACCATATGTATTGACTCCTAATAGCTGTTATTGTTTGAGAACTCTACCAAGGGTATATTATCTTCCCTTGAGCCACTAAAATCCATTACACAAGACCACAACATGTCTTCTAATGTCGGTATCGTCTTTTTATAATAACCTTCTATCTGAGGATGATATGTTCTGCTCATATTCAACTAATTCCCAAAGGCTTTTTGTATGAATTTCCAAAAATGAGACATGATCCTCAAATATCTAAGACAATTAAAACTGGTACACCATGTCTCTTTACCACTTCATGGATGTATATTTTGGATAGATCCTCAACTTTATGAGTTTCATGAATTGAAATGAAATGGGTCGACTTTGTTAGATGATCCACTATCACCCATATTACATCGTGTTTTCGAATCATTCTTGGAAGACATGTAACAAAATATAACTTTATATGCTCTAATTTTTACAATGGAATAGGTAAAAACCGAAACATACCATACTAGTCTCTCATTCACTGCCTTAACTTGTTGAAATGTAAATCACTTATAAACAAACTCAACCACCATCATTTTCATGCCTCTCCACCAAAAATGTTCCTTAGATGCCTTATACAACTTCTGTGTGCCTAGATGTAGGTCCTATCTTGAATGGTGGTAAGTAGGAAGGAGTTGTTCCTTACAAGCCAAAGGTACAACCATCTGATCTCTGAAACACCAAAATGAACTTCCATAACATTTACATCCCTCAATGGTCTCCCTAAAATTGAGTTTTGAACTTACAACCAAACATTATGCATCAGATGTTTGTGCCTCTTTGACCATATTTTCCAAATCAAGAAAACACATAGCCGAAACAAATCGCACAAAATAACCTCAGTATTCACATTCCACATGTATGTCAGCTAGGATCGACATCATCATCCATTAATCTAAAGACTTTTTTTCCAACTGAGCATATGAATTTCTACTCAATGCATCTTCCATATAATTCCCTTTTACAAGTGTATACATAGATTCAAGGTCATACACTTGGAGATACTCCATCCATCTCCTTTGCCCCAGATTGAAATCTCATTGTGAGAAAATGTGTTTCAGGATTTCGTGGTCCATGAATTGTAAAGACCCATAAAATTCAAGGAAATTTTTTTCTTAATTTTCTTTGGGATTATACAAGAATGCAGTTTCAGACGAAACTTGATTCTGAGGCCCGGTGTGCTCGGAATTTCTATCCGAAGTTTAGCTCGGGTACGTTCAGTGAACGAACGAGCGGGAATTCCAATCTTTTGAACTGGTGCTCGGAATCGAATTCTGAGGGCACCGATAGAACTGTAGCGCCGGTAATTGCTTAGGAACTCCTATTCCGGAGTTGCGTTTTCATGAGAGTTGATGATAAAAATTGTGGAAGTTTATTTTATAATTATTCTACATTTTTTATTTTTACTCTTAGTGTATAATCCTTGGAATGGAAGTTGGGTAACTACCCAACCTCCCTTGGGAGGTTATGAGGGTGGCGGGGCCCACACAAACCCCACCCCTTCAAATCCTCTAAACCCCCCCCTCAACTCCCATTTAATTTTTGATAACATAAGATTATTAACTTGTGGATTTAATGTGGTGAGTTAAATGTAAGTTTTTGAAATTCAAACTCTTGAATTTCAAAATCCGTGTTGTGTTAATAAAATAAGTTGAGAACTTATTTTATTTGGGTTGGTGTTTAGTTATTTTAGAGCTTTTGGAGAAAAATCTAAGGAAGTCTTGAATTCTTCATTCCCTTTGATGAAGAACGCGAAGAACGAATGATCTTTGACGTGGAGCGCCGAGCCCTCGGAGACTGTCTTCTGCGACACAGACCCACGACGTGACGTCTTCTTCCACGACGTTCTTCTTCTGCGATGTCTCTTCTGCGATGGTTTTCCACGACGAAATCTCCGTCAACGTCTTTGAATCCTCTCTTAGCGACACCGACGTTCGTCATCTCTTTTATCAATGTAGGGGATTTAATTTATTGAATTATTTCCGTTCATGATTCTAGTTTGTCATTCTTCGTGGATATACGACTAAATGTTATTTTTTAACGAGAGGGGGCCGGACCGCACAAACAAGGCCGACCCTCCTCTTAATCCCTGTTCAATACTTTGTGGTTTGGATGGAATGGCGTGGTGTCGTCGCACCACGCGGGAATCACACGACAAGTAATACGCGACGCCGTCGCGCCACACCGTGAAGATGAACAAGGACGCGACGCCGTCGCGCCACGTCAAAGAAAACTGAAGACGCTGAGGCCGGAGCAGGGCCGCGGTGGTGGGGTGCAGTGCTGTCACACCGCGCCAGACGAACCAAGCCGCGGCCGGTTTCGGGCCGCAGCGAAGGAGGGTTACCGGCGGCCGGTTCCGGGCCGCCGGTGTCGGCGAGGGAGGAAGGACCGACCGTCGCCGGTCCTTGTCGGCAGAACCGGCCAGCCGGTGCAGGCCGGCCAGACAAAGGGGGGCCGGGGAAATTAATTCCCCCGACCGGCTTTACAAAACGGACCCCTTAATTTGGGGGCCTCGGTTACACTAGGGGGGCAGGCGCACCCCCCCTTTCGCCAACGTCTTGGCCAAAGGCCGAGCTGGCTAGCGCGCTGGCGCGCTATGCCTAGGCTAGGCCGCGCTGGCTGGGCCTGGCCGACCCGAACCCGGGGTAGGTCGACCCGGTTCGTGCCGACCGGGGGGTCTCGGGCCGGGTCGGTCCGGGCCCGAAACCCCCTTTTTCGGACCGTCTTCGGTCATTTTCCCATAACCTGGGTTACGGACCTCCATTCAACGCACCGTCAGTTGTAATGAAATCCTTGAATTGAGACGGTCGTTTCGGTATATTGCACTCAGTGTTTCTAAATACTTTGAGTTCGGCCGGGTTGGTTCGTACACGAAACCAACCGGGCCCTCGGAGCGGAAACGCTCATATCTTAAGCTCCGGACGTCCGAATGATGTGCCATCAACTTTTTTGGTTTCCTCTTAGTGAGAAGGATCATTTGTCTTACTCCGACCAAGGATTGGACGCAGGTGGAGTATGGTCGGGTTGGTTTTGCCTTAAAAACCAACCGGGCCCCTGGGACGAAAAAGCCAATAACTCTCAGACCGGGCGTCCGATTGACGCGCCATCTGCGACGTTGAGTTCCTGTTGACGATACAGAACTTTTGAATACATCAACTCTGGACTATGTGTCAGTTGACGTATCAGCCTCTTGGGTCATGGAGTGGACCCTCCCGAATGAGCTTGCTATGTGCGGGAACCCTAGTGCTGGTAGCGACTGCTACTGTGACTGCGACGACGACTGTGCAGAGATCCTCAGTGGATTCGATGACGACGACTACAAAACTCAGTGATCCTATGTGGATCAGTGATATCGATCCTGTGTGGGTCTAATCCTGTGTGGGTCAGTGCTCAGCGGTTCTGTGTGAGCCAGCGCCTACAGATCCTGTGTGAGTCCGATCCTGTGTGGGTCATTGTGGGGGTTAATACATATCGATCCTTTGTGGGTCCGATGACTTAGATAGATCAGTGATCATCTCTATCGTCTTTCGAAGAAGTATACCTGTGTGAGATGAATCCTCTTTGCTTTCCTATGTGGATTGTGTTGTGCTATCCTGTGTGGATTACATTTTTCTTTCCTGTGTGGAATACGTATGCTTTCCTGTGTGGACTGGGATGTACTTGGGATCAGAGGTTGGAGCGTATTGGAATTGATGACATAGGTATATGTATGGGAATATACCAACGCAGTGTTGTTT
The DNA here is from genome assembly GCA_963277665.1 of Viscum album. Taxonomy (NCBI): domain Eukaryota; kingdom Viridiplantae; phylum Streptophyta; class Magnoliopsida; order Santalales; family Viscaceae; genus Viscum; species Viscum album. The sequence goes on along the minus strand of OY728136.1, from coordinate 1,957,142,153 downwards.
GTTACTTCGTGATTATATTATTCCTTTGGGGTTTATACTTTGTAGATTTTGGGAGACCTTCGGGGGTCTCGGGGTCCCTACTGAGTAGATTATACTCACCCCTACACGGGCTATGCCCGCACTACGTTGTGTTGGTTGCCGACGACAGACAGCGCTGATTGTGGTGGAGTCTTGCAGAGTAGGACGGTACCTGGAGGTGGATCACTGGGCGAGACGTACTCCGAGCGGTAGGCTGGACCCGAGGAGAAGTGGAGGATTTCTGTACCCACCCTTCAGGTGGAATTCCCAGTGGACAGCTCGTCTTTGCGGCTTTACCTTTCAGTTGATGTTTTCCCTTTCGAGTTGTACTTTACATTCAGTTTGTGTTTGTATACTGGCCCACTTACTTTCTGCACTTACTATTGTACTCTGTTTTTACTTAGTGTTTACTTCTACTGCTTCTTTACTCTGTGGTGTTTGTTTACTTTCAAAGGCAATGCCTTCCCTTTTACCGGGATTTATGTCTTGGTGCTAGTCGCCAGCCCCTGGCCTATGGAAGGCGGGCATGGGGTAGTCACGACACGGGTCCCGAGGATGGGTCATGACATGAACATAGTAAATTTCTTATGAAAGTGAAACAATATACATGTTTTCAAAGCATTGATAACTACATATAACTCCAAATCATGTGACAGACAATTCTCCTATTGCACACTCAACTACAATGAACCATAAGTAACCACCTTGTCTTCTTGCTTGAGAACACATCCCAACCCTGATCCTGAAGTATAATTGTAACAACCCAATTTTTTTCAATGAAAATTTCCCTTATTATATTTATGTCATAAAAACAATAATAATGAACTACTAAGTTATATGTGACCTTTAAACATAAGTTTTTTCACTCCTATGTTTGGAATTTTGAAAATCCGACATACACGGTTGTGTTCAAGATGATTTTTGGAGTCTAATGAAACAAAAATAATTTTTGGTGAATAGTGACCTACCCTTAGGGATAGTAGTATGACCCTTATGAATATTAAATCATCCAATATAAGAGTAACATTACCTATAGATAATTAAAAAAAATTTAGTCATCTTAGAAAGTGACAATTCGACCTTAGTAAACGTTTTGATATTTTGTAAGTCATAAATAAATAATTATAATTAATTAATTAATTTAAAATAATATTTATTTCCCTAATATGTATTCATAAATTATTGAATAAATGTCTTATAGGTTTTAGATAATTTTATAAGACCTTACGTAATTTTTGAAAGCACTATAAAATCAGTTTTAATCTTAAAAACTGTTTTCTTAAGTAAATTATGATTTTAATTAAATATTTAGTTAATAATATATAGAAAATTATTTTTGAAAAATGTACTTCATTTTTTGATTCTACACATTGAAAAATGGTTGGGGTAATTTTTTGCGATTTTTCTGAGATACTTGAATTTTTGATGAATAGTGAAATACCGTAATTTACAAAATAAGGTAAATAAGCTAATTATAGGGTCATGTGTGATGTAATATAGATTTAAGCCCACATGGTTCGGGATTACATTATAAAATTACTATTCTTGGTCTTTCAAGACTCACTATTCCTTATCTTAGGAGAAATTAATAAACTAATGAATTTTATATCAAGGAAACACCTCTCCCCTCCACTATAAAAGCCACCATTCACAACTTCTTTTCCTCACACCTCTCAACCTCCAAGCCTTCACTAAACTCTGACCAAACACCTTCCCTATCCCCTCCCCCACTTCCATGAGCTTCTGGTCTCATAAAAAGACCAATCTTAGGCCCTTAAAGAGGTTCTCAAAAGAAGGATTCAAGAGGTAATTTCTCTCCCTCTTCTCCTTTAAATTCCTTTCAAGTTCAAGTTCATTTCTTGATCTCTCTCCACCTATCTTCATCCAAATTGTACTGTAACTCAAGTATTATACACATACTGTAATTTTATTATTCTAATGGTATTTTATATCATCCAACCCACTTTCCCCATTCCATTTATTTTATTAAAGAGAACGTTGTTCGCGAGGTGTTAATTTAACACCTTTAAGAACGACATAGTTTCTTATTCCATCTCTACCTTCATATCTTGTCATGAAACCATTTTTATGGAGGAACAAGAATATGTTATACGTATTTTATTCTATTTAAAGTTCTGGAAATAACCTGTGGCCATATTACTAAGTGATATGTTAAAGCAAGTCCGTTGTGATCCAAAAACCGCCCAAATATACCCAAATAACCATAATTAAATTCTTATCTAATGATTCTTCCACATGGATCTAATATAATTAATTATAAAATAATTAAATCTCCTTTAATATCACTAATAACATGTAATATTATTTCTGGGTGTTTACCCATCATCTACCCGAACTTCAATTTAAGAATAAAAGTGAACCACCCAAGAAAAACCATAAAAACGAACATCCCCGGACAATGTTTTTTAAACTCTATATATCATCCAAAAGAAGATAATATAAAATAATGAAACCAGAATGAACCCTTTTAATGTACACATGGTTCTGGATTTCTAATTAATGAATATAATGTCATTATACAGAACATTAGAGATAAGGAAGCATTCGGGTACAAGGTAAGGGGAAATCTCGAACCCAATTTTCTTCCTTCGGGTTCTCCCTCATTCACTCCATTTTTGATATGGTTACTCCTAAAATATCATTTTTTCATCATTTAAATTACTTTTCTGGGATATACATGTTTGTCACTGATTTTTATGTCCAAAAAAATGTTTTCCAAAAGAACTCTTCTTTTAAGGACACCCCTTTTACTTCTCACTCAAAGTGAACGGTTCTTGTAACATGTATGTTATTACCTCTTTCTTTTGGGAACCCAAATATTATGAATATGTTATTATGATATGAAACACATTCATTTTTATGGGTTCATTATGTTAATTTATGTTATATGTTCATTGTGTCAAGCATGATAAATGATAATTTTATGATGTGACGGGTGCACCCGAAATTATATAGAGCAATATGAATGTTTAAATGTGACCGGTGCGCCCGGAATTATACAACGCTCCAATGCATTGGGTAAAGTGATGAATCTCATGAGTAAATGTGAAATGATGTGTGAAAAAGATTCTAGCTTGGTTCACAAGTATGTTTGGTAGTTAACCACTAAGACATGATGTTTCATTTTTATGCATTTCCACATTTCAAGTCTTTTATTTATACTCATCTCATGTTCATGATCATTTGCCTATGTCATGATTATGATCACCCCATGCTATATTTCTCTTATATAACCTCTTACTAGGCTTCTATATCACCCCTTTTTATGTATATCCTCATGTGGCTACATGTACTAAGGAGAGGACAAGTGCCACTAAGAAACTAGTGAAGAAGAAATTAAATAAATGTTTATTGTTGATGTTGTATTTTTTATGTGTGTTCATAGTTTTCCCAAGACACTAAACCTTTGGATCCTCTATGTGTAATAATATTATGTTATTTATCTTTGAAATGTGTAATAGTAATGTAAGAAAAGCTTGGGTTGCTATAATAATTGTACACCACATACCCCTATCAATATTTTGGAAAAATCAAGATAGGTGACAATGTAAGATAAAATTTTAGTTCCTGGAAAGACTTCTGGAATTCCTATATCCATTGAAAATGAGAATTATTATTTTTGAGAACTACCATTGGTGAAGCTAGTCATGATAAATCATGCACAAAGCATCGGTAGTACCCAATTAGGCCAAGAAAACATCGTATATAGAAGACATTATTCAGTGGTTTCCATGAGAAAAAATATTTTATCTTTTCAGGATCAACAAAAACTCCTTGCTCAGAAATGACATGGCCAAGAAAATGTACTTCCTTTTTCCAAAAATCACACTTTGATAATTTGGTATACAAAAGGTGATCACAAAATATTTGTAACAATGTTTCCAGGTGTTCCTCATGGTACACCCTTGTATTTGAATACAGCAAGATGTCGTCGACAAACACTATAACAAAATAGTCTATATATCATGGAAATATCTGATTCATCTAAGACATTAAGACTGCTAGTAAAATTGTTTGACCGAAAGACATGAATACTTATTCATAGTGTACATATCTTCTTTTAAAAGCTTTCTTTGGAATATCTGCCTTCCAAACTCGCAATTAGTTATATCCTGATCACAAGTCAATTTTAGAGAACCACCTAGCACCTCTTTAATGATCGAATATATCATCAATGCATGGAAGTTGGAATCTATTCTTTATCGTATGTTGGTTAAGCTTATGATAATAAACAAACACCGGAAGAGTTCAATCATCATTTATCACAAAAACTATTGGCGCTACCCACCGAGACGTACTTGGACAAATAAAACCCTTTCTTTCCAGCACCTCTAAATACACTTTCAATTCTTGTAAATCTGTTAGTGCCATCCAATAAGATGAAAGTGAAATAGGACGGGTCCCCAGAAAGAGATCAATCATAAACTAAACGTCCCTTAGAGGTGGTAACCCTAAGAATGTTTTTGGAACATGATCTATAAATGCATCCACAACTACTGGAAAACTAATTTCCTTGATCTATTCCATTGATGCCAAATTCATTTCCACCAACTGGTAGGAGATCATTCCCACTGTCGGTGCCAACAACCTCTTTTCACCTTTCTTTACTATCCTCTCTCCTCTAAAGATAGGTTCGATTCCATCCTCAGTCATGAAACTAATTTTTTTCCTATAATAGTTAATGTGAGCCTTGAACATTGTCAACAAATTCATACCCATGATTACATCATAGACATCCATGTCCAACATCGAGAATTACCATTTCATCTCAACACCATCAACTGTTATAGAAAATGCTCTACACATAAAGGCTTTACATTCTCCTTAATTGAGAATAGTTTGTAGTTTTAAAACAAAAGGAATAAATTCAAACATTAAAAATATCAAATCAACAACACGAGAAGAAATGAAGGAATGAGATCCACCATTATCGAAGAGCACTTGCACCAAGATAAAATTTAAAAGAATTATACCTGTCAACATAGATGGTCTAGCTTATTTATAGACAATCAACTTCTAATCTCCATAAAATTTCTTCATAATTGCATTGTTATCCTTATTAACTTGTTGAGATTTCCCTGGATGAGGATTCATGGTATTTCTAGAATCGCCATGGCTAGCTATGTTCTTCTGAAGAGACTTATTTTGATGTCCCCGCCCTGTCGATGCATACGATGCTTGCGATACCTGAGAAGTGTCTCGAGAACCTAACCTTGGGACACTACAACAATGGTGCTAAAGATGCCCCATCTGTTTTCAGTTATTACATTCTCAAGGTTGAGCCATATAATCTCGCTTTATGTGGTTAAACGAACCACATTGAAAACAATGGGATTTTCTCTTTGGTCATGGAGGAATGTTCACTAATCCAGTCATCGGATTCTAATTTCCACTTCCACCTTAGAAATAGGTGTCCCTTTTCCACTTGATTCCAGTGTTTGAGTTCTCACAATTTCCTATAGGTATCATCATACCTCCTCCCAGAGATTCGGAGATGTCACTTTCATCCAAAGTTGATCTCTTCACCATCCCTGTATTACCAATAAAATAGAGTAATACAATCTTCAATCCAATCTCATGTATTTTCTCCGATTCAAAGATGTGTGCCTTCAAGGATGAACCTACTATAACTTCTGGTGAAAAGAGCACTATATTAATGAATTTAGCCTCAAATTCTATGACAGAGAGATTATCTCGCTTTAGGCTAAAGAAGTCTATCATTTTCTAGATTATGAACATATGAGGATAGAAGTTTCGGATGAAAAATTCCTCAAAATCCCCCCATGTAATGACTCCATCCAATTTAGCTTCCACCGCTAAATCCCACCACTAGCATGCAAGATCCCCAAGAATATAAGTCACTAGCTTGACATTGAGCTCAGATGGTGTGATTATGAAATCTAAGATATGATTCATCCTTCTTAGCCACATATCTACCTTTTCAGGTTCTAAATCATCACTAAAGATGGGTGGATTATTCTTCATGAATTGGATGGTATGATCCACATGCCTTGGGTCATTCCTATGGTTCTTTATATCCACATCTTGAAAATCATGGAAAATACTCTAAACTAGAACTTGGTTCACCTGTGATTTAGGTACAATCACATTCTCCGTAGCATCCTTTGGTTGGTTTCTACGATTCCTACTAGGTTCCATTTTCTAAATGAACAACAAACACTATAAATCTCACTCTCTAGCATCTGATGTCTTATCATTTGAAATTCTATCACATCAACTATCACAACATTGTCTTCCAAAAACAACCTTTTTCCATGTTCACCTATTTTTGAAAACATTCAACATGCTTTCTGAAAATTAAACTATTTTTAAAATACCATGAACATTTCCTTTTCCAAAATCATTCATTTGAAAAAAAAATTGCATACTTTTTCAAAAATAAACACATTTTCACAACATGAATGTAACACCCCAGGTAAATAAAGAATATGTCATTTTTATATTTATCCATATTTGTGAATACAATATTAATTTTACTTTAAAGGGGACGCTATGCTCGATGGCGTACCCAATACGCAACAACGCGTTTTTTGGGAATCTTACGTTGCACTCTAATAATAAAATAATATTATTTTAAATGGTAGTTAACACCTAGCCGCTGTAATGGCGGGAATGAACAGAACTAACTAAAAATGATTATATATGTTTGTCAAATATTTTTACTCCTTACAATAAATGTTATAGGATTAAAAATGCAAATGAATCCAATTTTTAAGCATAAACATTCTAATATTCTTTAAAAGGTCAATTAACCGCCTTTCGATGGAGAACCTCTTTTAAATCCATTTTTTAACAATTTTATGTGTTGTATTTGAAAAAATAAGATTCTTCTTTAGAATTGGGACATCAAAATTTACTTTGTGTAAATTTTTGGTATTTTTCCGATAAAGTTCATTTTTTAATGAATAATGAAAAATGTTGTATTTTAATTCAAAACCTCTTTTTAATCTAATTTATTTATATGATTAGATTATTTTTTTAATTGGTTTTAAAGTTAAATTAGAATATATTTTTACCATTTAATACAATAGTGGTCGTTGGAATTAATTTCATCTTGAAATTGGACTTAAACTAGAGTCAATCTTCTGATACTTATTGTTTTTTTAAAAACACGCTATTTGTTTTGACAATGGGAATTAATTATTAAATTAATTAATGGAACCTATATGTTTTGAATTTTGTAAAACAGACTTCATTTTTGAATTCGTAATATCAAATATAGCTTAGGGTGAATTTTTGGTATTTTTCTGAAAAGCATCAATTTTTGATGAATAGTGAAACCACTAAGTGGTAGTTAAAGGAATTGATTTTTCGTTTAAATGAAACTTTACCACCTCTGTGTTTTGAATTTAAAAAATCTGACATACATGGTTGTCATTAAGAAGTAAAATTTGGTTCAATGGAATTAAAATAATTTTTTTGGTGAATAGTAACATTTAAGTTTTTAATCGCGATTAGAGGTAATTAGTGTTGTTTAAGGTAAAAATAATGTTTTAATAATATGAGATGAGCTTGAAACATGTCCTACCCTTATTGGATGTGTCATGGCCGACCAAGAAAATCCATGGGTCAACTTGGGGACCCCATGGAGCCACTTTTGATGGGAAATGACATAAATAACTTTTTATTTATTGTAAAAGTAAAAATGACACAAACATGAAATATTTCACTAAAACAATTTTTAAATGGGGTTATACAAGTCATATTTTTGACTATAAATATTAATTAGAAATAAAAAAAGATTTCCAACATCATTATATTTTTTTTATAATTTTTAGACATTAAATAAATTAAATTATTTATGACATCATGATGATGCAGCGATTACCTCATTAATAAAGAATTTAAATAAAATGAAAAGATAATTTTAAAACTATAACTTACACTTGTCAAAAACCTATTGGATGAGTATATTTAGAACCCTTACCACCTTATACTTGAAATAAATCAAAGTGGGACCTTTAAAATCCGAAACTCATTCGCAAATAAAGTAACATTTTGTAACTTTCCAAGAGTGCCCCTTCTCTCCTCTTATAAAAGGCCCCCACCTCTACCTATTTATCCACACAACGAAAGCCTTTGGCTCGGCCAACCCCTTCCTATTTTGTCTCTCCACATCCCTGTCTTACTCCTTGAAGCCCAACTTTGGGAATAAGTCTTCCCAAGGAATCCTTTGAGCTCAAACCAAAGGGAGTTACCCAATTTTAAGGTAATGTCTTCAATTGTGTTATTTTGTTTTATTTTGCTTCTCCAACCCCCTAAAATATTTTTATTTATTTCTTTTGTAACAAATAAAGTATCTTAAATATACTAGGATGTTTTTATAAGAACAATTCGAGCTACACTTACACACACCTACATCAAATGGTTAAAGAACATACTGTTTCTGTGGATGGCGAATTTCTGCCTCACGAAACGATGATTGTTCAACACTCATAGAACTCCTTAAAATGTGGACATTAAGATGTAACTATATTTATATATGATATATAATATGTTTATGTTTTACATAAGCTTATGTATTTTTCTTTTGTGGCATACATTTATGGTTTCCATTGTGGGTAAACACAATACTTTCATTTTAGGAAGTGCGGACTACCGCCCCCTCAAAGTGATTTGACTCGTTAATTCCATATGTGGGATGTATAAAGGATGTATTTAAAGTTATTATATATTATGTGTGTTACATATAAATGATGAATATAATTCTGGAATTAAAATATACATACCTCTCATTTAGTTTTAATTCCACTAATATGACATAGAAATGAAAGTAGCGTTCATGCGTACGTACGAATTACCGTCTCCATGAACGGTGCATTTCATTTATTACCTCTAAATGATTATGTAATATTTTAAATACATGCATATTATGGATATATATTATATATATGATATCCAAATCATGAATATCATTCTGTATATAATGAACCTTTGACCACACGAACAACTTGTAATTGTAAGAAGTCCACTTTTGTCTTAAGAACCAAATATCGACAAAACAAACATTATTAACCTAAAAGATTACATAATGTTTATAACATGGAAATAAGTGATATAAAAGGAATAATGATCATGAAAAATCTTCTTAATAAAGTGGAAATTAACTCATGTTTATTATTCAGGACGTTAAAGAACGATCGAGTCAAGTCGGACCTGAGGTAAGGGATCCTACTCCTTTTTTTTAAGTACACTCTTTTTTGTCATTCCTTTTAAGCTCATATTCCTTGTGATTGGGATGTTATTTTATATAAATATAACTGTAATGTTTATGTTCATATGATTATAGACCCTATTATCTCTCATAAATCAATTTTTTAAGTTTTGAGTGGCGCCGTTAGGCTGCCGAATTTTCATAAGGGATCCTACTCCTCTCTTTCTTTTTAAGTGCACTCTTTTATGTCATTCCTTTTAAGCTCATATTCCTTGTGATTGGGATGTTCTTTTAAAATAATATTACTGTAATTTTTATGTTCATATGATGATAGACCCTATTCTATCTCATCAATCCATTTTGGAAGTTTTGAGTGGCGCCGTTAGGCTGCCGAATTTTCGTAAGGGATCTGACCTCTCTCTTTCTTTTTATATACTCTCCTTTATGTCACTTCTGTTAAGCTCCTCTTTGTTATGATGGGGGATGTTCTTTTATATTACTCTTACTGTAAATTTTATTTTAATATGATGAGAGACCCTATTTGATCTCATCAATCCATTTTTGGAAGTTTTAAGTGGCACCGTTAGGCTGCCGAGTTTTCATAAGGGATTATTCATCTCACTTTTATTCCTGTGAGATTTATGCTACATTTACCACAATTTTCGTTGAGTGGTGTATGTACTGCCCATTATTTTACTCATTATGTGATATACCTTCATTTATAAGTATTTACATCAATGTTGTATTATCCTTCTTTCACGAGGTGTATGTTTTGAAAGATACCCATGTCGGTAAGGGAACCTTTCACCCTCCTCTTTTTAAAATACTTCTTTTGTTATGTCTTTTAATTCACATAATATTATTTTGGGATATGTTCTTATATATCCTTATTGATGTAAATTTTATGTCCAAGTGATGAGATGCCCTTTTTATCTCTCATCAACTCTTTTTCTGAATTTTGTAGTGATGCTATGAGGCTGTCAAATTTTTGCAAGGGAACTTCTTAACCCAATTTTGATTCTTTGAGATAAACTTGTACTACATGAATATGTCGTTCTATGAATATGTGTGAATAACCTATGATTTTTTACACTTAATATCCACTTATATTTTGTGTATTATTTTGTCACACATAATTATGTAATTGATTTATCCTTAATCCAAGGATACCGTCTTTGTAAGGGACTTCGTCTCAATCTCCTTTCATTGATGCATATTTTGTTTTATACACAACCTTCTTTTATACGGTGTATAAAACCCTTTGACTTTTATGTTTATTCAAAATGAATCTATTTTATACGAAGCATTTACTAAATGATAAAAGGGAATGTTTTTGTCGTACGTATGCGGCGACAACGACTTCTCCGCCGCCATGACCATTATTTGAGTTTCGACTTCCTCTACAAGCCATACCTTTTTTAAATGAAAAATAAATACCATTTTTTACTTTTCTTTTATTTTGGTATTGAAAATGGTTTTCATAATGTTTTTATTATATCAATGTGTTGTATTGATATCTTGTGATTGAAATGTGGAAATGTTATGTTTCCTTTATGCATGTTTTATGTGATACGATTATGTTATGGTTCTTGGGGATTGTTATGAAGAAGGGTGGTTCTGTGATAAACTAAGGGTGGGTGAGCCCGATATATCTCTTCAATGCATTGGGTAACATGAAGGAGTGAAATGTTAAGGTTTCTCCGAATAGATTTAGGGAATATATTGTGGTGGGTATTCCAAACGTAACCAAGAGGGTTACTCCCTACGTAAGAATGTTATGAATGCATCAAGTTACCTTTATGTCTTATGATTTCTATGATTTATTCATGATTTTATCAGGTATGTTAATGTTCTTATGTTTTATGGTTAAAGTATGATTTCATTCTTATGTATACATGTACTCATGTTTCCTTTCCATATTTTTATATCCCTTACTGAGCTTTTTATACTCATCCCAAGATTTTGAAATGTTTTTCACAGGTCAAGGGAATGGTACATGATATGATGATAGTATCAAGGAAGGAATCCATGTTTTATTTTAAATATGTTTCTGTTGATTGGAAAAATGAATACTATCTTTTATGTAACCACTTTGTTTAAATGTGGAATGTAATGCAAGTTTTATGATCTAATTCTCTAAAAATCTAAACCTGAAAAGATCCTCAATGTGTAATCTTATAATAACTCAAGATTAAGTAAGGTTTGAGGCTGGGCCTTATAGTTGGTATCATAGGGAGGTTTAGATAACTTTAGAGGTTAGGGTATTCTCTAAGCACAAGTGACATTACCATAATGGTTAGGATTTCAGAAAGAGTCCTAGTTTTAGATAAAGTGAATGAGTAAGTATATCTTAGTGTTTACCTTCCTCATTAGTACATGATGGTTTTGTTGATATACTCACAATGACATTTCTATTTTTAGTGAATGGATGGATCTAGCAGGCACCAAAGAGACAACAAGTTTGAAGGAAACTGTGGTGGTTCTCTGATTAAGATACTAGATAAAATGGGGGATTCAATGAGGAAACTCGTGGTTGTTCTAAACCAACAATCAAGGAGTCATGATCAACCACTTGAAGCTTGGTATGATCTGTAATGCATCATGTACTAGATGACCAATCTATGTGGAAGTTCAGGTAATAATTATAAAGGTAACCATTAGAGTTTATATAATCCTTACTTTTGAGGTAATTATGGGTTATTATATGTTATGATGGAAAATGAAAGGCATGAGATAAACTTGAGGTTAAAATTTGTTATGATCATTTTTGAAGATTTTATCTCGTTTTGGGGAATGTTTTAAGAATTATATAGTTTTGGAAAAAGGACAACACACAGACCGTGTGACAACCCGTCGCGTCGGACAAAGCTGCAGGAATCGAACCCACAACCAAAGTGCGACTGGTATTTATCACCTACCACTGGACTACGTGAAGTCCCTCTTTGACTAATTCTTTTTAGTTAGATGATTTTAGGAATCAAGAGTAATTTTATTTTGGGTTATCTATGGAAATGATTAATGTATCATCGAGGATATGTGATTTGGTTAATTACTTTTCAATATGAGAATTTAAGAGCAACTGATATTATTTGGAGATAAAAGTTAATTTGTACCTTGGAAGACTATGTGACTAAATCTTTCAAATATTTGGGTTTAAATATTATTTTGGTTTACTTTGAATAATTTTATGGACAAATTGTTTATCAAATGGTCCTTGTTGAACATTGGGTTTTGTTGGAAAAATTTTGGAGATTAAGAATAGATTTTCTTTTTATAAAGGGTTATCCTTTTCTGGATTATCTGATCTTGTACTAACATTTTTGGTTTTGGTTTTTGTTGAAGTCTAAAGACATTTATAGTATATAGTTCTGTTTTTTTGGGTTAGGTGATTCTCTAGAAGTTGATTATAGCTCTCTTAATGTAAACAAGTCATCCTAAATACTCATATTTTGGAGAAAATATGAGTTCGTGTAAGAAATCTAGTAAAATTTGAAATTCAACATGACAAGTAAGTATGCTTCCTTATGTTTTAGTTAAGCTCAAAAATAAATTCCTCAATGAAAAGTAACTGAAAAAAATGTTGTCCATTAACTTTTCCTACTGGGGAATCCAATACCATTTAACCCATCACAAGTTTGCGATTTTCTTATGGTTATCTTTCTCCTAGACATGTTTACTATGACTCTCCATCAGAACATGACACATTGTTTTCTCCTCCATATACATATTTTCATACTTGGAATCCTAGTGTGGGTTAACTCGGGTGACATTTTTACTTCTCTCCCATTCTTTTAAAGTGATTGTTTTACCGACTCTTGTTCCGATGTGGGACTTTCAAGGATGTTTCCGAGCCCAATTTTGAAATTGCGAGGAAGCAATTCCCAGAAGGGGGGAAGAATGTAATACCCCAGGTAAATAAAGAATATAACATTTTTATATTTATCCATATTTGTGAATAAAATATTAATGTTACTTTAAAGGGGATTCTATGCTCGATGGCGTACCCAATACGCAACAACGAGTTTCTTGGGAATCTTACATTGCACTCTAATAATAAAATAATATTATTTTAAAGGTTAGTTAACGCCTAGCCGTTTTAATGGCGGGAATGAACAGATCTAACTAAAAAATGATTATATATGTTTGTCAAATATTTTTACTCATTACAATAAATGTTAGAGGATTAAAAATGTGAATGAATCCAATTTTTAAGCATAAACATTCTAATATTCTTTAAAAGGTTGATTCACCGCCTTTCGATGGCGAACCTCTTTTAAATACACTTTTTAACAATTTTAGGTGTTTTATTTGACAAAATAAAATTCTTCTTTATAATAGGGACATCAAAATTTACTTTGTGTAAATTTTTGGTATTTTTCTGATAAAGTTCATTTTTTAATGAATAGTGAATAATGTTGTATTTTAATTCAAAACCTCTTTTTAATCTAATTTATTTATATTATTAGATTATATTTTTAATTGGTTTTAAAGTTAAATTAGAATATATTTTTATCATTTAATCCAATAGTGGTCGTTGGAATTAATTTCATCTTGAAATTGGACTTAAACTAGAGTCAATCTTTTGATAATTATTGTTTCTTAAAACAGGCTATTTGTTTTGATAGTGGGAATTAGTTATTAAATTAATTAATGAAACTTATATGTTTTTAATTTTGTAAAATAGACTTCATTTTTTAATTCGTAATATCAAATATATCTTAGGGTGAATTTTTGGTATTTTTCTGAAAAACATCAATTTTTGATGAATAGTGAAACCACTAAGTGGTAGTTAAAGAAACAGATTTTTCATTTAAATGAAACTTTGCCACCTCTGTGTTTTGAATTTCAAAAATCCAACATACATGGTTGTAATTAAGAAGTAAAATGTGGTTCAATGAAATTAAAATAAATTTTTTGGTGAATAGTAACTTTTAAGTTTTTAATCGTGATTAGAGGTAATTAGTGTAGTTTAAGGTAAAAATAATTTTTTAATAATATGAGATGAGCTTGAAACATGTCCTACCCTTATTGGATGTGTCATGTCCGGCCAATAAAATCCATGAGTCAACTTGGGGACACCATGGAGCCACTTTGGTTGGGAAATTACATAAATAACTTTTTATTTAATGTAAAAGTAAAAATGACACAAACATGAAATGTTTCACTAAAACAATTTTTAAATGGGGTTATACAAGTCATATTTTTGACTATAAATATTCATTAGAAAGATAAATATATTTCATACATCAGATTATTTTTTTTATAATTTTTAGACCTTATGTAAATTAAATTATTTATGACATCATGATGATGCAGCGATTACCTCTTTAATAAAGGATTTAAATAAAATGAAAAGATAATGATAAATTTATAACATAAACTTGTCAAAAACCTATTGGATGAGTATATTTTGAACCCTTACCACCTTATCCTATAAATACATCAATGTGGGACCTTTAAAATCCGAAAATCATTTTAAAATAAAGTAACATTTTGTAACATTACAAGAGTGCCCCTCCTCTCATCTTATAAAAGGCCCCCACCTCTACCTATTTACCCACACTTCCAAAGCCTTTGGCTCGGAAAACCCCTTCCCATTTTGTCTCTCCACATCCCTCTATTACTCCTTGAATCCTCACATTTAGAAGAAGTCTTCCCAAGTAATCCTTTGAGCTCAAACCAGAGGGAGTTACCCGATTTTAAGGTAATGTCTTCACTTGTGTTCTTTTGTTTTATTTTGCTTCTCCAACCCCCTAAACTATTTTTATTAATTTCTTTTGTAACAAATGCAGCATATTAAGTATACTAGGATGTTGTTATAAGAAGCATTCGAGCTACACTTACACACACCTACATCAAATGGTTAAAGAACATACTGTTTCTATGGATGGCGAATTTCTGCCTCACGAAATGATGATTGTTCAACACTCACATAACACCTTAAAATGTGGACATTAAGATGTCACTATATTCATATATGATATATAATGTGTTTATGTTTTACTTAAGCTTCTGTATTTTTCTTTTTTGGCATACATTTATGGTTTCCATTGTGGGTAAACACGATAATTTCATTTTAGGAAGTGCGGACTACCGCCCCCTCAAAGTGATTTGATTCGTTAATGCCATATATGGGATGTATAAAGAATATATTTAAAGTTATTATATATTATGTATTCTACATATAAATGATGAATATAATTCTGGAATTAAAATATACATACCTCTAATTTAGTTTTAATTCCATTAATATGACATAGAAATGAAAGTAGCGTTCATGCGTACGTACGGCTTACCGTCTCCATGAACGGTGCATTTCATTTATTACCTCTAAATGATTATGTAATATTATAAATACATGAATATTCTGGATATATATGATATATATGATATCCAAATGATGAATATCATTCAGGATATAATGAACCTTTGACCACACGAATAACATGTAATTGTAAGAAGTCCACTTTCGAATTAAGAACCAAATATCGACAAAACAAACATTATTAAATTAAATGATTAAATAATGTTTATAACATGGAAATAAGTGATATAAAAGGAATAATGAACTTGAAAAATGTTCTTAATAAAGTGGAAATTAACCCAAGTTTATTATTCAGGACGTTGAAGAATGATCGAGTCAAGTCGGACCCGAGGTAACGGATCCTACTCCTCTCTTTCTTTTTAAGTACACTCTTTTATGTCATTCATTTTAAGCTCATCTTCCTTGTGATTTGGATATTATTTTATATTAATCTTACTTTAATTTTTATTTTCATATGATGGGAGACCCTATTCTCTCTCATCAATCCATTTTGGAAGTTTTTAGTGGCGCCGTTAGGCTGCCGAATTTTCGTAAGGGATCCTACTCCTCTCTTTCTTTTTAAGTACACTCTTTTATGTCATTCCTTTTAAGCTCATATTCCTTGTGATTGGGATGTTCTTTTATATTACTGTTACGGTAATTTTTATGTTCATATGATGAGAGACCCTATTCTCTCTCATCAATCCATTTTGGAAGTTTTGAGTGGCGCCGTTAGGCTGCCGAATTTTCGTAAGGGATCTAACCTCTCTCTTTCTTTTTAAGTACTCTCCTTTATGTCACTTCTGATAATCTCCTATTTGATATGATGGGGGATGTTATTTTATATTCCTCTTGCTTTAAATTTTATTTTAATATTATGAGAGACCCTATTTGATCTCATCAATCCATTTTTGGATGTTTTAAGTGGCGCCATTAGGCTGCCGAGTTTTCATAAGGGATTTTTCATCTCACTTTTATTCCTGTGATATTTATGCTACATTTGCCACAATTTCCTTTGAGTGGTGTATGTACTGCCCATTATTTTACTCATTGTGTGATATAAATTCATTTATGAGTATTTACATTAATGTTGTATTGTCCTTATTTCACGGGGTGTATGTTTCGAAAGATACCCATGTCGGTAAGGGAACCTTTCACCCTCCTCTTTTTAAAAGACTTCTTTTGTTATGTATTTTAATTCGCATACTATTATGTTGGGATATGTTCTTATATATCCTTATTGATGTAAATTTTATGTCCAAGTGATGATATACCCTTTTTATCTCTCATCAACTCTTTTTCTGAATTTTATAGTGACGCCGTTAGGCTGTCAAATTTTTGCAAGGGAACTGTTTAACCCAATTTTGATTCTTTAGGATAAGCTTGTACTACTTTAATATGTCGTTCTATGAATATGTGTGAATAACCTCTGATTTTTTTACACTTAATATCCACATATATTTGGTGTATTAGTTTGTCACACATAATTATGTAATTTATTTATCCTTAGTCCAAGGATACCGTCTTTGTAAGGGACTTCATCTCAATCTCATTTAATTGAGGCATATTTTGTTTTATACACAAACTTATTTTATATGGTTTATAATCCCATTTGACTATTACGTTTATTCAAATGAAATATTTTTTATACGAAGTGTTTACTAAATGAAAAAAAGGGAATGTTTTTGTCGTACGTATGCGGCGACAACGACTTCTCCGCCGCCGTGACCATTATTTGAGTTTTGGCTTCCTCTACAAGCCATACCATTTTTTGAATGAAAAATAAATACCATGTTTTAATTTTCTTTTATTTTGGTTTTGAAAATGGTTTTCATAATATTTTTAATATATCAATGTGTTTTATTGATTTCTTTTGATTGAAATGTGGAAATGTTATGTTTCCTTTATGCATGGTTTATGTGATACGATTATGTTATGGTTCTTGGGCATTGTTATGAAGATGGGTGGTTCTGTGATAAACTAAGGCCGGGTGAGCCCAATATATCTCTCCAATGCATTGGGTAACGCGAAGGAGTGAAACATTACGGTTTCTCCGAAGAGATTTAGGGAATATATTGTGGTGGGTATTCCAAACGTAACCAAGAGGGTTACTCCCTATGTAAGAATGTTATGAATGCCTCAAGTTACCTTTATGTATTATGATTTCTATGATTTATTCATGATTTTATGAGGTATATTAAAGTGTTTATGTTTTATGGGTAAAGTATGATTTCATTCTTATGTATACATGTACTAATGTTTCCTTTCCATCTTTTTATATCCCTTACGGAACTTTTTATGATCATCCCAAGTTTTTGAAATGTTTTTCACAGGTCAAGGGAAGGGTACATGATATGATGATAGTGTCAAGGAAGTGTCAATAAGGAATCCCTGTTTTATTTTAAATATTTATCCGTTGATGGGAAAAATGAATTCTATCTTTTATGTAACCACTTTGTTTAAATGTGGAATGTAATGCAAGTTTTATGATCTAATTCTCTAAAACTCTAAACCTGAAAAGATCCTCAATGTGTAATCTTGTAATAACTCAAGATTAAGTAATGTTTGAGGCTGAGGCCTTATAATGAATCATTACATAAAATGATGTATGCACTCATAGTGGGATGTAATTCCTCAAAAATGCATGTCATGCTCCGCTCATTGGCTATATTCATGAAAATGATATTTCTAAATCTTAGAAGTGTTTCCAAACACTTAAGTACCTAACTCCCTTGTAACGTGAAGATCATCCTAAAAGGGTTAGCAATGCCCTTTTATACTATATAGTTCACGTTCTAAAAATCCAAATCCTTTATAAGATTCCAACCCAAGAAATAGAGAAGAATGAATTTAATCTCTAAGACCAAGAATAGTGATGGCTACTTGTTATGAAAGGATTGAATAAGCTGATATCATTTTTACCATAATGGAAGGACTAGACTGATACCATTTGGAATGACCCGCTAATTCTGATTTTCTTGAGAATACCAAAATTCATTTCTGGGGCTTAAGTGACATCCCCAATGTTCCAAAGGAAGGGAATAAATGCCAAAGTGTTTCAAAGTATGTACGGGATGATTTACCCTTTAATGACTAAAACCAATAATCCAATAGACCAAAGAACAACTTCTCACTACATGATGTATGAAATATGCTAATACATTTTGACCAATCTCTTTATAACAACCAACCAAAGTATGCTACAACGGAATACAATCCATCATCAATGTAAACAACATAAAGAAAAATAATAAACTCCAAGACGATAATAAGACTCTATGCTTTATAGGATCCATGATTCAACATCACCGTGTAGTCCAATGTATCATGACATGGTGCTAAAGAAGTGTGACACTTTAACTTTCTCATAGTCCCAAAAGGGAGCATCTACAAAAGCACCAAAATGCAAAATCAGGGGTGAGTATATAACTTAGTAAGTTTTACCAATGAATTCCCTATTGACACCAACATGATAGAATGGTTATCATATTATATAAAATAGTTTAGATAAACAATTTACCAAAACAGTTCATAACCAAATATAAACAAATTTGAAAACCAATTATAACCAAGTGTAAAAAAAGGTAAATAAAACTAATTTCTAGGAAGTAATTTTATAGAAAATATTTAATCAAAGATTAAAAACCAATTATTATTATCATTTTGGAATACCCATTACATAGAACACAACCCACCCACACAAGCATACTTTGTTTGACAGTTCCATATTCATGAGTGGTCTCTTGTCCAACTACCTTGTGTCCCAATGAAACACGCCCCCAATCCAGGGTCACACACATTTTACCCCAATGGTGAAAATCACTTATTCAGGGGCACCTCAAAAATGAACTCATAAAAACCCAATTTATGCCGAAACCATTCCAAAAAACAATTTCAAACCATTTCAATAAAATTGTACTTTTATTGAACACCGAGGAAAAACCCAATTTCAAAACAACCATTTCATTTCAATAAACCATCCAATTTTTTTGAAAACATCTAATCAAACCCATGTTCCACTATTCTATAAAATCACCATTAAAAAATAAATTTTTTAAAACCATGAACAAAAACACTGTATTCAAAACACCCAATTTTTTTGATTTCCACAATATACCAAAACATCACCAAAGAAGGTTTCCAACAATTCATAACTAGCCAATTCAAAATCAATTAATCACAAGTAAATAAATTTGAAATAATTCCCATTAGGTCAACTAGGTGGATTCAAGATAGAATGTACCTACCATAATGGTTTTGATGAATCTTGACACAGACAATGAAAAATTTAGAAAACCGAGTCGATTCTTCATGGAACCTCCTTAGAGATCTTATACTTGAAGGATAAAGACCAAATATAAACTTATTTGGAATTCAAACTCATAGATATACCCATTATGTGTGTAGATATAAGAAACCATGAAGAGGGGAGAAGTAGATCTAAGAAACTGATCAAGAACAGTGAAGAAGGATCACAAACCTCATGAATACGACTTTGAATTACCAAGGGAAGGATTTATATTTACGTAGAACATATGGGAGAACCCTATTAGACATTTAGAGAAGAAAAATACCTATTTATAGCCGATTTGGGTAAAAAACAAGTGAGTTATGGAAAAAACGAGTGAGATCCTATTTTTAAGGATATATATTTGACTATGCGCATGGTTTGGCCACACGATTCGGAAAACTGTGCGCTAACCAAGAGGTAGCCACTGCCTGCATGACCTCCCCTTTCACAGTCTCCCCAAACCGCACTCCAACTGTGTCGGAGCTACTACCTCATGAAGAACACTACACATCGTTTCTCTTAGTAATTCTGCATGGTTTGGAAAAACTGTGTGCTGACCGTGCAACCTTCATTTATCCCAAAAAACCCATAAAATGTTCTCCAAACTCTCCCAACCACTACCCTTACACATTATAACAATAAATGTATCTATTATGGGGTATATACTAGAATCCAGGGGGTACTACAACATACATCACCAAACATGATGAATTGACATGGATAAACCTCTCACACTTGAGAAACATCATGAAAAATAAATAAATAAACCCATGATTATTTTTCTCTCACAAAAAAAACCTCTATACTCAATGAAACACTTAAACAAGGATCATGAACTCCAATAGCCTTCAGTGTTCTCCCCACCTCAATGATTTCATTAAAAAACTCTGGAATGAGAACCAATAATAATTCTCACAAGGTCTATGTTCTAATTTATATTGGTTAACATGCATAAAACCAATAACCAACCACCTCATGTAAGATGGTTACAATAAAAAAGAGAAACCTTCACACACCTCCTAATAATTGAGGCATATCCCTCATGCCAAGATCAACCACACAACCATCCCCCACTCAGGTTTCAATCCAAATACACAATCATCCAATCATGATTCATTACACTATCCAAGGCATAACTAAAAATGAGTATGGATAGTAAACCAAAAAAACCTACCCTATCAATCCAGCCATAAGATATTGAGCACTCCAATATCTCCACTTCTGAAACACCAGGCATCCACATGCTTTGCCACAACCTTGGGAATGTGGACCAAAATAGCCCCACCATGGAAGAAAAATCATACAAACCCAATCCATTTTTGATAGCTGGAACACAAGACCCACCATACAACCCAAAAGACAACAAGGGGAAGACAAAATCCTCCCTAAAGAACATAGTCATGGGACATCAGTGGTAAACCATATAATTGAAACTGAAGACCAATCCCATGATATATCAAGAATCACTTCCCCCATCGAGCCACCAGAAGGGAAATAAGATCCCATTACCAAATAAAAAAGGCCCTCTATGAATCCCTTGATGGAGGGACTACATATCCATTACTAGTGAACCTATTTCCAAAAGATCCACATGGCCTGTCATCTGAAGAAAATATATACAAGTGGTTCATTTTGGTCGAAAGGAACCAAATATATATATATGATAAACAATATATGTCATTGGAGACACTTTAAACAATTGATCCTCCTTATTTAGTGAAAACACAATATACATGCATATGTCTTGTGAATCTTATTTTCTTAAGATGATGCATGAACACTGTCCTCTTAGCCATGGGCCAAGAGCCATGAACTAGAATAAACCACACATCCCCAAACCATAGTCCATCATTGTGACATCATGAGTTTCTATGAATTATTATTTTTTCAAATAAATTAAATTTCTTTGATATATTTCTTTACACACTAATCCTAGTTAACCTTGTGTTATATTTAACACCGAGTTAGCTTTCATTACAAACAAAACAAAGTTTTTAACAAAACATAGATATACTATTAATATTATTATTTAAATATGACCATTATAACCTAGAAATTAAAATTTTGTATTTTAATAGTAATAAATACATTTTAATGATTAATTATAATTATTTTATAAAAATGAAACATATAGAAAAAAGTAAAAATGTTTTGGAAAATAATTTATATGGTTTAAAAAATAATATTTTCACAAAAAAATGATCGTTATTTCTTATTACGACCATTAATAAAAATATTTTTTTCACCCTTTTAGAAAATTAATTGGTTTAAATAAACTTAATTTTTTAAATTAACATTTCAAAATTATCTTAGGGTGAATTTTTTGTATTTTTTGAAAAGTTTAATTTTTTGATGAATAGTGAAAACTAATGATTTTTTTTTGAAAAATGATATTTCATTTTTTTTATTTAGATAGTTAAATTATAATTCAAATTTTTCTAAAAGTAAAATTATTAAAATAATACATCCATGAATCAAATTTATTCCATTAGAATTAATTTTATATTGAATTTTGATATAAAAAAATTATAATCTTTTGAACATTTTCTCATTAAAACCCTAATTTATCATTGTGTCTATGAAATTAATTTGAAATTATATTTTATCACTTCTATGAATGGAATTAAAAAAAATGGATTCCATATTTTTAATCTATAACATTTATATTTTCTAATATGTTCAGTATAATGTTTTTGACCAAAATGAATAGAACAAAAGTAATAATTATTTAACACGTTTAAGGTAAAAATGGTTTACTGGGGGTCAAACTAAAAGTTAATTGTTTAAAATATATAAAAAATGTAAAAAAACATTTTATGTACATATTTAATCATTATATATTCTATGATAGAGAATTTTTCATTAATGGGTCCTTTTTAGATGAAAAAATGTGGGTTCAATTCTTTCAGTAAACAATTACAATTGTGCCACTCACCACACTTATAAAAGGACACCACTTCTCCTCTCTTACACACACCCTAAAAACTATTTTTCGAAAATAAGTACACAAATAAATTCCAAAATTCCCTCATATCATCCCAGAATCCTTATTTTGGACATAAATATATCGAAGGAAGGCTTTTAGTGAAAACCTAAAGAGGATAACCGAAGAAGAGGTAAAATTCATCAAAGATCTTTTTTATTTTATTTATTCTTACAAATACATAAATTAGTAATAAAGCATGATCATATAATAAACTTATTATTTTACTTATACTTATATTTTCGTATTTTAAGGTCATGATGTACAACCATATCCACATCTATTAAACGGGTTACGAAATCATCATTCGTGTATATGGAGGACTTCCGCCTCACAAACTGATGTGATTCATTTTACCATTACCACTTATCACAATTAGAAAAAATGATGTATATATTGTTTATATATTATATTTATGATATTATTAATCTTATGAAATTATTAATCCCACATAACACCATTCTTCCTATTTTTTGGGAATACGATAATGCCACTTGTGTGTATGACGGACTACCGCCCCACGAAGTGATATGATTCGTTCATGCTTTACATGAAAGGTAATAAGTATGGGTGTAATGAAAATATATGATATATATGACATAACTATAATTATTTAATGAAAATATATGATTAAATTCCATTCATTCAACCTGACAAGAAAATGTAAACAATGTCCAGGTGTACGTATAACCTACTATCTCCATGAACAATGTATTTCATTTTCTATCACTAAATTTTATGGATGAATATAAATAAATAAATACTGAATATATATATTATATTTATATCAAGGATAAATTATGGTGGTTATGAAAACATGATCAATTAAAGAGTACCAAAACAACACGTCAAATAATATATGAAAATAATGCGATTATTACACATAATGAAACTTTAACATTGAATTATTAATAAATGGGTAATAAAATTTCATAAGAAAATAATAAATGGTTGGATATATATAAATATTATTATTTAATATATTTATAATATATTTATATTTATTATATATGATTTTTTAACATGTACAATGAATGTCAAGACTTATGGTAAGGGATTTTTGTCTCAATTTACCTTCGTTGAGACGTATGTTATGTTATGGACAAATAATAATTCACGAAAGGTATATATAGACCCTTTGACATATAATATCATAAATTTATTTATCATAATGATATTTTATTTTCCATTTGATGTTATTACTTTATGGATATTATGATTAAAAGATACCAATGGGGTAATGATTTTATGTTACAATCTCATAATTTATCCGGATTGTTTATGATTATGTTTATAATGAAAAATAATATAAAATATCTCTCAATAAACACATTATTATTACTATTATTTGGTTATTCATCATATTTTATAGTAATATTAACATTTTACACTATTTGGTACATAAAAGGTCATATTATAATCATTTATGGTATGATACATAGAAATATTTATCATTAATAGTTATATAGTAAAAATATATTTATTATACCTGAGGTTTTAATGTGTATGATGGAAATAAAGACTTAAGGTAAGGGAATTTTGTCTCCATTTTCCTTCTTTGAGATGTACATTAAGTTATGAACCTATATTATTTCATGAGGTGTATATACAGGGCCTTTTAAATTTAATATCATGAATTTATTTATCCTCATTATATTTAAATTTAAATTTTATTTTATTTCTTCTTGGTGCTTATGATTCAATGATTCCAAAGTAGTAATGATTTTATTTTACAATCTCATCATTTATTAGGATAATTTATGATTCCATTTCCAATGATAAAATATTATAATAAATCTCTCAAAAAATCATGAATTTCTTTCTCTTATGGTTATTAATGACATTCTTATGTAATAATACCATTTTTCAACTCTTTGTTAATTAAAAAAAATTGATATTTGTTTTTTAAAAATATGACATTATTTCTCTCTTTGGTTGAAAATCCATTTTCTTCCAAAACCATGTTTTCAAAAAAATTATTTTTGAAATCGATTTATTATTCTGCTATTTTTTATATGAATTTTTTACCGGTGTGTTAAATTTTTTTTAAAAATTTTAATGGAATTTCATTTCATTTTATAAACTATTCCCATTTTTATTTTACCGAAAATTTGAAAAGAAATTTTTTTTTTACATAAAAGACACGAACAAAACATACTAGAAACATAAAAAATATTTCCTTATATTCAAGGTTATTTTGAAAAATAAATATTTCCAAAATGTTTTATTTTTTAAAATGTTTTTTTCAAATATGAAAGGGTATTTTTTGGATGAAATGTTTTAAGTGATCATTCAAAATCATTTTCTACAAAAGTTGAAATCTGTTGATGTTATATATTTCTCGTTGGGGATATGATCCAAGGATAATATTATTATTTTTTCTATTAATGGTTAATTTTTAGGATGGTATGATATTTATGAAACAATTTTATCGTCAATGGGTTAGCCCATGATAATTGTTTTTGGAATAACACTTATATTTCCACGAGATTTTCTATGGAGAAATGATTATGAAACCTTTTTATTTTCCATAGGTTTTGATATGATAAAATATTTATAAAATCCATTTTATTTTATGGGTTATGATATGATTACTATTTTATGATATTTTGGAACACATAAATATGTATTCCATTATGAGATGGGTGAGACCTATATCTCCCACAATTTTATTGGTTAAATATTTATACCTCATGAGATAAATACTGCATAAATAGGGAGTAAACCTAGTTCAGTAAGGTAATTTTCAACTATGATGGTATTAGGAGTGAATATTGATGAAAAATATGGATTGGGGAGTGATATAATACAATTATGATAGCCTTGTAAGTGATCATTTACTACTAAAGAAATAAGTTTCTATTATAATGTGTATTCCATAAATCAATATCTTATTCCAGTGTTATTCTCTAAAAAATAATGTTCATTGATTAAATTATAATTCATGTCTTATTAAATTACAATATTTATTCCGTGACTAAATATCATGATCTTGATATTTTTTTTATGTTTTTAAAATGTCATTATCATGTTCCCATACCCATAAATTCATGTTAGACTTTCATATCTCCCTTTCATACCCTTACTGAGCATCTGACCTTACCCTTTATTATGTTTCATTTCCCTAGGTTATGAATGAATGTCTTACATATGATATTTCTAAAAAGGGTTCTAGTTATTTAGAACATTATGGTAGATGATGTAGTTAACCAATGGACTATTTTTTTTGGGATTCCATATTTCCAAAGACACAGAACTATTTGGGTCCTCTAGTGTGTTTATGTGTAATGTAATGAATATTATTAAAAAATGATCTAATATATATGCATGATAATAATGGGTCACTATAATCATACTAGGTGAAATAACACAATTGTGAAAATAAAATCAAAGAACAATAATCACATACCCCGAAAACTTTTACTTCTTATCAGGAAATGTGTTCATACCACACCAGTCTAATATCGATCACATGTTTTAACAGATTCATTAATTATATCTCTAATAACTCTATAAATCATAAAACCAAATAGATATGATAAAATTTTCTAATGAACCACACTGGTTCAACCTAACCGAACAGTTGATCAGGTTCATCATGTGGCCTCAAGCATACCTCTCTATATGTTAGAGGATTCCAAATAATAGTTAGGGTCTAACAGATACAGTGGGGCTACTATACCCTCTATTTGTGTAAATTAATAATGTAAAATAATGAAACTCATAAATAGGGATAAACATAAATTTATGCATAATAAATAAAATTGTATATGAGCATACTGTAACAAATTAAATGTGAAATATAGTCATATAGACTTGTAAAAAGAAAAAATAAAACAACTAGCTACCCATTGGGGAATCCACATATAAAAAATAAAAAAACTAAACATAAATACAACAAGATATACTACAAAACTGAGCCATACCACATACATTTTATCCCTGAAACTCGAGCTTCACAAGACCGATCTTGAGACTCACATAAGTGGCTCTGATTGATCAAGAAACATTATGCCTTGACCCCATCCGCTGCACAACATATGCTTCAAACTAAAATAGGACAACCAGTCTGCACAAACAATGAATTTCATATGCATGGGGTGAGAAGTAAATCTTATTAGGCCACCGAAAATGATGAACCTATAATCTTCTGTTAAAACAAGTGAATACACACATGATATAACTAGCCTATCCAAATAATAACAATTTATGGAATATAGTAAATACAAAAAAAATAAATGGGGGTAGAATAATAAAACATAGAAGCAAACCGTGAGACCTATTCTAACACATAAGGTAAATATTTCCCAACTACATCCCTTTAAGAGGATTTATATCCCATGAATGACCGACCCATATGATATCAGGCATGTCTACTAGATCTACATAGGATATCCAAGATGTAAAAATGAAAAAGCATGACTGCTGGACCCTAGGGTTTAACCATAAGAATTTCCATGAAAAGACATATTTATCGGGGTCTAGGACTCCAATATTATGATTTTAAATGGTGAAAAAAATATCTAAGACGGAAAAACTAAAAAATATGTCAGTACTATAAGGCTTATAGAATGAATAGAGCTCATACTATTCACATACTAATTAGGTGAATCCATATATAAAACCTAGATTTCACAAAATCTATGGGGCCAAGATTGAAAAAAAATCCATATTGGACAAATCCAACTTTGTGAGTTCCATGGAACCTCACAATCTTGAAGCCACTCATGAACTAGTGAATACTCAACTACATGGGGGTTTCAGTATCCCAAATCACCAAATATATCTCTAAGACCATCAAAACCAAACCATCAAACATAAGATATAAGTAGTTAAAATCATAAGCCCAACACTTGAACCCAAATATCCTAGGTGGCTCCTACACAAGCAAAGTCTTAATTAGAAACAACCTCAAATATCATGGTAAAAAGCCACCCGAACAAGGTATGATCCAACTCTTAGACACGCCATCCAAACAAGTGAACATGATTCACTAATTAATGGTTCCAAAATAATAATTTATCCTATTTTCATTCCCCTATATCTCATAATACAACAAATATCCACCATGGGATCCACAACCCTCCTCATGTCCAAACCAAAACTCAGAGCTCCCATAGACAATAACATTAAAACAGAAACTCAGGGGCAACTAAGAACTATTCTAATCAAACAAGATCTCAAGAAACACACATTAAAAGATCATAAATTATCCAAAAGTCCAAAAAACGAGTATGATACAATAAAATCAGTTCATATAGATCATTTAAGGAATGAAACACACTTAGTAAAGAAACATTCCAAAATGACCTCAGTGGCCTCCAACTGATCCTTGATCAGAAAGCCTCACAAAGTGGAATAAAAAATCACAATAATTACAACAAGGGAATCCTAAATAGTAATCATGGTGATCATTGAAAAAGGAAGCTACATGGCCTCCCTAGTATAACCGAAACCTTGGGGAAAATCCCATGAAATAAAAACTCATTCATCCTTCCAAAAAGAAACCCAAACCATGGGTACTAACATTCCCACAAGGGAATCCACAATAGTCCCTCAAAATAATCTTAAAATATAAATTAAAAATGATCATAATTTTTACCCCATAGATCCAACGTAGATCAAAGGCTCTATTAATACCCCCACCCTAGAAGATCAGAGTTAGTGGCTACTTTATTAAACTGGAAAAATGTAAAAGGAATCACATTCTGATGGACTAAAAAGTTTATTAGTTTTTGAAAACTAAATATATACTTGGACCTTACATTACAATTGGGAATATAAAATTAAACATTTTGAATCATTTGATGACAGAACTATTATCCTAGATAACCTTTCATATCAATCATAATAAACTTCTTAGAATCCATGGAAAAAATGAAACATAAATGGACTGAGCTTAGCAAGGGTTATGTGAAATTAAATATATCAAAAATTATCAAAAAAATATGAAAGGTAAATACCACAAAAAAATTCCATTAAATTAATATCTTGAGAATAATATGTTTATATTAAAAGATAATTAAATAATGTTATATAAATTATCACATGAGCTAGAAAACATAACCATGAATATTATACAAATATAATAATCAAATGGAAATAAAAAAATTATCTCATAATGAGTGAACAAATAATACCAAACATCATAAATACACCATAAAGACATTGGCTAAGAAGCCATATATACATCGGTAAGACATAAGTCAATTCCAAAACTAGTTTGTCTCATGAGACCTACTGATCCATCAAGGTGCTATAGAGGGCCTTACCCATCACATACTAAGTAAATGAAATCCTCATATGAAAGGGGTTAAACATTTTCAAAAATATAAATTTTTATTGAAATGATCTTATGTAATGTAAATATTATTCCTAAGTCATTAAACCAAATCACAAAACAACTAGAGTAATATGGTGAATGATATCAAAATAGTAAATCTCTAGTCGAACCGATCATAAACCAGTTAATAAGGTATGTAATATAGTATCATAATATATAAACCTTAATGAAGCATACGACTCAATAAAGTATGTTGATATAGAAGAAAATACGTTAAACAAGTTCATTGAAAAATTCTTGAAGAAAATACCCCTTTTTTAATTTGAAAATCATTTTTGTTAAAAACCCCATGAAATTACAAATAGAAAACTTTTATTTAAAGATGAACTTAAAAAATTGTAAAGTATGATTAAAAAATTATGGAATCATGATGAAAGGATTTTTCTCTCTCACAGTATCAGTTAAAAAACCATTCTTCATGTATTTTTGTCAGGTAAGTATATAAGAACATTGTTTAGAAAATAAAGAAAAATACCTTTAAATTTATTTAAAAAAATAAAAACTTGACTAAAAAAAATTTAAAAAATATTATATAAGAATAAAAAAAAATTTCAAAACAATTTTCGGAAACATGGGTATCAATGAAAAAGAGTGTTTTATTGGAATCTTTAAAAAACCTAATTTTTTTAAAAGAAAGTCTCTATAAATATCATATCATTGAAGTGAGCATTTATAAAACGAATCAATAATGTTCATCCAGTTTAAATACATGTATAAAAGTGTAAATAAATTATAAAATAGTCAATATTCATATTTCACATAATCTTATCATGATAAAATCAATGAAGTAGAAGTTTAAACCAATGAATAGAAATTGAGTTATAAATCCCTTACCTCACACTTCCCTCTAGTTTAGCGTACCTAAAACCTCTGTATAATAATTTAAAAATGTTATTAATTTATTCTAGAACTATTTTAACTGAATTAGAATATGATTTTTATTTATTTTAAATAACCACCCATAATACCTTATATTATTTTTATAACATATTACAACCCTTTTATTGACAACATTTCATTATTTTCTTTAGTTCGGGTGAATTCGTTTCATTGTTTCATGGTCCATTCAGTTGTGTATAATTGTGAATTAATGTCATTAATTATTACATGATGATTTAAAAACATCATTTTTTCCATATATTTATATTTTTATCTTAATTTAATGAACTAATAACATCTCCACTTCAATCAAATGGGTTTCAAAGTCATAGATTTTGTGTAGGGTGGACTAACTTCTCATGAATTAATGTCATTAATTATTCCATTTAAACCTATAAATGATGGAAATAATGATGGATTTATTTTTTATAAATAATATTTAAGATATAATTTTTTCTATTAAATTTTTATATCAAATATACCTTCATTTTTTCAGTTTATAGGAATACGATAACGTTGCTTGTGTGTATGGCGGACTACCACCTCACAAAGCGATGTGATTAATTCATAATTTAAATGGAATATATTAACTAAGGGTTTAAGGAAAATATGTTTTATATATGAAATAAATATAATTATGAAATTAATATATATCATTTAACTTTTTTCCTTCAATTCAATAATAAAACGAAAACAATGTTCACACATATGTTTGACCTACCAATCTACTTAAATGGTGTATTTAATTTTATATAAAAAATATTAAATATTGATCTAAATAAATATATAATGAATATATATGATATTTATATCATTTATAAAATTCATAATATGATTAAATCATGACCAAATTAAGAGGAATGAGAATTATAAATCAAAATATATATGAGAAACAAAATGGTTGTTTCCTAAGATGTAACATTAATTTGGAATTGCCAATAAACAGGTAACAAAATGCCATAATAATATAATATATTATATGATATATATATTTAATTTTCATTAATATTTGTTTTATAATGTTATATTTATTTTACAGGAGGATAGAATGTGTTCGATGGAAGTCAAGACTTAAGGTAAGTGATTTCTACTTCACTTTTTTACTTCTTTTAGACACATGCCATATTCACCACCTATTTATTTTTTATGGTGTATATGCTAAACATGAATTTATTTTATGATTATTATAATTAATATTACGGTAATTTACATATCCATTTTAGGATCTCTCTTCATGGGGTTTGAAATTCCAATTCTGCCAAAG
Organism: Viscum album; assembly: GCA_963277665.1. NCBI lineage: Eukaryota > Viridiplantae > Streptophyta > Magnoliopsida > Santalales > Viscaceae > Viscum > Viscum album. The sequence continues at coordinate 1,957,110,875 of OY728136.1, read as the reverse complement.
CGGTAAGTGATTTTTTTTCTCAATTTTCCGTCTTGGAGACAAATGATAAGTTATACACCTATATTCTTTATCAAGTTGTAAATATAGTAAATTTTACATGTAATATAATTAAGTTATTTATACTTGTGATATTTTAAGATATTTGTTTTATTTTTGATGGGGATTATAATTCAATGATACTGAAGTGGTAAAGAATTTAGGTTTCAATTTCATTATTTATCAATATTTTCAAGTAATATTACCATTTTCCCACTCTTTTTAACTTAAAATTGTTGATAACTTTTTTTTATGAATATATGTCTTTATTTATTTCTTTAATCAGAAATCCATTCTATTCTAAAACCATGTTTTCTAAAAATATTTTAAACAATGGTAAGAAAAATTATTCAAATGATTTATTAAATTTTGTTAACAGTGTTTGACTTTTAATTTTTTTTTGAATTGAATATTCAGTACGTTTCCCAAAAAAAATTCACCATAGTATTTTATCAAAATTATGAAAGAAGTCATTGTTTTGATGTGTACAAAATGAATAAATTTTCCCACCGTCATGTAAATTATTTTATATTAATAATTCATTATAATTTTTTAGGTTTATTTTCAATTAAAATGGTTATAAAAATGTTTTATGTTTTATTTTTTTTCAAATATGAAATGATATTTTCATTAATTAATGTTTTGAATGGTCATTCAAAATCAATTTCTATCTTGGATAAAATCTATTTATGTTATCTATACCTTACTGAGGATATGATTCAAGGATAACATTCTTATTATTTATCTGAATGATTTATATTTATTATGGAATGATTTCCATGAAACACTAGTCTATTCCAAGGGTTAAAAGATGGAAAATTATTAGTAAACCCACTTCATTTTCCATGGGTTATACTATGATGATATTATTAAATGACTATGAAACTTATCACTTTTCAATATCTTATGATATGAAGAATTTTTTATGAAACAAATTTCATTTCATTATTATTATATGAATAATGTTTTATGATTTTGGGTTGTGCATAAATATGGTTTTCATTATCATATTGGTGGGTCCTATATCTCCCTTCAATTCTTAGAGTAAATATTTGTGACTTATGATATTAAAAGGAATGAAATAGGGAGTGAACCTAGTTATATAGGGGAATGTTTTTGCTATGATAGTGTTGGGAGTAAACCTTGACTAATATAATTATTTGGGAAGTGAACCCATTAAACTCTAATAGTTGAGGTAATAATCCTTTACTAATATGGAAATGATTTTCAGTGCTTATGTGTACGCCACAAATCTATGTATTATAAAAATATTATGCTTCTATAGATCATGTTCTTTGATTCCCTTACAATTGATGTCTTATTAAGAACCAATATTTATTCCATGACTCAAAATTATGATATTTTAAATTTAGGGTATGATTTTAAAATGTTATAATCATATTTTTATGCCCTTATATTCATGATATGCTTACGTATCTCCCTTATTTACCCATACTAAGAATCCGAGAAGTCCCATTCTTAGGTTTCCTTTCCCCAGGTTATAAATAAATGTATTACATATGATATGTATAAAAGGGTTTTAATTATGATGATCATAGTGGGAGAGGATGTAGGTAACATGTGGACTAGTTTTTTTGTTTTTCTATGCTTCCAAAAAGACTAAACTATTATAGTCTTTTGGACTATGTTTGTGTAATTTAATGAATATTCATAAAAACTGATGTAATATCTTTGTATGAAAATATTAGGTCATTATAGTACTATTTTATGTTCTTCAGGTGCAACTACAGGAGGGTTATGTCCCGTCAGATAAGGAGCATAGTCATATCCACCTTCTTAGTGTTCAATCTATGACCATCATGGATGAATATCTCTACAATGCTAGATACATGCCTAAAAAATATACAATTTAGAGAATATTATTGATAGTAAAATAATGATAGTCCCAAGTCTTGACTACTATAGATAAGTTAACCGACCACCTATTTATAGGGTGAGGCCAAGGTATGAATTCTAATTTAAATTATAATGGTTTCACTATATGGAGTGTTAATTCCATGATATAGAGGAAAACACCCATTAAGTGGTAATTGGAATCCTTATTTAATGAAAATAATTTACATTAAATGTAAAAATTTAACAAATTAATTTATATATAGTGGTCTGATTATATGTACATCTGTTCCCAAGTTACAATGACATAAGAATAATAGATTAAAAATTGCATTCCATTTAACTACGATCAACCCATTATATATGGTCTTAGGGTGTAACTAGTCCATATTAAATGGTTCAATTATATGGGTCTCCCTTCCCAATATATATAGGAATAAACATTTTATATTAAAATTGTTATCCATTTAATCCAACCAAAATAATTTTTAGCCCATGTAACTAAGGATCCATATCACAAACATGTGTCATAATTGGTTTCTTAAGGTACCACCATAAATCTGTATAGGAAAACATCATTTTGGTTGATATAAAAACATTAAGAAACCAATTATTCCTCCTTTTCCTTATATGAAACATTAAAAAATATATAGGTATCTCAATCAAAGAACCTAAATTATGCAACATGAAATTCAAGAAGTGAAATAAAAAATTCATGACATATACATGACATATAAATCCTTAAGTGACTATGATCTTCCATAATCCATGTATAATTTTTCATACTATACTAAGGGTGAAATTGACAATCATTTAATATGTTATAAATCAAGTTCATCACCTAGTGGTGATTTTCATAAAACAAAAATAGGAAAAATATATAACAATATGTCCCATCCTTGGTAAATTTGTATTTACTTGAATGTGGGTTAGCTACCCCAGGTAATGGATTATTAAAAAGTACCGACACATGAAAATATCATTTATACCAACCAAAGTAGTAATAAAAGAAAAATAAACATCTGATATCAATTTTTGATGCCCCATAATCTGTTCATTAATAAGTAACTTGACTTGAGGTGCCATTTGGACTCATGAACCCAGCCCCATTTTCTAGAGGCTGCAGACTAGCAGTGATGTTATATGATTGTTTATTGTGGAGACAATAAAATCATTATCAGAGTGAGACAAAGTGGTGAGATTTTAATAAAATAAAAAAAATATGAATGAAAAATATGTAAAAAACCAACTTAATGATCAATCACATTCATAGACCATAAATAATATCAGACATGAAAATTATGATGTCATGTTTTTACAAAACTGGGAGTAGGTATTTAACAGTACATGCTATACAAAAATATAAAAAATTACAAAAACTATCTCCATGTGCATCTTTAGTTCCAGATTGATCCTATTATCCCATGATCTATACTAGAATAGAAACTAAGCATCTAGGGATGGGTGCTTCCGTTTATCCTGACCTTAATCCATGTAGTATACCTGGGTACCAATCAGTGTCCTGAATAATGTGTGAGTAAAACTATATAGGAAATCACCAATAGTGTTTAATATAATCTATTCCATTAATATTGTTGGGAAAAAATCTATCAATGTGTCATATCAGTATGTTTTTTTGAATGATTGTGTTTTTTGGAAATTTATATGACTACGAATGACCATGGTTGGTGTTTTCTGAAGACATTTTGATAAGGTGGCATATTTTCCCAGTGTATGACAAATTTGTTTGGCCTCAAAAACGTTTTTTGGAGCCAAAAAAAGGTTCATGATGATGGTTTGCGGTGAAGGGTGTGTGATTTTTAGAAGGAAGGATAGTCCGTGGGATGGATGAAGACAATGTCACCACATAAGAGAAAAGGCAGTACATAGACTTTGTATGGAAATAGTACATGGAAGTCGTCTAGTTCACGGTGGCAGAATTAGTATACGTTGAGGAGGATACTTGGTTGAAGATTTTGTAAATCTCAAAATAGTAGATTTTTAGGATATATTTTCTTATATAAGGAAAAAAATTCATCTTATTAGAGGTGATAGTAGATATCATTAGGGAAAAACTCTATGCTTCAGAAATATATTGAATTCTGAAGGTGGTTTGCACAGAAGAAATTTTGGTGAATGATTTTATGAGGCACTGAAGCCCGCAAAGGGAAAAGTGGTTCGTAGAGGTTGTTTCTGTGAAAGGGAGTGCTTCACATGGAAGTAATTATGCCAAAGCTTTTTTTGGGAAACTATATCCCACAAATTAGGTGGTACATGGTGGAAGAAGGTGTGGTATGCAGTGGAGGAATCTTTAGTACGTGAAATAATAAATACTGTAGGTGGTTCAAAGAGGCAGAGGTAGTCCACAGACAGAGAATAGTCTACAAATAGAGAAAAGTTTCCTGAGACTATTTGCTGATGAAGTTCATAGAGGAGGTTCATAGAGCCAGTTAGTGGAGGAAATACATGATAGAGAAGGATGAGGTATCTTGAGGATGAAGGGAAGTTCACATAAGCGAAAACGTTACATGAAGGAGGCTTTCTATATACTATCCCCAAGTACACATTATGCAGGGTGAGAAAGTGGTTCATATTTTTCTCAAGAAACCTTGAAAAATCTTCAAAGCAGTTAGAAAAATTAATTTTCTGTATCTGATAGTACCTGGGAATGTGGAAGTCATCTACAGGTGAAAAAGGGACTTCAATAGAGCATATACCTGAAGTTGAGGATACAAGAATTCAAGAAAATGAATGGACCAACATGTCTATAAATTTTGTTTGACCTAAACATCTATAAACTATGAGTAAATTCTATTCCAAGAGCAATGAGTGAAGGAAGAGGAAGTTGGTGAACCTTTCCACTAGTAGTGTGCTAGAGAAAGAGGCATAAGGAGTGACCCATGATAATGCAACGAGCAGACCCTAAATATTGTAAAGGTAGTGATAATGGGCATAAAAGATCTAGAATAAATTTTTTACTCATTATTGGTAGTGATACTTAGATAATTTCATACATTAGTACATCACCATTGTAAGCTCCTTATATGTAGCCTAGTGAGGGTGAACCAGGTAAAAAAAATTTGATTCCCTGTGAATGCTTTACTGCTTTAATTTTAGTGCATCATCGTGAGATAAAATTTGAAAGGACATTAACATTAGAGAGAATAATATGTTACACTTGTAATAATGAGGTCAAGATCTAGTGGTGAAAAAGAATTTTGAAAAGAATATTCATACCATGATTCAACCACCTCTCAGGGTATCTACCCCCCTTTTGGACCTAACAGTTGGTATCAGTAAAAAAGTTTATTTTACCATTATTTTTTTTTTCTCTGACTTGTTTCAGTCAATTTAGGAAGTTAAATATTTAGAATGCTTTTGTATTTTATGCCATGGAAAATAGAATCACTATAAAGAAGAAGAATATTTCATGTGGTATTCCTCAGTGTTAAAGTGTCTATGGAAAAATTGTGATTAAGTATAAGGAATCCAAATGTTTACAGAATAATGGTTTGGATGAATTAGATGGGAAAAAAATAAACTCACTCAATGATTCTATATGAATGAGTGAATAACTTGAAATAATAAGTGATAATGAATCTACTTATGATGAAGAAACTCCAAGAAGGCTAAAAGAGGGATCTCTCTATGAAACAAGGGAATGTGATCATAAATGTAGTGAAGAAATTAAATCTAAACATATCTAGATCCATGCCCTAGATGTTGATATATATAATCTAAGAGGCTTAAATAAAAGGATTATTGATGTGGTTACTTACCACATGGAGATGAATGATTCTCAAGGTGAAGAGGTGCATAAGGTTTCATTAAATATTTAAAAACTAAAAGCCGGTGCTAAAGAAATGAATAAGAACTCAGAAGAAATTCAGAATCTGAAAGCCATATTTGTTGATCTTTCAACACATCCAATAGAAGAATTCATGATTTTTTGATTCTGCTACTCAAGAAAAATTTAAATTAAATGTGCAAAGTGACATTGTGGATAATCTCACACGTTAATTGTAAGATGAAATGAGTAGACTGAATAAAATAAAGAGATAATTTAATTCTCATGTTGAATAAATGGATATGAAGATTAAAAAATTGGAAGAAGAGTTGGGATTAGTAGATAAAGAAGTGGATTAATACATTATCAAAGGAAATTATAAAATAAAGGATGCCTTGGATTAACTATTTGATTATCCTTTTTAGGTGATGATGAATTAAAATGAAAATATGTTATTTATAAAGAGAGAAAAGAACATAAATTCTCTTCTTAAAGGATATATAGTTTGGGAAAAATCTGCATTGAATTTGATGAATCCCCTTCCTTGGATGAGAGGAAAAAGCTGTGAAAGGTTCCAAAGATAAGAAAAATCATATAGGTTCTAGAGATAGACCTAAAAAGGATTTTACAGGAAGTAATGATAGAATTTTCTATTTCTGTGAAATGCATATCATACTTCATGATTTTATCTATGAGGCATTGGAATATATATCATGGTGCGAAGATAGAAATATTTCTAAATCAAAGAATAAGAATAGGTGTCTGGAGAAATCTAAATGATGAGTCTCTCAGAAGTGAGTATCCATAAATTTATTTTACTCTAGAAGAATGGGTCACACCATGAGTATGTGCAAAGAAGTTAAGGAGATCAATGTCAGAAGAAGAACTCAAGCTGCATCAACATTTCGGGTGCTAGTTGTCCACCATGTGAAGAGAAATTACAGGAGAAGTAACAACATTCATGAAGCTAAAAGATAACATTAATGGTGTTTCAATAAGATGAAGGGAAAAGTAGTTGAAAGAAATTATTTCCCTGTAGTGGAAGACTATATTTTATAAAAGGATACTAATGAGTAGATGAAGTATGTAAATTCTAAATTATCACAAAAGATGAAGATTCAAGATGAAATTGATAGATAAAAAATCCTTGGTGATCAGACAATGCTAGTGCTGACAATGAGGATAAATACAGTAAAAAAATAATTATAATTATCAAAGGGAGAGCCTAAATTATTTGATGACGAACCTGGAGAAAAGAATTGGCTTCAATCCATGAATGAAGAGAATGACCAAATTGAGAATAATTAGACTTGGGATATTGTTTCAAATCCAATCGATAAGAATGTCATCATGAAAAAATGGGTATTTCATAGATAAATGAATGAATATAGTGTTGTGATTCAAAGAAAAAGAAATACTAGTATTTAAAGGGTACTACAAAATTGAGGAAATTGATGTTGATACAACTTTTTCACCTATTGCAAGGCTAGAGACAATCAGATTATTCTTGGTCATAACAGTGTAAAGAATGTTCAAGGTTTTCTAGACGGATGTCAAGTCTACATTTTTAAATGGAGTTATGGAAGAATACTATATGGGTTGAATCAAGCACCAATATCATGGTATTAGAGACTTGATTAGTATTTTAATAATATTGTATTTCATTGTGGTGGAGTTGATTATAATCTCTATTTCAATAACGACAGTAATCAAAGGATGATGGTTCTAGTTTATGTTTATCCCATAATATTTGGATGATCAGATAAAGGAAAATGAATAATGTTTTCTAAATTCACGAAAATCAAGGTTGAAATGTCAATGATTGGTGAGTTTACATTTTTTCTTGGTCTACTAGTGACACAAGGTAGGAATGTTAATTTCATTTCATAATATAAATATGCCAATGAGGTTTTGTGAATATTTGAAATGGGGAATTCCAAGGAGATGAATACTCTGGTTGTTACCTAGAGGAAATTATCAATGGATGATGATGGAAAGGAACTTAATATTATATAATACATGAAAATTATTAAAATTTTACTATATTTGAGAGTGAAAAGACCTGATATTATTTTTCCTACATTCCAAGAAGAGTGATACCACATCGATCCCAAAGAAAGACACATGATTGAAGTGAAAATAATAGTTTATTATATCAATGTCAATATGGATTTTGGGTTGATATAGAATGAAAAATATCTTCATAAGTAATTGGGACATACAGATGCATATTGGTCCGGTTCAACAGATGAAAAGAAATGAACTTCTTGAGGTGCTTTCTATCTTGAGGGATTGTATATTTATTGGTTGAGCAAGAAAAAAGACTATATTTCATTAAGCACTATAGAATATGACTATATTGCAGCTACTCAATAATTCACACAATTATTGTGGATGAAGTAGAAGCTTTATGAAATGGGATTTTAAGTGAAGTATCTGATCGAAATTCATTGTGATAATTCAAGTACTATAAATCTTAGTTAAAATACATTGCAACACTCAAGGAAGAAAAATATTAAAATCAAGTATCATTTTACCATGTAGGAGGTGGATCAAGGGCCTGTGATGTTGGAATATGTGCCTACAAAACAAAATTTTGTTGATATTCTTATGAAAGATTTACCCAAATAAGCATTTGAAATGAATATAATGTCTTTGGGAGTCTAGTTGACTCCTCGCACTTGAAAAATTATGGTTATAGGACCCACTATCTCCCTGCGGTATGGTGTGCTTTTCCATAATGTACTGATATGTGTACTTTTCCCTATTGCACACAACCTTGATGTGCTCTTTGGTTTTTTTGACTAAGGGAAAAAATGTGTGACTAGTTCAGGAGGAGAAAAGATATGGGGAGAAGCTATTAGGTAGAGCATCAAGATAGGGGGAGTTGAAACTGAGTTGAATATGTTAGGAGTATTTGTGATGTGGGGGGGGGGGTATTAAATATTATAATGCTAGAAGTGATCAATAAAAGATCAAATATCATGATAGCTAAGGTTTGTGATGAAATTAATTGATTTCATTCAACATTTGGTGTTAGGAATGAAGTGATTAATTGATGAACATTTCATTATACTATTGTTTCTCATACTGAGCATGGCTTATGTGAGATTAGAATATGTGTTGAGTAAATCTATGACATCTATTTTAATTGCATGAAGTGATTTCTGATTAAATAAGGAAGGATCCCTAATGAGGTATTATAATGCGAAAAATTATTATGAGAAAAGTTTCCTACAAAATCAAAGAGGGGGAGTTTTGGGAAAAAATACCTCAAATGTGTCCTTGTGGTATGTTTCCAGTATTATTTTGTTTGATGGAAATGCCAGAGGACTGTGAATAAGCACAGTTGGTGCTTTCCAAAGATAGATTTTAAGGTGGTGCATTTTCCCAGTGTTTATCAAACTTTGGGGCCTCGAAATCGAGAGTTTAATGTCAGAAAAAGTAAGGTTTTTTTCATAGGACTGAATGATGTGGGGAATGGGAAAGTAAATAGGAAAAGGAAGAGAAATGCGGACCCTGGGACATGGACAACATACCTTTTCTGGGAATTGTTCGCAGCTACATATGAGCCAGCGGGAACAGTATGCGGGAGTATTTCGCAGAAGCAAAAATGGTTCACAGTGATGGTTTGCAGTGAAGTGCGTGTGATATGTTGAATGGAGGAAGATTTGTGGGATGGAATAAGATAATGGTTATATATAGGAGAAATGGTAGTATGTAAATTTCATATGGAAATGTTATGCGGAAGGCTTGCGGTTCACATTGGCAAAAGAGGTATGTAGTGAAGGGGGTTCTCTGTTGAAGATTTGGAAAATATAAAATTAGAGGATGTTACAGGTATCATTTCCTATATCATGAGCAATGATACCAATTATTATAGGTGGGATTTGACATCATTATCAAATAAATATATGATCTGAGAATTCACTGAGGACTGCAGGTGGTCTGTGCAGAAGAAATTCTAGAAAAGAATTTTTTGAGGCACTAAAGCTCGCAAAGGGATAAGTGGTTCACAGAGGATGATTTCTTGTAAAGAAGTTTTTCGCATGGAAGGAATTCCACCGAATGTTTTTGTTGGAAATTATATCCCGAAAAGGATGTGGTACATGGTGGAAGAAGTAATGGTACATATAGAAGGAATCTCTGGTACGTTAAATAAGGATTTTTTGTAGGTGGTTCAAAGAGGTAGAGGTAGTTCACAGATAGAGAATAGTTCATGTAAATAGAATAGTTTGAAGAGAATATTTGTAGAATTGGTTCGTATAGGTGGTTCATGGAGTTGTATGGTAGAGGCTATATGCGATAGTGAAGGAGGAGGTAGTTTCTAGATAAAGGGAGGTCTGCAAAAGTGGCAGTGGTATGAAATGGAGGCATTCCCCATACCATACTTGGTACATAGTAAGCGAGAGGAGAAAGTTGTTTACATTTTTCTCATGAAAGCTTTCAAAAGCTTCAAACTAGTCTGTGAAAGTATTTTATGATATCTAATAGTACCTAGAAAGATGAAAATCGTCTGTGAGTGAAAAAGGGACTTCAACAGAGCATCCTCCTAAAGTTGACTATGTAAGAATTCATTCAAATTAAGGGACCTAGATATACAAAAATGGTGTTTTAACTACCTACACATCTATAAACTATGATTCAATTCCATTCCAAGAGTAGTAATTGAAGGAAGAGGAAGATGATGAACTTTTACAACAGCATTGACATAGAGAAAGAGGCGTAGGAAGTGACCCTTGAGAATGTAGTGGGGAAACCCTAAATTATTTAAAGGAAGTGAACCTAGGCATAGAAGATGTATCCTAAACATTGTAATCATTATTGGAAGTGAGCCTTAGTGAATTTGGTAGATCTGCAGATTGTCGTTGTATGCTCCATGGATGTAGCCCAGTGAGGGAGAACCAAGTAAGAATATTTATATCTTTGTGCGTGCTTTACTAATTTACATTCAGTGCATCATCATCAGATAAAATTGGAAAGTACATTACATTAGAGATCATAACATCCAACCCTTGTAATAAAGAGGTCAAGATCTAGTGGGGAAAAATAATTTTTAAAAGAATATGCATACCCTGATTCACCCCCCTCCCAAGGTTTCTAGTCCCCTTTTTGGATCTAAAAAATATAAAACATATTTTGGAGGTGTAGTTATACAAAAAGTATTAAACTAAATAACTAATACCCATGTTAGCTGAAATTCCTCATGGACACCCATCTGATCCTACCTGCTTCTCGCTATGTCAGAATGGCTCTAAGAATATGAAAATTTATATTGGTTCAGGGATCTATGAATATGAACATGGTTACTATGTATAATATTCATTTTAGGAGAATAAAACAACACAACCCCATTTCATTTTAGAACATAGTAGTTAAACCTAATACACAATGATTATTCATGTGTTTGGTCAAGTGGGTCAAGTGAAATCAATGGGATGAACCATTTTTATTCCCACACATATCAGTTTCTAACCAATCCATTTGAGTATGTAATAGTTATCCTCATGATACTTATGATTTAATCCCAATTATATAATCCATGGCGGATTATCTCTGAGAAAATAAATACTAAATCAATGATATAATATAAGGAATTCTAATATTATAGACTTGGAGGGAATGAATGCATTATACCATGATGAGGAATTTATCAATGTAAGACAAAGAACAAATACAAAAGGGTTGTATATCTAGACATTCACATTAATAAATAAAGTGGAATCTATTAAATTTCCTATAGGTAAACCTGGTTGGGGATCATATAATTTTTCAGGGAATGAAATGCCTAAAATAGAATAATAATGGTCCATATAAATACCCACGATGATATTTGAAAAATTATCATGATCCAAGTGGTATATCCCACACTTTATTTTATTTCCATTTAGTAAATATTTCAATTAAAAATGAAAAGGGACCAAAAATGTAATTTAGGCATTTAACAATTCATTAAATTCAATTACAGAATCCCACTACCAACTGGAATGCTCAACACTCCCAACATGTTATTAATTCATGAGGAAAAATGATAATCAATGTAATTTAATTGAACTCACACTAATGAGTTGTTTGGGATGACATTTTCAACTACTAAACATGTCAATGGTTCTATGTAACATTAAGGTTTTTGTCTAAATAGTTAATTTAAGGTGTTTCCCATTTTTTTGGGAAACATGCAAGTGTCTAGCATGTAAAACAATGATAAAATATTGTAAAGCACAATAATTATTGGGAAAATCAATAGACTATCTAACATGGACTGGTAGATGAATCATCATATACTATTAGCTTTGGATTTTAACAAGTGTAGGATAAAATGGAAAACTAGACAAATGTATTGAAAATATGGAATATTTGGTTTTATAGACATAACATGAAATGTGGAGAAGAAAAATGAGAATGGAATCTAAAGGTGTACTAGACTTACCAAAAGGGATCTAACATAATGAACAAAGATCAAAATTATAATCTAATGAAGGATATTTCTAAAATAATAAATTAAAGACGAAGAAACACTTCAAAGGTCTACTATCTTTGAATAAGGATAAGAGGAGAATGGTAAAACATAAGGGGTAAAATAATGGAAAATGTTCATTTTACCCATTTTAATTGGGCTCACAGTTTGGGAACATCGTTATAAAAATTCACCAACTATGTACACATACTAATCAAGGTGTATATATTCTTTCATTGTTATGAATAAAATTAAACAAGCCATGTAGAGCCCATGTATGGCTACTGTATAGACACCCACATCTCACACGATCTTAGTGCACAGTTAGAAAAATCATGAGAAATGTTTGCATGGTATCTCTGCAATTGGTTTCATGTTAAAAATGCACAATTAGTCAATTATATTCTATTTAATAAGTAATGGGACTCCATTTTTTGGGGCACATAGATTAACTACACAGTTAAACTAACTATGCGCCAACTGTGCACCTCATCCTATTTTCCAACATCCAAAACACCACACCTCAAACTAGCCCTGAATATTAAAAAAACTTATAAAACCCTATTATACACTTCTATTTATATAAAAAAATGTTTTATACATGAATATAAAAAATCCATGCCTCTATGAGAAACTATGATCTTATATTGTTTAATATTGATGCCTCAATGAGATAGTTAATCATGAACATAATGATTTTTTCCCATAGGAGTGGGAATAATGTGTTTATTAACATTATTTGGCAAGTAAATAATGATTTTTTTTCATTGGTGAGGTAATATGTAGTTCTCTTAGAATAATTTTGTATGATTATGATTGGGCCACCATTCTAGGTTTTCTTTTTTTTATGTGATGTTACATTCATTTTTATGACTATTTATGCACTTTTATGTTATTCTATGCCATACTCCATGATATATGAACTATTATTTTCTTGTTATAACTTTTTTATATATCTTAATTATAGAAATATTCTCATCTTATGTTCACTTATAATATTTTATGGTTATCACTTAGAATTACCCTTATTGACCATCTAAGATCACTCGTTTCTTATATTTTAATTTCAATAGGTTATGAAGAAAACGAATTCATATGATGCATCTATAAGATTAAATTATATAGATATGGAAAATGTTGAAAACTTTTTATTTTTTAATTAGGTGGACATTTATTGTAAAAATTTCTATTAGTTGAAAAATACATTGGTTTTTTGGTTAATGTTCCATACAACTTATCTAAAACTCTAAACCAATAATATTGTGGGAATGTATTATAATGTAGTATTTTCATTGAGTAAAATAATTACTAAATATTCAAATATATGGGGAATCATATTTGGTATAAGATAAGTGTTGAGCTAACTAAAGATCCCAGTTAGGATCCATGTATCATAGAGAGGGGGAGGGGTGAATCAGTGATATCATTTTTCTTTTCTATGTTTCTTTCTTTTTGAAACAACCATCGTCACCTGTTAAAGAGTTCCTTCCATGATGAATGCACACAACCATAGTAACACAAGATTTAAAAGGTTCACTAATCAATAAGATTATCTACATCCTTGGTACGGTATATAAGTAATCCAAAACCAAAAAATCCAATAGAAAACAATCCTTTAACGTGGAACACAATGAGTAGGATATGCCCTTACACTCGCGTAGCACTTTGAAAAAAAATCCAATAGTGCATCTTCTCCCCTTATCACAAACATGGTAATGTAATGTTTCTATAATTCTTCAGAAACTTTCACAAAGAAAATATCTCTAATAAAATATTCACTTTCCTACCTATAAGATGGTAATAACCACTTGGTGAAAATATCTTTTTCATCACTCCTTACGTGCATGCATCCCTACCTACACTTCACTCCCTACTTTCGGGCCTCCCGGATTACATGCCTCCCTTCTTGCATGCCACTATTGTGCACAAATCTCAATTTTCACACCACTTCCAGCTTTATACACAACAAAATTATTTCAAACAACTCCATTCTTGCGCACAACATACAACTTGTGTGCCACTTCTGGTTGTGCACCACTCTTGTTCATAACACACAACCAACGCACCACTTCAGATTGCATGACACGTTCTACCACTTTCATGAGAAAAGATAAATTGTTCTCTTATGTGTTGAGTCTTACGAAAATGATAATGGTATCCATATATTTATTGAAATTTTGTGACCTTGTGAGTGAGGAATGAAACTCATCTTGCACACCACTCTATGACTTGTGTTCCTCTCCATGAATTTTTCACCACATACACTTGCGAGCCATTCCTATTTGTATACCACTTATACTTGCATGACACTTCCTACTTGTGCACCACTCCTTAAATTGCACACTAAATTATTTCGTTTCTTATATTTGGATGTGATGATTTTGAAATATGACTTTCACGCCGTGACACTTTCTGTACTTTGTCAAAATCACTGATTTACTCCCCCAATCCTTTATAAGGATTGCATCACATGTTCTCCAAACTTATGATATTTGTTAAATATAAATCCGAAAATAATCGTCATATTTTCCAAGACCTTTTACAAATTGAATTGATATATCATATTTGATAATAAAATACAACACCTTCTCTAGACAACTAGGTCCCAAAAATTTATCTACTGTGATTTTTTTGTCATCCAAGATTCATAAATCAATGAACATTGTAATATCAAGAAATTGATTAGTTATCATCAATTATAAGACTACATGAGCTAATCCATTATAGGAAACACAAATTATTGATAGTATAACAATTCCATCAAAAAGTAGTGACTTTGAAAATTACATATAGACTTCTGACAAACCATTATTTCTCAACATTATCCACTGCTTCAACTTTCATAGAATATAATTTTTTTTCCTATAACCACTCCAAAAAACAATTATAATAGTTCACCAACATACATGTTGGATTCCCAGCATACCCACAACTCCCCCCTTTTTCATGCTTCCATAATGATAGATTTATGAAACAATTCTCCCCCTTGAAAACACTATCCAAAGGTAAGATGAAAGAAGTGATATACACATATACTTCAACCTTGATTAAAAGGTGCTTGGACACCGATGTTCGACCTAAATTTAGAAAATGGTTCATTTGGTAATGGTTTTTTGAATATGCCAGCAACATGTTTCGATGTAAGAACATACTCCTTCATCAATTAATTCTTACCCACCTACATTTTGATGAAGTGGTACTATGTGTCAATTTGTTTTAAATGAGAATGTTGTACCAAATTCATTGTAAGATTGATTTCACTGTGATTATCACATCCCAAGGGTAAGGGTAGATTCACTTCAACAAGTAGATCTTCCAACCGAGTCTTTATCCCCATATGGTTTGTAGTATCATTAGTGGAAGAAACACAAATTTCATCAGCCATTATAAGAGTCACTAAATTTTGATTCTTGGTATTCATACTAACATAAATTTTCCCCAAAAATAAAACTCCACCAGATATAGATCTTCTATCGTCAAAATTTCCTACACAATCAGTATCTGAATACCCGAACTAATCAATATTTTCTAATCCATCATACCTGATTCCAAAATTTTTTGTGACTTTGATATATATGAGAATTATTTTTCCAGAAATTGAATGTTAATCTTTAGGAGCACTCTGAAATCATGAACAAATGGTAATAGAAAAGATGATGTCGATACTTGATGCATTCAAATAGAACTGAGATATAATTATCTTTCCAAACCCTTTCTGAACAACTTCCTTTCCTTCTTCATCTTTAGACAACTTGGTTTCCACTGAAATCTATGTGGAAACGATTTCAATTTTTTCCTGACATACTTTTCAGAAGATCCTTAGAATACTTTTCTGGTGAAATAAAAGTTTGGTTCTTCTTCTATAACATTTGTAACCCAAGAAATTATTTCATGTCTACCAGTATGGAAATCTTAAATGACTTATTCATCTCATCAAAAAATCTTTCACATGATCTTTCATCATTTCTAGAAAACATAATGTCATAGACATAAACAATTACGATGAGACAAAACTCTTTACATTCCTTGATGTAATGGTTGATGTCAACTATACCCTTCTGGAAATTCATCTTCCTCAAGAAAGTATCCAATTTAGAATACCATACCCTCAAAGCCTAATTTAACCCATAAAAATCCTTTTTCACCCTAAAAGCATAACTTTTATCTTTACCAGTAACAAATCCACAAGGTTGGTAAATATAAACACCCTCTTCCAAATCACCATTCAATAATTCATATTTTACAACCATTTTAATGATTTTATAACCTTGTTATACGGTAATAGAAAGAATGATTTAGATTGTTTCTTTCCTTTCCACTAGAGAAAGGGTTTCATCAAAATCAATACCTTAAATTTGTGAATACCCATTGCAAACCAATCTTTCTTTGTTTCTTATCACTTCACCTTATTCATTCATCTTGTTCTGAAAAATCCACATTGAACCAATAATGTTCTTATTGTCTGACTTGGGTACAATTTCCCAAGTATCATTTGTTTATATGTGGTCGAGCTCTTCATTCATAGCCTAAACCCGTTGTGGATTATCAAAAGCTTCATTTGTATCATTCAACTTGAATTTTTAATACATTTATGTTTATGTCACAACTTTTTACATTCTTCATATTTTAACCATTTGATGTTGATCAGCAATAATTTTCTAAGATTCCACTTGCATTCCCATCCTAGAATGAGCTATTGGAATTTATTCCCCATCCAATGAAATTGCTATGTTTGTTTATTCTTCTTGAGTAGGAGTACCACTGTCTAAAACATTGTAAAAACTGTTAACAAAACATTCTTTATCCTGTTCATCTTCCACATCATCATAAGCATGATTTTTTTTTTCTCAATTGATTCAACAACATTGAAATAAAAATATTAAATAATTCTCCCTATATCTTTATAAAAACACTTATATCTTCTTCTATAGGGAGTATATACAAGAAAAATTATATCATATTTTGATTTCTCAAACTTATCAAGGATTACACATTTCATTTTATAATGCACGGACTCCCAAAAACTCTTAAGTGTTTCATACATTTATTTTTTCCATAGAAGATTTCGTTTGGAGTCATATTTGAAATTGGCATGTCAAAACATCGGTTCTTAATATAGACATCAATGCTTATGGATTACCTCCATTAATAATGAGAAATATTATGTTCAAGTAATATAGTTCTTCCCATTTCCACCAAAATTCTATTATTTCTTTCAATAACCCTATTTTGTTGATGTGTGTATGGTGAACTGAACTCTTGTTGAATTCCATGCTTATCAATATGACCTTAAAAGTCTATATTCTTATACTCTCCACCATTACTAGTTCTCATTTTCTTCCCTGAATACTCAAATTCATTTTCTGCTTTCCTCCTAAAATTCTTAATCATTTTTAGAACATCTGGCTTATATATCATGTAGATAAAAAAATTATTGCAAGTAAATTCATCAATTAAATTAGTGAAGTACTTATCTCCAATTATTGATTGCTTTATCATTGGTCCACAGATATAAGAATATATAAGATCCAAGGGTCTTTTTGAATGAATTTCAACTCTCTTATGCATAGAGTTTGTAATCTTCCCTTTTTTACAAATAGTGCAACACCAATCTCTTCTTCTTGACAAATTAGGCATATCTTGGACACTATCTCATGTTGATAACTTTCACATGATTCTATGACACATATGTCCCTTATTTTGTTTCCATAACTTATTTTCATCCACCATACCCATGTAACAATAGTTCTGTACTTCACCAACTTAGAACAAGTTCCCTCTTTTATATTAGCCCCTTTAAACTACTTTTATAACTTTTTCACTTTTCACAAAAAACCCATATTTTCTCAAGATAACTTTGTTTCCCTTATCACAGAGTTACAAAACACTCTAAAGATTGTGTTTCATCCCATCAACACATAATGTTTTCTTGGATTTCATTTTTTCTTTCCCAATGATGGATGATCCAACACCTTTGATCCCTAGATATTAATCATTACCAAATATCACTATTTGTTCATTGTTGTATTTCACATTCTTTAGAAAATTTATGTCTCATATCATATGACAAGAAAACCCACTATTAAGAATCCTTGGACATTCACCTTTTGTGGCATTCAAAGTATTTTCGAAAACAAGAGTTTTTTCTATTATTTATTTTCATTCATCACCTACAACATCTACAATTTGTTAAAAACCTTTTTTTGTGGTCTCAGAAAAACAATAGATCCCTTAGAAAGATATATAGGTTGTACACATCTTTCAAAATTATTTTCCAATGGTTGGAACCTATTTTCAACATTCACTCTAGCCTTCTCAGATTTATTCTGAACTTCATTCTCGTAATTCTTGTTTTGAGGGTATTGAATCCCCCTAAAACCTTGTCTTCCATAACTTGTGAAATAGTAGTAATGTTGTTGGTTGAACCAACACATATTTTCCATGTGTACAAAAATACCAAAATACCAGCCATATCCGTAGAATGAATATTTCCCTATAAAAATTATATACTGACCAAAGATGTAAACATGCTTCACAACACTCTTATTAACAAAATTATACTGACCATCATCCTTCTTATTTTCAATCATAACATTCTTTTTCATATTATATTTTTTTTCAGACTTATCAAAAATATAAGTAGTGGAAATATTTATGGACTTGGGATTTTTATGTACTTATGATTTTCAGCATTGCTATCTTTGGCCACATATATAGCCTTTCTAGTTTTTTTCTTTTTAGAGGTAGTTCCATCTTTCTTATCAACCTCTTGATGGTAAATTTTAGGGATCCTTATTTATTTTATTCTTACTGTAACATTAAACAACATCTGAGATTTATTGTTTGAAACTGATATTTTCTTATATTTCTATAGAATGATTCTGTTGGACACATTCCAACTCTTTTTATTATTCTTTACTCATTAATTCAAAATGATCATTACGATTATTTTCATTATCACAAGAATTATTCAAATCATTAATCTCCATTCCCATCTCGAATTTCTCATTCAGAACCCCATATTGGTTGTTTAATTTGGAATTTTCATTTATAAACTTCTTGTTTCCCTCTCAATCCTTTTTATCTTCCTCAAATATTCTTTCAACCCTTATATTAGATGATATTCATGTTGAGTTTCTTCTTCTTCAGAACTACTGCTCCTGTAATATTCACTATTCACTATATCAAAAAAGGTATTCTCTCTAGATTTCTCACAAAAAATTTCAGGGATTCAGCTTCACTAAATTATTCTTCTTCAACATGAGAAAAAAATATTATTATTTTTTATTTGGAGAATTTTTTATCCTTCCCCTTTAAAAAATACTCATATTTTTCAGCTTGTTTCTTCGCTGACATTTTTGTCCTTCTATCATCATCATCACTATCTTCTTCTTTCTTATTTTGAGGACAGTTTTCCACAATGTGACTAACGACTTCATATTCAAAACAATTCAAGGGATGTTTCCCATTGAATTTATCTGTGAAAATTTTCACATTCTAAGAAAACAAGGATAACATTTCATAAAGAAATTTATATACCTCATCTTCAGAATCAGATTCACCAACTTCATCTTAAAAAAGTGTCTTCTTTGACTTATATCTCTTTTCAGCCTTGAATGACATTTCTCTATCAATGTTTTTTTATTGGTATTCCCCCCTCTCATTTCATATATAATGAGAGTTCTATTAAAACAATCCATAGATAATGTTTCAGGGTCTCTATCTTTAAATAAAGAAACTTTAGCATTAAACATGTCAGTTAGAATTATCATGATCATTTCAAAAATTATAGAATCTTCAAAAGTCTCTGTAAGACATTTGATTGTACTAACAATACCATTTAACCTAGTAAATAAGTCCCCAATATATTCAGATTCTTCTATTTTTATGTCTCCATACATCTTCTTCCATATTTGTTGTTTTTCCTTTTTCACCTTTATATTTTCTTTATAAATCTTATTAAACACTTCCCAGATGGATTTAGCTATAGAAAATACCTTCACTCTTAATCAATAACTCTCAGAAAGATATTAGAGTAATTATTTTTTTATCACTTCCATCATTATCAAGATTCTTCTTATTGGCAGGAGTAAGAGGAACCTTGTCATCAATAGGAGGAAATACACCAATTATAGTTTCAAGAACTTCATACAATAGAGGTATAAGATAATAAATCATTAAATCTTTCCATATATTATAGTTCTTTCTAAAAAATATCAGAATCCCGTTTACTGGTCACACAATTCATATTCTCTATCACAACTTAAGAAAAGAACATACAAAGGGAACCTATGCCTCTAATACCAATTGAAGTTCCTAGTCAAGATTCATGTATCACCGAGAGGAGGAGGGGTGAATTAGTGATATCCATTTTCTTTTTGTGTTTCATTCTTTTTGATATAACCTTTTCCTACAGTTAAAAAGTTATTTCTCTACTTAATGCACACAACCACAAGAACACATGATTTATATAGTTCACTATTAAATAAGAGTAGCTACATCTTTTGTATGGTATGGAAACAATATATTACCACACAATCCACTTGAAAAAATCCCTTTGGTATGGTATATGATGAGTAGGATATGACCTTACACTTGTGTAGTTCTTTGAAAACAATCCAATGGTTCATCTTCTCCCTTTTGGAAAAATAGGGTAATGAAATGTTTCTATTCATCCAAATGAACTTTCATAAATCAAATCTATCAAAACATTTCTTCAATTTCTTATGCAAAAGCTGGTAAGAGCCTCAAGGTGAAAATATATCGTGTGTAACTCCTTGCTTGTGTGCCTTCTTGCTTGCGCACATCCCTACTTGCACGCCTCCCTGACAAGGTGACACTAACTACTTGTGTGCCACTATTGTGCACAACTCACAATTTTAGCCTCACTTATGGATTTATACACTACACATTTCTTGAACACAACTCCCTGCTTGTATGAAACATACAACTTGTGCACCACTTTTGCATGTGAACCACACTTGTGAATACTACACAACTTGCATGACAATTCATCTTGCACACCACTTTTTACTACTTGCATGACTAGAGTTCATATTTTCTCTTATGTTTTGATCCTTACTAAAAGAAGAAGGTTATATGTCTATTTACAGACATTTTGGTGACCCTGTGCATGAGGCATGAAATTCATCTTGCGCACCACTCCATGAATTGGGTGCCTCTATATGACTTGCGCACCACATACACATGGGCACCATTCCTGCTTGCACACCACTTCCTACCTTTGTACCACTCTTTAACATTCACACCACTTTATTTACTTTTTCATATTTTGATGTGATTATTTTTAAATTTGACTTGCGTGCAACATACACTTGTTATCCACTTATACTTGTGCGACATTTCCTACTTGTGAACCACTCTTTTAATTGTGCACCACTTTCTTTCCAGTGTAAAAAATACTTATTTACTCCCCAAATCCTTCATAAGGATTGCATAAAAAGTTATCTAAACTTATAATATTTTTAAAATAAAAATAAAAAAATCATCATAACAGTTTCCAAGACCTTTTACAAAGTGAATTGATTTATCTACTTTGACAACAAAAGAAAAAATCTTCTCTATCCAAATTGGTTTCGACACTAAATTTTTTATTAGGATGGTATTAGGTGAGTATAATATTAGAGTTAAAATGTAATCTGGGGTTGATACTTTATGTTTGTTCAAAACTTAAAAGGTATTGATGACCACTTATGTTTTTTTGAAGTAATTTTAATTTTTTTTGAGATTTGTATATGATAATTATAATTAAAATCATTAGATAAGACTATGGTTTATGTCTATATACAATATAACATCCCAATGTTTTAGTTAAGTAGAGATTATATAGTTCTTCTAGAAATTGAATCCCTATTAGAATACTATAAGAGTATACAAACATTAGTATAAATGTATCTTAGTGTAATAACCCTAAAAGTGAGGATTATGAGTTAACATAGTAATCACTAGATCCATGATAAATAAGTTTAACTACAATCCCTTTTTTAAACCTAGAGTATATGCTATTTTTAATTCATATCATCCCCAATGAACCACTATTAAGGTTCTATGTATGATGTCAACAAAATATGTTAGAAAACCTAATAGGTAAATCACCATGGATAAAAAAGGATTAAAAACATATATTCATAGGATGAACCAAAAGTAAAATATGCTAAAAATTAAGGTGACATAGGAGAATAAAGCTTAGGGTTGATGTTTTCATATCCATATTTTGGATATTATCATAACCATTTTGGTTTTAGTATTTTTTTGAAGCAAGATCATGAAAATTATTTTGAGAAAGAGAAGTATCATGAAATAAATATTTATTATAACCAAATAAGATATCATGATTTAATGGTGTATAACCTTAGTATATTCCTATTATGAATGAAAATATTAGTTTTATAGCTTTAACATAGGTAATTAGGTTTATATCATAAATGAAATTAAATCTTGAGAATCTAAGAAATTTTTATTAGGGAGTGATATTTTCTGATAAAATTCTGGTATATTCCAAAATTTATGAGGATTATGTGAATTATATTTGGATTTTTCTTCAATAGTTTTATTTTAATGTTTGAAAAAATAGATTCAAGGATATTAATAAATTTTAAAAATGATTTTATGGAAAGGATAAATTTTTGGGGATAAATATTGAATAACACATGATTGAGGGACAGATAACCCTTCAGTTTAAAAGAATAATTGATTTTGGGGAAAGTTAGTTATATAATAATTATAACCATGTAATTGATTGTGGATTTAATAAAAAATTTAATCATGATATTTTTTGTCAAATTTTCCTCATTTTTAAGATTATGATATATATTGACAATTGAGTGACCTTTTGAACTAGCAGTTAATATAATTTTTGGTATAAATGTATAATTAATTTTATGAAAAACATTTTATTTCACAAGGGTTTTATGTCTTGGAAATTGATATGGTTGTGGGAGAGTTATTTTACAGAGAATATATGGTTCTAGTATACACATACTTGTGTATATGATTGTATGGATGATTACTATTTTTGAGGAAGAATATGTAAATGAATATAACACAAGAGAGTAAGGTAGATTTCATATTAGATGTTATACCCATAATGATAAATATATTAATAGTTCCCTCGCCAACTTTCATCATTGATTAATAATTAAAATTGTTTGGATGAAATTTATTTTTGGTGCTAAAATGTAAAAACCCGATATTTTAGAATATATATTTTTAATTAAATTAATAATATGTTAAATATCTTTTTCCACACTCAAAACCAAACTATAATGTTCCAAAAAAATATTATATGAATATTATTAATGTAATAGTAATGAATCATATATAAAATAAAATGATATCTATATTTAGAGGATAAATGATAAATTCGATTTAATATAAAAATGAATTGTTCTTTCTCAAAAATTTTTAAAGTATTGAATACATTATCCTAGAAAATTAAATTATCCTATTTTGAATGATAATATATACTATTTAATCATATGAACTAATATTATATCTCTATATATTAGACCTTGGTATGAAATAATATTCAGAACACTTAAAAAATAGTAAAAACTTTTTCAATAAAAACAGTTTTCTTTAAATTTTGTTAAAAAATAAATATGTAAATTTTATAATATGAAGTTAATAAAAAGAAATTATTTTTGGAATTTATAATTTTGAAATTATCATAAGTTAAATTTATGTATTTTTTTGAAATAATTTTTTTTTCATGTGAATAGTAATAAAGAGAGTTTTTCCAAAATTATAATTTTTTTGAATTTATCATTATATAAGAGAGAAATATAAATTTATTAAATTTTTTAATTAATCAATATTTTATTTATGGGGTTGAATTATACTTTTTAACATTTTTTATAAACTTATAAAAACTATGTTAAACTATTTGAACATATGTAACATTTTATTCTAATTTAATAAATGTTTGTGATCATTTTTTAATATATTTTTTTGGTAAAATTATGTTTTAGATTACTTTGAAATCAAAAAAAATGTTTTTTCTAATCATTTAGTTTATTTCATGTAAGTTAATAATATTCATAAAATTAACCTACACATAAATTGTAGATATAAATCATAATTGTTTCTATAATATATTTTCTAAACATTTTCTGCTCTAATGATGAAATTATTTATTCTAAACCTCATAATTTTTGTTTAATAAAATAATATTAATATTTTAAATTATTATTTCAAAATTAGGGAATAATTTTAATTTTTTTTTCTCATTAAAATTAATTTCCAAGGCTAAGAATTAATTACCATGTTAAAAATGTTTACTGATGGTGAATGTTTAAAACTAAGGGGAAAAGACCAAAATCACTCAATATTGTCTCAAAATTATGGTTAAAGGGGATTATAGACCCAAATAAAATTTAAGCTCTATTACTTTAACCATTTTGATCTTTTTAGCCAGATATATTTTCCTTTCATTATTTAAATCTAAGGATTATTTACAAAAAATTCCATTTTTATTCACTTATAAAAGGGAAACACATAAAACTGTTTATTTCACCCATATAACATAAAATTTATTCCAAAAACATTGAGGTTATACCTCCACTAAAAACTATCCTTTTTTCAGTGTCTGGATTCAAAATATTTCAAAAATCCATTCAAAATCAAGAAATTTACCAAGATAAGGTTAGTTTCTTATACGAAAGTGTCTCACATTTCTTTAGTTTTTATTCAAAATTTTATTTTATTACCACCCACAAAATCCGTTATAATTTAATTAAATAATTATTATTACCATTATTATATTATATTATATTAATGTGAAAACCATTATTTAATACTTAACATACACTTAGATAAATTAAAGAACGTCTATCAAATGTTTTGTCATACTACCACAACAACAAAATTATGCCTTTAAATTTTCAAAAATCCATATTTTTTATGGTTATATGGATGGAATTTAATAACAAATAAAACGAACCAACCTATAATTCCCTCAAACCCAACACCCAACCCAATCCATCACATTTACGAAGGGTGTTCCTGATTTCCAGAGGCTGGGGACAAGCACCCCAACATCAAACAAAACAAAAGAGGAAATGATTTATCCCAACCTGATCAAATAAATGGAATATATGGTCAAAGAAAAGGAATAGTAAATGGAAAAAGATATATATAATCCATAAATATAAGAGAATTGTTGAAATAGACAATACAAAAGTTTCTAAAAATCTCCAAAGGACAAGTCCAACTAAAAATAACCTGAGCCAAAAATATCTCTAAATGATGGCATGAGAATCTCTTGCTACCTCACCAACAACTACCCAACCAGATGACACAAACCTCACTACATCACTATGGTTCCTTGCCTTTATCTACAATATAATAACAAATAAATGTATACTCACCACTAAATAGGTGCGCAAGGAGTGAGCTAACATGCTCAGTAGAATCCAAACAAAGTGATCCAAAACAAGCCTCAGTAAAAAAATTCTCATATAATAATTTCAAATAAAAACATTTCGTGATAAGTAGTTAATTATTTTTCTATAGAAAATGGTAAACATTTCCCCTTTTCCACAGTTATAAAAAAATTCACGTACATCCATTTCTAATAAAAATTTTTCATATCATTTTTCATAAGTACAAACATTCATATAAAGGCTAACTTAGAAAGCCAAGAAATAAAATATAGAAGCACATGTATCACAAAACCATGTAATACTACAGGTTCAGGATGCAGACTACTTGTACCATAATAATTAAGTTCATAAACAAGTTCCTAGAACAAAATACCTCACAAGGAGAGAAATACCTCATGAGCAAACCCCCCCAACAAGGTCAATATAAGTAGACTAGAACAATGAGCATTGGAAATAGAGGAAAACCCTATAAAAAACTCCTTGATATCAAAAAAACAATGGATGATGGACCAAACCTAAACCTTCCACCAAATTACCCAAGGCAACTCATGTTCTATTTTTCAAAATTCATTTCAATGATTTGAAACCCATTTAAAAGTACATTTCATTTGTTCGAAAATAACGCTTTTCCATTCCATTTTCCAAAAACAAGGGAAAAATTTTTTATATTGAAAACTATTTTGAACACACAAAAAACTATCATGAAAATATTTTATTATGAATTATTTTTTAATGAAAAAAAATATTCATTATTATAAGTTAGAGATGGAACCACCCACCTCAAATATTGGGTCACACACACCCATAGTGGAATCCACAACCAACAAAACCCAAAAATATCAACGAAGGCCATATAATCCATTCCATACATCTTAGGATTGATCCTATTTAGATTTAAAGGGGTCAGTAGAAAGGTATAACACTACATACATCAAGAATAGATGTCTACCGCACCATGAACGAACAAAAAAAAAGCCTCTGGTGTGAAATCACACAACTAATCAAAATGAAATAAATAAGATAAATGCTCTTATCCCAACTAATCAGAACATACCACCGAATGGAGATATCATGATCTATGTCAACAAAAAAATATGAAGAAAAATAACTCGAGAGACTAACCACAATCTTAATGATATCAGATGTCAAATGGATCAATCTGGAAGGACGGTGTCTTCAAAAAATGTCTAGGAGAGACCCTTGGTCAAGGATGAAAAAGTGTAGAGAGAATATGCCAAGAAAAAAGAACAAAAAAATGTTTTAAAACAAGATATGGTCTGATTAAAGATGTGTAATATAGTTACATACTGTGAAATCCATGGTATACAAGTACACCAAAAACCCATTGCCTCTGATTAAAAAACTGTTATTTAAAGAAGTAATGATGTGAAACCACCACTCATGACATGTACTATTTAACAGCATGATTCCACATTCATATATTGTACCTAATAGAAATCATATGGCGTGCAATGCTGTTACATGATGTGAAATATTACTACATCCTACAAAAAAGGATGATTAAATTTAAAAGTCCATTAAATCTTTGATTTCACCATTATAGGTATCATCCTAATCTAAAAGGAAGGGAAACCACAACGAGGATAAGGGTGTACCTAATAAAATGGTAAATTTGTGTTATAATAAATGGTGCATATAGAATATAATAACGATAAACATGAGAAAAAATATATTCCAACTCTATTCCCTCTCATTTTTTGGGAAATAAAAAATGTAAATTATTTGTTGTATGAATTACAGCCTGTACAAAGTAACATGTCTAATTTTAAACACTTTTCATTAATATTTATTTAATTATCATTAAATATTAGTAAAACCCTTAAAAAAATCTAACTAATATCATTATGTTTCTATAATAGTGATATTATTAAAAAATAAACCACTCTCATAGCAATTAATCCCCCCTTAATTATGGTATGTTCATGTTTGTGTCAGTTTAACCACCTACTTGAGTAATTCTACAAAAGTATATAATGGATTAATATGGGAACATAAATACTAAAATTATTATATTTTGATAATAAAAAATATATTGGTTAATTTTTTTGAAAATTTTATATTATTAATTTATCATAATGTTAAAATATCATCTTAAATCTCAAAAAGTACAAAAATAAGTCGACTTCGATTACAATTTAAATAAAAATAATTAAAATAGAAATAAAATTAGAAAATATATTTAAAATTAAATATATTATATTTATTATTGATTATTAAATAATATATAACTGATGATCATTCTTTCAGAAAATGGGTATTTAAATCAATATGATAAATCATTCGAAAAATAAATAAATTCTCGGACACATGATAGTAAAAATAATCTACAAATAAATAATATATTAATAATAAATAATTATAAATAAATTATACAAAATTTAATTTATATTATTAAAGTTAGTATATATAATATTAAAAGAGTTATTTTTTAAAATGATGTCAATGAGATTTTTATTATGGAGGGAAACATGGTAACAATATTTTAATCTCAATTTTTATTCATTGAGATATGATGTGTACTCACAACTTGTTTTATATTTTGATGAATATATTCTCCATGTATTTATTTCGTTATAATTTTCATAAAATATGTGGGATTAAAAAATATACCTCAAAATTTATCGTGCATGGATTTTTATTTAAAAGATACCAAATTTGATGGGGTTTTTGTTAACTCAACTACCTTCATTGAGTTATGATGCTTCCTGAACTAAATTCTGTAAAGATTATTTTCTTCTCACAGTAATGTTTTATATCATTTAAATTTATCATTCTATTTATTATTAAATGAAAATTAAATTAAAATCTTATAACATGATAAAATTTCACTCAAAAAATTACAATACATTGTTAAGAATAATTCTAATCCTTTTTATTGATGGTTTCCACTCTTTTCCAATAATTATTTTCCCAAGAATTTTCACATTTATATTTAGAAACAAAATTATATTTTATATCATGTGACAGTCATTTTTAACTTCTTCTCTTTTCAAAATAATGTTTTTGTACAATTGTTTCTTTGCAGTTTTCCACAAATTTATTTTTATTAAAATGAAAAAGAAATTCATTTTAACTAGTTTTTTATGTATAAATACACATTTTTAGATATCCATGTATTTGTTTTAGAAATTAAAAAAATTCATTTTTAGCTAAATTTACTTTATTTGTAAATGTTTTAAAATAAAATCATTTATAATTTTTATGGGTTATTTTTAAAAATGAATATCATTTAGTGTCTATTGGTGATCATATCATTATTCTTCATTTTTCATTTTATATGAACATTCTCTCAATTTTCATGGTTTCCAAATGACATTTTTTCATAGTTTTATAAGATATTACATTTCAAATATATTCAAAATATCATGTATATTTGTTATTTCCAAATTTTATTCCTAAAACTCAATTTTTTACATCTTAGATATTTTCCATTAACATAACTTATTCTTAATCGAGGATGTTCTTGAAAAGATTCCATTCACAATATTTCTCTGGATAACTTATGAAATGAACTTTTTATCAAAGGTGTGATCAATCAATACCTTTTTCATTCCTAATGATCCACTATAGATTATAATTATAGTTCTTTCATGAAATTTCCATTATGAATACCTTATGTTCCTTTTCTTGGATTGAAGTGTATTCACCTAGATTCCATATACCAATTGATTGTGAATGTTATGTAATAAAATATATACCATTTTATATATATGGTGTAAATACCAAATAATTTATTGAATGGAATTTACTGAGAATGTTTTTTTTGCATTATTTGATAGTTATTTATATTCCATTGGTTTATTTTGTTTATTATTGGAGTTGTGAAAATTTTCCTTATATGATTCCATTTGAAAGGGAAAAAGAACCAATTTTATTTACATGGGTTATTCATGATATGACTGATTTTATATGGAACACATATGTATGGATATTGATGTATGGGGGAATATATTTATCTCCAATGAATTGGTCAAATTTGATATCTTGTGAGATAATTAGGTCCGCACATAAGAGTTTTTTCAAATAGGCATGAGCATGATGAATTTTCTCACATTTTTAGGGTTGGACATAATGATTTTATTCACATAGGTGTGAGAATAATGTTTTTTCTCAAAATTCTTTCTTATTCTTATGATTGTTTAATGTTTACTTGTTTTCATTATCTTCAAGATATGTTTGCCTTCTTTTTTATTACGATTTAAATATTTATTCCATAATTTTATGTTTGCAATGCCTTATTAAATTTTCCATGATCTATTATTTGTTGAGTAAAACTTTCATATGTGTTTCGATTATACCCATAATCTTATCTTATGATTACTTCTGATATTTTATTGTTATCAATTATATTTACACTTACTATGGATTTGAGATCACTCATTTCTCATGTTTTAATTTCCCCAGGTTATGAAGAGAAGTAATACAAATGATATGTTTATAATAGTATCTTGTCTGGATAATTTGTGGGAGATGTTTATGAGTTTTTAAAGGACATGCAGTTGAAAATATATTCGAATAAATTTCTATTATTTGAAAAGGACTTTATTTTTCTGGGTTAATGTTTTTTATAATTATTTATAACCCTTAACATAAAAGGTAATGAGAACATTTTTAATGAAATATTTTCCTAAAGTTATATAATTATGAGATGGTGACATCTATGTGGAGTCATATTGACTCAACATTTTTTAAAATGGAATGAAAAACATTTCACTTAGTTCATTTAATAATGTGGTAGATGAAAATTAGTTTGAAACATAGAGGTGACTTAGAACACACTAAAGGAGAGATCATTTTGGAATTACAAAGTACCAATGAAAAACAAGGAACAAAAATAAGGGTATTTAGGTCATCATGGGGAAGTTATGTAAAATTATTGAAGAAGTTGACTTGATAAACACAACACCATAAAAGAGGATGTATTTAACATCCTAATCATTATAGTGGAATTGGAAACAAGAAATTAGATCTACATCCATCTATTTTGGTGAAAGTTTCACAAGGAAGATAATAATTCCGTAGAAATAAACACAACACATTGCACCTGGTCATGGTTTAGTGTTGTTAATTCTTAAAAATGGGAACACAAATCAAGATTTTGGTTTATTATATTGTGGATTTTGGAATATGTTTCTATGTTGAAGCCAAAAAATGGATGTTTTTATTGTCACAACAATATGGAAGACTAAAACCTGTATAAAAGAAATTTTTTATTCAAAGTATAAGATCAATGAGAGATATCAAGAGTAGTTATTTGAATAAAATAGGCATTCTTAACCACATTAAAACCATATGATACACTTGGAATGACATTGGAAAATCAGAAGAAGTATAATTAATATGAAAACCATTGATCAAAGGGTTTTTTTTGGGATCTACAAAAATACTCTTCATAGATTTGAAGAAAATGAGAATATTAAATATTAAATTTTTTTAATGGATAGATCCCATAAAATTACAGTGCTATATATGGTCTAATTCATGAATTAATTATCAAGGTATAATTAGTAAGAACCGTATTGACATATCTTGTTTTAAGAATGAAGGTAATAATATATTTTAAATATTAAATTATCCTTATAAATAATACAATTTTTTCTAATTTTATTTGTAGAATAAAAAATATTCAACACTCACATTAAGGTGTTTATATCATATTAAGAATAAAGTAGGAAATAAACGAATATCTTAATAGATAATCAACCAAGATATTAATATGCATGGTGCTTCAACAATATATACAAAATTAGAAGAGTCTAATTTTTCAATAAATTATGGAATGAGACTCAGAATTTTATAAACTTTCCAAGCCCTATCATTAAGAAGTCTACCCATACACAAGAATAGGGTTTACTCCCTGATCACTAGTGTTTATTTTGGGATCTATTTGCAACACACACATTAAGTAGTGATAAATTTTTCAACAATGACACAAAAATAGTCTTATTATCCATGAGATATCTCTTAGTATTGATAATTGTAAAATATATTGTATTCATGATTTACTTTTTGAATCCGTTTTATATTTGGGGAGAATGGAATAAGAGAACAAGAGATTGAAAATGTTCTACTGATAACAGAAAAGATCTATATATCTAAAAGGTTCATTGAAATTCAAAGTCTAAATATACCAATACCCAAATTCAATCTCCATCTAATGGTGTTATTGATCATACTAGTCCCAAAAATCCTTATTGCTGGTAATGAAATAGGTGAGGGTATGTTTGATTCACCAGAAATATGAAATAGTGTAGATATTCCTTCATTTAGAGTATAGTTTAGCGATGATATGGTTTAATGGGGAATATTATTCAGTGAGGATGAATGGATCATATGGAATATGGACTATTAATGAAAGGTCATTCATAGGGAATATGGACATCTGAGAGAGGAATAATCATAGGGATGTGAACCTTTGAGGTTTGTTTTATGAGGGGTACGACCCCGTGAAAATGTATTGCGGATAGTACATGGTCTCACTAATGGTTTCTTATTTAGGATATATCCCATTAATGGGTAGTTGTATCACTAAGATTATGATCCTTTGTGATAGATTATATGGGGGATATATCCTAGTGGTGATGAGTTGGGACTTACAGATGGGTTTTCTTGAGGTAAATACATATACCTCCTACTTATTGGTAAATGTACATGAAAGGATGAAAGGAATCATGGGGAATTTAGATCTTTAACTAAACGGTTGGGGTTTCTCCATGGGTTTAAAAAATTTTGTTTAGGAACAACATGAATGGATTGTTCCTAGAGATGCCTGAGCTAGTCTATGAATTATGTGTTTGTGGTATTTTTGGGATTCCACTTTTTAAGAGTCTGTTTCTCTCACTTTATCATTGAGTATAAAAGGGGTCCAATAGCTTCTTGTGTTGATCAAATACTTAATAAAATGCATCCAATTTGGGAAACATGAGACAAGGGAGGTCTCACTAATACCCTCAGGATTGAAATCCTCATTATCAAGAGAGTACATGATCATGATTTCCGTGATGCTCTTACCGGAATGGGAAGAAAATTTGGTGGAAGAATTTTATCAATGGAAAATATGATATATGGGGAAAATTATTGTCTTTTTTATCTATATCATTTCATTATGGAGTCTTTTTAGGGTACCTAGATGACTATATGCCCAGGTAAGAGTATCGGGTGAAGGAGGTGCCTATATAGGGGACCTGGGAAAGGGTGCATTCTTCAATAGATCTATGGGAGGTTCTTTACCCTAATATATGAGTTACGGTGAATTGGTACCCATGTGGGGTACCTTTGTAAAGGTTCAACATAGTATAGAGAGAAGGGAGATGTTCCCCAAGTTATAGAATTTGATAAATATACAACCTTAATGTTAGTCTTGGGTGATGGTTCACCCAGGTATGGAGGCCTGATCAGAACTTCACCCTAGTATAGAGTAGGTTCAAGTGAAATATGAATTTATAGGGAAGGGTGAAGAATCACCTTTTTTATAGGATTCGGGTGATGTGTCAATCTAGTATGAAGGGGAAGAGTGAGATGGAACATTAGATGAACCACTTAGTGAGACTAGGGAACAATGAACCCATTTGTACCACTATTACGATGATCTATGAGAGTGGAGATATAGTGTGTGGGAGTATCAACTACTAACTAAGGTTCATGATGGTATACTATGTCATCTAGGATGGGTCCCTTCACCCTAATACATGACAATTATAGAGGAAGTTCTCTCTCACAATGGTTTGTGTATTAAATCCTTAAGATGACACAATAAGCCTTAATTTTACTTTATTCCATTATGTTTTGGTTTAATTAAGATATCTGAAAGGTGGTTAGAGACTTAAATACTTATATGTTTCATCTCTTTGGATACCTCCAAGCATTGGGGTCTCATAGTTTCACTAATTCCAAAAAATGGAGACATGTGGGGTCTAATTATAGGTAAATATTGAGAGCATTTTAAATTTAGGTTGGTAACAAATGTTAATCCATGGAAGTGAGCCATGTGAATTAAAGGGTCATGCTAGTGAATTCACACAAGTGAGTTCCATGAATTTGGAGAGTGTGCTAGCACAATCAAGCAAGTGGACTGGAGAGTGGTCACTAGGGTGAACCAAGGGACATGGGTAAATTGACCGAGGCACATGCCTATAATCTTGAATGAAGTTTCTTGGGCATGATATTGGTAATGATTTCCATTCATAATTCTCTTCATCATGATTTTTCAGCTTCCCGACTATGGTTTCCAAATATTCCAAAAAGGAGTGCCAAACATTCCAATTAACATGGATTCAAACTATTTGATTCATTTTTAAGGATGAGTTTCCCATGGAGTATTTATATATTCAAACTTTATATTATTCCTTTGACATGACTTATCGGAATACATGAATACTTAAATCTAGAAACCTAATATCTGGGTAGCTAGTGGAAGTACGGTTTTATTCCATTATGAACCAGAAAATAATAATTGAAGGGAAAAGACATCAAAAAACAATTTATTATCTAGAAAATGAAATGTTTAAAAAAGAAACATTTTAAAAACATATTAGAATATAAAAAAAAGATTAAAAATAGAAAAAATAATGACAGATATTTCATTTTATCAGATTTAATATAAAAGGTCATTCCTCAGTATAAAAATTAATACTTAAATAGTTTACCACATTGATTCAATTATGTTATCATTTCTTCATCTGATAAAAAATAACTATATATATTTAAAAATCCAATTAGCTTGGTTTGATGATTTATTTCTCAATAAAAGGTTTATAGAAGTACCCCTAAAATAGTGGAAAGAGGCTCACCTAATGGTTATGGGTTCTCCTATTATGAAAATTTTAGTTTTATATATTGGTTTTTTATTAGAATGATATGAAACCCTAATTAATTTTCAATTAAATCATTAAAGGATTTATAAATAAAAATCATAATTAAATAAAACATACCAAAATTACAATTATTTCACCCCTATAAAGTTATTAGGACAAAAAATATAAATTACCCTCTTATGACCATGGTAACAGTGTGGGGACTAATTAGATTCAAAACCCATACAATGGATATAATATTAAAGTATGGGAAAGAAGAGAATAAAAAAAAATATGAAGAAAAGTGAAGAAATAATTCAACTAGATTTGGGGGCAGGTTATGTCTGAAGAGTGGAAGTACCAACCCATGAATATCCTACCATAAATTTAGTGTATTCCTCTATTTTTTTAAAAAAAATAGGTCTACATATATTTTATTGTAAAGTACTTGTTGTGTACTCATGTGAAAAAATATTTTCTCTATTTTCGCCACCAGTCGGAAGACTATAGTTCTTCACATTGAATTCTATGGGGTGAAAATTATTACGTAGGAGTAAAAAATGCATGGATCCAACATTAATTATGTATGTAATAAATTTCATCTACCGATCACTGATGGAATAAGAATTAATGGTGTGTTCCATGAAGTATAGGGAATGATAAGTTTGGTTCACGACTTGGGCATGTAATCAAGCTTGATGGTATGTGCCTCTTAAAAAAGTACATTTCACGTGCTTATTAATTATATGTTTTTTATTTTCAAAATTTTCTCTAGATCACCGTTATGTGTTCATTCCACTAGAAAGTCATACAAATCACCCATAAACACATAATTTAATCATTAGAACAATATAATGTCCTATTTCTAGTGGAACAAAAATTTTATACTTTATATAAATAAGAAAATAAAAATACATATATAATGCACATCAAACTCCCCAATCATAATCATGTGCATTCTCTCAAGAAAAAATAACAACATAAAAATTAAAATAATACATACTATAATAATGGAATCTTTTAATTGATTATAATTATAAATATAATAGTCATCACTGAGGATTTCAAGAGGAACAAATCTTATTGAATTTCAATGTATTCTAATCATGGATCATATATAATTAAATTAAATACATTCAACCTATTTCATTCAAATCATTCAACTTTTCCTAAAAACTCAAACCACATGATGATTTACCTCACAATGATAATGTTTCACCCATCAGTCACTATCATATAATATGAGTTATGCTCAATATCAAATATATTCACTCTATCCAGAATCCTGAAAGCTATCTTAATCTCTGCATATAAATTAAATTACCAAAATCATAAGGTCTTTCACTACTATTCTGATGCATCTGAGGCTATGGGTAGATAGGTATAATGGTGAAAAATAATCTCAATGACCTAAAAAGAAGACAAAATTCTATAAAAATTGTAGAGACCCGAAGCTTATCGTACATGGACATTACATTACTTTTGCGGAATACATAGTACATAACGAAAACACACACACAAGGATCGTAATAGTTTAGTGTCTTTGGAAACTCGGAACGTAATCTTCTAATCGTGGGGAAAGATCTTCAATATCTCCCATAAAGATCTTCCCCTTTTTTTTTACCTAAAAACCTTTCTTTATATCCTGGGGAAAAGAAAACATAAAAGGGTGAGCTCAAATGCTCAGTAAGGGTAAACAAAAGAAATATCAATCACATCATATACATAAGAACATAGCTTTTGGAAATCTTAACCTGCAAAAGAGCTCATAATATCATAACATGGGATAAATCATAGAAGTGAAAATGAGATCCCCATAATCATAACATGAAACTTGAAACTTTGTGTCATGCACACATAATCATAGAAAATCATTTCTTGTTAGTCACGACTCATTACCAAGACTATCTTAGTGGACAAAGTCCCTTTCTGAACCGAGTTCACTCCTCGTTTCAGTCCTGTATCACTGAACCGAAATAACCTTCCGTTCCAGCCATGTCTATCTCATGAGATATAAAATCTTTACCCAATGCATTGGAGGGAGATATAGGTCCCACCCATCTCATAATGAATCCTTTCTTATGCGTGCCACATAATCATAAACCATACATCATAGCGTAACCCATGTAATAAAAATGGGATTCTTAAACAACATGACATCATAAAACAATTCATATAAGATAAAGGAATTCATAAAAATATTTCCATCACAACAAAATCAAACCAATGTAATAATAGGGATTAAAACAGAACCCTTTATTATCTTAGATGGAAAATAATTTTGATAAAACACTTGAACTCCATTCTTGAGGAAAATATCCTTTCTTATTTAAAAACATTTTTCCTTTCATAACATGTCATACGACTTTAAAATAAAATAAGTTGATTAAAAATAAACTTGAAAACTTGTAAAGGAAGATTCTTGGAAATTTTGTTTTAAAAATCCATTCATGCCGTATAAGTTAGAAAAAACATTCTTCGTACTTTTGTCGGAAAAGTCAAAAAGTACCTCGTACGAAAAACGACAAAAGATTCCTTTCATACATATTACTAAAAACTCACTGAAGGGTAAAAATGGATTTAAACAATTGTAGGTGGATGGAAATAATATTACATATTGATTAAACATGGATGTGGATGATAAAATACACCCCAGTAAATACTTACGAATAAACAATCTCGGATAAAAATGAGATTGTGATATTTCCCTTACCTTAGGTCCGACTTGCTTTGTAAGTGTCCGAACCTCCTGTATATTGATTTAAATCATGTTATTGACTTATTACAGAATCATATTAATTGTTATGATATCATATATGGTTCACTTATGACATTATATTACCCGTTCTTTTGTAAATTCCATGTTAAAGAAGCGTTTTGGGTAAAATCGTTTCATTTATCGTAGGTGTTTTGACTTGTTGTTCTTGACATCATTATTACTTATATCATGATTTACTCACTTCCAGAATATAAAATATGATTTATATATCATATATATTCAGTATATATATATATATAATAGGTAGATAAATAAAATGAAAAACACCGTTCATGGAGACGGTAGTCCGTACGTACGCATGAACGCTGTTTTCCTTTCCTTATTGTCTTGAAATGGAAGTAAGTAGATGACATACATATGTATATATATAAATAAATCCAGTAGCTTTATAATGTCATATATTTCATTATTATTTCTTATATATACATTATAATCATTCTTAAATGGTTAACATGGAGAATGAATCTCATCGCGTCGTGGAGACGGTAGTCCGTACGTACGCACGAGCGATGATATCATTTCTATAAATATTGAATTGAATTGGAGTGGATTATACAATATATCAGAATCAATATGATGTTTTAATAACTATGTATAGTTATTCTTTACACCATTATACCCATCCATGTAAGGTGGTGGTGGAAAATAGATTACACCACGGCGTGGAGACGGTATTCCGTACGTACGCACGCATGGTGATTTCTTTTTCCATAGGATGGATAGATGGTGAAATAGGGTTGTTTCATACGTATAATAAAATATCAGTATATGAGTGATACTGATGTTATTACTTCATAATGAAACAACCTAAGAAGAAGAAGTGGAAGAAGAAATAAAGATGAAAGAATTGGTAACGGTAATTACCTCTTCTTTGAAGTGCCTCTTTGAGACCTCCTCTTAGGGCACTAAAATTGGTCTTTGAGGAAGACCAGAACCTCTAGGATGTTTCTAGGGAAGTGGATAAGAGATTTTGGCAGGGGTTGGCCGAGCTTGAGTGCTCAAATTGGTGTGAGGAGGAGGGGGAGGAGGTGTCCTTTTATAAGGGAGGAGAGGGGCACCTTAGGAATATCTTAAAATATTATTTTATATTAAAGTGAAAATCGGTTTATAATGGTTCCAAAGGGTATTATTTCGAAGCTAAAGTGGGGAGGGATCGAAATCCTATCAACCAATAAGATTTAGACAAGTTTAGGTTATTATTTTAACCTTATCAATTAGATTTAACTCTAAGTTAAATAATTTAACTTTTACCATGTCTTTTTGTTTTGTTACATTATATGGTTAATAAACTTACTATAACATGCCAAACGAACCCCAAATTGTATATTATTAATACATATATCTTTATCTAAGTCATTTGGCCGAACCTTAGATTTTTAGGAATAAAATAATATAATATTTGATTTAAAAACTATTTTGTGTCAATATTGACACTATTTGATACATGATTTTTGTGAAAATCATAAAAGAATTATATGTTCGAACCAAGTTGATTAAATAAACACTAATATATCATAGTAACCTAGAAAATTAGTGTAATTCATAAAAAGTCTCAAAATATATTTAGTTTTGTGTTTATAACATCAATTATGTCAATATTTCATTAATAAGATAATTACTGCATCATCTTTGTGTCATAAATAAATTAACTTATTTGATGTCTAAAAATTAAAAATAAAATACCATCATGTAGGAAATCGTTTTAGATTTCTAATGAATATTTAAAATCGAATTTATCTTATGTAAAACCCTATATTAAAAATGTTTTAGTAAATAAACTTTGATTTTGACTCTTTTAACTCTTCTTTGAATTAAATAATAATAAATGTCCTAATCTAATCCAAGTGGGCCTAAATGGTCATATTTTATTCCTAAGCTTGTTTTTGGTCGAATTACACTTGTCCAATAGAATTAGGACATGTTTTAGGGTAATAATAATATCATTTTTACCCTTAATTACCCTATTTACTTTTAACCGTGGTAAATAAAAGTAAAAAGTTACTATTCACCAAAAATTATTTTCATCTCATTGAACCACATTTTACTTACTGACATCAACCGTGTCTCTAGGATTTTTGAAATTCCATTCACAGAAGCGGTAAAATTATGTTTTATGAAAAATTCAGTTTTTTTAACTACCACTTAGTAGTTTCACTATTCATCAAAAATTGATGTTTTTCAGAACAATGCCAAAATTTCATCCCAAGCTATATTTCATATTCCGAATTCAAAAATGAAGTCTATTTTACCAAATTCATAACATAAAAGTTGCATTAATTAATTTTGCAATTAAATCCCGCTGTTAAAACAAATAGCGTGTTTTTAAGAAACAATATCTATCAAAAGATTGACACTTGTTTATGACTAGTTTAAATGTGAAATTACATCCAATGACCAACATTGTATTAAATTGTAAAAATATATTCTAAATATACTTTAAAACCACTCAAATTAATAATTTATCACTATTAATTATTTCGATTAAAAAAGTTGTTTTTATTTATAATTTAGTAATTTTCACTATTCATTAGAATATGAAAGTTATCCAAAAAGTACCAAAATTTCACCTTAGGATAAATTCGATACTACAAATCCAAAAATGAAGTCCATTTTGAGAGATGAAATTTCTAAAATTTAAAAAGTGGTTATTACTATTCATAACGGCTAGTTTTAATCATATTTTAATAGCATATAATTGTTTCGTAAAACTAAGTATTACGTACCACACACGCTATCGAGGAAGGTTGCGATTGCGTGTAATGCAAGGCAAGTCAAGGATGCGTGTTGTGCAAGCTCCTTTTGGTGTAGCGTACAACACAAGACATTAGTGAAATAAAAAAGAATATTTTTCATAAAATCTCGGGTTGTTACATTCTACCCCCCTTAAAATGAATTTCGCCCTCAAAATTCGTCGGGGTTATAAATGGTTTACTATTCGAAAGTTTCTTTAATAGAAACCCACATCGTAAAAAGGAATACCAAAACTTGGCTTTAAAAACTAAAGTATGAAATGTAACGATTACCCAAATAAACTAATCACTGGGTTTCCACATAGGTGAAAATATGGATATGGAAGAGAAATCTAACCATCATGTTCTGATGGAGAGTGGTAGAGAACATGGCAATGGAAAATCCAGTAATCACAAATCCATAAATTTGTGACGATCTAAGGTACCATCTGATTCATCAGGTATAAGAGAACTAGGACAACATTTTTGGTTTTCAAGATCATTTCCCGAAAGTTAAAGAATTTGAATTAGAATAAATACTTACTTTATTTTGGTACAATCTCACTGTTGTTCGGGCCTTTAACAATTTCCACTTCATCTCTTAAATAAATGAAGTTGAATTTTTTATTCGTGAAGTGTTAGCAGATCATGTGATAGAATGATGGGTCATTCCATCTGTCTCAAAAGGTTAGCAAAATTTATATACATAAGTCGATCTATAGTGGGATTAATCATATATGGTTCCTAAAATGGGATTATACTTCATATATCATACTGCTTAATATAATAACACTAGTTTCTACTAAACAGGGACTTCCTGTAGGTCAGTGGTAGGCGATAAAGGCCAGTCGCACTTCGGTTGTGGGTTCGATTCCCACATCCTTGTCTGACGCGATGGGTTTTCGCCTGTCCTGCAGGTTGTCCTTTTTCTAAAAATACATTACTATAACATCCCATCAATAATATCGAAAAAAAACTTCTATCTTTAAACAATACTAACTTATGTCCAACATAATCCAGTCTAATCTTTAGGCTTATACATAATACTGCAGTCCACTCTCATAAAATAGTGACAACGATTACCAGAGATTTAATACTGTCGTTGATCCCCACATATCATAAGATATGTCTTGTTGGTCACATTCCAAACATTCAAAGTCCTTAATCGTGTATTCTCTTGAATACCTTAGTGAAAACATGAGTGCAGTTAAAAGTTAACACTTTCCACATACCAAAATCCTCAAAATTCTATATACTCAAACCATGATATCACTTAGTCCTTATATCAATCATGAGCTCATGAATACTATTAAACATTTCATTTTCTCGTCTTCATTACGCGCATATCATCTTATTTCCAAAAAAACATCTCAATCACTTTGAATACCACATCAATAAATATTGCAATACTCAATGATACAACATTATTTTGGAACCCCATTACATAAACACTTAATCATTCCACCACATCGTTTTCATATTCAATATTGCCAATAGTGATCGCATGTGATTTCCCTTTGTCCTTTGCCTTCAGTGGTTGCTCATGTTGATCATCACTAACCCTTGGATTAGGGCAATTATTAGCATAATGCCCCATTTCCTTGCACTTGAAGCATTGAAGTGTTGGTGGTGCGTTCTCTGTAGTGTTTGCTTTATTCACATCATTAGAAACCCTTTTTCCATTTCTTCGACACTCAGCTGCTCGATGACCTTCTTTTCCACACTTAAAACATTTTCTAGTCCCTTTAAGACAATCTCCACCATGCTTCTTTCCACACTTTGTGCATAAGGAAACATTCATCTTCTTTTCACCATTATTCTGAGATTTCTCCTTGAACTCCATCTTTCGTTTCTTGTCAAAACCATGAGATGGGTATGTAACACCAACTTCCATTTCTACCTTGATAGCACAACGCCCAATTTCTTCATAGCTACTGAAGTCTCTTATAGCTAATGCCCTTCGAAGACTTGGTTTTAAGCCACTGAAAAATCGATCAACTTTACTTTCAGGTTGGATGATAATTCCAGAAGCATACCTTGCAAGTCTTGTAAAATTTGCTTCATAGGTACCAATAGATTCATCGTCCCTTTGTTTCAGTTCAAGAAACTCTTTCTCCATCTTTGTTCGAAGAATACGAGGGAAGTACTTACTGAAAAACAAGTTCTTGAACTCGTCCCATTCCATGGACTCAATTTCATCTCTTGGCCTCGTATTCTTGATAAGATTCCACCATTGATCAGCTTCACCTTCCAAACGATATACTGCTAAGATGACTTTATCATGTTCAGAACATTGAAGAACTGAAAATATCTTTTCAGTAGTACTGATCCATTGTTCAGCCACAAGTGGATCAGAAGACCCACTGAAAGAAGGTGGACGTTGCCTCATGAAGGACTCAATAGAATATTTTTCCCTTCTCTGCTCATTTGGAAGTCCAGAATGATTCATTGCTTGTGTAAGTATAGAAATAAGATTTTTCACTCCATCTCCCATAACATTGGTTTGTTCAGGAGGGCAATCATTGCATTGTCCATTGCATTGATCAACACGGTTCTTTCGGGTTCCAGCCATCGTCTAAAATCCAAAAAGAATAGTGTGAGAGGCAAAAATCATGCTAGGGAAAACAACATAATAAAGGGGGAGTACCTTTAATATCCAACATCTTAGGTTTAATTCTATGATCGTTAGCATAATTCTATTACTATAACCTATACGTATACTTATCCCTAGGGACATCCCTAGACATACCTTAGAAATATCTCTAGGGATCACACTAACGTTTTCGCATCCTAGTTTCCAAAGGTTGACTAAACCTTTCCTCTGATACCAACTGTAGAGACCCGAAACTTATCGTACATGGACATTACATTACTTTTGCAGAATACTTAGTACATAACGAAAACACACACACAAGGATCGTAATAGTTTAGTGTCTTTGGAAACTCGGAACGTAATCTTCTAATCGTGGGGAAAGATCTTCAATATCTCCCATAAATATCTTCCCTTTTTTTTACCTAAAAACCCTTCTTTATATCCTGGGGAAAAGAAAACATAAAAGGGTGAGCTCAAATGCTCAGTAAGGGTAAACAAAAGAAATATCAATCACATCATATACATAAGAACATAGCTTTTGGAAATCTTAACCTGCAAAAGAGCTCATAATATCATAACATGGGATAAATCATAGAAGTGAAAATGAGATCCCCATAATCATAACATGAAACTTGAAACTTTGTGGCATGCACACATAATCATAGAAAATTATTTCTTGTTAGTCACAACTCATTGCCAAGACTATCTTAGTGGACAAAGTCCCTTTCTGAACCGAGTTCACTCCTCATTTCAGTCCTGTATCACTGAACCGAAATAACCTTCCGTTCCAGCCATGTCTATCTCATGAGATATAAAATCTTTACCCAATGCATTGGAGGGATATATAGGTCCCACCCATCTCATAATGAATCCTTTCTTATGTGTGCCACATAATCATAAACCATACATCATAGCGTAACCCATGTAATAAAAATGGGATTCTTAAACAACATGACATCATAAAACAATTCATATAAGATAAAGGAATTCATAAAAATATTTCCATCACAACATAATCAAAACAATGTAATAATAGGGATTAAAACAGAACCCTTTATTATCTTAGATGGAAAATAATTTTGATAAAACACTTGAACTCCATTCTTGAGGAAAATATCCTTTCTTCTTTAAAAACATTTTTCCTTTCATAACATGTCATACGACTTTAGAATAAAATAATTTGATTAAAAATAAACTTGAAAACTTGTAAAGGATGATTCTTGGAAATTTTGTTTTAAAAATCCATTCATGCCGTATAAGTTAAAAAAAACATTCTTCGTACTTTTTTCGGAAAAGTCAAAAAGTACCTCGTACGAAAAACGACAAAAGATTCCTTTCATACATATTACTAAAAACTCACTGAAGGGTAAAAATGGATTTAAACAATTGTAGGTGGATGGAAATAATATTACATATTGATGAAACATGGATTTGGATGATAAAATACACCCCAGTAAATACTTACGAATAAACAATCTCGGATAAAAATGAGATTGTGATATTTCCCTTACCTTAGGTCCGACTTGCTTTGTAAGTGTCCGAAACTCCTGTATAATGATTTAAATCATGTTATTGACTTATTACAGAATCATATTAATTGTTATGATATCATATATGGTTCAGTTATGACATTATATTACACGTTCTTTTGTAAATTCCATGTTAAAGAAGCGTTTTGGGTAAAATCGTTTCATTTATCGTAGGTGTTTTGACTTGTTGTTCTTGACATCATTATTACTTATATCATGATTTACTCACTTCCAGAATATAAAATATGACTTATATATCATATATATTCAGTATATATATATATATATAATAGGTAGATAAATAAAATGAAAAACACCGTTCATGGAGACGGTAGTCCGTACGTACGCATGAACGCTGTTTTCCTTTCCTTATTGTCTTGAAATGGAAGTAAGTAGATGACATACATATGTATATATATACATAAATCTAGTAGCTTTATAATGTCATATATTTCATTATTATTTCTTATATATACATTATAATCATTCTTAAATGGTTAACATGGAGAATGAATCTCATCGCGTCGTGGAGACGGTAGTCCGTACGTACGCACGAGCGATGATATCATTTCTATAAATATTGAATTGAATTGGAGTGGATTATACAATATATCAGAATCAATATGATGTTTTAATAACTATGTATAGTTATTCTTTACACCATTATACCCATCCATGTAAGGTGGTGGTGGAAAATAGATTACACCACGGCGTGGAGACGGTATTCCGTACGTACGCACGCGTGGTGATTTCTTTTTCCATAGGATGGATAGATGGTGAAATAGGGTTGTTTCATACTTATAATAACATATCAGTATATGAGTGATACTGATGTTATTACTTCATAATGAAACAACCTAAGAAGAAGAAGTGGAAGAAGAAATAAAGATGAAAGAATTGGTAACGGTAATTACCTCTTCTT
The DNA here is from genome assembly GCA_963277665.1 of Viscum album. Classification (NCBI taxonomy): domain Eukaryota; kingdom Viridiplantae; phylum Streptophyta; class Magnoliopsida; order Santalales; family Viscaceae; genus Viscum; species Viscum album. The sequence goes on along the minus strand of OY728136.1, from coordinate 1,957,065,973 downwards.
TGAAGTGCCTCTTTGAGACCTCCTCTTAGGGCACTAAAATTGGTCTTTGAGGAAGAACAGAACCTCTAGGATGTTTCTAGGGAAGTGGAGAAGAGATTTTGGCAGGGGTTGGCCGAGCTTGAGTGCTCAAATTGGTGTGAGTAGGAGGGGGAGGAGGTGTCCTTTTATAAGGGAGGAGAGGGGCACCTTAGGAATATCTTAAAATATTATTTTATATTAAAGTCAAAATCGGTTTATAATGGTTCCAAAGGGTCTTATTTCGAAGCTAAAGTGGGGATGGATCGAAATCCTATCAACCAATAAGATTTAGACAAGTTTAGGTTATTATTTTAACCTTATCAATTAGATCTAACTCTAAGTTAAATAATTTAACTTTTACCATGTCTTTTTGTTTTCTTACATTATATGGCTAATAAACTTACTATAACATGCCAAAAGAACCCCAAATTGTATATTATTAATACAAATATCCTTATCTAAGTCATTTGGCCGAACCTTAGATTTTTAGGAATAAAATAATATAATATTTGATTTAAAAACTATTTTTTGTCAATTTTGACACTATTTGATACATGATTTTTGTGAAAATCATAAAAGAATTATATGTTGGAACCAAGTTGATTAAATCAACACTAATATATCATAGTAACCTATAGAATTAGTGGAATTCATAAAAAGTCTCAAATTATAATTAGTTTGGTGTTTATAACATCAATTATGTCAATATTTCATTAATAAGATAATTACTGCATCATCTTTGTGTCATAAATAAATTAACTTATTTGATGTCTAAAAATTACAAATAAAATACCATCATGTAGGAAATCGTTTTAGCTTTATAATTAATAATTAAAATCGAATTTATCTTATGTAAAACCCTATATTAAAAATGTTTTAGTAAATAAACATTGATTTTGACTCTTTTAACTCTTCTTTGAATTAAATAATAATAAATGTCCTAATCTAATCCAAGTGGGCCTAAATGGTCATATTTTATTCCTAAGCTTGTTTTTGGTCGAATTACACTTGTCCAATAGAATTAAGACATGTGTTAGGGTAATAATAATATCATTTTTACCCTTAATTACCCAATTTACTTTTAACCGTGGTAAATAAAAGTAAAAAGTTACTATTCACCAAAAATTATTTTCATCTCATTGAACCACATTTTACTTACTGACATCAACCGTGTCTCTCGGATTTTTGAAATTCCATTCACAGAAGCGGTAAAATTAAGTTTTATGAAAAATTCAGTTTTTTTAACTACCACTTAGTAGTTTCACTATTCATCAAAAATTGATGTTTTTCAGAACAATGCCAAAATTTCATCCCAAGCTATATTTCATATTCCGAATTCAAAAATGAAGTCTATTTTACCAAATTCATAACATAAACGTTTCATTAATTAATTTTGTAATTAAATCCCGCTGTTAAAACAAATAGCGTGTTTTTAAGAAACAATATCTATCAAAAGATTGACACTTGTTTATGTCTAGTTTAAATGTGAAATTACATCCAATGACCAACATTGTATTAAATTGTAAAAATATATTCTAAATATACTTTAAAACCACTCAAATTAATAATTTATCACCATTAATTATTTCGATTAAAAAAGTTGTTTTTATTTATAATTTAGTAATTTTCACTATTCATCAGAATATGAAAGTTATCCGAAGAGTACCAAAATTTCACCTTAGGCTAAATTCGATACTCCAAATCCAAAAATGAAGTCCATTTTGAGAGCTAAAATTTCTAAAATTTAAAAAGTGGTTATTACTATTCATAACGGCTAGTTTTAATAATCTTTTAATAGCATATCATTGTTTCGTAAAACTCAGTATTACATACCACACACGCTATCGAGGAAGGTTGCGATTGCGTGTAATGCAAGGCAAGTCAAGGATGCGTGTTGTGCAAGCTCCTTTTGGTGTAGCGTACAACACAAGACATTAGTGAAATAAAAAAAAATATTTTTCATAAAATCTCGGGCTGTTACAAAAATAATGTGTGATATTTAATGAAAAATCTCAATGAAAATGAATCTTTTTAAAAACATCTGAAAGGAAAACATAACCATTTTCTCCCCTTTTAGAAATAGGTTTACAACCATCCATGAGAAAAAAGAATGAATATGGTTCCTTATTCATTGTTTCCACTATCATCATTTTGGTCAACAATTTTTTCAATGGGACTACTTAGAAAATCCATTTAATGGTTGATTTTGAACGTTTTCAACTAGATGAAAAGAAAAAATCTCCCCCACATATATATTCATGGTAGCTCCATAAAATTTACCATGAATCACCAAACAACATATTTAAATTACATGTGAAAAATCATGCAATATAATAAAAGAATTAGTGTATGACAGATTATTAGGCTTGTAATGTGGCTTCTTTTCAAAGTAGTTCATGTATTTTACAGGTTCCAAAAGAGTTAAAATGTTGGTTAGTTATCAAATTCAAAATGGGATGAAAATATCAATTGAATTACTCAGTAATTTTAATGCGATTCAAAATATTAACCTTGATAAGAAAAATTTTCATGCTTTAAAAGTTCAGAATATCACCTAAAACTCTCTTGAAATTTTTTATTTGAAATAATATAAAATAGGGTATATAATAACTCTCTTGAATGATATTTTTTTTGCTCAATCAAGCCGTTAAAAGAATACAAATAACCAATCTAATAAATGAAAATTTATATGAATTAATATAAGAATAAAAAATATATAAATAGTCATTTTAAAATTATTTATAAATTAAAAACAATCATGAGACATTCAAAAGTCCCACCTATGTATTTATTTATTTCTACTAATAATTAACCAATAATTTTAAATAGTTTAACATATATCATCTAATTAATGATGTCTCTTAAATTAGTTAAATGAAAAAAAAAGATTATTGTAGTTGAGAGACTCTCCCCCCATAATTAATATCACACGTGGTCCTCTAAGTAAAAAAATAATAAATATAATGGTATATTAAGTGACTCATATGTAAACCATACTATGAAAATAATGAAAAGGGTATGTCATAGTAATATATAGAAAATAAAAATAAAAATAATACTCTCTTAGTAGTGATCTCAAAAGGTGTATATTTTGAACGTAGAAAACCCAGAATGCTCCAGAGTACCTATGAATGACAACATAATGGAAATAATATATTCTAAATATTAAATTAATCACATTAAAAAAATGACATAGAAAGATATATACATATGAAAAAAGTGTGTGGTAAAAGTAGTCACTTAGTATCCCTAGGAGGGGTGATTTCATGAACTGGGATATCATGCAGGGAAGATGTAGCTATAGTAAATGATAAAACAACATAGTCTATAGACTTTTATGCTATCTAGGAGTGTTGATCACATTCTCCAAGTGTATAATTAGTTCCCATACCCTCAAAAGAAATAACCCAAAAGTAATTGTCAGGGGTTTAAGAAATAATTTAGAAAAAAGGTCAAGGAGAAGGAGAAAGTGAAGTCATAAGGATGAATTTCAATATAAGAACCCTAAAAATACCATATATATAATTTATTAAATTGTCCACAGTGTCAAGGTTGTAGTCCATGGAATCAAGGTGTGATAGAACTTGTAGATCAATTGAGGGTGAAGGTAGAGGTGGGAAGTGGATGGGTCAGTAAGTGGAATAGTGTATGAGGAGGGACCAGTGGAATAAGTGCGAATTAATGAAGTGGTGGGTTTCATTTTAGGAGGTAGAGGTAATGGCTTATGTGGTTTCGGAATGGATACCCCCTTAGGGGAAGGTGGGTCCTCTCTTTCTGTAACTGATTTTTGTTAGTCTTTCTTGAGAAAATAAGTTTTTTCCCACGTCAGGACCATTCCAATGCGAATAATCATGTTAAAGTCCATCCACTGGGGAGAACCTAAGATATCGTGAGGGAAATAATCCTCAAAACCCCAATATGGTGTGAAAATGTTTCAATTACCCCCAACACTAAAAACGCATTGTTGGTATCTTCTTTATTTAATTGGTATAAGATATGAGGAATCAAATCCCAAAGGAATGAATAGCTTAGGTGTCTTGGTAAAATTGATACATAGTTGAATCACATTTACATTTAGAACATATTCTAAAAAAATAAATTTCTTGAGAATTCCATTGTTTCCCTAATAATATCCCTTTAAATAAATAAATAAAAACACTATATGGTATCCTAGGGAATATAAAACATAAAAAGGGTGATCTCATATGTTCAGTTTGTGTAAGTGTGCAACAAAAGATATGAATAAATAAGACATAATCAATTTTTAAAGGTAAAAAATGAAAAAAAATCTATTTAATCAACAAAATGGGAATAATATGGCAGGAATAAATGATAAACAAATAATTTCATATAAATAATGACCTGGGTATGAAACTTAACAATGAATACTCTAACAAATCAAATACTCACATGGAATATAAATAACTAAATTCATAATGATAGAATTCCTAATGATGGACATCTAAACCATACTATAAAGGCCTTATGTGAAGACATCTAATACAACCATGGATTCATTCCAATATATATAATATCATCGTGGTTTCGCACTATGACATCTGATGTTGTGGATGCATCTTTCCTAGACATCTATATAAATAGATAAATACCTATAAAAATATATTTAAATTGTATCATGAAACCAACTAATTCATCAAGATTCTATCATTAACTATGCCCCACCAATTTCATTAATATCCAATTAATTCCTCATTTATTGAATAATAGATTTAACTTAAAAAAATGTACCTTATCATCAAATGTTCATATTGAGTAATGAATTTTGATTTATAAATATTTCCTTAGATAAAAAAATATTTTCAATTTAGAACACCATATTTATAAAAGATATATGATTTAATCAATAAAAATTTCATGATAAATAATATGGATGTTAATGGGAAAATTAATGTCCAATGATCACGGGAAAGTGACATTTTAAAGGGAATGTTATTGACAAAAAATAACCCAAGAAAGTTAATGTTAATAAATTCGTTAGTAAAAATGTTCATAAACCATGAATATTAAAAATAAAGGTGGTATCAATACAATATATACCAATTTTAGTAAGAATGAAGGTATTTTTTATAAATACCATAAAAATATTTTTAAAAAAAAATCTTGAGGAAAATATCCTTTTTCATTCTGAAAATAAATTTCAAATACAGAAAAATATTAGAAATTTTTTTTCATTTAAATTAACCATTTAAAAATATTAAATAATATTCAAATTTATTATTAGTCTTGACATCTACAAATTTTATTCATGGCATACATGTAAAAATAAATATTCATTTCACTCTTAGTAAAAGACAAACAGAGATTGTTTTGAAATATTCATGAAGATTCCTTTCAAAATTTTATTTAAAAAGTAAAATTGGTTAATATTTATTTAATAATTCAGTTTTAAAAGTTTTAAAAACATTTTATAATTTTTTAGAAAATATTTGTTTGGTATTAAACATATTTCCGACTGAAGTGAGAAATGAAGTCGGATTTTCTTAAAAACATTTTCTAAAAAATTTAAGTACCATTGATTTTTAATATTGTTTCTATTAATTTAAAATGTTATGAATAAACAAGGGAGAGTAAAATGGAATTGTTCTATTTAGATAATGATAAAATTATTTCTTTTAACTGAAATTAAATAATAAATAATCTCGATTATAATGAGATTTTGAATGAAACCCGTACAATGATGATAATGCTGAAGTTACTATTAATCAATGAATCAATTATGTGTATTAAATTTAAATATAATTAAAAAAATTTAAATAAAAAATGATAATAAAAAGTTAGTATACATCTAATTACATTATATCAATGATAAGGAAGAAGCAATATAACCCAATGAAATGTAATTGAGTTAGGAAACTATTTATAACTTGGTAATTGAAAGTCAAATACTCTTGGAATAAATAATTAAAATTAAAAATTAAAATAAAATAAATATTTAAGTATTCATGAAATTAAATGTAAAAGGTTCAATAAATATATCATATAAAAGAAATTAGGTTCATAACACTATCATATTCCACAATGAAATTAAATTGAGATGAAATCCCTTTTGTCAATCTTCCTTTTGATTGAACATTATTTAACATAATTTATTGTGGTTTTAAAGAATTTATTAACTGGAAACATAACAATATTAATATTTTAAATATCATATAGGATCCTTTTATAATATCTTATCACCCATTCATTAATTATCTATCATTATTTTCATTATTTTGAATGTTAATTTCCATGTTTTCTTATGCTTGTTTTTTTAAAAAGAATAGGCACTTGAACATGTCACATTGATTCATCATCCCCAAAATAATAATCATGAAATAATTTTCACCTTCTAAATAAATTTACTTTTTAAAACCAGTAATGAATTTTGTTTATGGAAAATCAAGTACCTTATGATCACAGAGTCAGTAGGTCATATGTAAGCATGAGTAACTTTTTCATTTTATAATGATCCTTATGGAAATATGGAAAGTAATAAATTTAATTTTAATAATGATAATAATATAATATATACCATATTATATACTTTTATATGTCATCAATGTTTTTTGGTGATGAAAAGAGAGTCACCTCACCTCATGGAGGTGGTAGACCACACATAAACACGAGGGATGTTATCATATCTCTTATGAGATAAAATTTAAAGAAATATATATAATATAATTAATTCATATGTATAAATTTGTTATAAATATAATATATATATATATAACTTATATACATCATCATAAACAATCATAAAAAATGGAAATGAAAGAATGAATGACATTATTACATGGGGCGGTAGTTATTCATATACACAAATGATGACTTCATAACCCGTTTGATAGAATTTGAGATGGTTTTACTTCATTATCTTATCATAAAAACATCTAATTATATGTAAGATACTGATATTATTATATAAACATGGTTTAATAATAATTTAATGAGATAGAGAAAGAAATAAAATAAAGATTCTCGTTGAAGAATGCTGCCTCTTTTTCAGGTATCCTCTATAGGTTTGTAGTAAATCCTTCCTACGTTGGATTTATACAAAAATAAGGCTTATAGGACGAGGGGAGGTAAAATTTTAATTTATTTTATCTTGCAATTTTGAATCAAATAGGGTTTAATGTGTGAATAATAGAATGGGGGGCTTTATTAGTGAGGTCAGTGGAACACATGTAAATTTTTGAAAAGATTCAATCGTTTCAACATTTTTATCATGGAAAATGCTTCCAAATTGGACCGCTATCAAAAATAGAAGTGATTATTTTAAAATATGGGTATAAATTTTGTATTTTATATGTTTTTTCCATTTTATACTATTATCTATTTAGTTTAACACATAATAAATTATTTTTTACCGTAACAAAATTACTTTGTTTTCACTGTTTTCATTATTCATTTTAGTAAAATAATAATTTGAACTTATTATAAAATATAAATATTAAAAATTCCAAATATGGATTACATTTTTCCAAGCTCAATTAACATAATTGAAAAAATTAAATTTAAAATTAATCACGCAGACATGATGAGAAAGGAGGCCTTAAAAGATAAATTGTTCAAAAGTTCAAAGTGCTTTGTTTCTTAATCAAAATTCAATTTAAATGTGATTAAAATTAACTAAATTATATTAAGATATATATAATTGAATTAATTTTTATTTAAAACCAATTTTAAATTTTAAATTATATTATAAATAATATAAATTAAAAGATAGTTTTAAATCATAATTTTGTATTTTTAATATTAATAAAAAATGAATCTTTAAAAAAATCCCTAAAATTAACCCCAATACAATTTTGGTATTCCAATTTTAAATTTGATTTGATTTTATAAAATATATTTCCAAAAATAAGGAAAATTAATGTTAAATTATGTTCATAATTTACAATGAAACCATCTTATTGAAAAATAGCGTATTTCAAAAAACATTTATTTTTATTTTAAATAATTATTATTTAATTTATATTTAATATAAAATAAATGTACTGTATATTTTAATAATTTATTTAATCCTATTCAAACCCACCATTATAATGGTTTGGTGATAACTATCACATTAAATTATAATATTTTAATAATATGTCATGTTTCGTTTAAACGTTTTATTACATTTAACATATGCTAAAATTAATATTCCATACTACACAAGATAATATCAATGTTTTTTGTAATGAAATCTATTTAAGAGGATGAATTTATTTAAAAAAATATTACAATGTATTAGGGTGTTATATTTTTTTTCTAAGCATGGTGTTTTGTGTCACATAAGCTATCAAATACAATGTTCTTGTTTTAGAATTTTAGGGCACTAAAAATCAGGTTGCATAGAATGAAATATTTAGGATACCCCAACAACTAGAAAACATGGTATATAAATAAGAGTTTGTGATGTTTTAGATGCCTGGTTAGTCGTACCATAGGATACAAGTGAGAATCCTCCTATTAGAGCGGGATATAATGCACTCATCCCCATGAGGTTGGAAAAGAATGAAACTGATATAGAAATGGATGAAGTGGAGGGTTGGGGATATGACCAGAGTGCTCTTTTGTAAGGTAATAACATACCCGAAACTAGTTCCGGTAAGATCATACAAAAAAAGGTAAGTATGATTAGTCCGGATGTGTGTGGATAACAATTGGGTATAGGTTGGATGAATGAGGGTTAGAACCACATCATTAACCAAACTATTCCCCGATAAGTGAAAATATTATTACTTATAATTAGAAACACACCAGTATTGAGGAATTAGTCAGTGCCTCCTAGTAGGTCTCCACATCAAACATGGAAGTGTTAACAAACACCAAAAATAAATCTATAAAAGTGGTAGTGCTAAATTGGATAACTACGGTGAGGTGGGTGTGCCCAAGAGACTCCTCTACATCCTTGAGGATGCCCATTCACATGGGGATACACATATCAAGAAAATAGCTTCATGATATGGTTCATACGGTGGGAAATTCATCAGAGGTATTTGATAGTTGGGTGAAACTCATAACAAATCAGACATGGATGGGGTTGAGGTCAACCAACTATGACCGATGTCCTTGGTCTCACTCTATCTACTAATGTTGAATGATTAGACGTAGTGAATTATGGGTGTAGCGTTTATACAGCTATTGATGTATTGTATTAAGTTGTAGCTAGTGGGAGAACGTCTATCATTAGGCTTGGTCATTTTTATAAGACGAAATTAGTGGTAGAAGTGGAGTTAGAATCTCTAAATTTGGTGGCTGTGGAATCAGAAAGGTTTTAGAAGGATGATCTAAAGGAATCCTTAGAAAAAGTATGTGTTTAGTGTTATTATCCTCATAATAAGATATCACGGGTTTCCTCCCACAAAATAATTCTTAATCATCCGTGATCTTGAAGAGGAAATATAAAAAATAAGAAAAAATAAAAGGAAAAGAAAATTAAAAAATGAAGAAAAATAAAATTTAAAATGTACATGGAATGTAATCTAGAGTACACAGTGTGTAGTGTGAATGGGTAGAAACCCATTTTCTTTGGAACCATTCCCATTACTTCCATGTATTAGTCAAAAATCTATATAGCGTGTAATCAAAGACAGATGCCATGTGTTTGATAATGGGAACCCATGCCATGTATGATAAGTTAAACATCATCTTCTAGATAGGGTAGTGACAATTGTACATTAAGTGTATCAAATAAACAAAAAATATTTGTTTTCAAATGGTCATCTAGTACAATGATGTTCCAAAAAATAGTTGATAAAAAAATGTGAACCAATGAAGAAAAATAAAAATATGAAAGAAAATATGTCAAGGTTTCAATTAGGTTGTGGTTAATTACAAAAGAAATTATTTATTATTAAAATTATTGATGAAATTGGTTACTGTGGGGATTGAATTATGTTATGTTTCATGGTTCTATAATAGATATGTATGTATTTTGAAATTTAATTTCCTTTTCATGATGATTTATTTTTCAAATAATTTTGATAGTAATACCCCTAAAACTAGGGTAACATGATAACCCAATAGTTGTGGTTTCTTCTATTGTAACTCATATAGTTTTTTCTTTTATTTTATTTAATGGTATTATACAGAAAAATTGATGAATTTGGAATTATATCAGTTCGGTATTTATACATAAAAATCATAATTAAAGAAAACACACAATAATTACATTTAAAATACTCTTGTAACCTTATTACAACCCCAATAGATTGAACTTTCCCTCTTCTAAAAATTCCAACTGAGTAAAAATTGAGTATAAATTCAACACCTACCATGGATACTATTGGAAATGATGATAAATAAGTGACACATAAAATCAGATAAAAAAATGATAAAAATCCTACTAGCTTTAGTGGAGGATCGATTTAGTAGAGTGGAAGCACCACCGCCTTTGTATTTTCCAACCCTAAATTTGGATGATTCCATTGTTTTTATAGAAAATAAATTGAAAATAACAAATTTAAAGTTCTTGTTATGTAAATTTGGTTATTGTACTTTTCTATATTTTTTCCTCCAGTAGGTGGCCAACCATTCCACCCATTAAATTTTATGCTATGTGGCCAGTAGGTGGTATTACACGACATGTGGTGCCAATGGACATAGTGTGTATCATAAATTAGAGCCACCTAGTGATTATATAATGGGAATACATGGAATGTTCAATGAATTACATATAGTGTAACACATGGTCTATTACTTGTTCATGTACTCAAGAAAGATGGGTGGTGCTAGATGTTGGAGTACACAACATGTGCTCATTAATCACGCACCATTTATTTTCACAAATTTCACTCGAACACCCATAATGTGTGAATTATACTAAAAAATATGAAAATCATAAAAATTTTAATATTTTGAAATATATAAGAACATATTTTCTATGAAAAATATTTTATTGTTAATAAAAATAAAATAAATAAGTATACAAATATCAGGAAAATAAGGAGTATTTCGAGGCTAAAATTTTCAAATTTCATTTATCAAGGGTATTTGACATTCCATGTCACAAATATTTAAATTATAAAAGTATATAGTGTGGTTTTTTATTTCTATAATAAGGATACATATGAATACCTTAATGAGTTTAATCTCAACATCCTTTCCATACACATTTCAAGACGCTTTCTGGGATGGAGTAAAACTCTATAGTGCCTTCCAGTATGGATTCAAACTATTACATGATAACAATGCCCTGGACCAACACTCCCATATCTAAAGACATAAACACATACTTTACATACACACTTTGATACCACCTATACTATCATATATATAACCATCCTTAATTTTAAAATAAAAATTATTATTTCATTACTTATATTTGGAGGAACTTTTATGGTTTCTATATTTAGATAATTATGACCAAACCTAAGCTAACATAAACCAAGTTATTTGTGTCAAACATAAATTTGTCTTCCACTATATATGAAATAATATAATTCTAGATAACTATTTTAAAATCTCCCATAAATTCATCCATAAAATATATCCATTTGGGAATATCATGTTTATAAAATTTATTAAAAACCTTGGGAAATGGAATTAAATGGAGGGGTGATCTCAAATGCTCAGTAAGGGAAAACATACAAAAGTAATCACATAATAAATATTAAGAAAGGGATAAGTAAAAAACTTGATTTCATAATCAACTATAACTGAGAGAATTCTATTTCATTGAAAATAAATTAATACATGGATATCAATAATGTTGATCCCATAATGATGGATGGAGTAACACTAGACATAAAAAACATGCTATCATAGAATTGTTCCCAAAAACTAACCTATTATAGGGAGAGGTATTACAACATCACTGATAAAAAAGATAATATTTTTTTAAAAATTTAAGATATTTTTTTCTTGGGTTTGGAGTTTTTTGGGAGTTTTTGTAGAATATGGGATGGGTACTACATATAGAACCATTTTACATCATAAATGTAGAGTTTACAATGTAAATATGGTGCTATGAAGAAGTCGCGAAATGGTTTATAGAACCAGAATCTTGTATCCTGTAATATCATATTTTACATTTTAAATTCCACTTACACCATAATATCATTTTTACAGTATAAAACAATTGATCTGGGGAATTATACTGGAGAGGTTATGTTTTTTTAGCGTATATGAGTTATGGGATATATATACACCATAATTGAGGTATTTTTGTAGTAAATCCTTCAACCTAGTAAATTTTTATATGATACACAACTCATTTATTCCTTATTTGACATTCAAGCATCCCTATTGATCATGATGTAAAATTTGGGTTATTTTAGGTGATCTATATCATTTGGATTTATTTACTTGGTATAGTTGATTTCTGGTGTGGTGGGTTGTCTTCCATTGGGTGCATGTGATCTACCACTACAAATTTAGCTATATTGATCATCTTTTGGTCTTGGGGTGTGATACAATTTTTAAAGGTCTAATAACTGGGATGTGATCTTGATTTATCCTTTCTAGTTTCCCATTATGCCATGTATTTCTAAACATGATCTACTTGTTTCTAATCCCATTATTGAGTGAAAATAAGCTTCCATTATTCTTGAGGAATGTGTATCTATACAAGGGTATAATTCTTTAATTAATATACGTTCTTGTAAATTATTTGGGTTATTGAATGAAAATTGTTGATTTGAGGTTGGAATGGTTTTTTGGAAGAGAGTCAAATTTTTAAGGAGTTTTACATTAGAAATATAATTTTTGAAAACCATGTGATTTATTAAATGATTTAAATGGGTTTTTTGGTTTTGATATTGGTCTTTAATCCCAATAGTGTAAAATATTTTATGTGAGAATGTTTTCATAAATTTGATCATGCTTTCGAAATATATTTTGACAAACATAGTATATTAGGTAACATTGGGTACATCAGGTGTATATTTATCACTCTTTGTGTGTGTTATTCCACAAAAGGTTCACTGTCACATTATTGTATACAATTCCACTAATAGTTTTATTGGTCAGATCCACCTTAGGCATGGATTGAGTATTTTTTTTATGTGTAACATGTATTATTATAGGTTAGAGCCCAAATAGTGTTCTTTTTAATTTATTATTGGGTAATATTATGATGTTATTTTCATGGTTATTTTCATACAGGTTTATACTATGTAGTATCCATTATTTCATACCCATTTCCTTTCTTACTTAACATATTCCTATATTTTTTTAATATAGTTTTATTTTATGAAAAGAATAAAATGTTTTAGAAAAATTGTTTTACTTTATGGAAAATCATTGTAAAATCTATTTTTTAATATAAAGCAACTAAATTCTTGGAATTAGATTATATGTGGGTTCTTTTGCGGCATCTTACTAGGATTTTCTCTAACACCCTACATTTTCCTTTGGGAGGTTATAAATATTTTATATGACTCGGGTAAAGGGAATGAAATTCTCTGATACATCGGTTTCTCTTGTTATAATCATCTTTGTAGTAGAATGGTTTGGTGGTGATAGATGGTCACAAATTGACCTATTTAATCGTGTCTTATTTTATCATTATGGTTTGACGTATTTGTCTTGGCCTAGTATTCTTCATGCATATGTTATCTTAATTTTGTGTTGTATCTTATTGGTATTACTTGTTTAGGTTTATCATAAGACATGTTTATTCTTCTTTTTTATACTCCACCATATGGATAGACTTCATGGTTGAATTTTCATTCCAATTCGAGTTGATTAATTATAGGTATACACCAAAACCCTAAATGTTTTTTCTCTTGAGACCTATTAATGCATCGAGGGGATATATAATTCTCAAACCCACTTGTTACTTGCTTATGTCCAATGAATTCACCATAAAATTCAAGTGTAGTTTTAATACTATTACCTAAGGAACCTCTTACTCAATTAAACATAGATACATGTATAATGAATGATATAGAATTTAAATAGATAATAATTAAACATTAGCATTCAATAATCATCAAGAATATCAATACTTTTCCCCACATAATATAAAGAGATAAAACAGTCATAACTAATATAGAGAATTAAAGTGGATCGAAAAAATTAAACAATCAAATTTACAATAATAAGCTATATTGTAATGCCATTACTTTTCCACATGTCAATAGACTAAAATTATTTCTAAGAAAACATCGCCCAAACTAAATTGTGAAAAATGTGATGTTCACACCATTTAAATAAATGAGTATACAAATAAGTCAATTATAGAATAACATGATCATAGAAATCTAGTGAAATAAGGTCTATGGATTCAAACTAACATAAACATAGTGAAATATAGTAAACATATAAAGATGTGGACATAAATAAAGTAAATAATTTAATTTTTTTGAAAGGTATGCCAAAAAATGATTAAGAATAAAATTATTTGATACATTGACTTCAATCACTCAAATGATAAATACATATACTATAAGATAAATCATGAAACAAAAGATATATTATGGTAAATATATTTTAATATAATAAGGGAAATAGAAGAAAAACAATAATTATTTTTTCAAAAACATTTCAAACTTTGACTTAGAAGACAATTCTACATGTCATATTCATGGGTAATTTTATAAATAGTGACATGAATGATTTTTAAAGCCTTTAATTTTAGAAACCAAATTTAATAATGGATTCTTTAAAAGAAATAAATTTTACCTTCAATAAATTAGGAGAGGAAGACATAATATGTGAATGTTATAGAAAGAACCTGTCTTATTAGTTTTAAAATACCTCAGATTAAAAATCACATTGCAAGAAGAGTAAAAAAACATTTATCTATATTAAAACACCATTTTATGAAATAGGATTATAAAATAAAATAAAATAAAATATTAATATGTGAGAACCCATGTAGGTAGGATAAACATAGAAATGAAACAATTTTACTCAATGAAATCAAATATGAGTTATCAATATCCTTTATGGGAAACATACTATGTGAAGTTTGAAACATTTAAAATTTTGTTTTTCTTTTAAGAATTTAAAAAATTATATAATACCACATAATACAATTAATTTTTATAATTCCCCCAATATATATGAAATAATTTCTAGTGAATAGTCTTAAGTTAAGGAATAAAAACTTAGTAATAAAAAACTATTATGATTGTGGTAGCACTTGATTCAAAATTCTTTTGAATAAAGAACATTATTTTTATTGGTTTATCCAATGAATTAAAAGTAAATAATTTATATAAAATTCATATAATAGTAAATAAATACAACACCACATAATGGAAACATGACATATAACATATAATATGTCTCAAAGAATAAGAATTGAGACAAAAAAACCTTAATAGATTGAGTAACAATTTAATCATACCCACTTCAAAGGGAGGGATTTCTATTGAAATTAAAGTATCATTATTAAATATAATTCAGGATAGTATATCTCAATTATGATGTATATACCCTATATAAATGAAATTAGGTTTATAATACCAACCATGTCCCAAAGAGAGGAATTTGAGATGAAAACAATCATATCACTTCAAATTTAGTCTGTATTTTAAAAATAAATCCAAAAAAAGTAAATTGGATTCATTAAATATAAAAATTTATACTCTTAATTTATAGTCATTCAATACATATGAATAATAGTTAGTTTTTACCTATTTTTAATACTTGGTTCATGTAATCTTTATTATTTTGATTTATTTTCTTAAAATTTTTGTTGGTCTATATTATTTTCCAAAATTCAATCATTCACAATAAATATATGTTATTGGAATAAATTTTATGAGAGATATATATATATATAATCTCAGTAAATGGAATATTTGGTTATGATCCATATGGTAGAAATCAATAGAGACATTATTATGGTGATTCTTAAAGAATAATGGGTGATTTCTAAATTTATGAGTTAAATGTTAATATAATATTACAAAAAACCATTATTTGTATATTTATATCATATTATACAATTAAATAATTTATCATTGTCATCCATCATATGAATGCATATTATTTTTCCATTAGGGTGTTAAACTGATCTCAACATGAACCTGTCATGATTAATGGATGATTATGAGATGGTTTAGTTATAATATCAATGTACATAAATCAAAATGATATTATTTAATTTTTATTAATACAATATATTAAAAATAAAATTAATTATAAGAATAATCAATCAATATGAAAATATCACATAGTATGAATAAAACAATTTTCCTTTTAGTATGTTTTCATAAGACGATATATGTTACTATGATCACTTATTTTTTATATTAAATATAAAATGACTAAATTATATTTATATAATATTAATAATTTCAAAAATTAAATATCTATTCACTAATCCCATTACTAGAAGAATCCATTAAATGTGGTTACTAAAAATTAAACATGTCATTAATAGAGGCTGTAGTCCACACACGCGCATGAGAAACATTTTAATTTATTTTAATTGAATTATAGGGGAATAAATAATTGTAATAAAATCAATATAATAAATTTTACTATATTATTTATAAAAATATAATTATCTACATATGGTTAGAAATGGTTTTTAGGATGGTGGATGGGAAGGATAAATAATAAAAGTAAAAGAATAAGTAATAATTATTTTGGGAATTTGGATCTTCTCTTAAAGTATCCTTTGCAAATGAAGTATTTAAGGAACTATATTTAAGACAGGGTCCACTAGAAATATATAAGAGATATTTAATACATAAATTGGGTAATGTATCCTCGTAATTTCTAAATATAGGTGTGGGTTAAAGTGGGAGGAAGTGAAATCCTTTTATTGTTAAAATGGATTGAAAAATCTTTTGAAGAGATTGTTGGGTAAGGGATAAAAAAATTTCATGAGAGAAAGATGAATTTTATTGGATAAATGGCATGTGAGATGTGTGGGTATGAATTTTATACATAAAAAATCATATCCAGAATTTTTAAGTGAGACTTTATTTATTAAAATTTCAAGATACATTATTAAACCATTTTTACCCTGATTAATCTTGATTAAAAATTTACCATGGTAATTATTTTATTACTAAGAATTTAAGATGAAAATTATTAATAAATATTGATATGATGAATCTGAATATTAACTCCACTTAATTAAATTAAATTTATAAATATGGGGAAATTAACTTTTATATTAAAACATATATTGTGCTGAAAAACTATATCAGTTTAAAAATTTATTTTTAATCATTTACTGTTCATAATCATGTTTTACATTGATTACATATTAAATGAGTACTAATATATTTTTATATAAGTTTAAAAATATTTTAGAGTCTTTAAAAAATCAATTTAATTTTAAAAAAATAATATTATGAAAATTATCATTCTTGAAAAAATAATTATTTTACCATAGTAACTAATACAAACCTCGGTAACCTAATTTCACGATTAAAAATGAAATTCCCACCGTTACTTAATTTGATAATTGTATTTAATAATATACAAATCATATTATCTGATTCAAATTATAAAAGTGGTAAAAATTATTTTTTATTAAAAAATACATTGACGGTTGTTTTCATTGGAAAATAAAAAAATATCAACTATTTTTATTAGTTTTTATTATAAATTAGTAATTCAATTAATATTGACCATTTTTTATTATAAAATATATTTTATCATCAATAATAAAATCTTTCTGGAAATAGGAATGAATATCTAATAAAAATGGAATATATATAAAAATATATTATTACGTATAAAATAACTTTATTAGTTATTTTTATAAACTAATTAATTTCATTCATAATAAAAGAAGAATTTGTTTTATTTATTTAAATATTTTATAAAGTGATTACTCATATTCATTCCCACTAAATCAATGACAAGGTTTTAATGGTTGAACTTAATTTTTTATATTTTATCCAAATATACCACTATTTTATTTAAGTTTAGTGTTATATGTGGTGAAAACTATTAAATACATTTTGATCATATAGAGGAATTCATATATTAAAATCTTCAGGGTTACATTCGGACAATTAAATAAATTAATCTTCAAAAATATAATTAGTAATCATTGATGATAGTAGGTGAGGGTATTAGTAACATGTTTTTCATTAGGGGAATAACTTATAATATGACATATAACACAATCTCTTTAGACATATCAAGTTACTTATTTTTATTCAAACAACATTATCCATTCATACAATCATATACCCAAGTGTGCATAAACCCTACTAATATACTCCTTATAACAAAACTATCCAAAAACCCTTTGATTCTCTAAGTTCATGAACTACGATGAAGTGATATATTCCTCTAAAAATTAACTCCATTTAATCCCTAAAATGGTATTAACCACTAGTTCATAATGGAACACACTAGTAAATTTTTATCATAATCCAAAAAATTAGATAAGAATTCCAAAAAATATAATGAATTATCATCTATCCCAAAGATATAGATACAACATAACCTATATTTCTAAAATCACTAGACACTTTATTATCTAAACATTAAACATAAAATAAACCTAAAACATACGAATTACTATAAAATGATCTCTTAAATATTTCTCTCCAAAAATATATCTCTCTAAAAAATAAATTCTAAATATTATTGATACCATTATATATATTATTACAAGATATTAATGAAGAAAAACTGAAGACTGATTCATAGTTATTTCAAATACTCTTCAATTACATTTTTAATATTCCAAAATTTCATTTATAAGTATAACATCACTAATTAAAATAGAATAGAGTATCTAGAATTAATTTATATTATTATATGAACATGAATACTATAGGTAACACTAGGGAAGAGACATTTTTAATCATAATAAACACATACTAAAATGCTAAACCATTTACATATTCTATCTTATTTAGTTATTAGACATAGTGGTTTGTAGATACATAACATTATCACCTTTATTTTATAGATATTGTTTCATAAAAATATTAAAACAAAAATTATTATCATAATATCAAAGAATAAGAATATGAAAAAATAAATCTAAATATGTCTTCCCTTGTGAAACCACTATTTTTAACATATGATACTTTAAGATCATCCTACGAATATCCTTGTTCAATCTCGGGTTATCCATTATCATTTCCCAATTAGGTTCTCTAATAAAGCTAGTTAACATCATGTAGAAATAATTCATAATGGTTTTTAAGGGGAATTATATTTCACAAAGAATATCCCCCATAGGTGTCTAATCATGTGTAGTGTCTTATGCCTATTCATAATATATCATAGTGATGATGGAGTCAATTCTCCAATAACAATTTTTTTTGAAATATTATCCTAGGTGCATCATTTCCATAGTTGCATCAAATTTCTAATATCTAGAAAATGATGTAATTACAAGAAAAAACTAAGTACATTACCAAAACTTTTGGTTTTCATCATATATTTAGACTCATTCCAAGGATATTCACTAATATTCTATCATCCTAATCTTGATATAAAATATTCATTCTTGAATTTACATTAAATCATATAATATCCAAAGGGTTATCTATTATGATAATCCTTAACTTATCACTCCTTAAATTATCCTCAACAGACGTCATAATCTCTAATGTTATCTAAAAATTTACTTTGATACCAACTATGAGGTCCCAAAACCACATTCCTAGATCTGGTGTCGTAAACACATAATTTACATAGTCACTTTGATACCAATAATAAAAAATGGACCTGACTATCCTTATTTATAAAATAAAAATTTATTAATAAATCCCTTAAATTCTAATGATAATTTTAGGATTATATATTTATATAATTTTGACCAAACATAATCTGATAAAACCCATGTTTTCTATATCAGACATAATTGTTTCCACTATATTCGATATTAATTAATTCCAAATAGGCCTTTAATATGACCCGTAAACTATTCCAAACAAGATATAATATTTGGAATACCATGTGTGATACTGTTATTCAAAACATGGAGAAATTGAAACATAATAAGGGGTGATCGCAAATTCTTAGTAAGGTGTACAACTGAGAAATCATGGAAAAATATGGCATTAATAATATTACGGGAATATGAAAACAATATGAAGCTATAATTAAATCAAATAAAGATTATTCTATATCTATGAAAATAAATGAAAACATGGACATCAAAAATATCAATCTTATACTAATTTAATAAAAAAAAATTATACTTTAAAAACATGATGTCAAGGTCTTATACCAAGATAGTATAGTATTATGGGGAGAGGTATATATGAAAGCCTAATCTCATTTGAATCATAAAACTTATGGATGCATTGAGGGACTATATAATTCTAGTCCCTACCAGACACTTTTTATATCCAATTAATTCATCATAAGATTCAAGAATTATTCTCATAGAATTAACTAATTAACAACTTACTAAGTAAAAAATTGGTATCCCTACAATGAATGTCATGGATTGTGAAAACACAATCAACCTTTGTTAGAAGTAAATAATCCCCAAGAATATTAATAATTTTTTCCTTAAAAAATAATAGGATAACATATTCATTACTCATTTAGAGAAATAAAGTTGACAGAAAATTAACACATAATCAAATTTCG
Organism: Viscum album; assembly: GCA_963277665.1. NCBI lineage: Eukaryota > Viridiplantae > Streptophyta > Magnoliopsida > Santalales > Viscaceae > Viscum > Viscum album. Next base: position 1,957,045,486 of record OY728136.1, on the reverse strand, counting down.
AATAATCATCTATATTATAATGCCAATACTTTTCAACATGTTAGTAAAATAAAATTATTTTAAAATGAACACCAACCAATTTGAAATATGAGAAATGTGATGTTTACATCATATTGATAAATGGGTATATGGATAATTCAATACTAGAATAAAATGATAATAATCCATCAATATAAATAAGTAAAATGGTTTTCAAAAAACTTATCCCCATAAAAATAAAGGAAACATGGATGGGTTTTTAGAAAAATGAAAAAACACTCACAATAGAATTAATTGAATGACATCACATAAAGGGGGATCAAGAATCCAATTGGGTTATATTAAAATTTCAATCCCAAAAATGATAAATATATATACCAGAGGATCAGTCAAAAAACATAAACCATATTAGGTTAAATACCATTTTAAATGATAGGGGGAATGGTAGTGAAAACATTAAATATCATTTAGATTTTTCTAACATTGATATAAAATAAAAATTTACAATCACATTTAAATGTTACTTTTGAAATGGGAGAATGAATGTATTTAGAATCCAATACAAATAAAAATAACATGCTATAATGGATCCTTAAAAAGACATAAATATTATCATGGAATAATTTATAGAGGAATACAAAAACAAATTCTAGTGAAAGAAAACCCCCTTTTTAATATATTCAAAATGCCATTGTTTAAGATATTCATTATATGAGGAATAAATAAACCATCATTTTTATTAGAACATAATTTTCCTAAAGTTTACTATAAAATAACACATAATAAAATATTAGGGTGGGTGACCTCAAGAATAGAGAAGAAAATTACAAGATGAAATATTATAACACAAGGAAAAGAGATTTGAGTTATCAATATTATTTTACCTCCCTCTCTCACAGTGTTTTCATTATCAAAAACACTCACCTTATAATTACCCATGACTTTGTAACATGTATATTACATATTTTTAGATTAATAATCATTAAAATACAAATGTACATGCAAGATAGCAATAATAGTTTAGTTACTTTGGAAACATAGGACACATTCTTCTAATTTCGTGAAATATCTTCAACATCTCCTGAAATGATTTCCTCCTTTAGTTCCCCTATTTAATTTTTTTTTATAATATAAGGAAATGAAACATAATAAAGGGAAATATTACATTCTTAGTAAGGGTGAACATGGAATATTCATAACCATAACACGAGAATAAGGTTAAGAAGACATGATCATAAAATTTGAAGATGAACCCTGAATATAAAAGATCCTATAAATGAGTCATAGAAAAAGTGTCGGCAGATCAGAAGACATGAATCATAAGAAAATCAAAGCGAATGATCCATAAGATTATATAAATGGAATAATACATAGAAATTGTGGAATACACATAATATAAGAATGTCTTATGTTAATGATTCCTTCAAATCCATTTATAGAATGTTTGGCTTGTGTTAATCTCCTGCGTACCCACTTTAGGTTTAGGATGACCTCCCATGTACCTTATATTTTCAGGCTTAGGATTACGTCCCCTGAAGCCTATTTCTTTGGACTTTAGATAACCTTCCATGTAACCACTTAGTCTTAGGATGACCACTTATGTATCTTTTTGTTTTAGGATTATGATTCCCCCTGTGTATCCTTTTGTGATCATAAAATATTTATCATTACCCAATTAATTGGAGGGAGGTATAGGTCCCACCAATTAATTACGGAAAAGTATATGTATGTATGCTATAGAACCATAATTTACCTATCACATCAAAACCCATTTAAATAAATTACTCTCATAAACATCATTCAATCATACATAACCCATGGGAAATAAATGCATTTCAAAAATATCATTCTATAAAAACCAAAAAACAACAATTAGAAGAATATTGATAGAATACATAAAGAAAATATCATCAGTAATTCATAATTGTCCTAAAAAATTTATCATAGATAGAAAATAATTTTGAGAGTTCATGCGAAAATAATTCTTGAGGAAAATATATTTTATGCTTTGAAAACATTTTCTTTTCCTAAAATGGCAAGCAATTTTAAAAGAAAACATTTTCTTTGAAAAAAAACATGTATGATTTAAATGAATGATTCAAAGAATTAATGACTCATGATATAGAAAAAATATTTTCATTCATTATAATTTAATAAATATTCCTTTCATACTTTTTTTGAAAGAGTCACAATGTACCTTGTTTGGAAAATGATAAAATTATTCCATTCAAACTATGAAATAAAAAATCAAAGTAGGTAAAAATGAATTTAAACATTCATAGGATAATATTAAAAACTTTTTTTTGAATTTTTTTTATAGAAAAAGTGGATATGTTACATATATATTACCCAACATATAATTAAAACGAATCAATCCCAAATATATATGAGATTATGAAATAAATACTAAACACAATATAATTAGCAGAGTAACATTTCCCATGAAGTAATGAAAGTTATATGGACATGAAAATAACATAATATTATACATAAGACTCATAAACAACATTCATGGGTATTATATACACCAAATATAAGAATAAAGTAGTGTATAAGGCATGTGTTCGATCGAAATAAATATTGGACATAAATCCATTACCTTACGTCTTGAGTTCCTTCTAATATATTAACAACTCTTTTATAATAAATATAATATTATTATAAATATCCCATAGAACAATAATAAATTTTATATTACCATATATTATTTACATATAAATTTAAATTACCAACTTTTTTAAAATTAAATATTAATGTAATGTTTCTAGTAATAATCGTTTTGTTTTTCATTCATATTTTGAGTTGTTATCCTTGGTACTCAAAAAAAGATAATGATTTTATCCTATACATAATGATAAAAATGGTATAAATATAATATAATATATATATATATATATTCATTATATATTTACTCAATTCTATTCATAAAATTTGAAGATGGAAAATTAAAACATTGTTCATGGAGACAATAGGTCGTATGTACACATGAACACTGTTTTAATTTTATTGTCACATTAAAAGAAAGAAAGGTAGATGATATATTATAATTAAAGAATAATTTTTATGTTGTATATATAAAATATATTCATAAAATTAATCCTCATTACCATCCATATAAAATTTAGATGAAAAAAATCACATCGCTTCCGGGAGATGGTAAATCGTACGTACGTACGAGCGATGTTATCATTTCCCCAAAGATCAGGTGGTAAAAATTCATATATGATATTATCATTAAATAATTATAATAAAATAATAAATTTTATCCGTAAACATTAAACCAATCATAATTCCCACTCATAAAATATGTTGATGGAAGGTGAATTTTATCGCAAAGTGGAGACGATATGATGTATGTACGCATGAGCGATACTTTCACTTTTGTTCAGTGGGAAAGGGATTTATATTGGTGTGTTCATAACAATAATAAAATTTATGAATGATTAAAACTCATTAGTTATTTTTTTATGAAAAATATAATTTATTTATAATAGGTATAAAAGAGTAGAAAAAGATATTGATCAATTAGAGTGATTACCTTCTCTTCAAAATGGATCCTTTAGATCTCCTATAAATGATCCTAGAGTTGGTCTTTTAGGAGGAATATAAAATTAATAATGTTTCTATAAAATTTTATAATATAATTTTTCAGATAATAGATTATCTAAAAGGATCAAAGGGTTGAAATGGGACGAGGTAAGTGATTTCCTTTTTATAATGAAGTTGAGGGGCACTATGTAAATTTCTAAAAGATTAAATTATAATAAATTATATATCAATAAAAATACCATAAAATAGAAATTAATTATAAGATAATGTGTAATATGTTTTAATACCATCAACAAATATATTTTTGATAAGTCTTATTGTATTTTTAAACCTTATCTTTTTTATTAACCCTTTGTTTACCTTTTTTTAAATTTTAACTATAGTTAAAAGATTTTCAATATTAAAATGTTGGTATTTTTAATTATAAGGTTTAAATTAAAGAATAAATGGTAAATTTATAATATATTTAACCATAAACTTTCCCCTTTTCCTTAATTAGTATTTTTATGTTTTCTAACTAATTCAATAAAATAGTATTTTGATAAAATATCATTAATGTCAATTTTGACACTATTCATTAACTTGACATTAATAAAATAAATCCATAAATATAACTTCCTAAAAATAATAATAATAAGATCATAATAGTTCATATTCCCCTATTAAATTCTTCTATAACAATAATAAATTAAAATGATATTTATTTTAACAATTTTATTACCACTTAATTGGGGTTTTCACTCCCTGTGATTTTAATAATATCTAAGTATTTTACCAAGATAAGAGTCCATTAAATTATTTAATTTATATCCTTAAGTGTTAAGGGACAAATTTATGTCATTCATAACATTTTTAAACGTGTTAGGGTTGTTTTATAATATTTATAATATTACTTTTACCCTCAATTACCATATTTACACTCAATAGCGGGAATAAAAATTACTAAGGTTACTATTTATATATTACCAAAAGAAAATAGGCATAATTAATAAATTTCGACCTTAGAATTAAAAATATGGAATACCTTTGTGAAAATTAAATTTACATAATTTTTTTCATTTTGTTAAAAAACTATCCCACAGACGGGACAAAACAATATTTTTTAAATTAAAAACGATGAAAAGATTGAAATATATTTATATACAAATTCAATATTAAATTTATTCCGATGAAATAAATTTGATTAAATTATAAAAATTATATATATATATATACTTTAAAACCAATGAAAAATAAGATTTAAAACAATCAATTTTTTTTGATAAAAATATTGTTTTCAATTAAAATGGAATATTTTTCATTATTCATCCAAACATGAAACAAAATAAAAAAATTTGAAAAATTCAATCAAAGTAATTTTTTATATCCCAATTTCAAATAATAAGTTTTTTTATCAAATATATTTTATTTTTTCAAAAAATATTTTTAAAATAAGTGCATCATCAAAATGTTGTAGAATACTCTTTTAATAAAAACATATCATTTATGCCAAAAATTGGATTTATTATTATATGATGTCTATAAGACCCTTAGGATAAATGTTAAAAATTATATTTAATATATTATTTATATATTATATATATATAATCCAATAAGGGTTATTTTTTTATTAGTATAAAGCACACTTTTGCATATTTAAATAGTTTTTCAAAAAATATTTCTATTTATTTTAAAAAGGGGTTTACATTAATTTATAATTAATTTGTAAAAGAATTATATATTCACATGTAAAAAATAATTATATAATTCATTTAATCATATTCATACAGTCCATTCTAATGGCTAGGTTATAATTGTGTTGTTTAAATATTTATAGTAATAAAGAGTTGTTTCGTATTAATTTAGTATTGTGTGTAACACAAATTAATATAGTGTTGCATGTAACAAAAGGTGTCAAATAAATAAAATTATTAAAAAAATACATCTCATAAAAATATAGGTTTGTTAAATTTTTCCCCCCTTTAAAATGAATTTTACACTCAAAATTCTTCTAGGTTATCGTAGGTTTAATACTTGAATGTTTATTCCATAAAAACCCACATCATAAAAATGAATACTAAAAATAAATTTAAAAATATAATGTTAGAAACATAACTATTAACCATAGAAACTCATTAGTAGTTTCTCAAATAGTATAACATAGTTGAAATGTGAAACATTGAACTGGAAGAGAAATATAATGATTATATTCTGATAGAGAGTGATAGAGAATATTCTTCAGAGAATGTTAATAATCACAATGCTATAAATATGCAATAATCTAGGGGACAATTTAATTCATCGGAAAAGAAGGTAATGGGATAAATTTATTGGTCTAAGATCATTTCCCTAGAGTTTATGATTTCTTATGAGAAGAAATACATACTTGATTTGAATATATTTCATAAGAAAAACTCATCCTTTCATTTTTCCTTGATCAATTTCAACTTCATCTCTTATTCCTTAAAATGAAGGTGAATTTTTCATTCCTAAAGAATTATTTGATCATGATTTCCATAGGATGATAGGTTAGTACCTCTATATTCACATTATAACAAAAATGTTAACACCGGTTTTCCAATATACATATGTCCTTATATGGTGAGATAATACTATAACCTCAAAAAACGCATCAAAATTTTAACAAAAAACATTACATATATGGTTGACCTTATAACCCATATGAAAGTTTTAATTATATAACATTATAAATAAGGTCAGTAAATTTCTCAAAAAGTCATATAATTGATCCCTCATATATTATAAAGTAGATCATGTTTTTTACATACCATACTTGTGAATACCATCACTATGTATTCTTGTAAAACCATATGGAATACAAACATGCTTATTCATTACATATATAATATCTTTTCTAAAAAAATTCATTGTAAGATTGGGCTCATCCTTGTACCAATAAATATTTGATTTCATTATTCTAGAATCTAAGTATATAATCACATAAAATTTTTCTAATGGATGAACAATAAGATATACATAGGGTTTATTCACCCAAAATAAAACACAAAATACCCAAATATGGAGAAGAGGATAAATATTCCCTAATTATCATGGTTCAATTAATCAATTGTGATAATATAAGACATTCAATTTTTTTCCTTAATGATTTTTGTGTCTTATCAACCACAATAGTCGTTGGATTAGGGATCTTGTTAGTATAACGACCGAACTCCGTCAAATTGAAACCTAGAATTGTGGGAGTTGTATTTTATGAAAATTTATCATTAGTTACATAATTAGATACCATATTCCCATTAATTAAGAATTCATATTCCCGGTGAACTTCATTTATACACTTGTAACACCCTCTTGTCCCTTTTATGAATTCAATTGAGTTCTTTTTCCCACATTTTTGGCATATAGATACTTGAAATTTATTTCCAAAATATATGTTTTATGGGTATTTATCTTCCTTTTCTTATAAAAACATGAGAAATACTAGGAATATAAAATTTCTATTTCAACCTTCATTACACATAATATTACTTCTTTGAATATACCAATGTTTCATGTAGCCATTACATTTTGAAGAATTGGTTTCAGGCCACTAAAAATGGATGGAATTTCATATCATGGGTAATAATTAACTAGAAGTGTACCATGAATGTCTTGTAAAATTAGCCTCATAGGTATTAATTTATTAATCATCCTTTTTATTAAGCTCAAGGAATTCTTTATACATCATTGTTCATAGTATATGAGGAATGTACTTATTAAAAATACACGCTTAAATTATTCTCATTACATAGATTCAATTTCTTATCATTCCCTCTTACTCTTATGTAGATTACACCACTAGTCAACTTCACCTTACAAATTATAAACATTAAAAATGAATTTTTCACTTTATAAAATCTGAAGGAAGGAAAATATATTTTTAGTGGTATCAACCCATTATTTAGTAACCATTTTATCAAATTACCCAGTAAGATAAGGTGATAATTTTCCTCATGAATGACTCAATATAAAGTTGTTTTATCCTTTTCTCATTGGGAAGTTAATCATGACTCCTATCTTCTATGATTATAGTGATTATATTTTTCATTCCAACTCCCATAAAATTTTCTTACTCATGAGGGAAATAATTTCATTTCCCATCACATTCAATATTAAATTTATTTATTCAGTTTCCAACCATTGACTAGAACCAACAAAGAATAATGTAAAAAACATTAACCATACTGGGAAAACATCATAATAAAAGTAAATTACCATCAATATTTGAAATATTAGGTTTAATCCTAGGCTATTCATGATCATTATAAAAACACTAGGATTGTGACCTACACATAGTATTTTCCTTAAATATCGTACAGAGGTTTTTTCATAATTATTTCAAAAGGTTGACTAAACATTTTCTATGATACCAACTATAATAGACCTTTCCTTTCTAACATAGATATTACATCTTTTTATTTGAACATTAATTACATTAAAAAGGAAAATTATTAAATACCATAATTGTTTAAAGACTTTGAAACATGAAACAATTCTTATATTTTGGTGAAATATCTTTAACATATCCCATAAATATCATCCCATTTAGTACCCTTACTTAAAAACCATCTTTATAACCTGAGGTAATGACAGATAATAAAGAGTGATATTAGATTCTGAGTAATGGTAAACATGGATGATATATATGTATAACAAGAGAATAAGTCTATTAAAACATTATCATAACATCTTATGATCATAACCTATATATAAAAGATCATGTAAATGATTCATGGAATAACTATTAGTAGATAATAAGATAATAATCATAAGAAAATCAAAGAACATGATCCATGAGAGTATAAAAATAGAATAAGACTTGGAATTTATGGCATACACATGAGCTTAGAATATATTATGCCAATGATTCCTACCATGATATTCATAGTAGGTTAGGCTTGGTTTAATCATCAGTGTACGCACTTAGGGATTTGGATGGTCTCCCATGTACCTTCTAGATTCAGGATTTGGATGACCTCCTGTGTACCCTCTTGTTGCGGGCATAGGATGAACTCTTCTGTACCCTCTTGTTGGGGGCTTTTGATGACATCATCTGTAACCTTTTTGCAGGCTTACAATGACCTCCCATGTACCCATTTAATCTCATAGAAAATTTATCATTACCCAATGCGTTGGAGGGATATATAGGTCTCACACATCACTTAATGAAAACAATAAATTTTTGTTCTATATAACCAAAAATCATTCATCATATCTGAACCCATGTAAATAAATAAGTTTCATAAGAATCATTAAATCATACATAAACCATTGAAATGAAATGTTTTTCATAAATATCATTCCTTCATAAATAGAAACCAATAATATGAATAATAATTATATTATTTGTAATAAAATATCCCCAATAAATCATAGTAAACATCAAATAATTTTATCATAGATGGAAAATATATTTTAGAGTTCACTATAAAATAATTCTTGAAAAAAATATCATTTATCCTTTGAAATTTTTATCTTTTCATAACATGTTGTGTGATTTTAAAAGAAAAAAATTTATTTCAAAATAAACATGTAATATTATAATGAAACCTTAAATGTGGTTAGGCATCAGGAAAGAGGAAAAATCCTTTATTCCATATGTGTTAAAAAACATTGATTTCATAATTTTTCCAAAAATGTCAAAAAGTATGTCATTTGGAAAATGAAAAAATGATTCTTTTCAAATTATGTTATAAAAAGTAAAAAATTTCTAAAAATGAATTTAAAAATTCTTATAATAATAGTAGAAAAAAATTATTTTTTAGAAAACATGTTTAAATAAGATAAATATTCCCTAATGGGGAATTAAAACAAAAACATCCCAAATACAAATGAGATTCATAAATAAATACTCATCACTTTATAATCAGTAGAATCATATGCTCCATGAAAGAAATAAAATTTTATGGACATAAAAATAACATAATCTTCGGGATAATACTAAAAAAATACATTCATGTGTAGTATATACACCATGTAGAAGAAACAAGTCGTGTACAAGGAATGTGTCCCAGGAAAATAAAAGTGAGCCATAAATCCCTTATCTTAAGTCTTGAATTCCTTCAGATACGTTCAGACCTCTAGTGTAATAAATATAATTTTATGATACATCTAAAAATAACCATATTCATATATATATATACCATATAATATTTACTTATTACTTTATATATCTTTCTTATTATAATTTCCATGTAAATCATATGTTTTAGGTAATAACTGTTTTGTTTTCCATTAATGTTTTGAATTTTTATCCTTTGTACTCTTTCATATATCATGATTTAATAATAACCATGATTATAAAAAAGATATAAATATCATATATATATATATATATTCATTATATATTTATTCATGGTTATTTATAAAAGCTAAATATAGAAAATAAAATGCATTGGTCCCAGGGATTGTTGGTCGTATGTACGCATGAACGTTGTTTTAATTTTCTTGTCATATTAAAACAATGAAATTTATATGATATATTATAATTATAGATTTATTTTTTATTTTATTTATATCATATATATTCATAAAAAACATCAGTATTACCACCCATGTGAAATATAGATGAAAAAATCACATCACATCGTGCAGATGATAAGCCATATCTATAAACGAGCGATGTTATCATTTCCCTAAAGATTAGGTGGTAAAAGGTAGATATAATATTATAATTCTATATGTAAAATAATTTCATAAATATCATATATATACATTAATCTGATCATAATTCCCTCTTATAAAATATGTTGATGGGAGATGAATTGTATCGCTACATTGATACGGTAAGTCATACGTTCACACGATTGATACCTTAACTTCTTGTTAGATGTGAAAGTGGATTTATAACGGGGTTATCATAATAATAATAAAATTTATGGATATTGAGGATGGTGGAATTATTATTTTCTGATATATTTCATTTATTTATAGGGTGTATAGAAGTGTAGAAAAAAAGAGTTATCAGTGTGAGTGATTACCTCTTCTTCAAAACGAATCCCTTATATATCCTCTAATGGGCTATAGAGTTGGACTTTTTGGAATAAAATAACCTCTATAATGTTTATATAGAGGTTTATAATATAATTTTTCATATATAGGTAGATCTAGATGGTGTAAATTAGTGAAATGGGGTGAGGTAGGAGGTGTCGTTTTATAATGAAGGTGAAGGGTACTATGAAAATTTCACGCAATATTAAATTATAAGAAATTAAATATCATTAAAAATCCCTAAGAATGGAAAATAAATAGAATATCATTTTTATAGGGTTTAAAACCATAAAAAATAGATTTAAGAAAATTTTTGTTGTAAATTTAAACCTTATTTACTTTATTAACCATTTGTTTACTATTTTAAATTGAACTACGGTAACCAAATTTTCAATATTAAAAGGTGGATATTTTTAATAATAGAATTTAAATTAAACCTTACTTGGTCTATTTATGATATTTAGACCATAATTTATTTTATTTTTTCTTATTTAGTATTTTAATAACTTTTAACTAATTTAATAAAATATTATTTTCATAAAATATCATTAGTGTCAACTTTGACACTATTCCTTACATTAGATTTAATATAATCAATACATTTAGATAACTTAGAAATAATTAATTTAATACACCAAAAATATGTAATATTCACCTTTAAAATTCTTGTAAGATGTTAAGTAATTAAAATTATATTAATATAAATATTATTAATAACCCTTAATTGGGTTTTCATTAATTGAATAATTAATGCATCATCATTTTGCAATGATTTTTTATAATTATTTCATCACCAAAAAGTAAAAATAAATTTTCATTATATATATAAAGATTTTTTATTTTAAAAAATGTATATAGTTGGACATATATTCTATTTTATTCCATATTAATGATATTATTCTTACTAAAAGTAATAGCGTGATAGTTTTCCATTCTCTTTTATTTCAATAATATTCATGTATTTATCAGGGAAAAGTTTTCATAAAATTATTAAATTTATAAAATTTTGTTTTAAGGGTATAATTATATTCACTCGATATCATTTTGGAAAGTGTTAGGGTAGTTTTATAATATTTATTATATTATTTTTACCCTCAATTACCTGATCTACCCTTAACCTTGGTCATAAAGATTACTAAAGTTAATCTTCATATAGTCAAAAAATAAAAGGGAACGAACTAATTAATATGGACCTTATGATTCCAAATATAGAATCCATTTTTTAAAATTCAATTAACAGAATTATCTGAATTTAGTTAAAAAATAATAAAATAGATGGAATGAAATAAGTTTTTTTTAAAGCGAAAACGTTCAGAAGATTGAAATGTTTTTATATCCAAATTCATTGTGAAATTAATTTCAATTACCTAAATTAGAGTAAATGATAAAAATTAGATATAATTTATCTTTAGAAATAATTTAAAATATAATCTAACACTATCAATTATTAAGATGAAAAAGTTGTTTTCTATTAAAATGCAATATTTTTCACTATTCATCCAAACATGAAACTTAATATAAAATACCAAAACTTCAACCAAATTAAATTTTTATATAAATATATAAATCTAGAATTTTATTTTTCCAAATATAATTTATAAAATTTTTATATAATAGATTTAAAATTAATACACCTTCAAAAGGTGATAAAATTGTCTTTTTAAAAAAATATAACTTTTATGCATAGAATTTTATTTTTTTATATAATGTTTTGAAAGTAAATTAGTTGAAATTTTGAAATTATATTGAATAAATAATATATATATTTCATAAATTTAAACCAACAATAGTTATTTTCTCATTCTTATAAAACATACATGAGAACATTTAAATAATTTTTTTAGAAAATCATTTCTATTTATTTTAATAAGTGTTTTACATTAATTCATAATTAATTTTTTGAAAAATTATACATGCACATGAAAACCATAATTTCATAATTCATTCAAAACTATCCATACCCACCATTCTAATGGCTAGGTTATAATTTTATTTCTTAAATAATTACAATAATAAAAATTTGTTTTGTAGAAACTCAATGTTTCATGTAAGGTAAACTAAAATGGTGTTACATGTAATAAAAGACATAAAAGAAGTAAAATTATTTATAATATATACCTCATAAAAATATAGGGGTTTTAGAAACCAATCTTTTTTAATTTTTCATTTATGTGAGTTTACGTATTTTTGTTAAAATCAATGTGGTTATTTATATGGAATCATCATGTTATATAAAATACATGATTAAGGCTTGGAATCACTCATTCATACCTTAAGATTCTTGGAATGTAATAATATGAACAATATATGGGCATGAAATGAGGTGGATATTGATTTATTTGAGATTAGGAAGCAACTGACTATATCAGCTACCAGTTTTATTTCAATGGCTACCCGGTGATGTTGTGGCTGTAAAATAGAATTGCACCAGCACCACTAACTACCCAATTAGGGATCATCGGCTAGATGATAGATCATCTAGTGAAGGTGTTTTTTTCTAAGGTAATTTCCTAGTATCATCTAGTGTACGATGGTTCCCCAAAATACCTCGACTATAGCCATGTCACAAATTACCCTATTGAGGCTACTAGGTACTCAGTGGTGTCGAGAAATTTATAGAGGTGATGTATTTATTATAGTATACAGATCATCAAGGTGAAATATTCCATGTTAAATGAACTTGAATAATTCTAATAGTATCTTAGGCCTTTAAGAGACTATAAAAGGCATGTCTTAGCTCCTTATAAGATTCACCTTTCTCCCAAATATTATTCCTGATCTGAATAAACTTTTAATTTCTATATCTATAAATGATTATCAGAGATGAAACCCTAATGTTCCATTATATGAAATGTATCTCTAAAATACTATCCACAATTGTTTTTTTGAATTTTACAATAACCAATTTATGGATAAGTGGGATCCACAAAAATACCAAAAACTAATTGCAACAACACCACAAAAAACAACAAAATTTAAATAGAAAACACATAAAAACTAACGGAACTCCGCTAAATTCAAATTTAAAACATGAGAACTATAGGAACTCCAACAAATTCAAATTTAAAACAGAATAAGTCATGTCATCTCCTTGGTCCCAAAACATTTCCTCGAGTAGTGAACCCTTACATCTCCAAACATCCTTCGTCTTCCACAAAACCGGTGAGACCTCCTACCAGAAAGGTATCGATCATTATCATCGGAGCCGCTATAATCATGGCCAAAAAAATAGAACCAAACCAAATGGGACATTGTGTATCTTTCAAAAATTATTATTTGTGTTTATTATAAATTTTATTTATAAAATCCTATAATGATTTTAATGATATTTTTTTATGGAATATAACTCAAATTCACATGCTCTAAAATTTTCCTTCATCGATTGATCCAATCAAAATAATCTTCTATCAAATTTCCTTGTTAATGTATCTTATCATATTTTCAAAAGGGAAATGAATATCTATACTCCCACCAAAGAATATGTAGAAAATGAAATCCCAAAGATATTAATTTTTTTGAATTTAATAACAATGATATGAATGAAATACACTGTGGTCCAGAAGGATATGAGTGGAATCATGTTTCAACATGAATTTGTTTTATGAAATTTGAAAATTTTTGTATGAAACACATTTAGGCACAAACAATTTCTAGTACACTAGATTATATATGTTTAATCAAGATTTTAAATGTTTTAATATTTAGTTTTAGTAATCTATTATAAACATGTCGAAAATATTTAATGATATAACAAAGGGTAAAAAGTCCATTAGTGATGAATTATATATAGAAATTCTCGTAAAGAAAATTTTATGGGTGTTACCCTGCTCTTGGGATCCAAATGTGACTACTATAAAAGATTCCAAATATGTAAAAAATATGCTGTTAAAATAACTCATTGTCTCCATAATGACATACAAAATCATAATAAAAATGAAGCTGTGATGTGTGGAAATAAAGCCAAATAGTTTTATAAAACCATTTCCATGAAACCTACCTACAATGATCATTCCAAAGGAGAGTTTATGGACTATGATATTCTTAACATGAATATCTTCATCCAATTAAAAATGAATAACATCAATGAATTATCCAAAAAGACAAAAAAGGTGGAACTGTAAATAATGTGCTACAAATGTAAAAAGAAAGATCACATCAAGCCAAAGTACCCCATCTATAAGAAAGGGCTCAATGAAAATAGGAATTGTAAAAATGATTTTAAATTATTCTCATGGAGTGTAAGTGATAAATACATGGATTATACTTCATCATCAATATAAATTTAATCAATACCACAATACCTCATGTCACATGAGGATGAAGATTTCATGGTTAGGAGTCCCTTCCACATGTCTACCTCTTCCTATTATTCTCGTCTTTCATCTTCTTTATCCTCCTACAATCACCTAAATTATAAATATTTCAAATATTCTGAAAATTAACTTGAAAAAGTATGTCACCAACCATATTCCTTATTATTGAACTTCAAAAAATATAACAATGTTTCTAAAGAAAAAGTTAATCAGAAAAAAGAAAAATATATTCTCTTCAATGAAATGGAAGAACTCACAATGAAAATAAAAAATAAACTTGATATCGACAAGATAAAATTAACCCTTAATGTCCTAAAAGTGTCTATTTTTACATTTAACCAAGTTGAAGAAATCCTGAATAAAATTTTCGTTTATAAAAAATGTAGAAATCATCATATCATATTAGAAAAATATAATGATGAATGCTCGTCTAAAAAAATATGGAATATAATTTTTTTAAAAGAGCATATCAATATTAATTTTATAATTATTATTATATAACTAATTTTTAGTGTATGAATGTAATTAAAAAAAATTCAAAATATGGATTAATAATTTAAATTCAAATATCTTTTTTTATATAAAAACAATTCTCAAAAAAATTTGGATTCTAAAATCATTATTGGATAAAATAACCATACAAAAGTTTATAAGGGTAAAAAATAGTTAAACATTTAATCATATAGAGGAATTGACATTTTAGAAAAATCAGATAAGAAATTAAGTACTTAAATTGATTTTAATAAAGAAACATGTGTTTTTACCTTTATAAAAACAATAAAATCAATACACCTAAAGGATGTCACATCAGTTTGGAAATAATTCAAGGGGTAAGATAATAATTGAAGGTAATATTAGTTTTTCTAACTGAAAATCAATTAAAACTTTTTTATGATGAAAATTATTGAACCTTAAAACACTATTTTTTAGTTAATTATATGATAATGGATTTAAAATATCTTTTGAATATGATTTTTCAATGTTTTTAATTCAAAAGAAAAACTCATATTTATAGCCTTAAATTTTCAAAATGTTTACTAAATAAATTTAAAATCTATTTTAAGATACAATTTCAAATGTATAAGTGTGCATGTGAATGAATCCTTAATAATATTATTGAAATTTTCTAATCGTGTTAATATTAATCTATTTCAAATTATATTTAAAGGTGTTTTCTGAAAGGTTTTATTTTTGAGAATTGTATTTTGAACAAAAACCTATATTTAAAAGTCAATTATTTCTAAATGTTTCCTTCAATAATACCAAATAACTTTATGGTTTAAAAGAATCTACACAATCATGGTATAGACATATTTAGACTATATTTAATCAAATGGTTCTAAAATAGGAAAATTGATTCAAATAAATTTTTAAAATACATCGTAAATGATATTTTACTTTTTCAAATTTATTTTTAAGATATAATTTTCTACTCTACCAATGTAAAACTCTATTATGAATTTCACGATTAAATAAATAGGTAATTTGAGATGAGCTATATGGGTTAACTCAAATTCTTTCTCAATTTTTAAATTTCTCAAAATTACAATGTAATA
Source organism: Viscum album (assembly GCA_963277665.1). Classification (NCBI taxonomy): domain Eukaryota; kingdom Viridiplantae; phylum Streptophyta; class Magnoliopsida; order Santalales; family Viscaceae; genus Viscum; species Viscum album. Next base: position 1,957,029,102 of record OY728136.1, on the reverse strand, counting down.
TTTTCAAACCATATAAAATACACCATTGAACAAATAAATTGATTTTTAATAAATCACACTAATGAAATTAACACAGCCATAATAAAAAATTGTATGTTAATGTTGGATAAAGTTAGTAAATAGTTTTCTAAAAGTTTTATAGAAGTACATTTGAATGTATAATTTTCTTTATTTTGACCTAACCTAATATCATTTTTAGTATTTATATTTGACCAAATTTTAAATAAAATACAAATGAATCTCATTTAAAATATTTCCAACTATTTTTCATTATTTTATAGGTTCTTAAATCCTTAGTTTAATCTATCCAAAAGGTACAAATATTGAATTAACATCTCTTTCTATTGTTGATTTTTTTGGATGTAGTCCACATAGGGAAACAACTAGTGGAACTTGATATCTAATTTATGAATCTCTTGTATCATGGAGTAATAAGTAGAAAAATTTTGTTTTACATTTTTCTACCGAAGTGGAATATATTATAGATTGAAGTTTTTATACAAAAATTATATAGATGAAAAAAACTCTCTTGGACTTTAGACTAACATTTGACCATATCATTATTATGTGTGATAATACCAGCATAATAAATATCTCTAAAAATATAATCTAAAACCCCCACAACGAACTCATTGACCATTTTCACCTTTTCAGAAGAGATCACTTACCAAAAGGTGATATCTTATTTGGATTTCTCATAATGTAATATGAAACCACTGATATTTTCACCAAACCATTACCCATGATCATTTATAATTTATTAAATGTTAAATATGGATTATTTTATTATTACATGATTAATTTGAGTTGTGTCTATCTATAATATCCTTAAAAACATTTTAATATCTTCTTTAAAAAAAAAATAACTATTGAATCTATTTCTTTATTTATCTATCCTGGATATAATCCCTTTATCTCACTTGTATTTTCTTTTGAGGGGGACCCATACTTACTTAATTATATAACATTACTTAAGATATATCTTTCATATTATATTTAAATAATATTTTCCTAACTATTTTCCATTGTTTTTAAAAATTCAAAATTCATAGTTTCCAAATAATGTAGATTACTAATATTTTATTTTTACACTCTCTTTGGTAGCATATATTTTTCTTTGGTACCACTCATTTATATATTTTTTAAGAAATAATTTCATTGTATAACTTATATTTGTATTTATTATTTTACTCAAACATTTTTTTTATCTCTCTTAAAGAAGATATATGATGAGTAAGTATAGTTTACATATACTTGACTATAATTATTCTCTTAAGATTTTATTGTATGAAATTCAAAATAAAAGAAACTATTTCAAAATAATCATTACACATTGATGGAATAACTTCAAAATTCACTTTATAGAGAAGACAACGATCAATGGAGGTGAATCCATTCTTTGAAGATTTTTTTTGTCTTAGAAAATAAATACCCATTTTTATTATTTTCATTTATCATTATTTTTCCCCAATATTAATGTTTTTATAGTTTTTATTTTCATTTTAATTTTATAATCACAATGAGGGGAAAATTTTCTAAAAATTATGTGGGGGAAATTATAATTTCTAATTTTTTATCTTTATTATTATTTCTAAAAATAGAGTGATTTTAAAATCACTTAAACTTTTATTTTATATTTGTTAAAAAAATACTTTATATTTTTAATTATTGAGCTTATTTCATGGTTTGTTAAAATCATCAATTACTTCTTTATCTATTTAATTAGTTTCTTACAAATAACTAATATTTTTTTAATGTGATTTCTAACCTAAAAAATGGTATATTTTTGTACCAATCTCTCTCATTGTGTCTTTATGATCAGAAAAACTAACTTATCATTCAAATATTTTCATTTAACCTAGTTTAAATTATTTTATTAAACTCAAACACATTAATTACATGAAATATTCATGTTATTTTAAAGTATTTGGGATAGCTTGGAATCATATCTTTCCTTCCTCAAATGTATAGGAAAAAAATTTGACGAAACATAGAAGAATGCCAAAAAATATTTAGGAGGTGTTGATTGATTTTAGGAAGAATCACAATCCACTATATACATAGTATATTGCACAAACTAACATGTGTTGTGTATTGACTACATGATGAAATCATGGTAATAAACTAGGAGTATAGAAGAACCATCGAAAACCTATTGGGGGAAAACCCACTAGCAAGTGCCTCATCCAATTAAGATGTGTTCTAGATGAAGGCCATCATCCATCCATAGGGTAAAGGAAACTTGTTAATAAATGTTTTTCAATTAGCCCAGAGTATGGGTAGGCCAACAACTACATGGTTGAGGCTACATTATAACCCAATGGTATCCCAAAATATCCAGATGGGGTGAAATTATTAAGGTAAAAATTCTCATAATTTTGGATTATTACAAGTTAAATACAGTTGAAAAAATATAAAAGTTTCTCAAGACTTTTAAAGGTAATAAAAGATCTCACTTGTCTCCATGGATGATACAATTTTCTCTTAAACAATGTTCTTGATCTGAATCAATTCCATATTTCTAAAACACTCATAGATTCTCAAAGAGCCTTTTACAAAGACATAATTCCTTTAGAGGACAATGGTGATCATATCAAATCTATCATCCAACATTTTCCTTCATCCATTAGTGGATTTGTGGGATACTTTGTTATAGGTTATCATAAATCAAAATTTTCATTCCTCAACGTCATTTAATCAATGTTTCACCGTCTTAAAAAGTGTGATACGAGTTAGTTGATGACCACTGAATTTTATGTTGGTGATCACAAAGAATAAATTGTGAGGGAACAGTTCTTGGTTACCATCAAGACCAAATGATTCATACCATTTACCGATTGAGTCAATGGGTAGTGAATTAAAGGATCATATAAACCTTTATCTAAAATCCTTATAAATGATGATTTTCCACTCTTTACATTTTTCATTACCCATCCCCTGGGGCCCATTTCGTGACTATCCCAAGCCCAACTTCCATAGGCTAGGGGTTGGTGACTAGCACCAAAAGAGTATTCCCTAAAACAGGAAGGCATTGCCTTTAAACATGTACAACACATGGTCCAAGAACACAACAGGAAGAAACTGTGAAGAAAAATACTGTAGAAAAAGGAGTGATAAATGTAAAAGGGGTCGGAATACAATCCCAAATGAAAGTACGAGTACAAAAAAAAGTAAAAATACAACTAAAAGAAACAATAAAACTAAAAAAGGGGAAAAGTTACTGATTCATCATCTGATGATCCTACATGAAGGGTAGGTATAGATTGGCTCCTCAGCACTCTAGGTCCACCCGTCTCCTCCACCTACCGCCTAGTCTCGACTAACTCAGACTTTAGCCCAGATGCCCATTGTCTGCACAAGACCTAATAAGGTGTGGGCATAGCCCATGAAGGGGAGAGTATAACAAAACACAGTAGGGACCATGATACCTCCGAATGTCTCACGAAACTTCACAAGGAAAATCACAAATCATGATCTCAATCCCAAATAACAATGAAATTGACATAGCTCAAACCAGGTATACAACACAGAGGATCACAATTATGATGCTGACCCACAAAGGATCGCTATGAATGCGGGTAGTAACCCATGATATTCTCTAGGCTTAGTAACAAGTATCATTCCCATTCACAACATTAAACAGCTCAGAAACTGGAGAACTCCCCTTCTAACGAGTACAGTCAGAATTCTGTATCACACAGAGGTACTTCCCACTAACCTTGGACTGCTGAGGTACTCCTCCTGTCAAGTACCGTGGGTCTGCCACGTCACACAGAGGCACTCCCCACAATGGGTCTGCCGCGTCACATAGAGGTGGTCCCCCTCATGGCCTACTGAGATACTCCTTCTGTCGAGTACTGTTGGTCTTTCGCATCACACATAGATTATCTAGACCATGGTTTTGCCGCGTCACACAGATTCTCTCCCCACTGGTCCTTTCGAGACACTCCAAGTCGAAACTGTCAATAGTCATCAAGTCTCAGCCAGTCGCAGGGTTCTTTACGTAGAGCAATTGGGAGAACCACTACCCAATCCATCAGTCATATTTCTACCAGAATTAATTATCATAATAAAGTAACATGATAATCCGCTATGTCATATGGGTTCCAATGCAACAGACGGTGCGTCAGCCGGTTGCTCGGTCTCCGCATTATTGGAATTTCATTGTCAAGGTCCTGACTGGATTTAGGGGCGATCCAACCCAGACGTACTCCAAGTTTCTCCAAATATCTCATGGAGAAAGTCAAAAGGACTGTCTCGCTCCAAGTATCCTGATGCCGCAGATGGTTTTCCAAACAGACATCTGGTTTAAGAGTTAGGACCTGTTTTGTGTAACTGGTCAGTACTAGGTCCGGGTCCGGTCCGTCTCGATAGGACCGGCCGGACCTGGTTCGACCGGACCAACCCAGTTCGGAATGGGCCTATCTGGATCAACCTGGGTAAAACCGGCTAGGCTGCGGATCTAGCCGCTAGGCTGCGGATCGGCCTGCTGAGTGGCGGGTCGGTAAGCTGGGTCGACCCGGTGGTGCCACCAGCCTAACGGCACGAGCCACTAGGGACACCCAAACATAAAATGTCTCGGTAGGGATGATGTGGTGCATAGACACATTAGTGGGTCGACCTGCGGGGGTTGAACCAGCGCAACACCATGTGGCATCGCAGGTCCTCCATGTCACGGCTTTGCCACTGGGTGCGCCGCTGGCGCACACCCTGTCCACCAGCCGTCGGTTGAACCGGTGGCCCCCTGCTCCTATCGCGACCATTGCAGACCTCGTCCATGTTGTCACGTGGGCATGCCACCAAGGGCGCACCCCAACGTTTCTCTGCTGGTTTCATCATGGCCGGCTGGCGTTCCAGCCAACCTCCCCAGTGGCGCGCAACAGTGCTCCGCAACGTCACCCACAGCCGCCCACTGTGGCAACCGCCTTCCTCTGGTCCCCACGGTTGACAAGACACAACCTCCTTTGTTCATCAGAGGCACATGACGGTCGTCCGAACCTCCTCTGTGGTCGGCTGATGTCGACTGCTCCAATGACCACCACAGCTTTGTGTTGTGACCTCTTCTTGCGGCATGCGTCGACACGCTATCCCCAATATAGCTGGTCAGTATTACTGTGTTTTCGGTGTTCCATGGAGGTAAAAAATTATCTAATTAGAGGAGGGTTCAGTCTAGGTTCGTTAGGCCCATGCCCTCCGCCATAGCTCGAAAACATAAGGAGGGGGGGAGGGGATAAGGGTTTCACAACCTCTTGGAATTTAAATCAAGATAAACCCAACAATGATACCCTGAAATAACCTCCCGCAAAAACGAATGAATCATGGGTAAACTTATTAGTCGGTGGATCTGAGTTCTTCGTATTATTCAAGAATGGGGAAGAGGAAAACATTTAGAAGAATAAAATAAAAATCCACCTACCTCGAATTGTCAGAGAAACGCTCACTCTTGAAGGTGGTTCGGTGATCTTTATTCCCACAACAAGCTTCCAGTGACGACCCTCGTACATCGTCCTCTGGTTCATGGTTTGGTGTCTTTCATCACCTCCTGCTACGTTTCGCTTCATCCTCTAAGGTTCTGGCATCACGGTGCTCCTTTAGCATGTTGTTTCTTGGCCAAGCTGTGCCAATACATCACATCGAGCTCCATATATACAGGAGAGGCGGAGGTTAAGTAACGAAGTTGGAGTTTAAGATGGCTCATCAATTAAGAAGCTTCCTAATTCCAAAAAATGACATTGTTACTTAGGGTTGGTAGGTAAATCCATTTATTAGTGTGACACATCAATGTCCCCACCCCTATTCTTGTCAGTTGAAGTATATGAAAAAAGTATTAAAATTATTTAATTTCATTTCATTCAAAAGTCGTAAAACATAACTTTTTCTCCAGTACTACTGCGGTCAAATTAAAGTCTCCCTAAATCAAATCTTGGTGATGTGGATTCAATTGTGCCCTTGTATTTTTAATCTGAGAAAAATTTCAAAAGGTAGAAAATTCCGCTCATGCATTTACTGAATGTACCAAAAAAAATTCAGAAAATAATTCCAGGCACTCCCGGCCACGGAATCAGGAACCGTTAATTTTTATTGACTTGAAAAAATTCCATATAATTAAAACATATTACTTGTAAAATCCAGGTCTCTAAATTCTCCCCACATTAGGGATTTTCAACCCTGAAAGACACAACATAGAATAAGAAAAAAATGGGGGTACTGAGCACGAATCTGAGCCTCCTGCTCCCATGTTATCTCCTTGATTTTCCCGTTCTTCCAGTGAACGTGCACCAGACGTATCGACCGCCCACAAAAGACCCACTCTTGTTGATCCTCAATCTATACTAAAACCTCTATAAAAATCACCCCATCGACTATGTCCAGCTCTCGAGGGTCGATGATGTGAGATGGGTCGTGCACGTATCTCCTCAGTTGAGATATATGGAAGAGGTAGTGCAACTTCTCCAACTACTGTAGAGGTGCCAAGTGGTATTCCAGCTCGCCTATCCTCCAATGTATTAAAAATTGCCCGATAAACCTCGATGATAACGTTCCGCCTTAGCCAAATCTCCATAGTCCCCAATAATGAGATACTTTCCAGAAAATGTAGTCTCCCTCCAAGAACACGAGAGGTCTTCGTCTTCTATCAGAATATGACTTATATCTACTATGTGGAGTCTTCATCCAATCCTGAATGGTCTGTACCTTCTTAGTGGTAGACCATACCAACTCTAGACCCATACGTGCGGACTCCCCTGGGCCTTCCTAGCAAAGAGGTGATCTACTGGGTTGATCGTACAAGGCCTCGAAAGGTTCTATACCGATGGTGGATTGATAACTGTTGTTGTAGCCAGACTCCACCAAGGGAAAGTGATCCTTCGAACTGCGTCCAAAATCTAGGATTCATGCACAAAGAATATCCTCCATTTTATGTATGGTCTTCTCTATCTGACCATCCATATGAGGATGAAAGGTGGTGCTAAAATGCAGCTAAGTATCGAATGCCTCCTATAATCCATTCCACAACCGAGATGAAAAACATGTGTCACGGTCAGAGACGATCATCGATAGGACCCCATGAAGTCGCGCGATCTTTGGTATATAGAGGCATCCTAATACCTCTACTGATCCCTGCTCTTAGATGGGTTGGAAATGGTCCTACATGGTGAGTCAATCAACAATCACACGAATGGAATCATGTCCCTTGGACCTATGTGGAAGCCCTGTCAGAAAGTCCATGGAGATTCTGTCCCACTTCCACTGTGACACCTCTAGTGGCTAAGATATGTCTACTGAAACATGATGCTCAACCTTCACTTTCTGTCAAATGCGGAATCATGAAACAAATTCTTCCACTGCCTTCTTCATCCCTAGCCACGAGTGTTGACGCCGGAGTTTCTGGTACATCTTCGCAACACCAGGATGTACCTCTAGAGGGGACGTATAGAACTCACTCAACAACTCCTCCTGTAGCACCACCAGTATCATCGTAATTCCTCTAAAGAGGATGATGTGCCCCACCCTTCAAAAAACCAATTAGGTGCCTGCCCTGAGGATATCTAAGCACATCGAGCTTCACAGTCAATTTCCCCAAGCTACGCCTCCCTGACTCACTTAAGGAGTGTGGGAGTGACTATCATAGATTGGAGGTATGCTGCTCCATCTCTATCCATGAAGGATATCCGCAATTTTTCTAGCTTCTCTATCACCTCACTCAGTAACTGCAGACTAGACCTCCTGCTGAGTGCATCTACTACCATGTTCCCCTTCCCAGGAGTATAGAGTATCTCAAATTCATAGTCCTGGAGGAACTTTAGCCATTGATGTTGTCTCAGGTTCAGGTCCTTCTGAGAGAATATATACCTGAGACTCTTGTGATCGGAGTAGACTATAAAACCTTCACACATCATGTAATATCGCCACGTCTTCATGGCAAAGACCACTACTACTAACTCTAGGTCATGGGTAGTGTTTTTTCTTCTCACGTTATCTCATCTGTTATGAGCCATAAGTGATCACTACTCACTCTTGCCTTTGGACACACCCATGTATGGTCCCCGATGCGTCACAATATACTACAAACCCAACTCCCTCTTTTGGTAGCCTCAAGATGGGGGGCACAAGTCCGTCTCTATCTCAGATCCTAGAAACTCTACTAGCATCTCTCTGTCCATATAAAGGGATTCCCATTCTTCTTAAATTCTAACAAGGGTGCTACAACTCTAAAAAAGTTAGGCATGAATCTTCGGTAGTATCTAGCCAACCTTAGGAAACTCCACACCTCAGTCACACTCATAGGTGGATCCCAATAAAGAACAACCTCTATCTTTGCTAAATCCACTACAACTCTAGCTTCCATGATAATGTGTCCCATAAAGTGGACCTCTCGTATCCAAAAAATTCACTTCGAGAGCTTACCATAAATTCGGTTCTCTCGGAGTGTATCCATAACTATATGTAGATTATAGGCATGATCCTCCTCCATTGCTAAGTAAATCAAGATGTCATCGATGAACACCAATAAAAATTGATCGAGGTATGGCTGAAAGATCCTATTCATGAGTCCCATGAACACTACTGGGGCATTGGTCATTCTGAATGGCATAACCAAGAACTCATAATGTCCATACCAACATTTTAAGGCCATCTTCTGTACATTATAATCCCATATCCTGAGTTGATAATAGCCTGATCTCAGGTCTATCTTTGAAAACCAACGAGCTCCCTTTTGTAGATATAAAAGATAATAAATTATCATAAGTGGATACTTATTCTTAACGGTCACCTGGTTCAAGCGCCGATAGTACAGACAGAGTCTCAGACATCCATCTTTCATCTTGGCGAACAAAATCGGGGCTGCCCATGGATAAACACTGGGTCTTATGGACCCCCTTTTCCTACAAGTCCTCCAACTGTACCCGTAAGTCACGAATCTCCATGAGATCCATCTGATATTATGGGGTAGATATCAATGTTGTCATGAGGTACATGTTGATGTAAAATTCTACCTCTCTACGTGGAGGTAGTCCCAGAATATCATTAGGAAAGACATCAGCATACTGGTCCACCACTACAGGATAGCTTAGACTCCCAACATCTACTACTATGAGGGTAAGGCTATCCAACTAATGAGTAATCGGCTACACCCTCCTTTGGGTAAGTACATCCTATGCCGCAAAGGTACACTCCTCATCGGTGAAGGAAAACTTGGTCCCATCCATGAAAACACGCCACACTTTGCACCTAATACAATCAATCTGATCATGGACTGTAGATAACTGGTCTATACCCAAGATGATGTCATAAGGCCTTGACGCCACTACTAGGAGATCACAGCCGAAGATATCGCCTCCTAGAGTAAGCTAACACTGCCATCACCAGTGTGTAATTGTCAAATATGCTTCTGTAGAAGTATCTAGCCATAATGATGGAACCAATAGCTCCCATGGGATCTCCATGCTCGAAATGAGGGATGTGGAAATAAAAGAGTGACTAGAACCTGTGTTTATAAGTAATGCAGCTAAGATGGAGTAGACGCAGATCATACCTCTATTAATCCACAGAATACTGTTGTCATAGGTCTCATCTACCTGGAGTTGAGCTCATCCTGGTCCTCATGCTCTCTATGGTCAGGGTGGACCACCTAGAGGTAGTGGAAGTAGAACCTTGAAATGCCTCCCACCACCTGATGCACAACAAGCTCCTCTGCCACATCCGCCTTCTACCTGCGAAACTCCTCGCTAAAACCTCTGTCTCTTCCTTGGAGGTCCCTCGAGCATCTGTTGGACATCCATATGGTGGTTCAGGAAATCACAATCCATGTGGCCCTGCCTATCGCATGTGTAGCACCGTTTATCCCTCACCTGACCTCCTCTGCCTCGCGATCTTCGCACCTCTGACCCTGCATCCTGGGCTCATCCACCAGAAGGTCTGGTATTCATGGACCTCCATGTCAACTTCCTACTAACACCCGTAGATGACTCTGCCACGTGTCACCTTGTGGTGGGTCTCACTGTCGGTGCCTGCTCATCTAGGAATCCCTCCACAAAAAGTTCCCACTCTAGCACCCCAGTGTATGTCTGTATGTTGAGTGATACTATTGATGCTCTAAACTCCCATTGGAGACCCTGTTCAAAAGTCCAGACCCTAAATAATGGGTCACAAACCATGTTGATAGAGTAGTAGGAGAGATCAGGGAACCTCAATGAGTACTGGGTCACTGTCATGTTGCCCTGCTTCAAGTGCCGCAACTTCTATATATTCACAGAGCGTAAGGTCGGTGGAATGAACTCTTACTTGAATAGGCCATCGAGGTCTTCCTAGATGAGAATCTCCTCATCATGTTTCTAGAGAATTAGGCTCCACCATCTCCCTGCTACTGCCTAAAAAAGGTTGGCTTCTAGGATCACCATAAAATTAACTGGTGTCCCAACTAAGATAAAATCTCTGGCCATAGCCTCCAGCTAGTCCTCAGCCACCTGCGGATCCGTCCCACCTTGAAACCTCAGAGGCCTCTGTTGCTGGAACTTGTGCAACGCGCCCAGTCGGTGAACATCCTCTACTGGTGAGGCTAGTGGCATTAGCTACCCATGGAGTAGTGGAGCTTCTGGTACACCACCCAAAGGTCCTTACACTGTAAAAGGGCCCTGCACCAAGGCCTCATCGTTTGGTGGGTCGTAATGATGTACTCTCTTAGAAATCCTAGCTGGTTGTCTATGTGGTAGCATCCTGAAATGAAACAGGAGTGCTACTATAAATAATTTATAGCTGGTGAGCTGACTCAAGAGATCAAAAATTAAACTTTTCAAAACACACGTAATTACTGTTTTCATGCGATGAGTTGGAAATCAGGATTCTGCGTCCTGGTGTTTGGATACATCTTCCGCTACACCAACATTAGACTCCCCAAACAAAAAACCATACTCATAACACTTAACACTATTACTTAATAGAAAATATCAGAGTCATAGTTTTCTAGTAGAACCGAACTCCTTTGATACCACTTGTCACAACCCGTCCCTCGGGGGATGGGTCGTGACAATATTAATGCATTTCATTAGTAAACATCATCCCATATACTTTCATAATTTATTTTTAAGCATTTCCAGGATTTAATTAAATTTTTATTTTCTTTTCAAACTTCAATTAAAGTTATTTAATGTCACATATTTTATTTATCAGATTAATATTTATAAATCATTTAATTTTGTAATTAATATTTTATTCCAATTTAAATATTTTAAAGGGTAAATTCACCCCTCTCATTACATAATCTCTGAACAAAAACTATCCCTTACATGAAACATACTTCATATAGAATAAAACATTTGAAAAAAGATATATATTATAACAATTTATACATTGAGGGAATAATACACAATATAATAAAATGGAATTATGTAACCAAATTATATGGAATAAGTTCAAGTGAACAATCATAACACAAATAACAAAAAATGAGCTACCAAAAACTCTTACTACGTGGGTAACAGTTGATTCAATATAAATTTGAAGAAAGAAAAATATTTTTCTTGGTTTATGGCATGAATTAAAAGGTAATAATTTTTAGGAAATTCATGTGAATGAAGAAAAATTGAACACCATATAATGGAACCCTGGTGCATAACATCTAATAATTATCAATGAATTATAAATTCCATTAAGAAAACCCTTATGGATTGAGTATCACTTTAATAAAAACTTCTTTAAATAGTGGGCTTATAATTGAGCTTCAAATAATATTATTAAAATAAAATTCGTGATAGAATATCACAAATAGGTACTATATAAAATATATAAATTAAATTAGTCACATGATACCAAAAATGTCTCAAAGGGAGGAATTTGAGAGGAAAACTGATACATTGACCCCAATTCATTCTACACATTCACTAAGAATCATAAATAATTAAATTATGTTCAATAAATACATTAACATTCATATTATTCATAACCATAACAATTTATAATATCACTATTAAATCATTCTATACATATTTATATCAGTTATTTTTACCTATTTTGAACAACAGGTGTAAGTAATCATTATCACATGGAACTATTTACATAAAAGTGGTGTTTGTATAAACTATATTCCAATATTTAATCATTAATAGTTTTATATGGTACTAGAATAGATGTTTAAACATATATCTTAATGATATTATCTCATTTCATTGTAGATGTGGTTATGATTCACGAGGTTGAAATTGGTGACGAGTATGTTTCAATGATTCTTAATAAATGAATGGAGATATATTAATTAGTGATATAAATGTTGATATAACCATAAAAAAACAAAACACCAAACAATATTTATATATTTCTATCATATTATAATAATAAATAAGTTTTAATAGCCATCATGATAGAAATTCATAGTATTTTTCAAGTAGAAGGTTAAACTGACCCATACATTAACCTACCATGATTAATAGATGATTATGATGTGACTTATTTTTAATATGATTTTAACAAAATTATAATGATATTATATTAGTCTTTACTACTATTTTATATTAAAATAGTTATGAATTATAATAACAAATGGATATGAAAATATTACACAGTGTGAATGCAGATATTTTCCTCATAGTATGCTTGATTATGACCGGAAATGTTACAATGACAACTTATTTATAATATTAGTTATAGAATGAAATTTTTATATTTATATAATATATATATTAATATATATAAAATTTCTATCCACTAAATATATTTTTTGAACCATCATCTAATGGTGGATAGAAAAAAAATGTTTTTTTCATGGATGTTGAAGTTCGCACATGCACATGAGTAACATTTTAAATTTTTTCATTGAATATAAGGGGAAAAGATAATGGTTATACCATTAATATAATAATATTTAAAATTATTATTTATAGGTTATTATATAAAAATGGTTTTAATGGGGTTGTTGGATGGTAGGATGGAAGGATAAATAATAAATGTAAAAGGGTAAGTAATAGTTATAGTGAAAATTTGGATATTATTTTGAAGTATCCTTTGTGAATGATTGAAATGAGGCACTTTTTTGAGGATAGGGGATACAAAAAGTGTATATATATCAATAATAATTAAATTAGGAGTAGTTACATTCGGAATTAAACACTATATGTTAGGCATGAAGTGGGAGGAAGTGAGATATTTTTATAGATGAAAATGTGGGACAAATATTAGGAATAGAATGTTAGGTAACAGATAACAATGTAATTTCTTGAGATTTAGGTGATTTATGTGAAAAAATGGTAGAATATACATGTAGGTATGATATTTATACAAAGAAAAGGATTTAATAAAGGTGTATGTGACCTTTTATTTATTAAAAATTTGTGATACTTAAATTACCCATTTTACCCTTAGATTCTTGATTTAAAATTAAGCATCAAAACTAGTTTATTAATGAAAATATAAGATGAAACTTATAATCAAATATTTATGTGGTGAATATAATTTTTTATACATTTATCCTAATTCCATTTATAAAAATGTGAAAGTAAATTTTAAATTAATAAATATCAAGTGTTAAAAACTATTTTTGTACAAAAATGTGATTGTATTTATTAAGTGTTATTAATATTAATTAACTTTGATTAAAAATTATGTGTGTATTCATTTATTTTTTTATATGATTAAACAAAATATTAGCTTTTTTAAAAATCAATTTATTTTAAAATCATTATATATAAAAAAGTATAATTCTTACAAAATTAACTTCTTTACCATGGTGAATAATATATTCTTTGGTAACATAATTTTATGAAAAAAATGAAATTTAACCCATTACATGATATGATCATGATGACTAAAAATATTAAAATTATATTATACAATTCAATTTTAAAAGTGGTAAAAAATAATTTCTGTATAAATTTATAATGAAGGTCGTTTTCATAGTAAAAAATCTTTTTTAAAACTATTAACTATTCTGATTATTATTTATTATCAACTAGAAATTAATTTATTATATAATAATTGTTAATATTAAATATATTTTTTAATTATTAACAACATGTCTCTTAAAATAAAAACTTATATCACATAAAAATGTTATATAGATAAAAATATATTTCAACATATAAAATGATCATATTTGTTATTTTAGATAAATTAATTCAACTTTATTCTTATAAAAAGTATTCTATATTTCCTTTCTATAAATATTTCATAAAGGGTTTACTCATATTAATCTTATCAAATTTAATGGGCCGGCTTTAATGTTCATACATAAACATTTATATATTTTTTTAATATATAATGGATTCAATTATGTTTAGTATTACATGAAGTTAAAGGTATTAAGAACATTTAAATTATTTAAAGGAAGTCATATATGCAAATCTTAGGGGGTTAACCAATTTTAATCATTATCCTATTCATTAAATTCATGATAATTTATTTTTTTGTAATATAGATTTAAATAAATTATTTTACTCAAAAACTTTTTATAAATATAAATGGTATAGTTTTTGGGAAACCTTTAATGAATAAAAATAAATCCATAATAAATCACAAAATAGTTAATTAGTTTGTTCACATTGGTGTGTAAAAATGATTTTTCTCAAAATAGTTTCTTATTATTATGATTGTGAAACCTTTATATGTTTCCTTTATTTTTGGGCTATGTTACATTCCATGTTTTTTCCACATTTCTAAGATATTACAGAATTTTATGTTATGAAATTTCTTATTCCATTATCTATGGTATATTACTTATTTATTAAACCCCTATTATGTGTACTGATTATTCATGTATGATTATCATATTATTACTTATTATATTTGAATCTTATGACTTATGTCTCCCCTTAAGGATCATTTTAAATCATCCCTTTCTAATATTTCTATTTCTATAGGTTAGGAAGAAAAGTAATATAGTTTATGTGTTTAGAACAATATATTGTGTGGAAAAGTTTCGAGAGTTATTTATTGTAACACCCCATGATTTGATGGAACACACCATTTTAAATAAATTTAATATCTTCAATAGATTGCAATATACGCAAACCCAATCACAAAATGACCAGGATTTATTATAACATAGGAATTAAATTGGTGGGAATAAATAGGAAAAAAATTTCATAATAATTTATATTATAAAATTCATTGTCTATAAATTGAATAGAAAAAATATAAGAAGTGTTTTTTCAGAAAAACTAATTTTTGTGTGCACAATATAGTTATATCGTAATAAATTGAGTTAATAAGTATTGATAAATGATTTTAAAAAAATGTATATATTATATATTCAATAATTTTTAAAAATTGATGTCATATTTTTACTATGATGGGGATAACTATAAATCGAGTTATCTTATTAAAAACAATATTGTCATAAATGCAATTTTTCTGTTTTGAACACATATTTTATTATTAATTTCTTCCAATTATAGTTATTTAATTTTATAAAATGAATTAAATATATATAATCTATATGAAAAAATTTGGTAATTGGAAAACCACTATTTTTTATAATGAATAGTAACTATAGTAATTTTTATTACCATAGTAAAGGGTAAAT
Organism: Viscum album; assembly: GCA_963277665.1. NCBI lineage: Eukaryota > Viridiplantae > Streptophyta > Magnoliopsida > Santalales > Viscaceae > Viscum > Viscum album. The sequence goes on along the minus strand of OY728136.1, from coordinate 1,957,013,591 downwards.
CGGATAATTAATGGAGAAAATAATATGATAACGACTATAAAATAACCCTAAAACTTACAGAAATCCTATTTTATTAGTAATTAACATATATAATAACTATATAATTAGGTATATTATCATTTATGACCATTCGAATGGGATAATGACCTTTATGATATTTTATTTTAAAAAAAAGTCAATGATGTCACATTCACATATTAAAAAACAATAACATTTTAAATATGGGATTATCTAGAGGATGTGTTCATCTATAAATATTATTTTTAAATATAATATGTGTATACACATCTTGGTAGTTTATTAGTAAATTTTAGTGAAGAAATATTTACATTAAATTCTTACACAATACTGATGTAGTAGTTATTCAATTAATGTAAATCTCAAATAAACAACAATAAAAATATTATGAGAAATATAATTTTAATTAATTAAGATGATTCAAAAATTTCATAGATGAATATTACATATTAGGTATATATTAAAATATTTGGTTTGATGTTATCTTATTTTAGTGATATTTTTAAATTCAAAGTAATGAATAACGTAAAAATAGACAATAATGATATTTTTTGAAAATAATATTTTATTAAATTAATAAAAAAAATTATAAAGAATTAAAAAAAGGATGAAATATGGTCTAAAAATTTAACATTTATTATTTATTTTCCATTAAGAATCATTTTTATCTTGAATAATTTTATTATATTTTAATATTTTTAGGAATTCCATATATCCCTCTCACTTCAATTTTAAAAGAGAATCTTCTCCCTTACATCCTTACACAACATTTATCTATCTAGATAGAACAAAACATACCCATTTATCTTATAAAATCCTTTATAAAAATTATATATGTTCTCTTTCTTAAAATCAATAACCCTATACCCCATAATAAGACATCAAAAGGAAGTCCACTGAAGAAGAGGTAATAATTTATACCGACTCTTTCAAGTTTATTTCTTCTACTAATTACTTCTAATATTATGTTTTAATTATAAATTAAAACAAAAATAGTGTCATATATATATATAATGAGATTTTATTATGATAATTATACAACCATATTACACCTTTAATCCATCTTATGACAAATAAAAGCACCACACATGCCTAAATACAGCCTACCATCTCCACGTAGCAGTGTAATTCGTTTATAATAACCCCATTACATGGATCATTACAATGATGAAAATAATGGATATATATTTTAATTATTATTGATATTTATTATTTAAATTTAATATATTATCTATTTACTACTCATTTTCTATTATGAGAATGATATTGTCGCTCAGGCCTGCACATGACCTACCACCTTTTTAAAGATAGGCAACTCATTTTTCATATACAACATTGAATATAAAATCTAACATTTTTTAAATAATTAAACAAAATGAATATAAATAAATAAAGTTATGGAAATTATTAATATATATCCCATGCATATGAACCAGAACATACCCAATAAAACATGAATCGAAAAATATTGCGGTTAAAATTTCAAACATTGCTAATAATGAAATATTAATAAAATTATAGTGGAAATATGTAATATAATGAAAATATATGATATAAAAAATATTAATATGGTTTTTTATAAATTTATAACATGATTTATACCATTATATAAGAGGTTAAACCACATTCAACTAAAGAAAACCACATGGAAAGGGATTTTCATCTCACTTTTATTTAAATGGTATAAAAGCCTTATTCACAACTTATTTTTTTATGTGTTTTATATCATTCCCCTTTTACATATTATATCATGAATCTATTTTTATTCATGATATTTATATTTTAATTTGAATTTATTTCATTCAAGGGGAATATGATTGATAAGTTACCCAAGTGGTGAGTGTTTATTTCACAATCTCATCATTAATTAGAACAGTTAATTTGTAAGTCCCTATTGGGGAATATTTTATTTCCATGTCCATGTTTTATAAAAGTTTTTAAAAAACATTTTTACTATTATCTTATTTTTTTAAAATTCATTATTATTAATGTTTTTTTATAGTTTTTTTAAAGGAATCTTCATATCGTTTTCTGAATGATATACTTTGTGACTTTTTTCAAAAAAAACTTGAAGGGAATTTTTTATTTAACTTATACTTCATGAGTGGATTATGATTTAATTATTTCATGATATGTTTAATAGTTTATAGGTATAAATTTAAATAAAAATTGTTTCCTTTATATTTGCACAGTTTCTTTTTAAATGGGAATTTTAATGTGAAAACGAATTTTTTCACAATTTTTTTAATGATATTTTTATGGTACATTTATTCATAAAAGAAAACACCCCTTTATTTTACTTATTTACCAATGGGTATATTCTGTAATGATACAATTTTTTGAATTATTCACTTAATCATTATCATTGGGTATTAAATTTCTCTTAAATATCTATATTCCTTGTTCCATGGATAAAATTATTGCCTAAACTCTATACCATCATTACATATACTGATCAGTTTGAATATAAATTGACTAACTATAAAATAATGTTAAATATGTATTCTTTAAAAAATACAGATATTTTTTTTATATGTTACATTGAATCATGAATTAAATTAATCATTCCATAAATGAGGAATTATTTGGACCTCTAGTGATAGGTGGGACCAATACTTTCATATCCTCTTAATCATCAATATTTTCATAAGGTGAGTCAATAAGATAGAATTAAATTGGTTTAAAACTATTGTTTTAAACCCTATTATGAATGGTCCTAACAATAGAGTAATATTTTTCCTTAAAACATAGAATCCAATAATTATGAATTTCCTTCATCAAGATTTTTGTTATTATTATCCATGAGATTTACACAATGATATTATTTGTGGATGGTTTTAATTCTAAATTTATTTGCAAAATGGCTTTTGTTTTGAGTTATTTACCAAGCCATATAGATTATGAATTATCTTCTTGTGATAATAAACTTATTTAAATGGAATGTGTGTTCATTTATTTACCTTTACATCTTGATCATGCTTATGGGCTTATGATACCATACATTTTACTTAACCCTTAATGAGCATTTGAGCTCACCATTGCCTTATTTTATTTTCCAATATACAAAGATGAAATATTTTAATGAGTTAAAGGATGTTGTTTACTCTTCTTTATTATATTTTATTTTTATTACCTATGTAACAATGGAACCATTAATGTATCTAGTTCATCCAGAATTCTAAATAGACCAGTCTTTAAAGATGGGATAACTTGTATTTGTGAAAGTGTAACAAAGTTACCACTCTAGTATAATAGGGTTAGGGTGTTTATAGTTGGTATCTGGGAAAGATTATTAGGAACCTTGGGAACTAGATTTTAATATTAACATAACTACATGATAACTATAATGACACCATATAACATTAATTAATTTTACCATTAGAGAAATTTTATTTTATGGCTCATTATTCATGATGATTTTTAGATAACTTAATATATGCCATTATTTAGTGATGGTACCTAAAAGAAAAATAAGAATAAATAATCATGGTCAATTTAGGGATTTTCCTACTAAGAAATACTTTATAGTTGGCATTGGAGATGAAAAAATCATGGACATATTAGGGAAGATGACCCAGGTTATTTCTAATTACCATACACATATGGAGAAACGTGATGTTACTTAACATGAAACACCACTATTAGATCATTTTATATTCTATAATATTCCATATTTTGGGGGTGCTACTAATCCAATTGCAACAAATAAATGGATAAATTCTATAGAGAATATGTTTCTCGCATTGGGATTAATTAAAGGGAAATCGTTTGCTGGTAATGTATTTTCTTATAGGTGATTCTGATGAACAATGTCCAATAATCCAAAATACTAAGGAAGAGTAACACATGGAACATATGTAGTGGATATATTTTAACATAATGTTATTTGATAAAATATTTCCCTCATGAGAAAAAAATGAAATGAATAAATTGTTCATTGGATTAAATAAAAAGGAGGTAGAAAGTGTTTCAGGTATAAATGTACCTTTATAAGACTATCTAGGTTTTCTAGAAATTACATACATAATCCATAGATAATGATTCATCATTTCTTTGAAGGTATCAATCTGTGTCTCTAAAGAGAATTGACTTCTAATTTTTCTCATCATATGATGAAATGGTATTATGTGTCATTAAATACAAGAATAAATTTTCAAGATCCAATATCTTCAAAAGAAATCAAGTGAATAATATGTTTTCTGAGAACCTTGAAAGTGGGTAGGCATTAAAGAATACTTATAAAATGAATAAAATTACACCATGTGGAAACTATTGAATGGATCTTCCAGAGAAATTCCTTAATGGAAAGGGATTTTATTATATGTTTGGAGATAATGACAACCTAGCTCCATAATTTAAGAAGAAGATAAAAATTAATTATTTACAATGTCTTAGTTGTAATGAAATAGGGAATCATTCAAAATGATTTCCAAACCATTTGGAAAATCTTCCACAAAAGAGTCTAAGAGGAGATTTCCAAGCTTACACGATCTCTACAGTTGTAGTGGAAGGTAATATAATCACATATTAAAATTTAGCTAATTATTTATCAGTCAAAACTCTCATAGGAAGTCTCATCACAATAATAATTTTCAGGAAGTTCCCATTATGACACATAAACATGCCTTATTTTCTAACATTATAACCATATATATGTTTTTCTTTAATAAAATTCTTGGTATGCACTGAATTTCAAAATATTATTAAAAAATTTATTTTAAATATATGGAAGTTATAATTCATGATAAAGATGTGTAATTATTTATCTTTAGAGTAGAAACTTCATAACCAAATTCATGAATAAAACCATCCCCAAGGACTCTTATAAATCATATTCACAGGGAATAAGGGAAAAAATCTTCATATTTAAAAGTTAATATCCCAATTAAGGATATTCCAATTATATAGGAATACATTGATTTGATTCATATTTAGTTACCTAGAAATCCACTAGGGTGTAAAGTCGAATTTTACATTGATATAATCTATGATGAAAAAACCATATAAAAATTACCTATAGAATGGTATGTTTAGAATTATTAGAATTAAAGAAACAATTGAAAGAGTTATGTGATAAGTTATTTATACACCCTAAAGTTTCACCTTTGTGATCCCATATTATTTTAGTTACAAAGAAATATGTATCTATGAGGCTTTACATTGACTATAGGGAAGTAAATGATATTATCATATAAAAATAGTATCCTCTTCCCATAATTGATGACTTATTTGAAAAAATTCACTAAACACAAAATTTTTCAACGGTCACATTTCATTATGAGCATCATCAACAATGAGTGAATATGGATGAAATTCCAAAAGAATCATATTGTATAAGGTATAGAAATTATGTGTTTATAGTATTTCAATTTGGATTAGATAATGAAAACTCTGTTTTTTTGATATGATGAGTAGATTATTTAAGGAATATCTTGATATTTTTTAAGGTATTTATTTTTTATATATACTGTACTCAAAAGGTGATGAGGGTCATTAAGATAACTTAAAAATTATTCATAAAACACACAGAGAGATGGAATTATAATAGAAATTTTGAAGGTTTGATTACTATATAAATAAAAGATTCATTTATTGGTAATGTTTTTCTCTAAGGATGTAATCTCAGTTGACCCTACAAATAAAAATCTAGCCCAAGAATGTCATACACCAATGGAAATAACCAAGGTATGTATTTTCATAGGTTTGGAAGGTTACTATAATATAAATCATACAACTTTTTTCTTGATTATCTAACCCATTAACCAAGATTACATGTAAAGGGGTTATGTTTTTAGGGACAAAGAAATATGAAGAATATTTTGACAAATTGAAGACCTAATTGGTCAATGTTCCAATATTTAATCTATGATGAGGAAATGTTTGATTTGAGATATATAATGATTCATTAATAAAGGGACTTGGTTTTGTAATTATAAAAATTATAGAGATATTGAATATCCATCAATGTACTTAAAGACACATGAATAAAAATATAAAATCTAGGAAGTTGAATTGGAAACTATAATATTTTATTTGAAGATGTGAAGACACTATATATATGGAAGAATATGTGATATATACATAGATCATAAGATCTTGAAATAAATATTTTCACAAAATAGATCAATATGTAGAAAATGTGATAGATCAAGCTACTGAAGGACTATGATTTCTCAATACACTTCCACCTAGGAAAGGCTAATAAGGTAGAATATTAATTGAGAAGAAAATATCATAGAGTCTAGAAAAATTAATGATTGATATAGATCCTATGATCATGAATTCAGTAATGACGTATAAAGGAATATCTTTATATGGGGAAGTTTTACTCTTTTTTCAAATGATTTAAAAACCATATTTATTAGAAAAGATAAAAAAGTATCAATATGATGATGAGAATTTTAAAAATAAAATTAAAGCTATGGATGATGGGATGTTGAAAGATTTCATATAAGAGGATGGTCTTCATAAATTAGGAAAAATGATTTGTGTTCCACATATACCTGACCTGAAAAGGAAATTGTTACATGATGCTCATAGTTTAAATTTATCTATACACCTTGGAAGCACCAATATTTATAGGGATTTAAAGGAACATTTTTGTCGGGATAACTTGATAAGGAAAACTATTCATTGTATATCATGATATTTGGGTTTTCAACAACTAAATTTTGAGAGATTACATTCTATACGAGTCATGAAACATCTATATATTACAATAAGTATGTGGGATGATATTAATATGAATTTAATCACCAGATTCCCCAAAAAACCTAAAAATAATGCAATATGGTTTATTTTTTAAAAACGTACCAAATCTAGATATTTCCTTACTATAATTGGTGATTTTCCTATTGAGTTCCTTTTATGGATCTATATTAATGATTTTTTATGGCTTCTTATCATTCCTATTTCAATTATCTCTAATTATAATATACAATTTACACCAAAATATATGAAAAATTATTTAAAAGGATTTGGATAATGAGCTTAATTTTATTTATAATTATCACCCTTAAACTAAGGGATAGTTTGAATGAAATAATCATGAATTGGAAGACATGTTGAGATCAGAGTCACTTAACATTCAAGGGATGTGAGATCATTATTTACCTTTGGTTGAATTTTCCTATAATAGTAGATTCTATTCATGTTTTAAAATGGAACCATATAAATCATTATATGGAAAGAGGTAAAAATACAAAAACATATCGGCATGATGTTTCTAAAAGGAAGATCATAGGCCCAGAACTTGTTGAGGAGACAAAATTAAAGGAAAAGGATATTCAAACACATATTAAAGAATCTAAAAATTTAAAACTAATTATATCGACAATTGGAAGAAGTACCTAGAATATCGAGTGGTCGATCATGTTTTTTTTTGAAATTATCTCAATGAAAAGGTCTTGTTAGGTTGATTAAGAAAGGGAAAATGTTCCCCAGGTGCATCATACCCTTTCATATCATCTAAAATAATGGGGATATGTATTACCATTTGTCAATTTTTCCATGTCTCTCTATAGGACATGATGTGCTCCATAAATCTTTATTAAGTAAGTACATTCCAGAACCGATGCTTGTTCTCACCTATACAGAAATAGAATGGGAACCTGATCCATCTTACTCTGATGAGCCTATCTAAATTCTTAACACTAGATAGAAAGTGTTGAGGAACCGAATATTCCAACAGGTAAAGTTTCTTTGAAAAAACAATAACATGAAAGAGGATATTTTTGAAACTATGTAAATTATGATGAAGAACTACCTAAACATATTTATTAGGTTAAATTTATGAAATTTTGAGGATGATTTTTTTTTAATGGGGGAAGAATGTAACATTTTATGATTTTACAGTATGTACCTCTTTAAATAAATTAAATCACTTCAATACCTAGCATTGCATGAAACACCGAGTTAAAATACACCATGATATATTATAACAAAGCTATTAAATTGGATGGAAAAATATTACTAACAAAAGTTTGGAAATAATTTTTATTATGAAATTTTTTGGTTATTAATTTATAAAAAATTAAAAATATATATAATAAGTGTTTTTCTGAAGAAAAAAAATTATTCGCATAATAATGTTATATTATAATAAATTTAATTATCCATTATTTTTGAATTATTTTAATATAATGTATATATTATATAATAAATAATTTTTTTACATTTATATAATTTTTTACTATGCACGGAACAAGAATAAAACAATTTTTATTTTTAAAAATAATACTCTGTAAAATGAAAAAAATTTCGTGTTTTTTCACACATATTTTAAAATCAATTTATTCTACTTATATTTATTTAGTTTGATAAAACTATTTAAGATTTTTATTCATGAGGGTCAAATATTTTAATTGGGATACATTTAGTTCTGGTCACAATGAATAGTAATCATATTAATTTTTTATTACCATGTTAAAAAATAAATTAGGTAATTAAGGGTATAAATAAAATAACAAGGACACTATAATTCCCATAAAACATTACCAAATTTTATTGTATGAGAAATTGACATACATAATCATTAAATATTAGTTTTTATTACTATTTATGACAATTTGGATGAGATTATGACCTTTATTATATTTTATTTAACGAAAAGTCAAAGATGTCATATTCATGTTGTTAATAACTACAATATTTTTAATATGGGGTTGTCAAGAAGATATGTTCAGCTATAATTTTTTTTAATATTTAAATGATTTATCAACATCATGGAAATATATTATTATTTTTTAGGGAATAAATATTTACTTAAAAATATTACGCAACATATATGTAGTAAAAATTCAATTAATAGAAAAATTAAATTAATGACTTTTAAAATACTAAAAGGAACATAATTTGTATTAATTAAGGTGAAAAAAACATTTTTAGATGAATATGAAATATTAGGGATGTATTGAGATGTTATTTGTGAAATTAACTTATTTTATTGATATTACTAATGTCAAAGTAATGAATGGTATCATAATTGGAAATAATGATATTTCCTAAATCTAATATTTTATTAAATTATTTACAAATCATAAAAATAATAAATAATAAAAAATAGATACTATATAGTCATAAATTTAGTCCCATATGTATTTATATTCCTTTTGAAAGAATTTATATCTAGAATAATCTTATTATATTTTAATATTTCATCGAATTCCAAAAGTCCCGCTCACCTCAATTACTAAAAGGAACCTCATCCCTCACTTATTCACAAAACATTGAGCCTTATATCTTGAAAATCATCTTCCCATTTATCTTGTAAACACCATTATTCATGTTATATAGGTTATTTTACTTATAAAAGACAATCCTAGACCCCTTAACAAGAGGTATAAAGGAAGTCTGCCGAAGAAGGGGTATTTTTTACAATCTATTTCATGTTTATTTATTTTTATAATTCTTATTAATGAGTTTTTTATATTATAATATGATAAATATAGTATCATATATACACTATGATATTATTATGATTATGAGACAATGATATTTCCCCTTTTATCTTTCTTATGAAAAACATACGATCCACATGTGCATATGTACGACCTATAGTCTACATGTAGCAGTGTAATTCATTTATCATCACAAATTTAAATGAATGTTTATAATAATTAAAATAATGGATATGTATTATACTTATCAAATGTTATATATTATTGAAAATTGAAATATCAATCATTTCCCAAGCCATTTATCATTAATGGAATGATATTGTTTCTTGTGTGCATGTATGACCTACCATCTCCACAAACCGACATGATTCATTTTTCAAATAAAAAATTGAATAATGTTTATAAAAACGTATTAAATAATTAAATATTATTTTTAGTTAATCAACAAATATCTGAAAATTATGAATCTATATCTGACGCACATGAACCAGAACTTAAGTGGAAAAACATGCTTGGAAAAATAAATCGGTAACACATGAAACAATAGTAATAATGAAATATTATTAATGAGTGGGTGGAAATATGTTATATAAGGAATATATATGATATAATAAATATTTAAATGATTATATTATAAATTAATATCATTATTTAATCATTTTATATTATTTGAAAGAACCATAAACTAAAATAATACACAATGTATGGGATATTCAAATCTCTTTTATTTTTGGTGGATATAAGCCTTATTCAACAATTATTTCTTTTTTGTGCTGCTTAAACCACCCAATTGATAAATTATATCATTAATATATTTGTATTAATGAAATTTAAAGTTTCATTTTAATTTATTTATTTCATAAATATTACGATTGATAATACATCCAAGTGTTAATAGTTAATCTCACAACCTCACCATTATTTGATATTATTTATTTTTAAATAACTACTGGGGAATACTTCCCTTAAACGTCCATGATTTGTAAAAGTTTTTTAAAAACTATTTTTAATATTCTCATAAAATTTATTTAATTCATTTTTACCCATGTTTAAATTTTTACAAGTTTTTTTAAAATGAATCTTCTTATCATTTTCTAAATAGAGTTATTTTGGAATTTTCAAAATAAAATATGAAAGGAATGTTTTTTAACTTTTATAGCATCAGTGGATTTTCCCACCTACATAAAGATTTAATGATTTTATTCTTCCATTATAATTTTAAATTGTTGTTTTCAAATAATTGTTTCCCTTCTTATTTGTGATGTGTCTTTTTAAAAGTGAATCTCAAAGTGAAAATGTTATTTCTGTAAAAAAAAATTAGTGATAATTTTATAGAATGTTAATTCATCTTAAAAAAAATTTATTTCACTTATTCACCACTATGTATATGTTTTAATTATACAATCATTTTTATAATTCACTTACTCATGATCATTGGATATTTCATTTCTCTTAAATATCCATATTTCATTTATCATGGATATGATTATTGCCTATTCAATATACCATTTTTATAGATGGTAATAAAATTGAATGTTATATTTAATAAATGTGAAACAATTTTAAATAAATATTAGTTACTCAGTATATATATTTTTGATAATACATATTGATTCTAGAATTAAATCAATCATTCAATATATGAGAAATTCTTTGGACATGCGGTGATGGGTAGGGCCTATTATTATATATCCCGTTGATGCATTGATAGTATCATGAGGTGAATCAATAAGCTATAATTAGATTTATTTCTATATATATTTTTAAACCATATTTTGAATGGTATTTACAATAGAGGTATCGTGTTCCTTACAACATGATGTATAATAATTAATCATTTCCTTCACTATGATTTTAGTTATTATTATCCATGATATTTTGAAAACGATATTATCTCTGGATGAATTTCATTATCAATGTAAGGATTAAATGGAACATGTTTTTAGTTATTTACCATTACAAATTGATCATGACTTATCTTATCACTATAGTCATGTTATGTAAATGGAATGTATGTTCAGTTATTTACCTTTCCATGATGATTATGCTTATTTATATATGATAACATTTTTTGTACTTAAACATTACTGAGAATTTGATCTCACCCATATTTTATTTTATTTCCGAAGATGTGGATATGAAATATTTGAATTATTTTAATGATGTTTTTTAATTTTCATTATTATTTTTTATGTTTATTAAAAATTAAAAATGGGAACCATGTTTGTATCTAGTTCACAAGGACTAATAAACTAATCATTCCTTTAGTACTGGAATACTTGTACTTATGACAATGTAATAAAGTGACCATAAAATCTTTGATACTAGGCCAAGGTTATTACATTTATGATTTTTTATGGGTTAAAAAGATGAAAATATTGTGGTAAAAATGATTATCAGTTGATAATGATATGGGATTTTTTATTTAACATTTTCACTACTTCTATAAAACTCTTGACTAAAAGATCATGAGAACGTATTTTAATGTAATATTTTCCTAAAGTCTGTAATTATTAGAATATAACATCTATGGCGTGTCATATCATCGTAGAGTTTTGGAATGGGAAGGAAAAACATTTCACTCATTTTTTTGAAGACTTTAGTAGATTAAGATTAGTTTTAAAAAATGAGTATACTGAGACCAAAAAAAATGTTGTGATTGTTTTGGAATTAGAATGTACGAGTGAAAAATAGGGAGCAAAAATATCTGTATTTTTTCACTGTGTAAGTGTTATATAAAATTATTAAAGTGTGTTATTAGAGAAGAATAATTCTGTAATGGAGGAGGTTTCAAACATCCAGATCTATAGAGTTGAATTGGTAATGAGTAACTAGATGTGGATCTATTAGTGTTGGAGAGAGATTCACATGGAAGAGTGTCAGGCCATGGAAATCAAAATATCCTGTTTTTTAGTCATTGTTTGGTCTTGATATTTCTTTAAAATCATTGCACAACTTTGGATTTGAGGATGATATATAGTTTATTTGGGAAGACGCTGCTGATTTGGAGCCTAAAATTGGTGTTTAGGTTACCACAACACCATTTCAAACAAATAAAAAAATTATTCAAAATTGAAAGAGGTGTGTAAGACCACACTAAAGCTGTCTGCATGAACACACTAAAACCACAAAAAATACTTATCCTAATTCATGGAAATTAGATGAAGTAGATTTTATACCCACCCTATGATTAAAGGGGTTGGTTTCTAGGATCTATGAAACTTCTCTTCATAGATCTGATGAAAATGAGAATAGTTAATAGTGAATATTTAATTTTTTTAAATAAAGATAGATCAATTAGAATTTCATTACTATATCTTATCTAATTCAAGAGTAAATTATCCAATTAAAAGGAGTAAGAGTCATACTACTATACCTAGTTTGAAGAATAAATGAAATAAGATAATTTTAATTTGGAATTTATTTATCTCTTATAGAATAATTTAAACTCTTATTTTTATAAGACAAAACATTTAACCCTCATAATGACGTGTTGATCTCATTCTGAGAATAAGGGAGGATAATAGAGATAATATTAACAGAGTATCTACATAGAGATGAACATTAATGGAATGTAAATATGCCTTACAAAATGTAAAGAGTCTTAATGTATATTATCAGTTTAATGAGACACATAATTTTATAATCTATTTAAACCATATCATTAAGTAGTTCAATAGCATAAAATAAGAGAGTGTTCTCCTAGATCAGGAGAATTACTTTCCAAATCTATTTGTAACACATACATTGAAAAGTGATAAATATTGGTACATGGAGAAAAATTATATGTGTATTCTCTTTGAGTCTTCCATTGGTATTAAACCGTGTAAAATATTAATGTATACATTACTTACATTTTGAATAATTTTATTTTTGGGATGATAGGAATAAGGGAACTAGAGATTGAACATGTTCCTATAACAAGGGAACACAGTCCATATATCTTAGATTATCATCAAAATTAAGTGTCTAAATCTATAAAGACCCTAATTCACTCTACCACTGATGATTTTCTCGGTCAGTCTGGTCCAAAAAATGTTTCTTATTTTTAACAATACATGGGTATGTATGTTTGAACCATGTGGAATATGACATAATGAGGACATGGATTCATGGTTATTATGGGACAATGAGGATATAGTTTCATGGGGAATATAAACATGTTTGGATGATTGGATCATATAAAAAATAGAATGTGGAGAAAGGTTAGCTTATATGTAATATGGACCTTTGAGAGAGGTTGGATCATATCTAATTGTTCCCTTAGAGGTTTCCATTATGAGGGTTATGGCCTAATTAGGATGATTAGGGTCTTACACATAGGTTTCTCAATGTTTTCTAATTTGTGGTATATCCCATTGAGGGGTAGTAAGATTGCTTAGAATATATCCCTTGAGACATATTTTATGGGTGACATGGCCCCATGGGGATGAATTGGGTATTACAAATGGGCTACCCAAAGGTACATACATCCCTCTAATGTGACTTGTAAACAAGAAATTTAAGGATGCATGGACTCATAGGGAAGATGGATCCATGAGTAAGAGGTTTAGGAACACATCAGGGTTTATCAACTTGTGTTTAGGGACCAAAGGAATGGATTAAAACTAGAGATTCATCAAATGCTATATGACATTGGTTATGGAGTGATTTTGTGGATTTCACTGACTCAGAGTCCCTTTCAATCTCACTTGATCATTGATTTGTAAAACGTGGTCTACTAGGTTCTTAGGGTGATCTGATACTATATATAAGTAATCCATGTTGGGGAACATGAGTCAAGGGAGGACCCTCTGACATCCCCATTATAGAAACCCTCATTGTCTATTGATTACATGATCATGATTTTACTTAGGGTATAATACGTTTGGGAGGAAAACTTGTGAGAGGCATTTTTTCAATGAAATATATGTCTTATGAGGTGTATGTTGATGTTTATATCTCAATCACTTATTTTGAGAGGCATTGGAGGGGTCATAAATGAATAAGTTATATGTTAAGAGTCATGGGTGGGTGAGGTACCCTTATAGGAGACCCAAGAAATGGTTCACCCTAACATAGATATATGGGAGCATAGTGAATTATTTCCAAAGTGGGGTACTAGAGGGAATCTTCACCATAGAAGAGAGAGAAGGGTGATGTTTCAAACTTCTTATAGGATAAAGAGAATATGACACCTAAATGATAGTCTTGGGTGATGGTTTACCCTAGTATAGTGGATTGGAAATAACATCTCCCTTGTATAGAGAGGTTATAGTGAAACAAGGATTTAGTGGGAAGGTTGATGTGTGTCCATTTATAGAGGAGTATACAAAAGTTTCAACCTAGTATGGAGGGTAATGGAGAGATCTCATGTTATTTAAATCTTTTATGTTAATTGGGGCACATAGATCCCATGTGTATCACTCACAGGGTGATCTAAGAGTGTTCCTATCTTGTGTTTTGGAGTCTCCAAACTAACCTATGTTGATGAAGGTATAATTATTCATCTAGGATGGGTCCATTCACCCTTCTCAGTGAGGATTATTTGGTAAGTGAACTCTAAAAACAATTTTGGTATTCAATTACTAATTTAATCTAGATACCATTAATTTTAGTTTATTCTCTTATGGTTCGGCTAAATTAAGCGATCTTGAAGGGGGTTAGAGAATTGAGAATGAATAAGATGAATCTCTTGGGATTAATCCATGCATGTGTGACTCCAAATGTTTTAAATTTCTTAATAATTGAGACACCTGGAGTCCAATTATTGGAAAATATTTAGAGAATGTCATTTAAAGGTAGGACATAGAAGGTGGTCCACACAAGTGAGTCATTCAAACTATGAGAGGAATCTGGTGCATTAATGAATTTGTGTTCCATGAAAGAGGAGTGTGTACTGACACACTCGTGAAAGTGGCCCTAAGAAAGATCATCAGGGTACATTGGGGGACCTAGGTAAATTGACCTAAGTATGTTCATATAGGATTGAGTGAAGTGTATTGGTAATGCTATTGTGTATGAGCTCCATTCAATATTCTATTCCTCATGACTTTTTCACTACTTGAAAAAAATTCAATCATTTTCAAAAAATGAGTGAAAATAGTTTCAGTATACATTTATTTAAATGGAATGAATCATTATTAATGATGAGTGTCAAATTTTATTTATATGAAATTAACCATCATTTTATGTCTATAAAATTTCCACTATAAGATGTGAACCATTATATTTCTAAATAAAATATATTGGTAATTATTGGATGTAGGGGTCTATCCTATAATGAAAAAGTGAAGAAAAATAACCGGTTCTAGTTGTTGAGAATCATCCAGTTATCTATATAGTGAAATAGAAATAAATTAAACAATTTAAAATAAGATAATAGATGATGATGAAGAAAAATATGAAATAAAACTTCTCAGGGTTGAGATTCAATTTTTGTTAATTGAAAATGTTATTACATAGTATTAAAATTGTTTATGAATTCATTTACCATTGGGATTGAATTTTTTTCCTTTTTCATATACTGAGATAAGATAACTATGTATTTAAAAATTCTATTCCATTGGTTTAGTGATTTATTTTTTAAAAATGCTTATAGAAATACCCAAAAAATAGTGTTAATAGGCCCACCCAATGGTCATGGGTTCTCCTATTATGATTCCTTTAGTTTTCTCCACTGGTTTCATTCAGGGTCCTATACGGAACGACTAGTGAATTTGGAAATAAATCATTAATAAATTTATAAATAAAAAATAACAAATATGGAAGAAAACCCATAATTTGTATTATATTACCCTCATAACCACATTACTACCCCAATATAAAGAACTAACCATCTTATAACCACTATAATTATTTGAGTATTTATTGTATACTTAAAACAAACTTTGTATACAAGAGGAACGAAAGGGATATACGAGAATAACAAAAATATGAAGAAAAAGAAGAGAGAAAATCATATTGGATTGTGGGGATGATCAAGTCATAAGAGTAACATCACCAACCCTTGAATATCCAATCATGAATTTTGTGGAAAACTTTGATTTCATGGAAAAAATAATACACATATTATACAATAATGTATATGGCGTGCACAGATGTCGATATACTTTTTTCTATATTTTCTCTATTAGTAGGTGTCCTATAATGCCCCCCATTGAGTTATATATAGAAGCTGTTGGTAGGTGGGAGTACACAATGATGTTTCCCAATGAATATGGAGTGTATAATCAATTTGATCCACCAATAGTTTCCATAATGTAATTACATGACATGTTCTATGAAGTACATGGTGTTTGAGGTTTGGTATGAAACTTGTATATGTATTCAAGTTGATATTTTATGCTTCTTGAAAAGGAACATAGGATGTGAAAAATAATTTCATGTCTTGTATTTTTGATTTTTCTCTAGATCACTTCCAATGTGAACCTTCCATTTGAAACACCGGAAAACAATCCATAAACACCAAATTGAATCTTTTTAACCATAAAATACTATATTTATGCGGAGAAATAGATTTTATACACAAAAAAATAAACAAATAAGTATGCACATGTCGGAAAAAAACTACCCCACAATTCATCATTTTCATCCCCATAAGAAAAACTTATATAGTAAATTACAAAGGATCCATACTCTATATAGGAAAAAAATTAATTAATTATACATATAAACATAATAGATAGAAGTAAGTATTAAAAAAAACAGAATACATTCAATTTCAATGTATTAAAATCATTCCTCATATATAATTTAATTCAAGAAATTGTTTATCTTTTGTTCAAATTTTTTAAATTTTCATATATACACAATCCACATGATGATTAAACTCACATAAGAAATTATCCACTCATCAATCAAGATCATAGAATTAGAGTTATGATCAATATCAAATATATTAACTCTCTCTATAAGTTTTCAATGAATCTAAATCTTGACATTGAAGTTAAATCAAATATATAAATAGGTCCTTCATTTAGATTCAGATGAATATGAGGATATGGGTAGTCAGGTAATGATGGAAAAAACATTCTCTGAGGCTTGAAAATGGTGTAAATATTCTTTGAAAATATATATTGATATTCCATGGAAAATATTAAAGAAAATGATTTCCTTTCAAAATACCGAAAATGATAACACAAAAATTTTATCAATATTTTAACGTGATTTCATAGCCACAAGTGAGAACAAGGAATGAATATAAACCCTAATTATTTTTTCATTTTTTATAATTTTTCTAACAATATTTTTTTAAAGGAAGAACTTATAAAATAAAAGGAATGGTTTTTTCAATCCTCTATCAGAGATGAAAAGAGAAACTCTCTATAGAAAAATTCATGGTAGCTCACACAAATTTACCATGATCTACCAAACTCCATCTTTAAAGAGTAATTAAATAATCATGTAATCGAATCATATAATTACATTACATAGAATGATTATTCTTGAAATATGGTTTCAAATAAATCTAGTTAATGGTTTCTATGTGTTTCTAAAGAGATTCAATGTATGATGGATCTAAAAGTATAATGGGGATTAAAATATAAATTTAATGCCATATTCATTTTAATGTGATACAAAATCTAAATGTTTTGATAAAAAAACATGCAATTTCTAGTCTTTATTCGCATCCCGTAAATCCTTCTAGAATGTGGGAATAAGAAAGAATTTGGAAATGGGTTTGGAAGACCTCTTGATAATGAGAACAAAATTTAGTAAATCATGTTAGGACATTAATATAAATAAGTAGTCTAATAAATTAAAATTTATAAGAATTAATATCAATAATAAAAAATATATCAATAGTCTTTTTAAAATTTGTTATAAATTAAAAATAAACATGAAAAAATCAAAAATTGCACATATGTATGTAATTATTTATAATTATAGGTAGAAATTTTTTTAATAGTTACCAATATATTATATAATTAATAATATATCCTAGATTAGTAAATGGGAAAATGACAAGTGTAGTTGAGAGATTACCCCCACACTTAATTTCACATGTGAACTTAAAAGAGAAAAATCAAGAAGTAGAATCAGATGTTAAATGATCCACAACTAAACCGTACAAAGAGAGTAGTGAAAATTATAATATTTATAAAGATACATAAAATAAATGTAAAAATTATAACCCCTTGGTAGTGTTCTAAAAAAATTATAGAATTAGAATGTAGATTAACTAAAATTTTATAGAGTACCTATGACTATCAATGAAATGGAGAAAAGGTGTTATGCATTAAAAAATATTCACAAGGAAAAATAAACATTGAAATATATATATATATATATGTTTGGTAGAAATAGACACTCAGTATCTTCAAGAGGGGTAATATACAGAACAATGGAATCCTTTAGGGAAGGGGAATAGGTAGAGGATGGTGATGTGACCTAGAACATTAACTATTGTGTTGTCTCGAAGATATTATCACTACCCCCAAGAAAATTTGTGGTAAGAATACCATCAAAATAAATAATAAAAAATTATTTACAGTAGGATATGATATATTCTGCTGGGCTAAATGCTAAAGATCAGTCTAAATATAATCTCGTGGAATTACCTGGTCTAAGTGCTATAGACTAATTCCCAACATAACCACTATCTGACCAAGGTAGTGGTCCATGGCATCGAGGTGATGGTCCATAGTGTTGAGGTGTGAAAGAACGTTGAGATTAGTTATGGATACTGGTGGAGGTGGGGTGGTTGATGGGTAAGTATGTGGAATGGTGGTCGAGGATTTATTAGGGAATGAACGGGGAACAGATATTGTGGAAGGGTTCAATAATGGAGGTGGTGGTGGTAGTGGATTTGGTACTAGAATAACTTTCCCATTAGGTACAGGTGGGTCCAATCTCACCGCAAACGGTGTCAGGCAGTCTTGTATGAGAATGTAAGTGTTCCTCTTCTGGACCATCCCCACATGAATAATCATGAGAAATTACATTTGTTGGTAGGAAGATTGTGGATAATTAAAGAGATAGGGATAAAAACCCTTAAGCGGTGTGCCAATCATCTTTTATAGAATCATATATTTAGGGTTCCTTGATAATTGGTAAACATGGTATAGAAATAAGAGGTGAAGATATTTTAGAGGCTACATTAGTCCTGATAGATGATATAAGTGAGAAGCTCCATAACATGTGTGAAAAAATAATAGATCTAAACAAAAATTGGATAATTTGGATGGTTAATGAGATTATCTGTGCGACATTCTATGAGATAGGAGTGTACCAAACACCAGGTCTAGAAATATCTTTCCACATAGTGAGTAGATCTGAATGGGTAGGGTGGGTGAGGGTAAAAACTAATAGTGGGGTGATGCATGATGGTAGAAATCACATTGATGTCCTAGTATCGGTTTGAGTATCTCAAATCTTCAACTCATTCCACATTAATAATGTAGGGAAGAGTAAAAATAAATCTATGAAAGTATGAGTGATGACTTGGGGATCTTTGATGAGGATTGTGTGCCCTAATAAATCCTATATTATTTCAAGGATTCCTAGTCATTAAGGGATACTTTTGTCATGCTAATATCTACTAAGTTGGATCTTCTGATGGGAAAGATATCGAAGTTGGTCTCTTTATGGTTGATTGTCTAAAATATTAGACAAGGATTGGGGTGTGGTCATCTATCGGTAGCTTCTAGATGTGGTCACTCTCCAACTACCAACATGGAATGCACTGATTAAATGTAATCTACAGATGACAGTTCTTCAGATGTGCAAGAGTCTGATGAAGCAGCATCTATCGGTGTGGTGGCTTCCACCAAACTAAATGTTTCTATAGAATTTTTCACATGATGTATAAGTGGGGTAAGAATCACTAAATCCAGGGCTAGGGAATCAATGAGGTTATATTAGGATGTTTTAGAGGATTCCTAACATGAACTCGGCATGTAATGTGATACTTTTGATTAGGATATATCATGGTTATATTATCATTTGATCATTCTTTATTATACATGATATAAAAATAAAAAACATAAAATATGTTAAAATAAAAAAATGTAGAAAATTATGAAAATAAAAATTTAAAATGTATATGGAATGTATTATAGAATACACAACATGTAGTGTGAATAGATATAAACCCATTTTTAGTTGAAACAATCAAAATATATCTTTTTATTGGACAGAATAGTACATAGTGTGTAATTAAATACAAACATCATGTGTTTGGAAATGTTCCCCAATTCCATGTATGAACTTTGACAAAACCTCTTCTCATTAGAGAAGTGAAAAAAGAATTCAATGTGTTCAAAATTAAATTGAAATGTCTTTTTACATGGTAATACATGATGTTTTTCTTCTATAAAACATATAAAAAAGAGAATATATGATGAATAATTGAAATTGTAGAAAAATGGTAGATTTGTAATTCTAATTGGGTTAATTGCATAAATCATTACACATTATTAAAATAATTGATGATGTAATTTACCATGGGAATTCAATTAATTTATTGTTTATTGGTATGATAACAAATAGTTATTCATTGAGAAATCTATTTCCGTTGTTCTAATTATTTATTTTACAAAAAAAAATATTTATAAAAATACCCCTAAAACTATGTAAATAGGCTCACAAAATGTTCATGGGTTCACCTAATATAACTCCTTTTGTTTTTTAACACTATATTAATCCTTTATAGACACCCAATATTGAATACAAGTACATTACATTTCTTTTGCAGAATACTTAAAACATTACACAAATATACTCCCAAAGACTATATTATTATAGTGTATTTGTAAATTTAGAACATAAAATTTTGACTTGGTGAAAGATATTCCATATCTCCCATAACTATCATCCACATGGGATTTACTACCTAAAACCTATCATTACATCATGGGGAAAAAGGAAACATAGAAAGGGTGAGGTCAATAATCAGTAAGGGTAAGCATTGGGAACATAAAACAATCCATAAACATTAGAATATACAAACATGAACATAATGTTTAGATATCAAAATCCTGAGTCATGAAATTAATATTGTTAGTACGTAAGGCTTACATCTTAAATGAACATTAACCATGATAAAATAGAAATGTCATAAAACATGGGGTTGTGGAAAATAAATAATCACATAATATTATTTCCATAGTAGACAAGTCATTGCTGCCAAGACCATCATAGTGGACAAATTCCATTACTAAACTGGGTATACTTTTATTTCCAGCCCTGTATTATTGAACTAGATTTACATTTGGTTCCAGCATTGTATTACTAAACCATATTTACTTGTCGTTCCAACCATGTATTACTGAATCAGATTTACTTGTCATTCCAACCATCCATTACACAATTTTATTTACTTGGACTTACAGTCTTGTCTATCTCATGAGATATAAATCTTTACCGAATACATTGAGGGGATACATAGGTCTCATCCATCTCATAATGAAATCATTTTATATTTTCCACGAAAACATAAATCTATCGGTATATCATAACCCATGAAATAAAATGTGTTTCTTAAACATCATTCCATCATAACATAATAAATATAAAATATCATTCTATATTTAACACTATAAAATAGTATTAATAATAGGGATATAAACATTAACCTAAGTCATCATTGATGGAAAATAATTTTCATAAAACACATGAACATAATTTTTGAGGAAAATATTATTTTTTCATAAAAATTTTATTTTCTCAAAATACCACACACTTTTAAAAGAAAATAATTTACTTTAAAATAATCTTAAAATACTATAAAGAATACTTCATGTAAACAAGGTGTTAAGAATACGTAAAAACTAACTCGTTTGGAGAATGGAAAAAATATTCCTTCTATATTGTTTAATAAAATTTTACCATTGGGTAAAATTGAAATTAAAAAATAGTATAGGTATAGAAATAATATTATATATTTAGGAAACATGGATTTCGATGATAAATATACCACATTAAATGATTACATATAAATAATCTCAGAAAATAATGGGATTGCAGAATTATCACTTACCTTAGGTTTGATATGATTCATATGTATCTGAAACTCATGTATAGTGGTTTTTAACATATTATTTACTTGTAAAACAAATGTAATAATATTTATTATATCATATATGATTCAATTAGGACTTTATATTACCTGTTCACTTATTAATTCCATGTTGAAATAACATTTTGGGTAATAATCATTTTATTTATCATACGTGTTTGGAATCGTTAATCTTGATATTGTTACTTATATCATGATTTATGTACTTATTTAATGTAAAATATTATTTATATATCATATATATTCATTATATAAATGTATTTAATATATAGATAAATGGAATGGAATACACTATTCTTGGAGACAGTAGGCCGAACATACACATGATCATTGTTTATATTACCTTATTGAATTGAATAGAAGTAATTAAATGAAATATATATGTATAAACATAAATTAAGTAACATTATTATGTCATATATTTAATTATTATTTATTGTACATTCTTTATAATCATTCTTGAATGGTTAACGTGGAGAATTAATCTCATCGAGTCATGAAGACTGTAGGTCGTACGTATGTAGGAGTGGAGATATTATTCACTTGATTGTTAAATGGTATGGAATTGGATGTCATATTAATTATAATGAATAATTATCATCATATATTCATTATTTACATCCTTTATACTCATCATTATACCCATCCAAATTAAGTATTATTGAATAACAAATTACACCACGAGGTGGAGACGGTAAGCCGTACATATGCACACATGGTGATATTGATATTTTTTGGATGGATGAAAGGAGGTATAAGTATTTACCATATATATAATAACATCTAAGCATGTATAAGATACTATATTTAATACTTTATTATGGTAACAACTTAATAACAATAAGTTAAAGAAGAAAACAATTTTGAAAGATGTGATAATACAATTACCTTTTTCAGGTATCTTCTTTTGTTATGCACAAAAGGCCCTTATAAGATGGATTCCATGCCAATGTGTTTATTCTAGGATGATGTGATGGAATATTGGAGGTGATTTGGGTTTGTTTTGTCCAAGAAAAATGGAAATTAGGGTGATATTAAAAGAGAAGGTGAGGTCCCCTTTTATAAGAGAGGGTAGGGGAACCATTGGAAAGTCTAGAAATATTAATTTAATATAAATTAATTTTTTATATTATAATGCTCCAAAATTCATTTATTTAGAATTTAAGATGAATAAGGGTCAAATTATTCATAAACAATATAATTTAGACAATTTATTATTTATTTTTAAACCCAATCATTTTGATTTCTCATTATTTAATCAATTTAATTTTATTTGTGGTAATAATATTCTAAATAGTAAATGGTTATAAATATTTACTTATGTGTTATAAATTTTAAATAATTGAATAATTTATGAAATTCAAGACGATAAAATTTTCACTATTTAGTTTTTAAAATATTTCTATGGTTTTTATAAAATTAAATGTTATGTTATTTTTAAAAAATACGAATAGTGTAAATTTTATCTCTATTAATTTATTTGAAATTAAATAAAATCTACATGGAAGATAAATTAAAAAATAATAATACACTCCTAATATGTCATATATACTTAGAAAATTTGTGGAGCATATAATTATTTCATATGATATTTATTTTAATAATTTTATTATCATTTATTTGATATTTCTATCAATAAAATAATTTCTACATCACTATTATGTCTTCCTTAATGGTAATTATTTAATATCTAAAAAATAAAAATAAATACACATGATATAGATAATTTCCATATATCTCTAGAGAAAATAAATATTTAATGTTATATCATGTTTACCACTATTTTAAAATTATTATACTTATAAGATATATGATAGTGACATGTTGTCACCTTCTTTTGTTTTAATTATAATTACATCACTTTTATGGAAAAATACCATTAAATGAATCAATTCCAACCCATAGGTTATAATTTTCATCATTAATTCATCAAATCATATATTTTTTCAGTTGTTAGGGTAATTTTATTATATTTATCACATTTTTAGTTACCCTAATTTACCCGATTTACCTTTAACTATGGTAAATAAAAATTTCCGTAGTTACAATTCATAATATCCAAAAAAAGTAACCAATTAAAATAATTTAGGACCACTAATTCAAAATATTTAATCTATTTATTATAATTCAAATAATATAATTAGATGAAATTAATTATAAATTATTTCCCTTTGTCAAAACAAAAAAGCAAGTTTTTGATAAGTAAAAAAGTTATCAAAAGAGTGTCTTCTGTATATGTCCAATTTAAATATAAAATTACATCAAATGACAAACATTGGATGAAATGATATAAACATAATACAATTAATATTTAAAACCAATTAAAGAGATAATATAACTATATAAATAAATTAGATGAAATGGATGTTTTGAATTAAAATGCAATATTTTTTCACAATTTATTTAAGTAAGAATTTTATCCAAAAAATACCAAAAATTCAACCAAAGAAAATTTTAGTATCTCGCGTCTAAAGAATAAATTTAAATTCTCAAATGGAAAATATAAAAGTGTTAATAACTATATTTTAAATTGGTTAGGCATCAAAATGAGACAAAATTGCATTTTTTGGAAAATACTTATTTTATCTGAAAAATTGAATTTGTTCTTTTATCATGTCTAGAAAAATACAAAAGATGAATTTTAATGTAATATAAATTTCAAAATGTGGTTAATACAATTCATAATATCTAGTTTATATCCCATTATGTAATATTATTTTAATAATACATCGTTGTGTATTGAAACTCGGTATTATGTACAACACAAGCTATCGATGAAGGTCTCTCTTGCATATAAAGCAAGAAAAGTTAGAGATTCATGTAGTGAAATATATTTTTGGTGTTTTTTATAACATAATAAAAACATAGTTCATTTATATATTGGAAAAAATATATACTCAGTGTTTCATGAAATAAATTCTATCAAAAGAACTTCAATTTGCGTGTAACACAAGCCATGTACAATGTTGTGTATATTGCAGGCTAATACGATGTTGCGTATAGTGAAATATAATCTTGGTGTAGAGTAAAGCACAAGAAATCAATGAAATTAAAAAGAATATTACTCATAAAACCTCATAGTGTTAAATTATACACCCATTAAAAATAAAGTTTCCCTCAAAATCGGTCTGGGTTATAAAATGTTTACTACATGAAAGTTTCTTTCATAAAAACCCACATTGTAAAAACAAATAATAAAACATCATTTTAAAAAGGGATGTTTGAAACATAACTATAAGCAACCAAACTTATACATTACATAATATTGAATTAAATGAATAATTCACATTGAGGATCTTTTCAGGTTTAGTGTTTTAGAGAATTAGGCCATAACTATTACATAACAACTTGAATATTACATGTAGACACTACTACTCAGTATCCATTTTTTCATAAAATAAAAACACTTAAAAAGAAACATGTATAGTTCCATATTTTAGACAACATGAATTTTCCTTGATTTCATCCCTGTCCCTATTCAACTTTATGTCCTGTGGAAAACATTTCAAAAACTTGGATTGAGCATAAAAATATCAGTAAGGGTTATAAAATAAGTAAGGAAAACATTATCCCATCAATAAATATAAATCAATGAAACTACACTTTTCAATCATAACATACCTTGCGAAATCATAAGATTTATGAATAACACACACAAATCATAAATCATAAAGGTTACTTATGGAATCCATATCAAAATTACATTGTAGCTATCACAGCTACATAGGGAGTTACACTTGGAATACCCATCGCAGTACATTCCCTAAATATCTTATGAGAAACATCACATTTACCTCTGTCACGTTGCACAATGAATTAGAGATCTATATTAGTATCAACCACCCTAGGTTTATCATAGAACCACCCGTATATGTAAAAAATTCCCAATAACCATAACATAATCATAACGCATAACACAATTACAAAGGAAAGATAAACTTTCCACATTATAGTATATCAAATCATTTTCAAAACAATTTAAAAAGATATTTTTGAATCAAAGTGTCTCATACCACTTTGAAGATTTTAAATTAATTATCACATGAAAAAATTAATATATATATAAATAAATCCTAAAACTCATTTTGAAAACATGTACATTAATGAGAAATATTTATAAAAATAAATCTTGAAAAAATTTAAAATGATATTTCGGTTAAAGAGTTTTTTTAACAAAAAGAGATACACATGAATAAAAATAATTGAAGAATAAAACTTAATCCGAACATTATAATATCATGAGAATAAAGTTATTCGTGATATAATATTTCAATGGATAGTATATACCCCATATAAGAGTGAATTGGTGCATAACAATAATAAAGTCTAAATGGAAATGCAAATTTAGATGAAATCCCTTATAATGATGGTATCCTTAAATTAAGGATAAATCAATCACATAATTATGTGTGAGAAATAGAAATACACCAAATATAAGTGGATATTAAGTGTAAAACAATCATAGTTCATTCACACATATTCATAGGATGACATATTCAATAAGTACAAGTTGAACCCAAAGAATTGAAATTGGGTTAAGAAGATCTCTTGAAAAAATTCGACAGCCTAACGACGTCACGTTAAAATTAAGAAAATGAGTTTCTGAGATAAAAATGGTATCTCATCAATTGGAAATAAATTTTACATAAATAAGGATATAATAGTACATATCCCTACATAATAAGAGGAAAATTAAAAGACATAACAAAAAGAAGTCTTTTAAAAAGAGGAGGGTGAAAGGTTCCCTTACCGATTTGGTAACTTACAAAACATACTCCACAAAAAAGAAGGATCATACAATGAAGATGTAAATACTCATAAATGAAAATATATTACACCATGATTACAATCATAGATAGTACATATGCCACACAAAAGGAAATAGTGGCCAATATAGCATGAATCTCACAGAAATAAAAAGTGAGATGAAAAACCCTTACTTCGTTGTAATCAATCAAGTCGTATGACCAAAAGTTAATAACCACCAAATGAATCACAAAATACCACGAATATAAATTTAATCATGATAATATATATCAAATTTCAGTACAAAATACACCACATTCAATAAATAAGTGGAGAACAATGGAAATCTCACGGAATTAAAAGTGAGATAAGAAAATCCATTACCTCGTGTCCGACTTGACTCAATTTTTATTTAATCTCCTAAATAATAAACTAATGTAAAATTATACTTGCGTAAGAACATTTTTTGAAGTTTATTATTCATTTTATATCACTTATTATCCTATTATAAACATTATGTAATCATTTAAGTTAATAACGTTCATTTGGTCGATATTTGGTACTTGAGTAAAAAATGAACACCTTATATTTACAAGTTGTCCATGTGGTAAATAGTCCATTATATCTAGAATGAAATTAATTATTTATATATAATATATATTATCTATATCCATTATATATATATTTGAAACAGTACATATCATTTGGAGGCAAGAAATGAAATGCACCATTCATGGAGACGGTAAGCCGTACGTACGCATAAACACTATTTTCATTTCTATTTATTATTTTAATGGAATTAAAAACATAATTATACAGAGGTATATTATAATTCCAGTATAATATCATATATAATATCATTATCCCCATACTTTATATGTCCCACATATGGCATTAACGAGTCATATCACGTTGAGGGGGCGGTAGTCTGCACTCTCACAAATGAAATTATCGCGTTTACCCATAATGGAAACCATAAAGTTATGATATACAAGGAAAATAGAGAATCATAAATAAAACATGAACATAATATATATCATATATAAATACAGTTCTATCATAATTACCACCATGAGAGGCGGTATGAGGTAATTGATCAATCATCGTTTCGTGAGGCGTTAGTTTTCCATCCACAGAAACATTATGTTCTTCACCCATTAGATGGAGGTTTTTGTACGTTTAGTTCAAATATATCTCATAAAAACATCCTAGTATATTTAGGATACTGTTTTTGTTATAATATAAAGTAATAAAAAGATAATAGGTGTTGGAGAAGTAAAATAAAATAAAATAAGTTAAGAGAATTTGTTACCTAAAATTTAGGTAACTTCCTTTGGTTTGAACCAAAACGACTTCTTAAAGTTCCTTTTTCCTAACATAAGCCTTATAAAATGAGGATAGGGATGTACGGAGCTTAATTGGTCAGATTTTGGATGAAGCAAAAGGCTTTATAGGTGTGAGGAATTGTTTAGAAGTGTTCTCCTTTTATAATGGAGAGGAGGGGATCTTTAGGAAAGTGTGAAACATTATTTTATTATAAACTTATATTCAATTTCAAAAGTTCCAAAACACATTAAATTTGAAGAGAAGATGAGTCATATTCGAAATAAAATCATCCAATAGAAATTGGACAGGTTTTGGATATTAGTTTAGTCTTTATAATCTTATTTATTTAAATCATTTATTAATGAGGTTAAAACTGCATCATTATTGTGTCATATATAATTTAATTTATTTGATGTCTAAAAATTATAAAAAAATACCATGATATAGGAAATACTTTTATATTTCTAAATAATATTTGTAGTCGAAAATATAACTTATATAACACCATGTAAAAATTCATTTACAAAATGATTTTTGTTTGTTTCATTTTTGCCTTTATATTAAATTAATTAATCTAAAGTGTCATTATCACTTATAAGTGGCTCCATGGAGTCCCGAAATTGACCCAATGATTCCCATGGTTGGAAATGACTCATAAAATAAGGTTAGGACAGGTTTTAAAGTAATTTTTTATTATTATGATATTCTTTTTACCTTGAATTACCTTATTTACCTTTAACCGCGGTAAATAAATGTCAAAAGTTTCTATTCACCAAATATTATTTTAATATTATTGAACCAAAATTTACTTAATAATAAAAACCATGTATTTCTAATTTCTTATATTCAATTCATAGAAGTGGTAAAATTTCATTTAAATGAAAATGTCAGTTTTTTTAACTACTAATAAGTTGTTCCACTATTCATCAAAAATTGACGTTTTTCAGAAAAATACCAAAAATTTAGCCTAAGAAATATTTGTTATTACAAATTGAAAAATGATTTCTATTTTACCAAATTAAAAACATATAATTCGCATTAATTAATTTAAAATTAATTCCCGTTGTCAAAACAAATAGCGTGTTTTTAAGAAACAATAACTACCAAAAGATTGATACTTGTTTATGTCCAATTTCAAATTGAAATTAATTACAATGAACAAAATTGGATTAAATGGTAAAAATATATTCTAATTAAACTTTAAAAAAATTAAAAAGATAAGATAACCATATAATTAAATTAAATTAAAAGGCACTATTTAATTAAAATACAGAATTTTTTATTATTCATCAAAAAATGATCTTTATCAGAAAATTACCAAAAATTTACCCAAAGTACATTTTGAGGCCCGAAACTAAATATGAATTTTATTTTGTCCAATAGAACATATAAAAATGAACAAAACTATATTTAAAGAGGGTTCTCCATCAAAAGGCGGTAAATCAACCTTTTAATGTAAATTATGCATAAAATTAGATTCATTCGCATTTTAAGCCTCTAACTTTTATTGGATAAATTTAAATACATTTTAAAAAAATGTATAATCATATTGTAGTTAGTTTTTTTCATTCTCTCCAATAAAACGACTAGGTGTTAACTACCATTTAAAATAATAATATTATATTGTTTGTGTGCAACGTATGATTTCAAAGAAACCCATTGTTGTGTATCGGGTATACTATCGAAGATAGAATCTCAAGTGAAGTTATATTAATATTTAATTTAAAAAAATTAATAAATATGAAAATTTATTATTCTTTATTTACCAAGGATGTTACAATAACAGTTATGAAAAGTAACTCATCACTGAGTTTCCACATAAGAGAACATAGGTGGGAAGTGAAAACATAGAAATGGTAGAGAAATATAACCATTATGTTTTGATGGATAGTGATAGTGAATAATGTTTGGATAATGTTAACAACATGAAATGCATAAATATGTGATGATTTAAGAGATCATTTGATTCATCAAATAATAAGGTACTAAGATAACTTTTTGGGTTTCCAAGATCCTTTCCCTAATGTTGAATAATTTGGCATGAGAATAAATAATTACTTTATTTTGGTAAAATCTTAACATTTTTCATGCCTTGAACAATTTCCAATTCATCTA
The DNA here is from genome assembly GCA_963277665.1 of Viscum album. NCBI lineage: Eukaryota > Viridiplantae > Streptophyta > Magnoliopsida > Santalales > Viscaceae > Viscum > Viscum album. Next base: position 1,956,982,988 of record OY728136.1, on the reverse strand, counting down.
TTATTTAATTAAATGTCATTGAATTTTTAATTAATAATGTTTTAGCAAATAATAAGATATAATGATAGGTCATTCCATTGATCTCAATAAAAAGTTTTTCAAAGGTAATCAAATATGCATAAGTCTACATATAAGAATATAATACATTGATCTAACAAACATTAACTAGAGTCTAACTTATACTATCTATAAATTTATTACCTAAAAATACTTCCAAAAATTGAAAATCTATAACTTTAGAAAGAGGTTAACTAAATCATCTTTTCATTTATCTCCTATATCTCATAGGGTAGTTCTTGGTTTCCACACTCCAACATGGGAATACCTTATTCATGTGGCTTTTTAAAACATGATAATACCCTGATTTTCTCTACATCCTTATTGGGAACATGCCTATTTATTTATTATTAAGTCTAACAGTCCATAAACTAATCCATAATAACATTAACCACTTCTCAAGAATATCCTTAATACAGTTCCAATATATCTAGTATCATCCAATTTATTTATTCAAATCCAACTTATCATTTTATAAATATCATTACCTCAACATCATGATCATGTTAAGGGTTTTCCTTCGCTTAATAATGTCTTTTCCAAAAAAATACATTATTAACTCAACCACTTTTCACGGTTATCAGTAACATTAAACATATTATGTTATGTAAAAACTTGAGTGGACCAATACATAGATGTTTTATTATTCAATAATATAATAAAAGTGATTCTAAAACATTATTCTAAAATCACATTACATAAATAATCAATCATTCCACCACATCTTTTTCATACTCTTCATCAACAATACTGATCGAATGGAACATCCCTTTGCCTTTTTTCCTTAGGAGTTTGGTGATTCCAATCATTATTATTAACCTATGGATTTGGGTATTGGTTAGCATAATTCCCAATTTCTTTGAACTTATAGCATTGAAGTGTGGGTTGTTTATTCTATATAGTATTTTCTCTATTCACATCATTACCAACTTTTTTATCATTACATCGGCACTAAAATACTGGATGAAATTATTTTCCACACTAAAAACATTTTGTAGTCCCTTTAAGACTATCTCCACCATGATTCTTTCCACACTTCCAGCATAAGGGAAAATTCTTCTTATTAGCACCATTGTTTTGAGATTTCCCCATGAAATACATATTTAGTTTCTTACAATAATTGATATGTAACACCAACTTCCATTTCAACCTTGATAGAACAATGCACAATATATTCATAGCTACTAAGTATCTTATAGATAACTCCCTTAGAAGACTTGGTTTTAATCCACTAAATAATTGATCAACTTTACATTTAGGATGAATAATAAAGCCAGAATCATACATTGAAAGTCTTGTAAGATTTTCCTCACATGTACCAGAAGATTCATCATCCTTTTTCTTAATATTAAGGAACTCATTTTCCATATTTGTTTGAATAATAAAAGGGAAGTACATACTGAAAAATATGTTCTGGAACTCGTCACATTCCATGAATTGAATTTTATCTTGCCGCCTTGTATTCTTGATTAGATTCTACCACTGGTCTGCTTCACCATCTAAAGGATAAATATCCAAAATGAATTACTCATGTTCTAAAGAGTGAAAGATAGAAAATATATTTTTAATGGTACTGATCAATTTTTTTGGAACAAATGGATTAGAAGAACCATTGAAAGAAGCTGGAAATTTCCTCATGAAGGAATCATCAAAATGTTGTTCCCTTATTTTTTCGTTTGGAAGTTTAAAATTATTCATAACTTGTGTATGTACGGTAATATGATTTTTCATTCCATCTACCCTAACATTTGGTTGTTCAAGAAGAAAATAATTGCATTCCCTAGTGCATTGATCATTAATACAGTTCTATCAGGTTCCATCCTTTGCCTAAACCCCCAAAATAATAGTGTGAGAGGAAAAAATCATACTAGGAAAACAACATAATGAAGGGGGAGTAAATTCAATCTCTAATATATTAGTTCTAATCATAGGTTATTAATGATCATTAAAATAATTGTAGTACTGTGACCTATAGTTAGACTTACCCTTAGGGACATCCATAGAAAAAACTATGAAATATTTATAGGGACCTCAATATTGTTTTCAGATCCTAGTTTCCAAAGGTTGAATAAACATTCCCATTGATACCAAATATAGAGACGCAAGCTTGATGTACTTGGACATTGAATTTCTTTTGTGGAATACAAAATAAATTACACAAATATACACCCAAATGCCATATTAGTTTAGTGTATTTGGAAACATGGAATATAATCTTCTAACTTGGTGAAATATCTTCAATATATCCCATAAATATCTTTCCCTTTTGTTTTCCAACCTAAAACATTATTTCTATCATTGGGAAAATAATAAAAAGGGTGACCTCAATGATTATTAAGTTTAAAAATTGAGAACATAGAAAAGACCATAAACATAAGAATGTAAAAACATGATCATAAAGTTTAAATATCAAAATACTAGGTCTTGAAATAAATCTTGGTAGTACATAAGAAATAGATCTTAATGGAACCTTACCTATAGTAAAATAACACTAGCATAAAACATAGGATTTTGTAAAATTAATAAGAAAATAATATGATTTCCATAGTACCCAAGGCATTTATACCAAGACCTTTATAGTGGAAAAATCCCATTACGGAACAAGGTTTACAATCTCTTCCATCCATGTATTATTGAACAATATTTATTTTCCATTTCACTCATGTATTACTGAACCATATTTACATTCAATTCCGTCAATTTATTACTGAAAAATATTTACTTACCATTCTATCAATGTATTACTGAACCATATTTACATGTAATTCCATTCATGTCCATCTCATTAGATATAAATCTTTACCCAATGCATTGGATGGAGATACAGGTACCACCCATCTCATAATTAAATTGTTCATACATTTTCCACAAAAACATAAATCAATCATCATAAGATAAACAATAAAATAAAATGTGTTTCTTAAACATAATTCCATCATAACAAAATACATATAAAATATCATTCCATATTTAGGACAATAAAATCATAGTAATAATAAGGATATAAAAATAACCCTAGGTTATCTTAGTTGGGAAATAATTTTCATAAAACACTTGAACATAATTCATTGGTAAAATATTCTTTTTTCTTTAAAAACATTTCTTTTCCTAAAATGATGTGAAATTTTAAAGAAATGAATTTAGTTGAAAATAAAATTAAAATCATGTAATGTACTCTTACAGGAAATAGGGCATTAAGTAGTCATAAAAATCTGTTCATGCCGTATAAGTAAAAAAACATCGTTCTTGTACACTTGCTAAAAATGTCAAAAAGTACCTTGTACGGAAAATGAAAGAAATATTTCATCCATAAAAATTAATAAAAATTAACCAATGGGTAAAATTTAATTTAAAAAATATTATAAGGGTAGAAAAAATATTATATATTTAGGAATCCATGATGTGGATGATAAATATACCCTAGTTATTCTTATGTGTAAACAATCTCAGAAAATAACAAGATTGCTGAATTATCCCTTACCTTCGGTCTGATATGCTTCGTATGTATCTGAAACTCTTGTATAGTGGGTTTAGACAAATTATTAAAATTTATTATAAACTTAATAATAATTATGATATCATATACAATTCACTAATTGTAACACCCCGAGATTTTATGAAAAGTATTCTTTTTAATTTTATTAATGTATTGTGTTATACGCTACACCAAAAGGAGCTTTCACAACACACATCTCTGACCTGGATTGAATTACACGCAATCGCGACCTTCCAGGATAGCATGTGTGGTACGCAACACCAAGTTTCGCTAAACAACGATATGCTATTAAAATATTATTAAAACTAGCAGTTATGAATAGTGATAACCACTTTTTGAAATTTTGAAAATTCTATTTTTCAAAATGGACTTCATTTTTGGATTCGGAATATCGAAATTAGCTTAGGGTGAAATTTTGGTGATTTTCGGATAACTTTCATATTTTGATGAATAGTGAAAATTACTAAAATTTTAATTAAAAACAACTATTTCAATCGAAATAATTAATAGTGATAAATTATTAATTTTAGTGGTTTTAAAGTATATTTAGAATATATTTTTACAATTTAATACAATGTTGGTCATTGGATATAATTTCACAATTAAACCAGTTATAAACAAGTGTCAATCTTTTGATAGTTATAATCTCTTAAAAACACGCCTTTTCTTTTGACGACGGGAATTAATTTTTAAATTAATTAATGCAACTGATATGTTTTGAATTTTGTAAAATAGAAATCTTTTTTGAGTTCATAATATCAAATATATCTTAGGCCTAATTTTTGGTATTTTTCTGAAAACTTTCAATTTTTGATGAATAGTGAAACCACTAAGTGGTAGTTAAAAAAACTAAATTTTTCATAAAACTTAATTTTACCGCTTCTGTGAGTGGAATTTCAAAAATACGAGAGACATGGTTGATGTCAGTAAGTAAAATTTGGTTCAATGAGATGAAAATAATTTTTGGTGAATAGTAACTTTTTCACTTTTATTTACCACGGTTAAAAGTAAATAGGGTAATTAAGGGTAAAAATGATATTATTATTACCCTAACACATCTCCAAATTCTATTGGATAAGTGTTATTAGACCAAAAACAAGATTAGGAATACAATATGACCATTTTGGCCCACTTGGATTAGATTAGGACTTTTATTATTATTTAATTCAAAGAAGAGTTAAAAGAGTTAAAATCAAAGTTTATTTACTAAAATATTTTTAATATATGGTTATACATAAGATAAATTCGATTTTAAATATTCATTAGAAAGCTAAAAATATTTACTACGTAATGGTATTTTATTTGTAATTTTTAGACATTAAATAATTTAATTTATTTATGACACAACGATGATGCAGTAATTATCTTATTAATGAAATATTGACATAATTGATGTTATAAATACTCAAAAAAATATAATTTGAGACTTTTTATGACTTAAACTAATTTTATAGGTTAATATGACATGTTATTGTTGATTTATTTAACTTTTTTCGAACTTATCATACTGTTATGATTTTCACAAAAATCAATTACTAAATAGTTTTAAAATTGACATAAAATAGTTTTTTTAAAAACTATTATATTATTAATTGTTATTTTATTCCTAAAAATCTAATGTTCGGCCAAATGACTTAGTTAAGTGTATATATATTATTAATAAACAATTTGGGGTTCGTTTGGCTTCTTATAGTATGTTTATTAACCTTATAGTATAAGAACACAAGAAGACACAGTAAAAGTAAAATTATTTACCTTAATGTTAAATCTAAATGATAAGGTTAAAATAGGAACCTAAACTTGTCTAAATTATACTGTATGAGAGTATTTCGACCCATCCCCACCTTAGCCTAGAAATAAATCAATTTGGAGCTATTTAAAACCGAACTTGACTTTATAATAAAATAATATTTTTAGTTATTCCAAAGGTTCCCCTCTCCTCCCTTATAAAAGGACACCTCCTCCCTCTCTTCCTCACACAACTTTGAGCCTTCAAGCTCGGCCAACCCCTGCCAAAATCTCTTCTCCACTTCCCTAGAAACATACTATAGGTTCTAGTCTTCCTAAAAGACCAATTTTAGTGCCCTAAGAGGAGGTCTCAATGAGGCGCTTCAAAGAAGAGGTAATTTCCGTTACCAATTATTTAACCTTTATTTCTTCTTCCACTTATTCTTCTTAGGTTATTTAATTATGAAGTAATAACATCAGTATCACTCATATAATGATATGTTATTATAAGTATGAAACAATGCTAATTCACCATCTATCCATCCTACGGAAAACGAAATCACCGCGCGTGCGTACGTACGGAACACCGTCTCCACGCCGTGGTGTAATCTGTTTTTTCACCAACACCTTACATGGATGGGTATTATGGTGTAAAGAATAACTATACATAGTTATTATAACATAATAATGATTCTGATATATTTTATCATCTACTCTAATTCAATTCAATAATTATGGAAATGATATCATCGCTCGTGCGTACGTACGGACTACCGTCTCCACGACGCGATGAGATTTATTCTCCATGTTAACAATTTAAGAATGATTATAAAGTATATATAAGCAATAATAATGAAATATATGACATGGTAAATCTACTGGATTTATGTATATATATATTTCGTCTACTTACTTCCATTCAAGACAATAAGGAAAGGAAAACAGCGTTCATGCGTACGTACGGACTACCGTCTCCATGAACGGTGTGTTTCATTTCATTTATCTATCTATTATATACATATATATATACTGAATATATATGATATATAAATCATATTTTATATTCTGGAAGTAAGTAAATCATTATATAAGTAATAATAATGTCAAGAACAACAAGTCCAAACACCAACGATAAATGAAACAATTATACCCAAAACGCTCTTTAACATGGAATTTTCAAAAGAACGGGTAATATAAAGTCATAAGTGAACCATATATGATATCATGACAATTAATATGATTATGTAATAAGTAAATGGCATTATTTAAATCATTATACCGGAGGTTCGGACACTTACGAAGCAAATCGGACCTAAGGTAAAGGAAATATCACAATCTCATTTTTATCCGAGATTGTTTATACTTTGGCATTTACAGGGGTGTATTTTATCATCCACATCCATGTTTCCTCAATATGTAATAGTATTTACATCCACCTACAATTGTTTAAATCCAATTTTACCCTTCGGTGAGTTTTTAGTAAAGGATATGAAAGGAATATTTTGTCGTTTTTCGTACGAGGTACTTTTTTTGACTTTTCCGACAAAAGTACGATGAATGTTTTTTTAACTTATACGACATGAATGGATTTTTAAAACATTATTTACAAGAAGTTTCCTTTAAAAGTTTTCATGTTTATTTTTAATCAACTTCTTTTAGTTTATAATTGTAAGACATGTTATGAAAGGAAAAGTGTTTTTGAAGCAGAAAGGATATTTTCCTCAAGAATGGAGTTCAAGTGTTTTATCAAAATTATTTTCCATCTAAGATAATAAAGGGTTCTATTTTATCCATATTATTACATTGATTTGATTATGTTGTGATGGAATTATTTTTAAGAATTCCTTTATCTTATATGAATTGTTTTATGATGTCATGACGTTTAAGATTCCCATTTGTATTACATGGGTTATGCAATGATGTATGATTTATGATTTTGTGGCACACATAAGAATGGTATCATTACGAGATGGGTGGGACCTATATCTCCCTCCAATGCATTGGGTAAAGATTTTATATCTCATGAGATAGACATGGCTAGAACGGTAGGTTATACCGGTTCAGTGAATCAGGACTGAAACGAGGGTGACTCGGTTCAGAAAGGGACTTTTTCCACTAAGATAGTCTTGACAATGAGTCTTGACTAACAAGAAATGATTCTCTATGATTATGTGAGAATTACAAAAAGTTTCATGTTTTAAGTTATGATTATTGGGATTAAATTTCACTGCCATGAGTTATCCCAGGTTATGAAATTATGATCTCTTTTACAGGTTAAGATTTCCAAAAGTTATGTGCTTATGTATATGATGTGATTGATATTTCTTTTGTTTACCATTAATGAGAATTTGAGATCACCCTTTTATGTTTTATTTTCCCCAGGATATAAAGAAAGGTTTTAGGTAATAAAAAAAAGAAGATATTTATGGGAGATATTGAAGATCTTTCACCAGGATTAGAAGATTATATTCCGAGTTTCCAAAGACACTAAACTATTACAATCCTTATGTGTGTGTTTTTGTTATGTACTAAGTATTCCGCAAATGTAATGTTATGTCAATGTACGTCAAGATTCGGGTCTCTAAAGTTGGTATCAGAGGCAAAGGAGGTAGGAATGTATCCGATCCTTGGGAACTCTCACATGTGAGCGTTGGACGAAGCATGGCTCTCCGCCCAAGGGCTTCATGAGGAAATGGCTACCACTGGGGATGGTGGTGTGTCCTTCCCAGGGGGTGTAGCCACCCATGGAGTGCCCTGATAGGTATCAATTATAGTCCACTGGAAGTAATTCTAGACCGCTACAGTTGGTATCAGAGGAAAGTTTTAGTCAACCTTTGGAAACTAGGACGCGAAAACGTTAGTGAGATCCCTAGAGATATTTCTAAGGTATGTCTAGGGATGTCCGTAAGGATAGGTATACATGTAGGATATAGTCCTAGAACTACGGTAACGATCTTAGAATTTAACCTAAGATGTTAGATATTAAAGTTAATCCTCATTTATTATGATTTTTGCATCTCACACTATTCTTTTTGGGTTTTAGAAAATGGATTGAAACAAGATGATTCACGATAATGGAGGATATGATGGACAATGGAATGATATTCTTCATAAGCAATCAAATGAAATGGGATTTGGAAGTCCAAACATCATTATTATGCCGAATCAGAAATCTCATAATATGATCAATAAAGTAAAATTTGGTATGTTTCCTGACTCGGCTAATAAGAGAAAGATGGAGTTTCATGATGATCATAGAGGAAAGAAAGTTCAATTTCCTCTATGTAAATCATGTGGGAAGAGGCATCAAGGAGAATGTTTCAAAGGAACTGGAAGATGATTTGGGTGTGGAAAAGAAGAACACAATGCAAGTAAGTGCAATGGAAAAGTTTCAGTTAACACCATGGATGAGGTTAATGGTGTTGCTACGACATCAACAATGGTTAAATGTTTTAAATGTGGAATGTACGGGCATTATGCAAACCAAATCCCTAAGGGAATGTCTCATGAAGAGAATCGGTATGGTCGTATGGGTAGTATTTTTGTTTTTGATGATGAAGAGACTACAAATGACATGTGATATGAAAAAATTGTTAAAGCTCGGTCAATGGTTTAAGAAGGTAGTGGAATGATTACATGCATATCAAGTGTAATGTTGTACTATAGAATAAAAAGACATCTAAGGATTGTAACACTATTGTCTTTCCTTAAGTTTTGAAAGTTTATGATGAATGGTATGAGTAACAATGAAAGGTTATTCAGATATTTTTTGGAAAGTGGATGATATGCGCATAATGAAGTGATAAAGAGAAAATGAAATGTTTGACAGTATTCATGAGTTCATGATTGATATAAGGACTAAGTGATATCATGGTTTGAGTATGTAGAATTTTTGGATTTTGGTATGTGGAAAGAGTTAACTTTTGACAGCATTCATGTTTTCACTAAGGTTTAATTGGTATTCATTTTTCAAGAGAATACATGATTAAGGTATTCCCATGAATGGAATGTGACCAACAAGACATATCTTATGATATATGGGGATCAACGATGGTATTAAATCTCTGGTAATTGTTTTTCACTATATTATGAGAGTGGACTGCAGTATTATGGATAAGCCTAAAGATTGGAATGGATTATGTTGGACATAAGATAGTATTGTTTAAGGATAGAAGTTTTTCGATATTATTGATGGGATGTTATAGTAATATAGTTTTAGAAAAAGGACAACCTGCAGGACGGGCGACAGCCCATCGCGTTGGACAAGGCCGTGGGAATCGAACCCACAACCGAAGTGCGACTGGCCTTTATCGCCTACCACTGGCCTACAGGAAGTCCCTGTTTAGTAGAAACTAGTTTTATTTTATTAAGCAGTATGATATATGAAGTATAAGTCCATTTTAGGAACCATATATGATTAATCCCACTAAAGAATGACTTATTTATATTTAATAACTTTTGCTAACCTTTTGTTTGAGATAGATGGAATGACCTGTCATTCTAAAACTTCACGAATAACAAATTTAACTTCATTTATTTAATAGATGAAGTGTAAATTGTTCAAGGCACAAACAACAGTGAGATTGTACCAAAATAAAGTAAGTATTTATTCTAATTCAAATTCTTCATCTGTAGGGAAACGATCTTGAAAACCAAAAATGTTGTCCTAGTGCTCTTATATCTAATTAATCAGATGGTAACTTATATCGTCAAAAATTTATGGATTTGTGATTTTTGGATTTTCCATAGCCATGTTCTCTACCACTCTCCATCAGAACATGATGGTTAGATTTTTCTTCCATATCCATATTTCCACCTATGTGGAAACCCAGTGATTAGTTTATTTGGGTAACCGTTACATTTCATAATTTTTTTTTAAAGATTGGTTTTGGTATTCCTTTATACGATGTGGGTTTCTATTAAAGAAACTTTCGAGTAGTAAACCATTTATAACCCCGATGAATTTCGAGGGCAAAATTCATTTTAAGGGGGGTAGAATGTAACACCCCGAGATTTTATGAAAAATATTCTTTTTAATTTCAATAATGTCTTGTGTTATACGCTACACCAAAAGGAGCTTTCACAACACACATCTCTGACCTGGATTGAATTACACGCAATCACGACCTTCCACGATAGCGTGTGTTGTACGCAACACCAAGTTTCGCTAAACAACGATATGCTATAAAAATATTATTAAAACTAGCCGTTAGGAATAGTAATAACCACTTTTTGAAATTTTGTAAATTCTATTTTTCAAAATGGACTTCATTTTTGGATTCGGAATATCGAAATTATCTTAGGGTGAAATTTTGGTGATTTTCGGATAACTTCCATATTTTGATGAATAGTGAAAATTACTAAATTTTAATTAAAAACAACTTTTTCAATCGAAATAATTAATAGCGATAAATTATTAATTTGAGTGGTTTTAAAGTATATTTAGAATATATTTTTACAATTTAATACAATGTTGGTCATTGGATATAATTTCACATTTAAACCAGTTATAAACAAGTGTCAATCTATTGATAGTTATTATCTCTTAAAAACATGCCTTTTGTTTTGGCGACGGGAATTAATTTTTAAATTAATTAATGCAACTGATATGTTTTGAATTTGGTAAAATAGAAATCAATTTTGAGTTCATAATATCAAATATAGCTTAGGCCTAATTTTTGGTATTTTTGTGAAAACTTTCAATTTTTGATGAATAGTGAAACCACTAAGTGGTAGTTAAAAAAATGAATTTTTCATAAAGCATAATTTTACCGCTTCTGTGAGTGGAATTTCAAAAATCCAAGAGACACGGTTGATGTCAGTAAGTAAAATGTGGTTCAATTAGATGAAAATAATTTTTGGTGAATAGTAACTTTTTGCTTTTATTACCACAGTTAAAAGTAAATAGGGTAATTAAGGTTAAAAATGATTTTATTATTACCCTATCACATGTCCAAATTCTATTGGATAAGTGTAATTCGACCAAAAACAAGATTAGGAATAAAATATGACCATTTAGGCCCACTTGGATTAGATTAGGACATTTATTATTATTTAATTCAAAGAAAAGTTAAAAGAGTTAAAATCAAAGGTTATTTACTAAAACATTTTTAATATAGGGTTATACATAAGATAAATTCGATTTTAAATATTCCTTAGAAAGATAAAATGATTTACTACGTAATCGTATTTTATTTGTAATTTTTAGACATTAAATAATTTAATTTATTTATGACACAACGATGATGCAGTAATTATCTTATTAATGAAATATTGACATAATTGATGTTATAAATACTCAAATAAATATAATTTGAGACTTTTTATGACTTAAACTAATTTCCTAGGTTAATATGACATGTTATTGTTTATTTAAGTAACTTTTTTAGAACTTATCATTCTGTTATAATTTTCACAAAAATCACTTACTAAATAGTGTCAAAATTGACATAAAATAGTTTTTAAAACAAATATTATATTATTAATTGATATTTTATTCCTAAAAATCTATGTTTCGGCCAAATGACCTAGATAAGGTTATATATATTAATAATAAACAATTTGGGGTTCTTTTGGCTTCTTATAGTATGTTTATTAACCTTATAGTATAAGAACACAAGAAGACACGGTAAAAGTAAAATTATTTAACTTAATGTTAAATCTAAATGATAAGGTTAAAATAGGAACCAAAACTTGTCTAAATTCTATTGGATGAGATTATTTAGACCCATACCCACCTTATCCTCGAAATAAATCAATTTGGAGCTATTTAAAACCATACTTGACTTTATAATAAAATAATATTTTTTGTTATTCCAAAGGTGCCCCTCTCCTCCCTTATAAAAGGAAACCTCCTCCCTCTCTTCCTCACACAACATTGAGCCTTCAAGCTCGGCCAAACCCTGCCAAAATATCTTCTCCACTTCCCTAGAAACATCCTAGAGGTTCTGGTCTTCCTCAAAGACCAATTTTAGTGCCCTAAGAGGAGGTCTCAAAGAGGCGCTTCAAAGAAGAGGTAATTTCCGTTACCAATTCTTTCACCTTTATTTCTTCTTCCACTTCTTCTTCTTAGGTTGTTTCATTATTAAGTAATAACATCAGTATCACTCATATAATTATATGTTATTATAAGTATGAAACAATCCTAATTCCCCATCTATCCATTCTACGGAAAACGAAATCACCACGCGTGCGTACGTACGGAATATCGTCTCCACGCCGTGGTGTAATCTGTTTTTCCACCAACACCTTACATGGATGGGTATTATGGTGTAAAGAATAACTATAAAAAGTTATTATATAATCATAATTATTCTGATATTTTGTATCATCCACTCCAATTCAATTCAATAATTATGGAAATGATATCATCGCTCGTGCGTACGTACGGACTACCGTCTCCACGATGCGATGAGATTCATTCTCCATGTTAACCATTTAAGAATGATTATAAAGTATATATAATCAATAATAATGAAATATATGACATGGTAAATCTACTGGATTTATGTATGTATATATTTCATCTACTTACTTCCATTCAAGACAATAAGGAAGGGAAAACAGCGTTCATGCGTACGTACGGACTACCGTCTCCATGAACGGTGTGTTTCATTTCATTTATCTATATATTATATATATATATATACTGAATATATATGATATATAAATCATATTTTATATTCTGGAAGTAATTAAATCATGATATATGTAATAATAATGTCAAGAACAACAAGTCCAAACACCTACGATAAATGAAACAATTTTACCCAAAACGCTCTTTAACATTGAATTTACAAAAGAACGGGTAATATAAAGTCATAAGTGGACCATATATGATATCATAACAATGAATATGATTCTTTAATAAGTAAATGAAATTATTTAAATCATTATACAGGAGGTTCGGACACTTACGAAGCAAATCAGACCTAAGGTAAGGGAAATATCACAATCTCATTTTTATCCCAGATTGTTTATACTTTGGCATTTACCGGGGTGTATTTTATCATCCACATCCATGTTTCCTCAATATGTAATATTATTTCCATCCAAATACAATTTTTTAAATCCAATTTTACCCTTCGGTGAGTTTTTAGTAAAGGATATGAAAGGAATCTTTTGTCATTTTTCATACGAGGTACTTTTTTTTGACTTTTCCGACAAAAGTATGAAGAATGTTTTTTTAACTTATACGGCATGAATGGATATTTAAAACATTATTTCCAAGAAGCTTCCTTTACAAGTTTTCATGTTTATTTTTAGTCATCTTCTTTTAGTTTATAATTTTACGACATGTTAAGAAAGGAAAAGTGTTTTTGAAGTAGAAAAAATATTTTCCTCAAGAATGGAGTTCAAGTGTTTTATCAAAATTATTTTCCATCTAAGACAATAAAGGGTTCTGTTTTATCCCTATTATTACATTGATTTGATTATGTTTTGATGGAATTATTTTTATGAATTCCTTTATCATATATGAATTTTTTTATGATGTCATGGTGTTTAAGATTTCCATTTGTATTACATGGGTTATGCAATGATGTATGATTTATGATTTTGTGGCACACATAAGAATGATATCATTATGAGATGGGTGGGACCTATATCTCCCTCCATTGCATTGGGTAATGATTTTATATCTCATGAGATAGACATGGCTGGAATGATAGGTTATACCAGTTCAGTAAAACAGGACTGAAACGAGGGTGACTCGGTTCAGAAAGGGACATTGTCCACTAAGATAGTCTTGACAATGAGTCTTGAATAACAAGAAATGATTCTCTATGATTATGTGTGAATTACACAAAGTTTCATGTTTTAAGTTATGATTATTGTGATTACATTTCACTGCCATGAGTTATCCCAGGTTATGAAATTATGATCTCTATTACAGGTTAAGATTTCCAAAAGTTATGTGGGTATGTATATGATGTGATTGATATTTCTTTTGTTTACCATTACTAAGCATTTGAGCTCACCCTTTTATGTTTTATTTTCCCCAGGATATAAAGAAATGTTTTAGGTAATAAAAAAAAGAATATCCTTATGGGAGATATTGAAGATCTTTCACCAGGATTAGAAGATTATATTCCGAGTTTCCAAAGACACTAAACTATTACGATCCTTGTGTGTGTGTTTTTGTTATGTACTAAGTATTCCACAAATGTAATGTAATGTCAATGTACTTCAAGCTTCGGGTCTCTACACTTATGACATTATATTACCCATTGACTTATCAATTCCATGCTAAAGAAAAAATTTCAGTAATAATTGTTTTATTTATCGAATATGTATTGACTTTTTATTATTGGTTTTTTACTTATATAATGATTTAATTAATTCAATAATGTGAAACATTATATTTATATCATATATATTTGGTATAAAAATATATATAATAAATAGATAAATGAAATGGAATACACCGTTCATGAAGACGGTGGACCATTTGTACTCATGAACGTTGTTTCAGTGTCCTTATTAAATTGAATGGAAGTAAGTAAATGGAATATATATATATGTATATATAAATTCAGTATAATTATTATTTCATATATTTCATGATTATTTATTATATATACTTTATAATCATTCTTGAATTGTTAATGTGGAGAATGAATCTCATCACGTCATGGAGGTGGTAGGTCGTACGTACACACGAGCGGTGATATTATTCACTTGATGATGAAATGGTATGGAATTGGATGGTATATTAATTATAAAGATTAATTATAATGTTATATTAATTATTTAAATCAGTTATACTCATCATTAAACCCATCCAAATTTGGTATTAAAAAATTACAACACAACATAGAGACAATATATCATACATACGCACACATGGTGATATTATTATTTGTATGATGGATGAAAAGTTGTATAAGATTGTCCCATAATTATAATAAAATATAATAATTTATAATAAATTGTATTTATTACTTTAGTATGGGAACATAATAAGAAGATAAATTAGAGTAAGAAAATATTTTTGAAAGAGGTGATGGAACACTTATCTCTTTTTTAGATATTCGTATTTTGTATGTACAAAAGGACTCCTTAAGAAGTATTTCACCCTAAAGGGTGGCCACTAGGATTAAGTGAGAGAAGTTGGGAGGTGATCAGGGAAGGTTTTTTCTAATCCAAATGGATTTGGAGGTGTTTCTAAACGATAAAGAGATGTGGCCTTTTATAAGAGAGGGGATGGGCTCCTTTGAAATATCCTGAAATATTATTTTATTATAAATTAATATTCTGTTTATAATGATACCAAACTCTTTTATTTATAATATAAGATGTTTATGGGTAGAAATAATCCCATCTAATAAAATTTAGAACTTTTTTTATTTTATTTAAACTTTTTCATTTTGATTTATCCTTATTTAATCTATTTGATATTAATTGTGGTAATAATGTACTAAATATTGAATGTTTATAAATATTTACATATATATCATAAGTTTTTCATAATTGGATACTTTTTGAAATTATAGACCACATAATATTCAATTTTTAATTTTTTATATATTTATATTATTTTCAAATAATTTAATAATATTATTTTTAAAAAATATCAACAGTGTCCATTTTGACACTATTTATTTATTTTACTTTAAATAAAATCCACACATAAGAAAAATTATATCAGAAATATTTAAAACACTTATAAAATGTCATATTAACCTTTAAAATTTGTGGATTTTATTTATTATTTCATATGATATTTATTTTAATATTTTTAAAACCATTTCATTGAAATTTCTATCAATAAGATAATTTTTACATCACTATTGTGTCATCATTAATGGAAAATATTTAATCTCTAAAAATTATAAATAAATTCAAATAATGTTGATAATATCATTATATTTTTGGATACTATTTATTTTTGATGTTTTATCATGTTTATCACTATATTAAAATTATTATACTTATAAGATATATGAGAGTGACATGCTGTCACCTTATTTTGTTTTAATTATAATTAAATCAGTTTCATGAAAAAAGGTTCATTAAAGGAATAAATTAAGGCTCATAAGTGATATTGGTAAACATTAATTCACCAAAAAGGATTTTGGTAGGTGTTAGTGAAATTTTATTATCTTTATCATATTGTTAATAACCTTAATATACTAATTTCCTTTAAATGGGGTAAATAAAAATTATCAAAGATACTATTCATAGTATCCAAAAAATAGAATAACCTATTAAAAATAATTTGGAACCACTAATTTCAAATATGGAATCCATTTTTCATCATTCAAAACACATAATTGGCATAAATTAATTTAAAATTAATTCCTGTTGTCAAAACCAAAAAGCAGGGTTTTATGTAGTATAAACTTATCAAAAGATTATCATCTGTTTATATCCAATTAAAATTTGAAATTACTTCCAATGACCAAAATTGAATTAAATAATAAAAACATAATCCAATTAAACATTAAAACCAATTAAAATTTTAATCTATATATATAAATAAATTAGATAAAAATACAGTTTTGAATTTAAATTAAGTAATTTTCATTATTCATTAAAATATGAATTTTATCAGAAATATACAAAAATTCATCCAAAGTAATTTTTTATGTCCCGCATCCAAATAAGATGTTTATTTTCAAAATATAATATATAAAAGTGTTAAAAATAATATTTAATATTGGTGTACCATTAAAAGGCGGAAAAAATGAAATTTTGTAAAAAATACCTCTTTTGAAGAAAAATTGAATTTTTTCTTATATCATGTTTAGAAAAATAAACAAGAAAAATTTTAATGTAATATGAACTTTCAAATGTGGCCAAAAATATTCATAACAGCTAGTTTATATCCCAGTAATTAATAATATTGTAATAATATATCATTGTTTAGTGAAACTCGGTATTGCGTATAACAAAAACCATCGAGGAAGGTCGCTCTTTTGTGTAACGAAATCCAAGTCTATGTTGCAAGTAGTGAAAGCCTACGTTGGTGATTTGCATAACATAATCCAAACATAGTTCATTTATACATTGAAAAAATCTATTCTTAGTGTCGCATGAAATGAATTCTTTTAAAAGAACATGAAATTATATGTGACGCAAGCCACATATAGTGTTGAGTATACTACAAGATAATACGATGTTGCATATAGCACAAGATAATCTTGGAGTACCTATAACATCCCGAATCTGGGGGCCACACCACAGGTGCCCCGAACCCGGTTGGTCACATGACCTCAAGCACATTTCCCCAAACTCCAGAGTCTATCGACTAGCAGTGAGGGCCTTGGTATGATATTGCGAAAACTACGATCTCATTTTTCAAAGTGTAGTGCAGCGGAGGAAATATAAACATACCCAAAAGTGAAATCATTAAACAATATAGAGCTGAAATGGAAAACAAATCTGTAGTAAAAGAGAATTAACAATCATATATAGTATGTTGCCACATGTCCCTAATTCTAAGAAAGAAGCAAAAACAGAATACACTGCAATCTAATACAATATACAACCAGGTAAGAAATACATTAAGAAACACCAGAATAGTGCAATAGGAACTCAGCAGCATCACAGGCCTAAGCTGGATCCCATGCTCTCATACTCCTCTATAATAATCATATACCTATGTAGGGACCCTTTCCCTTATAGATACCTGCATCAATATAATCTGTTTGAGCCCAAGAAATGACCCATACAGGGTGTGAGAAATAAATCCCAGTAGTCATGTACCAAAGTCCTGAGCCCAACAGTCGGTGAAAATCTGCAACAACAGTATTCAATAAGGGAAAGCAGTAAGAAAGAATGTACTCAAAAGAAGCTACTCCTACCTATTCCATTACCATCTAATTATTATTTAACAATTCAATATAATTGAATTATAAGTTCTTGAGACCCATCCTTGATCGAAAATATCCTATACAGTGCGACAACAAAAACCACAACAGGCTATCTAACAAGTGGAAGGTAATAACAATACCAAGCCTGTGCTTTATCTTGGCAGATATAACATGAAAAATCACCACAATTAATATTCTGGTACAAATTTTCCTCCTATTCCTTTCCCTTAAGTAAGTTGAAATGAATCCCTTAGGAGACTACCCTCAGTTATAACGAATGTTGCCCACAGGCAAGGAAGTTACTGCCCACAAGCATAAGAAAAGATTCCCTCAGGCTAAACAAAACACTACCCTCAGGCTAAGAAAAACATTGCTCTCGAGCTAAGTAAGTAACCAAGATAATCCCAACACTTAAACTGAAATTTATAAACATATCCTCTCATGAAAACTCAAAACATTCTTATAATCACGACATGCCCATGGGTATCCTAGCCAAATGGCTAAACAACGGAAACGCACCCACGGGGAGGCCCTGGATCAATTCAATGATCCCAAATAGAAATTTATACATGTTAATAAGATTAATTATGGAATTATAGAAATATTAATTTCTAAGTTCTCAGCCATACGACACCCTGAACATGGGCGCGTAGCACAACAGTACACAAAATCAACTCAACATTTGGAAATAAACAACAGAACACCTACCTTGATCTCCTATGATCATTATATGTGAATGATACCTCCCAAAAAAAATGAGAAGGATGTAGTTCTAGGATAAACATTTATCCTTTCAAACTCAAATAACTCCCCTTAGGGAAAGAATTGGAAGGATAGTTTCATGAAGAGAGAGGAAGTCACCCATGCAGTTCAAACGAGATCTTCAGTGAAGGAATCAGAGTCCCGGTGTGCGGTTGGGAGGTCTTCCAAGATATGGCCATCTCTCCCATGGTTTTCATGTTTTATATGCTTACTCTATTGAAATAGGAGGATAATGCCAATTTTATGTGAAAAAAACAAAACTACACATCGTGTACTCTCAAGTACACAACACGTACTTTCCATTTTTAACTGTTCCTCTAGCAGCCACTTTCCAATGCTTCACTGTTCATCAGTCAACTTGGTTATAGGACGTGTAATTCTATATACACGATATGTACTATCGTTTCGCTGGACTCTACTCCCACTATCTTACTGTTCACCTGCTGAATGATTACATGGCGTGTATATACTAAGTACATGGTGTGTAGTCAGTTATTACACCCTTCATCACCAACACGCCTACATGCCCAATATACTCATCCCACATGGCCAATGTACATGGTGTGAGGAAAATTACACAGTGTGTACCCACCAATTTTGTGAATTTTCCCCAATTTTCTTTATTTTCATGAAAACACATAAAGAAAAAAGGAAACGAAGAAACCCATACCTCAAGAATAAGAACCGTGTTCCTAAAAACTTCCCCACTTAAATCAATTCGTCCCTGAATTGCCCTTCCATGGGTGGTGAAGATAAATTTGAGAATAATTCTGGCCACTGAGCACGTACGTCGGTATCCCGCTTTGAGGTTTCGTTCTACACTCGGCCATGTTGCCATAACACCCATACGAGAGGAACTGACCAGCCTCAGAGAACCTTCATGCTCCTATCGACAATACCAATAAAATGATCCTCAAAGGATGCATCGACCTGAATTTCAACCTACTTGGGATGAAAAACATGAGATGGGCCTATGTGATAACGACACTGTTGGGATACATGGGAGACGTAGTGCATGGCCTGGTACCTATGCGGTAACTAAAACCGATAGGAAACTAGCCTGACTCTCTCCAGAATCTCAAATGGCCCACATACCTAAGTGAACGTTTACCCTGTCTCCTGATCCACCTGTGTCCCATCATCTATGAAACTCGTAGGAAAACCTGATCCCCGACCATGAACTCAAATGGTTATGTGGCGATCATCATAAGATTTATGAAGAGGCTGTGAAGTATCCATCTGCTTCTGAATCAACTGGACATGCTCTAAAGTCTCATGCACAAGACATAGTCCTAGTAAAGCTGCCTCACCTACCTCCAACCAGCACAAAGGTGATTGGAATGGCCTACCATATAAAGCCATGCAAGGTTCCATCTCTATTGTTACCTGATAAATTTTATTGCAGACAAACTCGACCAGGGTATGTGCTTATCCCAAGATCCCCCAATGTTTAGGATGCATGCACGCAACATGTCCTCTAGCACTTGAATTGTACGCTCTAACTGGCCATCGGTCTGAGGGTGCTAAGCTCTACTCATAAGCAACTGTATACCCAGTGCCCTCTAAAAACTCTGCCAGAAACGAGACATAAAACAGGCATATCTATCGAAAATGATAGAACGAGGGACCCCATGAAGACGTACTACGTCTTTGATATACAAATTCACAAGCTCGCCAACACTGAATGTCTCCTTGATCAGAAAAAATTGGGGCTACCTTCGTAAGTTTGTCCACAAAAACCCACACGATGGCATTGCCTCGAGGTGACCTCGACAACCCGTTAACGAAGTCCATCATGACATCATCCCATTTCCAATCTAGAATGGGTAACTGTTGTAACAGTCCAGCTGGCCTTTGATGCTCCACCTTCACCTGCTGACAGGTGGAACATCTCGTAACAAAACCAGCTACTTCTTTTTTCATACCCAACCACCAATACCGACGTCTCATGTCACGGTACATTTTGGTAACTCTGGGATGTACTTCCCAAGCTGAAGCATGAAATTCCCACATCAACTCCTTGCATATATCCCCTAGGACCCACACTTGTCCAGGGATATGCAGTACCTCACCATTGCCTATCGTCCAACTAGGAGGACGATCCTCACTTTCCACTGAGTCCTATAGAACTAGGCCTTATGAATCGGATAGTTGTCTCGTCCTCACTATATCCAGGAGGGTAGAAGTCACAGCTAAGGATGAAAGATTGGTTCGCCCCTGACTGTCGTACAACTCCAAATGCATCTTAGAGAACAAAGCCATAAGCTGCCACTCATCACTGGCCTCCTGCACTGCCTGTATCTTAACCCTCCTACTCAGTGCATCAGCTACTTCATTATCGTTACTGGGTTCATAGGAAAGCTCATTGTCAAAGGAGTGAAGGTATTCAACCAACCATCGTTGTCTCAAATTCAAGTCACTCTAGGTAAAGATGTATTTTAGAATTTTGTGGTCTGTAAACACCACAAAATGTTCTCCAAAGAGTTAATGTCTCCAACAACATAACACATGCACAACTGCAGTAAACTCAAGATCATGCTTCAGGTAATTTCTCTCATTTGGCCTGAACTGTCGAGACCCATACGCAACTACTCGATCACCCTGCATTAACATTGCTCCCAGCCCAGCAGCTGATGCATCACTGTAAATTGTATAGATCTTCCCTTACTCTGGAAGTATCAGGAACAGTGTTGATGTCAATCTTACCTTCAACTCCATAAAGGCTATCTCACAATATTCTAACCAAACAAACATCATGCGCTTCTTAGTCAAACCCATCAACGGTGTTGCTAAGCAGGAGAAGTCCTGTATAAACCACCTGTAGTAACTAGCTATCCTTATAAAACTCCATGTTTTGAACACATTCATAGGCTGTCTCCAAGAATATACTTCTCTCACTTTCTCTAGGTCTACTGCAACTCCTTCCTCTAAGATAATATGACACAAGAAGTGAATCTGGTCCATCTAAAAGTGGAACTTTGAGAGCATAGCATTTAACCGATGCACTCTCTGCCTACATAGTACGATCTCTAGATGGGTGGCATGGTCATATAAAGTGTGAGAGTACACCAATATATCTTCCATGAAGACCACCGCAAAAGAATCCAGATATGGGTGGAACAAAAGATTCATCAGAGCCATGAAAACTGCTGGCACATTTGTGAGTCTAAATGGAATGAATAAGTAGTCAGATAGACCATATCTCTTCTGAAAGGCTATAATTGGTATGTTTGATGGTCTAACGTGAAACTGATGATATCAAGATCTCATTTAAACCTTTGAGAAAACTCGTGCTTCTCAAATTTGATCAAAAAGATCATCAATCATAGGTAAGGGATATCAGTTCTTAATCTTCAACTCATTCATCTTACGATAATCTACGCAGAGTCTGAGGGTACCATCCACCTTCTTCGCAAACAAGACATGAGAACCCCAAGGAGAAGTAATGGGTCAGATAAAAACCTTTGCCTGTAACTCCTCTAAATGCCTCTTGAGCTCTTTCAATTCTGGTGTAGCCATCCTATAAGGAGGAATAGTCACAGGATCCGCTCCTGGAACAAGATCAATAGAGAAATCCAGTTCTCGCTCCAGAGGTAGACCTAAAAAGTCATCCGGGAAGACATCACTGAAATGATTTACCACTGGAGGGAAATCCTTCTGACATGTTCCCTGGTCATACTGATATAAAATCACAATCTGGGCTATCACTCCACCTTCCCATGTTGCTCGGGTCCAGATCAGCTCGCTTGGACATCCCATTCTCCCTTGAATAGAAAATCTCCACCCTCCGGTGAAATGAAACTCAAACTACGATGATAGCAATATAAAAAGGCTCGAAAGGGTACTAGACAGTCCATCCCAATAATGAAATCGCAGCTCTTCATCTCTAATACATAGAGGTCCCATAGAAAGTGACACTCACCAACCTCTAGGGGCACTCCCTGCATAAATGGACACCTTTGATTCTCATTCCCAAAGGAGTGTCTTGCCTCATGATATCCGAAGAAGAAGAATAAACACATAGAAGAAGGCTCTCCACAATGGTTACAAATATAAAGCTATGTGTAGCACCAGTATCAAAAAGTGCCGAAGATAAAACAGAAGCGACTAGAATAGTACCTCTGACAGTGGAAGGTCCGGGATCCTGATCCTATTGGGTCGGTTGCACTGCATATGCCTGACCAGTGTGGCGGCCCTACAACATATCCTGGCTTCCCTTAGCTGACCCGCCCTGCTTTCTCTAAGATCCTGTTGTCTGGATACCATGATCATGACCACCACGCCGACCAATGCATCCTGACGTATTCCAATTACCTGACTAGTAAGAAGATGTTGGCCCTGCTCTTGCACACAGAGTCTGTAGAGAACCCCTCTCATTAGTCACTGGTAGAAATTCCCTACAAAAAAAGTTTAATATGACCCGTCCTTCTGCAAGCTCGACACTCCACTGGGTCACGTGGACAATGAGGTCTCTTCTTCCCCTATTTTTCACTCTGGTGGAACGTGACCTGACCATCTGATGAATTCTTCTGGCCAGTACTGCCACTGTGAGAGAAATCCATCTGCCTCTTCCTATTACTAGTATGAATATTACCAGAAACTAGTACAAAACCACCCTGGCCTACATTACTAGCTTCTTGGAGGTTCTTCTCAGTAATCAACATCTGGTTCACAATAACATGCACTGTAGGTATCCTGAAAACATTCACCAATGCTCGGATTTCATATCAAATATCATCCTCAAAGATTCTATCCCTCAACATCTCATCACCCACTAAAACAAGTGAGAAACACTGTAGCTCGGTGAAGCAGGTAGAATAATCCATCACTAACATGGCACCCTGCTAAAGATTCATGAACACTCAAGCTCGATGTACCTTTATAATATCCGGAAGGAAAAAGTCATAGAAGACTGCCTGAAAATATTCCCATGCCATGTCTCGGTGATGCTTAGTCTGGGTGGTAACATCCCACCATCTCTTGGCGGAATCAAGCATCATGTAAGTAGCGAGCTTGAACCTCCTCCCTGGGGGCGTCTCAAGATTCTCAAAGATAGTCTGCAATTAATCCACCCATGAATTTATAGCCTGTGGTACGCCATCCCCTGAAAATGTAGGTGGATGTTGCTGCTAGAATATATATGTCAGCTCTACCATAGATGTGATAGTTGGTGGTACTCCTTGGATGGTTTGCGTGAACCGCATGAAGCCTTCACAGAACTGTGCATCTGTGCCTGCATCCGATGTAATAGCTGGCTCCACATCTGGAACTGTTGGAGGATCCATCGGTAGCCCGGGGCCTACCATCTCTAGATTATAATCATTGCATCTCTATTGGTGAGAAACTCATGGTTGTCTTGGTGGCATTACTCTATAAGGTCAAACACACTCCTTATATTAATATCATCAAGGAATAAGAACTAGAAGCGTAATAAGGGAACAGGAGAAGGAAACCATTCAAGGTTTACAAAACAAGACTCCATGACGTGTATAATAACTACACAACATGTTACCTTAATTCTTTCACATGGGCATGTACTTCTGCCAGAACTTGTCGTGTAATGCCCCCAAACACACGACATGTTGTCCTTACACACAACATGTACTAGAATTCTTTTCCCATGACCGAGTCCTTCTACACAACTCTCTTTTGAACGATACTACATGACATGTATAAGATCTACATGACGTTTTACCTTGGGCCCTTACATGGTCGTTTCCTGATGCTGGCATGGGCGTGTCTCAACCCTAGGTACACGGCGTGTTACACCCGCACAGGGCGTGTACACCACTCTGTCTCCCCAACCACGTGGCCATGTCTACACAGTCTCTTACTGGTCAAGACTACAAGACATGTCCCACAATTACACGACCTGTACTAGATTAGCTTCGCTGACCCGTGTTGTTCGAGACACTGCTGGATACAAGGCTCACACTACATGGCGGGTTCCAAATGGACACAGCGTGTACTAGAAAGGATAACACCGACCCGTGTTGTTTGTTACATGGCCGGATTCCCAGATTATACTACAAGGTATGTTCGAAATTGACATGGCATGTTTAAGAGAAGACTTCTTCGTTCGTGTTGTTAGTCACACGACGTACACAGGGTGAACACGACACGACGTGTAAAACCGGTACATGGCATGTTCCCTCTAGAGTTTTCCCAATCCTGGGTTTCTACCCACATGGCATGTGACACAGTTAGAATTACAGGGCATGTACATAAGGTACATGACGTGTACTTAATATTTTTTCATTTATTCCTGAACAGGAGAGTATAGGGTGTGTGTTCATAGAACCACACACCATGCTGTCTGGTTTTTCAGACATTAGACCTTAGAAACTACTATGGAGCCCCATTTTCTTAAATTTCAAGAGTCGGTATGCTAAATTCTGATCTGTGGGGGCCCATACTCCCTGCGAACCTAATTTTAGCACCCGAACATTCACATTAGTACAAAACACAACAAAATTCTTGATCATGATCCACTAAATTCTTGTCTAAGAGTGCCCATAATCCTCATGAACCAAAATTTGAATCTTATAACTCAACCATAACGTGTACTAAAACTTTAGCAACAGTAGGCATATCTAACAAGGTACCTATCACAATAGTAGGTATTTTCTATCACATCATCTATCACAACAACATGAAATTTCTAATGCACCTACATGGCATGGAAACTGTGCATTAAATGAGACTATAACATGTGCCTAAATGATGCATGAGATGGAATACCCTCATCTCATCGAGTTTCAACTAAATAAAACCCATGTATACAAATATAAACACCACACCACAAGTGGGTCACCGAGTGGTGAAAATCAAATCAAATGTAATAATAACAAACAGAAAATCACAATTTAATTCGAGGTAATCCAACATTTACCTATACATGGGGTAGCTACTCCTGAGCACAATTTATTACCGAGTCCCTTAAAAATCTATCTCTTTCATATTGTCTCCAAAAAATAAAATAACTCAGAGAAAATAAAGTCATCTTATACCACTTTATAATTTCCCGAATTTGGGTGCCACACCACAGGTGCCCCGAAACTGGTTGGTCACGTGACCTCAAGAGCATTTCCCCAAATTCCAGAGGCTGCAGACTAGCAACGAGGGCCTAGGTATGATAGGGGGAAAACAATGCCCTTATTTTTCAAATTGTAGCACAATGGAGGAAATATAAACATACCGAAAAGCGAAAGCAGTAAACAATATAGAGCTAAAATGGAAAATAGAACTCCAATAAAAGACAATCAACAGTCATATATAGGATGATTCCACATGTTCCTAATTCTAAGAATTAATCCAAAACATAATTCACTAAAATCTAATACAATATTGAACCAGGTACAAAATACAGTAAGCAACACCACAACAGTGCAACATGAACTCAACAGCATCGCAAGACTATGCTCGGTCCCATGATCTCCTACTCCACTACAATAATCATGTACCTATATAGAGACCCTTTCCCTTATCGACACTTGCAACAATATAATCTGTTTAGGCCTAAGAAATGACCAAAATAGGGTGTGAGAAATAAATCCTAGTAGGAAAGCACCAAATCCCCGTGCCCAACTGTTGGTGAAAATGTGCAACAGCATTATGCAATATGGGAATGCAGTAAGGTAGGAAGTACTCAAAAGCAACTACTCATACATATTCCATTAGCATCTAATTATTATCTAAAAATTCAATATAATTTAATTAGAAGTTCTCGAGTCCTGGCCTCGAATGACAATCTCCTATAGAGTGACATAGCAAAAACCGCAGCAGACTATCTATCAAGCGGAAGGTAATAACAATACCAAGCATGTGCTTTACCTTGGCAGGTATAACATGAAAAATCACCACAAAGAATATTATGGTACACATTGTCCTCAATCATTCTAGTCCTTACCCTCATGAAAGCTGAAAAAAAAACCCTCAGGAGACTACCCCTAGTCATAACAAATATTTTCCTAAGGCATGGAAGCTACTGCCCACAAGAATAAGAAAAGTTTCCCTCAGTCTAAACGAAACACTACCATCAGGCTAAGAAAAACCCTTCCCTCAAGCTTAGCAAGTACCAGGGCCGAGCCCAAAAAATAAACAAAAATTTATATACATTTTCTCTCAAGAAAACTCAAAACATGCTTATAATCACGGCATACTCACGAGTATCCTGGTTAAATGACTAAACAATGGAAACGTGCCCACGGGGTGGCCCTGGATCAAAGCTACGATCCCAAACAGCTATTTATACTTGTTCATTATATTTTCTATGAAATTCTAGATATCTTAACAGCTAAGGCTGCATCTATACGACACCCTGAACATGGGTGCGTAGCACAAAAGTACAAAAAATCAACTCAAAAGTTGGAAATAAACACCAGACCACCTACCTCGATCTCCTCTGATTGTTATATGTGAACGAAGCCTCCCGAAACAAATGAGAAAGATGTAGATCTGGGATACACATTTATTCGTTCAAACTAAAATAAATCCCTATAGAGAAATAATTGGAAGAATAGGTTCAATAAGAGATAGGAACTCACCCGCGTAGTTCAAACGATATTTTCGTTGAAGGAAACAGAGTCCCGGTGTGCGGTCGGGAGCTCTTCCATGATCCATCCTTCTATCCCGTAGCTCTCGGGAATTCTAAGATTCCTCTATTGAAAGATGAGTCTACTTCCTGTTTAAGCAAAAAAACATAACTACACAGTGTGTACGCTCAAGTACACAGTGTGTACTTTACATTTTTTAATTGTTCCTATGGTGGCCACTTTCCACCACCTCACTATTAATCCATCAACATGGTTACACGACACGTATTTCTATGTACACATCGTGTACTTTTGTTCCACTGGTGGCTACTCTCACCACCTTTCTTTTCATCTACGGACTGATTACATGGCGTGTATATACTAATTACATGGCATGTAGTCATTTTTTACACCCTTCATCACCAACAGGCCTACACACACTGTATAATCATCCCACAAGGAAAAAGTACATGACATTTAGAAATGTACACAGTGTGTACCCAAATATTCTGGTATTTTCACCATTTTCTTTATTTACATGAAAACACTTAAGGAAAAAGGAAAAGAAGAAACACATACCTCAATAATAAGAACTGGGTTCTTATGGTAGCGTACAACACAAGACATCAAATATATTAAAAAGAATATTTCTCATAAAATCTCAGGGTGTTAAAATATTATATTGATATGGAACCATAAATGAATTTGGAATGAGATCATCAAAGAATTTAGGAAGAAAAAAAAATCATAATTCATGAAAACCCAACAGAATTGAAATTACAACACACCCGTAACATAATTAAAACCCAAAAAATATAACTTACCATATTATGAACTTGGTAATGTTATGAGGATTGAGTATAAACTCAAACCCTACTAGGGATATAAGAGTAAAGGAAAGGTGAGAAGATAAACATGAAAACATGAAGAAAAAGAGAAGCGAAAATCCTACAGTCTTTAAGGGAGGTTCACGTCAACATAGTGGATGCACTACCCTTGACTTCCCAACACTAAATTTAGAGGCTACCTCTATTTTTTATAGAAAATAAATTACATGGTGTTTATTGTAATATTCAATGCGTGTAATAATATCCATGTAATTTTTCTCTGTTGTATCCTCTGATTGGTGGCCAACCGTGCCACCACTTGAATTCTACACGGTTATGGTTGGTTGGTGGGAGTATAAAATATTTCTTACCAATTTACATGTCATGAATCATCAATTTGATCCTTAAAAAAAATCAAGAATGGAAATATGAGGTGTTTCCTTGGAAGTACGTAGTGTGTGAGGTCAGTTTTGAAACATGGGTGTGTACACAAGGTGGTCATGTGCAACATCATTCAAAAGTAAAAAAAATAAGTGCTTACTAATTACATTGCATGTATTTTAGAATTTTCATCAATATCATCCCTGATGTTGAAATTTTACTGGAAACTACAAAAAAATCGTCTATAAAACTGATGTGATTATTTTGAATCTTATAAGAACAAATTACCTATGAAAAATGTTTTATAATTAATAAAAATACATAAATAAATATGAAAATATTTTGAAAATAATTTTTTTTTCTAGGATAAAATTTTCAATTATCATTTAACAATGATGTGAAAAAATCCGTATTAGTTGTATTTAAACAATTACCATATACATTTTGTGCTTTAATTCTTAAAATAGGGATATATAAGAATCCACCCATGATTTAAATCCTAACATCAATGAAAAACTCCATTCTTTATTCCTTAATATATATAGTTAAACTCTTGAGTGCCTAACTATATGGATTAAAACCATAACATTACCTTGCACCCTAGACCTGATCTCCTAGATCTAGATCAACAAACACATATGTTACATACTCACTTTGATACCAGCTATAAAAGACTCAATATAACCATCCTTAATTAATTGATCAAAATCATTATTGAATTTCATAATTTTTAAGGATCTATTCAATTTTAATGATTTTAATAGTTAGGAATGACCAAAAACTAAAATAACCCATGTTCTTCATATTAAAAATTACATTGCAATTCCATAAAATATGAAACAACATCATTATTGATAATTTATTAATTTCTCCAATAAATTATTTTTCACAAGCTATCATGTTAGGAATATCATGGGTAATACTTATATTCATAACCTAGGGAATTACAAACATATGATTACATGAGATCAAATTCTCAATAAGAGAAAACATACAACTTATATAATAATTGTATAAATATTATGGAAAAATAATTAAAAGGCATAGAGCCATAATCAACTGAATCTGTGAGAATTATATATACATAAAAAATGATAACATGGATATCAATAATATTGAACACATGCTGATGAAATACATATTTTTTTACATTAAAAAACATGTTTTCAAGACCATGTTACAAGAAACTATCCAATTATGAGGAGTATGATACTCCAAAATTCAACCTGGTTAGTCTCATGAGACTAGTTGATGCATTAAGGGGCTATATAATCATTGGAACTACCCATCAATTGTTTAAGTCAAATGCATTCACAATAATAGTTTACTATAATTTTTATAATATTAAGTAAATTACCTCATACTAAATGAATCATGGATATATATATAACGGAACATATGGAATATCCACACATAATCAACTTGAGTTTCCAGTCAATAACAATTAAGAATATCAATACTTTTCAGAATGTTTGATAAACGGTTAATATGGCCAAAACCCATATATATTAATAAAGAGGGTGGTCAAAAAAATATAGTCAATTTACTAATAATCATCCATATTGGAATAGAAATAAGTTTCTACATATCAATAGAATAACATTATTTCTAAGTGAGCATCATTTGAATTATGTAAAATATGATGTTCACACCATATAGATCAATTCTTATAAAACTAATTCAATTATATAGTAACATGAACACTGATCATATATAGAAATAAGGTCTACGGTTTCAAAAAAACATAACCTACTGCAACAATGTAATCATATAAGGGTGTTCACATAAATAAAAAAAACTATTATAAAATAATTCCTTGAATTGTATCACAAAAGAGTCCATCAAGAATATAATTCTCCATACCTCGAGTTTAATCCCCCATATGATATATATATACTATATGATAAATAATGAATCATAAATCACATTATAATAATTTATTAAAAAATAATAAACGAATTGGAATAAAAAACAAAACATATTAATGATTTTTTTAACATTGACATAAAATACAAATTTACACACCACTTTCAATGGTAAATGTTGAAAAGGTGGAATGAAACTCATTTAAAGAAATATATTTAAAAAAATATTCAATAATTTATCCATTAAAAAAAATAATGTTTACCTTGGATAAATGAGGAGATAAAGACAAAACATGTGAAAGTGAATGGAAAAGGGATTTTTATTATTTTAAAAATAACTTTGTTTAAAACTCACATTTTTATATGAGAAATAACAAATAAATTTCTATTAAAAGTTCATTTTACTAAATAGGATTAAAATATGACATATTATAAAATATAAGGGTGGGATAACCAAAGCAGTAAGAAGAAAAGTTCAAGATTAATCATTATAACTCAATGAAAAGATATTTGAGTTATTAATACACCTTATGGGAAATATACACCATGAAACATGAAACATTTTAAAATGGGTTTATTTAGTAAAAATTTATATAATTAGAGGATAAATCAATATAAAACCAAAGGGTATAATGTAACTAACATATATAAAATATGTTCATGTGAATCATTATAACTTATTGAATGAAAATTTAGTTTTCAAAAACTTTTAAAAATGGGGTAACACTTGAGTCAAAATTTATTTGAATAAATAACATAATTTGTCATTGTTTATCCCATGAATTACATGAAAATAATTTATTGAAAATTAATGGAATAATTAATCAATAAAATACCATAAAAATGAAGTATAATGTATAACATGTCTCAAATAATTATAATTGAGACCAAGAAAACCCATGAATATTGAGTAAAACAATAATTAAAACCCTTTGAAATGGAGGTCTCATTATTAATATTTAAATGATAACATTAAAATATAATTTATGATATGATATCTCAAATAGGAAGTATATATGACATATAAATTTTATTAGGTGCTTAACTGAAAATCTCTTAAAGAGAGGAACTTAAGATGAAAACCCTTACATCACTTCAGATTCATTTCACACATTCAAAAAATATCCTTAAAAATTTAATAAAATTTATTAAATACCTCTATAAGAATATTATTTATAAATATAAAAATTTGTACTATTAATTTAATATAATTTCATAAATATTAATATTAGTTAGTTTTAACCACTGATTAGTATTAACTACTCTTTCATAAGGCCACATGCTAGTAAATTTATATCATCATAAAAATTAGATAAACAGTGAAAATAAAATCAAGTTTTATCATCCATCCCAAAGAAATGGATACTACTTAACATATATTTTCAAAATCATACCACCCATTATTATCTCGAAATCAAACATATACTAAACCTAAAACTTATCTGTTCCTCAAACATAGACTATTCAGTAGTTATCTCCAAAAATACAACCTTTACAAAAAATAATTTATCAAGATTATTGATAACATTGTTATATTAGTTAAAATTAGTAATTTGATACTAATAATGACTGATCCTTAGTGGTTTTTCCATAATCCACAATGAAATTTAGAGTATACCAATATGTCATCGATAAAAATTACTTAACAAATTAAAATAACTATGAGTATTAAAAAATAATTTATATTATGATATCAACATAAATAAAATATTTAAGACTAACAAATTCACCATTTCTATCATAATAGGAACATTCTAAATTATTAACCATTTATGTATGATCCCCTATTCAGTCATAAGATAGAGTGGTTTCTAGATACATAACTTTCTCAAATTAATTTTTCGATCCAATTTCATCTGAATACTAAAACCAAAAGGGTTATTTTAAAGTCTAAAACACGAATATAAAAAAATAAAATCAATAATTTCTTCCATTATGCAATATCTTTTTACATAGTATAATTTTATATCATCCTATGACTCTCCTTATTTAACCCATTGTAATCCATTTTCATTTCACTATTAGGTTCTCTAACAGAATTATTTAACATCATTCTTAAATACTTCATAATGGTTCACAAATTGAATTTTATTACCCATAAAATATATTATAGGCGTGTCTAGTCATTTTTATAGTCTTAGGTTTGTTCATCGTATATCATAGTGATAATTGAGTCAAATCTCAACCAACTCTTTTTTGGGTGATTACCTCTAGGTGAAACTATTCCATAACTTCATCCATGAGCTAGTATTAAGAATGTAATGTAATTTATATAAAAACCACACACTAAAGACTTTATCAAAACATAATAATATTATCCTAAAAAATCCTTATTCCTATTTTTTCACTAATAATCTCACATCCCAATCCCGAAATAAAATTTTCTTTAATTCATTAGTATTAAATCATATACGATACAAAAGGCTTTTTATTAAGATCATCATTAATTAATAAATACATAAATTATCCTAAATAGATATAATAATATTAAATATTATTTAAACCATTAATTTGATACAAAATGTTATGCCCAGATACCACACTCTTGGATTTGGTTCCAAAAACTCATACATTATGTACCCACTTTGATATCGGCTGTAAAAGTCTATATATGACTTCCCATATATGAAAAAAAATTATTATTGGATCCTTCCATTCTATAGATATTTTTAGGTTTAGATATTTTGGTAAATAGGACCAAACATTAATTATCTAAACCCATGTTTTGCATATCAAAAATTATTTTTCTAATACATATGAAACTATATAATTTGTAATAAGTCTTCAACATCCCCAATAATTTATTCCACACAATCTATGCAACTAGGAATATCATGTCTAATAATTTTCTTCATAACCTAGGAAAATGAAAACATAATAAGCTGTGGCCTCAAATTCTTAGTAAAACAAAACATACAACTAATTTAATCAAAGAATAAACATGGAATAAATATTATAGTATGTATAAGAAAACAACATGAAGCCATAATCAACTAAAATTGAGAGAATTCTATATCCATGAAAATACCTAAAAACATGGATACAAAATAATTTTTATCCCAAAATGATAGAATTCATAGTGTTATACATAAAAAACATGTTTTCAAGGATTTATTCCAAGGTAATATCTAGGTATGGGGAGTGGTATACACCAAAACACAACCTTCATTGTATCATAAGGCATGGGGATTCATCCAGGGGGTATATAATTATATGTCCAAAAATTAATTGTTTAGGTCCAATAAAATCACCAAATAGTCAGGAAAAATTCATTACATTTCCTAATGAAACAATTAACAAATTTAACATTGTTATCCATATATTGAAATACATGTAATATTAAAATATAATAAACCAGCATTAGCAGTAAATAATCAACAAGAATATCAATAGTTTTCCCAATGTAAAATAAAGGGATAAAAAAGTTTGAAACCAACCTAAGAAATAATGTGGATGATTAAATGATACATAGTCAACCTACCAATGGTCATTTGTATTGGAGGTCTAATACTTGTACACCTGTCAGTAGGGTAAAATTATTTCCAAGTGAACATCATCCAGTCTAAATTATGTAAAATGTTATGTTCACACCATATAGAGTAACGGGTATAAAAACTAATTAAATTATTGAATAAAATGATATTAATCTGTCTATAGATATAATTTTGATGGTTTTAAAAGATCAAAAAACAATATCAATAATGGAAATGTAGAAGGGTGTTGACATAAATGGAAAACACTCAAGCAAAAGAATGCTTTGAATGATATCACATAAGAGGGGATAAATAATTGAATTGTTTGATACCTCAAGTTCAATACACTAAATGATAAATATATATACTATAGGATAAATTATAAAAAATAAACCCTAATCTAGAAAATAATTTTAAAACTTATAGGGTAATTTGACGTGAAAATAGAAAAGATAATTATGATTTTTTTAACATTAACGTAAAATAAAAATTGGCATGTCACATTTAAATATAACTTTTGAAAAGGTTTTGTGAAATGAATTTATAAACTCAACTATTTGAAATAATTTCCAATAATGGATATTTGAAAAGATAGAAGGTATGCCATGAAAAAAGTAGGAGTGGAAGGAAAACATGTGAAAGAGAATGAAAAACCCTTTTCATTATTTTCCAAATGCATTTGTTTGAAACTATCCATTTAAGAAGACAAAAATATGTATTATAATTAATTTTTTTTTAATAAGGTGGATTATGAAATAAATCATAATAAAAATCCCCACACATTTGATTGTGGTGGAAGGTGGTTTAGGGTTAGGGGCGACGGTCTTGGGGTATAGTCCCTGATCTAGTTTTCTTTCCTTGCATGTTGTAAATACAAATTGTTATAAAAAAATATACTATAAAATTAGTGATAGAGAAACCAAGAATGGATAATTAAAAGTCATTATGAAAAATTATAAATCCAATAAAAATTATTTCAGTGGCCTATATTAATTTACCTCTCTCTCTCATAGTGTTTTCATGATCCCAAACACACACATTTTCTTTATAATGTTTTCATTTAATTGAGTTTTAGTATTTTAATTAAATGTAATGTAGTGTATTAAATTATATCTAATTGTGAATTTACATCCCTAATGAAGTCTTGGAATCATATTATCCCTTACTTAAAAGTCTTGGAATCAACTAGGAAGAACTATATATGGGCTTGTGATGATGTGGATGAGGCATTATTTGATGTTGGGAGGAAAAATACCATATTAGCTACATGGTACAATAAAATAGACACCTCATGGCATTGTAGAAGTAAAATATAAAGGAATAATTCCTACTAACTACATGGTTCAGGAGCGATAGCTAGATGATGGATCATCTAGTGAAAGTGTGTTTTGATATAAGGCTTTCAACCAGTAGTGGCTAGCCGATAAATGTTCCCCAACAGGACCTGATTACATTTGGGACATCATTTACCCAATAGAGGGTACTAGTTACTCAATGGTTTCATAAAAGTTAAATAAGCGATGGATTTATTAAATAAAAATATACCACATTGGAGATCTATTACATGTTCAAAGCACCCAGAGAATTATAGAATTATCCAGTTCTTTTTAGATCCTATTAAGGGCCTACCATGGATCCTTATAAGATTCTCCTTTCTCAGGAACAAAACAGTGGATCTGAATCAACTCTAAATTAATATATCTCTAAAATATTCTAAAAGATAAATCTTCAATGTTCTAATTACTTCAATATATCTTTACCATGATATCTAATCTATCATACTCTTTTGTACTTCTTCTATAAAGAAATTTATGAGATAATTTACAATGGATTTACGTACAAAAAACCATTATTTCATCAACTTTGTTTCCCCAATAGTTAAGAGTTTTCAGAAAAATTGGATGAGTTATTTGATGACTAGATACAATCAAAAGGGCTCTCTGAAACCAAAAATTTTGTTGGACATGATCTTGGCCACCATTAAGACCAAGGAATTTATACCATTAACCTCTCAAGTCAAGAGGTTGAGATGTAGTGGATCACATAATGAATTAGCCAAACTCCTTACCAATTCCATTTATCCTCAAATTACTTTTCAAAATTTCATCATTTTACATCCACTTTCATTATTGTATAATTTTTATTAAAAAAAATTCATTATTTAATTACTTTTATATTCTCTTTAAAAATTGAATTGATGTTATCAACTATTAGACATTAGATTTCTCCATTTATCATTTATAAATAATTTAATTTCAAAATTAATATTTTATTGTTAATTAGAGTTTTAAATTTTCCAATTTATACCCCATATTTCTATAATCTTTGCAAAATAATTGGAATCTATATGGACTTTGTATTTTTTTGTCAAAACTCTTATATTTCAAAATAATGTTTACTGACATTTTTCAAATACTTAATTGTTAGAAGTAACACACTAAGGAACAAAAAAATGTCAAGGAATCTCTATTTTATAAATTTCATCATAATTTAAAATGTCTTACTATGTAATTTAATAAATCAATTTCTAGTATATTTATGTTATTTTTGTATATCTCTAATGGTAGAAAGTCCATTGGTGATGAGTTATATATATAAATTATTGTAATTAAAATATTATAGAAGTTACCTAGATACTAGGTTCTACAAGTGATAGCTATCCAAGATTCCAACTTTTTTAAAAATGTGTTTATCAATGAATTCATCATCATATTAATGAAATATAAAATCAAGATGAAATTTAAAGTGGATAAGGATGAACAAAATAAAAATAAGTTAACAAAACCATGACCTTAAAACTAGAAAATGTCGACAAATCCATAGCTGAGTTTGTTAACTATTGTATTTTTCTAGAAATATTTTCAACCACATTTAAAAGAAAAACATCAAAAAATGATTCAAAAAGTAAAATAAAATGGAGGAACTAAGGTGATTTATTATGATCGTGAAAATAAAGTTTAAAACAAATCAAAGTTCACCACCTACAAGAAAAATATCAATGAAAATATAAATGGTTAAAAGTATTTCAATGTCTCTATATGGAGTGAATGCGATGATTCCATGGATTCTACATCATCATCCACATCAAAAAGACGGTAGTACTTCATGGGACACGTTGATGGAGACATTGAAGTTAGAACTCCCTTTAATATTTACTCCTCCCTTTATACTCCTCAATAATATTCTCCTCCATCTTCTACTTCTTACTCCTCCAGTCGCCTAAGTTATAAAGATTTAAAATATGACTAGAATTAACTCTAAAATGGATATCAACCATCTTGTTCTTAATATATATATAATGTAATGAAATATAAATAAGTGGTTATGAAAATGATACTATCAAAAAATAAAAATATATTCTCTACAATGAAAATGAGGACATCATAATGAATGTAAAATATAAACCAGGTATCCATAATCTCAAATTAACCATAAACGACCAAAAAGGATCCCTTTTAACATTTAATCAAGATAAAGAAAATTTAAATATAATTCGACACTCTCAAAAACCTAGAAAACATTGCATAATATTTGGTTACTCTAATCATTAATTCTTTTTTAAAAATATAGAGAAAAGAACTTTTATTAGAGGTATTTCTCACCATCCATTTTGAAATTATTACAAAATTAATAGTCAATTAATCAATGAATGTGATTAAAAAATAAATGATCAGTATGTTGGATGTTAATTCATCTCTCTTAGATTATTTCAAAAAAATCCTACAAATCAAACTTGTATATTGAACTTATTATTGGATAACATAAGTATACCCATGTTTTTCTGGGTAAAGAAATCATGAATCATTTAATCTTATAGTAAAAGTGTATTTCAAAAAACATAAATAAAGTAATTAAGAACCTAGATTTTAGTTAACTGAGAAACATGTGTGGAAACCTATCTAAATTTAATCAAGTCAACAAATATGATGAAGGTAACATTATATTTTATGATAATTCAAGGTGTAAGATAATCAGGGAATGGACTATTGGTTTTTTCAAACTCAACCCTATATAAAAAGGTTTTATTAATAAATGGATTGAGGAACAATATATTATGTATTAGTAAATTGTGTGATATATGTTTTAAAATGTATTGTGAAAATGATTTTGAATTTTTTTTATTTTAAAATGAAAACTTTTATTTACCACATCATGATTTTAAAATGTTGATAGAATAAATTTAAAATATATTTCTATCCAAACCATAAAATGTTTGAGTGCATAGCTGTATGAGTCATGGATTTTTAAATTATACAAACATGGTAATAAATAAAAATCTCATGATACATATAATTTCTTATTATTAAAAATATATTCAAATGATTCATAATGACTATTTTAATCAAAATAAAATTTAAATTATAGAAGAAAATACATATACTATCTAAATTATTGATGGAATCAAAAGATTCAGATGGGATTATTTATTAAATTGTAAAGGTGAAGCACATGATTAATTAATCATGTTTTAAAAAAAAGTTGAAACTGTACAGGAATTATAAATTATTTCAATTTATAGTGATCATGGTAAAGATTTTGATATCATAAGGTTATAATTGTTCTTTTTTTCTCCACAAAAACAATAACAAAATGTGGTACTAGAGAGGTGATATAGAAAATTATAATAAATTTCTAAAACTCTTTGAAATGAATTTTATCTTCTAAAATATTTTTCTGGTTAAGGTCATGAATAATTCTTGTAACATAATTAATCATGTTCTCATTAGGAAATTTTTTACGAAACCACCGTTTGAGAATTGGAATAATAAAAAACCTAAGGTTTAATTTTTAAATGTTTTTTTAAATGTATCATTTTTAACAGCAAACAGAATATGGTAATATGTGACTCTAAAACTGATGAAGGTATGTTTTTTGGGTACAAAAATTTAATAAAATATTATATTGTCTTTTAAAGAAAAGACAAAAATAGTGGAAAAATCAATTCATGTTGTTTTAAATGAATTTTTTTTTCAAAATATAATTTTCAAAATGTTTTTGAAACTGGTGTTTCAAATGAAAATCTTAAAAATAAAAATTTTTAATAATAAAAATTATTTCCTTCAAATTCATTAACTAAGGTTTAAAAAATAAAAATTCTATCCCATTGAAAATGTCATCAGTGATTTATAAGTGGAAAATATTACTTAAATAATGGTATTAAATGAGGTTGAACCGGTGTGCATTATTTAATATATTTAACCCTAAAACCATTATGATTCCCTTTTCAATTAAAATCATTTTCTTTTCTTACATGAGGAATTTAATTGATTCACTAAAAATGATGTATATTATCTTATGGAAGGAACTAATGATCAAACTTGTTTATGACCAAAATGGGTATTGAGAAATAAACTAGCGGAATATGGAAATCTAAATAAAAACAAAGATATTATAGTGGAAAAATGTTATAAATAAAAAGAAGTAATTGATTATGGTGAATCCTTTTCACCCATATCTTGGCTCGAATCCAAAAGAATCATATTAGAATTTTCTTATCATATGAATGTTATAATATTTAAAATGGATGCAAAAATATCTTTTCTAAAAGTTTTTATTTATGAAATTGGTTTTTTAGAACAAATACTTAGTCTATAAAAAAACTTTTTCCAAATTCAATATTAAATATTATAAAATCTATTTATTGTTTAAAAAAATACCCTCGAGCTTTGTATAGACATATTTCAAACTATATTCTATTAAATGTTTTTCAAATTGTGAAAATGAATTTAATCACTTATTAAAAAAAATCCCAAATGATCTTTTTCAATGGGATATAAGGTTAAGTGCCTCTAGGAAATATCTACCTCACTTTTCTCCCATTATAGATTTTCCCTCAACTTGATCTGGAAGGGGGAAATGTATGCACTATTTCTCCAACATTGTCTCCCCATTCCCTTATTCCATACTTCCTTCCCTCCAGAATTCCACTATTTATTCTTTCTCCCTAATCAATCTTTCATTCAGCCTCATCACTTCAGAATTTCTCTTTCATGGTGGTCATTTTCTTTTTGGTGTGTTTTTGGTGTGATCTCTTCCTGGTGGTCGCTTGAATGGTCTGGATTAGTGGTTCTAGGAGAGGAAGAGTTCATTTATGGAGTACCTTTTACATTAATATCTTATGTGGATTCTAATTATTACCAAGATCTCCCATTATCTATGTTGTAATGGTGTCAAGGATGATTTGTGAAGTGCTTATTGTTTGGGTGATAGTTCTCCCTGAGGAACATCCAGATCTATTTTTGATTTGAACCATGGTGATTTTTTCAAATGAAAGCTATGTTAGAGGATCATTGATGGTATGTTAGCTTTAGATTATTGTTTTCCAGTTTATAGGTTGTTTGGGTCCTTAAAGGGACAGATGAGTTTGTTTGATGATTATACCTCTTCCGAACCGTCACACACTCACATCTTGGTACAAAACCTCATTTCCAATTTCTATAGTGTGATGTTCTTCGAGGGGAGTCTGGAATGTACTATTGAGTGGACATTGGTTTCCAAGATAAAGGATCAATGTTCTTCCATCTTGGGTGGATTTGGAGTGAGGTTTTGGTTTCCTAGTCACTCTCAGTTTCTCACCAGTGAGCCTTGTTGATGTCGAATTCATTAAAAGGTGAGGTTTTCAGAACGTGGTATTATGGGTTATAGATCACTCAGGTTTCTTGGATTTTTTTTCTTGATGATGAATAAGATGCATGGTATTGATGTTTTTGTGATGTTCTATGGCCGGTGGGATGTTGTTGATGAGTGGAGACAACATATCAGTATAGGTTTCAGGTCGTACAACTCCAGGTGGCTCACTGTTTTGTTGTTGTGATGGAATCTACGAGCATGTAAATTTTTTGATATTGTGGATTAGTTATCAGTTTTTATTTTTGAATTTGGATTCTCTATTTTTTTCTTTTGAATTTTTAAATGTGTAGTTCCCATTTAACCTCAATATTGTTTTTTTAAATTAAAAAAATTGATTATAAAAAAATGATATTTTACTCACTAAAATTTACATTGATGATGCGATTTTAAACTCTAATAATGAAAAATTATTTTTTATATTTAATTTTTTAATGAAAAAGGAATTACATATGAGCATTATTGGTGATCTGAATTTTTCTCTCAGTTCTAAATTTATCAATATTATTACGAATTTTATTGAATGAATGATAAATACACTAATAAACTGTTTAAATGATTCATAATGGATCCTTATAAGGGAATTAACACACCCATGAGTAAAAATTGCATGTTATTGTGGGATGAAGCTAATATAATAGTCATCAATAAGCTTTATAGAATATGATTGGTAGACTTCCTTAACATAGTATGACCTAAACTAATATCTTGTTTTGTGTTTTCATTTATGATAATTTTAAATAAATTCTTAATTAATCTCATTTCAATTCTTTAAAAATATTTTTTTGTTATTTAATGTTTCTAAAAATCTCAGTTTATTATATAAAAAAGAAAGACCTTTTTAATTAGCTTATTTTACTGATGTTGATTTTAGTGAATGTCAATATGATAGAAAACATATTTTTATTACATGAAATATACATGTAAAGTCCATTTTATCATGGATTAGTAATTTTTATAGATATGTTTCTTTTTCTATAGACAAAGTAGAATACGTTGTTTTTGGGAGTTTTGTGCTTAAATTCAATGGATGAAACACACTCTCTCAGACATTGGGATAACATTTAACCACATCACTATTAATTTAAATAATAATAGGGAGATAAATATTGTAACACCCCATGCTTCCACAGTACACTTCCCTTTGAATAATATAGTAGCATGTGTTGTACACAACTTCGTGTTCTAACACAGCACAACCAATCAAACTAGCCATTATGAATAGTAGTACCCAATTTTTGATATTTTAAAAATTGTACCTCTCAAAATGGACTTCGTTTTTGGATTCCTAAAACCGAAATTATCTTAGGGTGAATTTTTGGTATTTTTATGATAACTTTCATATATTGATGAATAGTGAAAATTACAAATTTTAAATTAAAAAAATCCTTTTTAATCAAAATAATTAATAGTGAAAAGTTATGAATTTGAGTGATTTTAAAAAATAATTAGATTATATTTTTACTATTTAATCCAATTTTGGTCATTGGACATAATTTCACAATTAAACTGGACATATGTAATTGAAAAACTTTTGATAGATATTATTTCTTAAAAAACACGCTCTTTGTTTTGAAAATGGGAATCAATTTTAAATTAATTTCTGCCACTTCTGTGTTTTGAATATAGAAAAGTGTATTTCTTATTTAGAATTAAGAGGTACAAATTTCATAAATTGGTTTCTTTTATTTTTAGACATTTTGAATAATTACTTCAGTAAATATTTTATTTACCATGGTTAAAGGGTAAATCTGATAAATAAGGGTAAAAAAATTATATTTTAATAATATTAAATTACCCTAAAATGTCTCCAAATTTTATTTTTGTATACATGCCCTTCCGTAGGCATCATTGGGTCTATTTTGGGACCCCATGGAGCCACTTGTAAGTGATAATGACACTTTACATTAATTAAGTTAAAATAAATAGAAAAATGACACAAGAATATATTTTTTAGCAAAAAAAATTTTACATTGGGTTATATATGTTATATTTTTGACTATAAATATTAATTGGAAAGAAAAAAATATTTCTGAAATAATGGTATTTTATTTAAAAATTTTAGACATTGAATAATTAAATTTATTTATGACACGATGATGATGTAGTATTTTCCTTATTAATAAAAGAATCAAATAATTGGTATTATATAGGTTAAAATAAATATAATCTGAAAGTTTTGATTCCATAAACGATTTTTATTGGTTAATATGACATGTTAGGATTGATTAAATGATTTTTTTTCTAATTAATAGGGGTTTTAAGGCTTTAACAAAAATCAATTATTAAATAGAGTCAAATTTGACAAAGATGAGTTTTTAAAACAAGTATTATATTATTAATTGATATTCTATTCCTAAAAATATATTTTTTGTCCAAAGGAATTATATAATTATAGGTGTATCATTAATGAACCACTTGGGGGTATCCTGGAAGTATATAGTATGTTTATTAACTATATAAAATAAAAATACAAAAAGACATGGTAAATGTCAAACTATTTAACTAAGAGTCAAATAAAAAATATAAAGTTAATATAGTGAACCAAACCTGTATAAAACCATTTGGTTGAGTGGTGATCGACCTATACCCACATTAAAATTTAAATAATCTACTTTTGAGCCATTAGAAACTGAATATGAATTTAATATAAAATAATACTTCTAGATTTTCCTAAGGTGCCCCTGACCCCTCTTTTAAAAGGGAACTCCCCTACTCACTAATTCACACCTTCAAAGCCTTTTGGCTCAGACAAAACCTACCTAAATATCCTTTCAACTTCCCTCACTTAATCATAGAGGCCCTACTTTGGTCAGAAATCCAACCTAAGGAACCATTTTGATCAAATCAAAAATAAGAACCCAAAGAAGAGGTAATAATTTCACCACCATCTTTCAAGTTATTTTCTTCAACCACTTCTTATTTTTTGTTATTTCCATTATAAAATAATAACTCCAGTATCATCTATATACTTTGAAGTTATTATAAATATGGTCCTGCCATATTCATTATGCTACCAATCCTTTGAATGACATGTCACCATACGTGCGTACGTACGGATTACCATCTCCACGTCGTGGTGTAATTGTTATTAAATACATTATTATTTGGATGGGTATAATAATCATCTGTAATTCATGTAAATAAAAAATATATCATGATAATGATTCTGTATATATGATATACCATCCAATTATATATTATTTTAATATCAAAAGAGTGATACTGTTGTTCGTGCGTACGTACGGATTACCGTCTCCATGAACGCGATGAGATTCATTCCATATCATATCCATTCGAGACTAAATTTCATTTTATGATTAAAAATAATGTTTAGTGACATGATTTAATTCAGGATATGAATAAGATACATCCCATCCATAATAAATATGTCTCACATAACAATGAATATAAAGGAAAATGAATCTTTTAACACCAGAAACGACGATAATACTAAGATATTATTATCAAATCTATGTTAAAATATCATATATGATATCATATTAATTTATATAATTATTATATTGTTCAATAACAATTATTTCACCATTATACAGTAGGTTAAACTACTGTCGACCAAGGAAAAAGTAAAAAGTAAGGGGTTTCTTATCTCACATTTAATTCCGTGAGATTTCCATTGTTCACAGGTTATTTATTGCATGTGGTGTGTGTACTACCCAGGATTGTATTACTTGTGTAATATACATAAATTTATGGATATTTAAATCATCATTGTAAAATCCTTATTTCATGGGTGTATGTTTCGTAAGTTACCAAATCGATAAGGGAATTTGAAATTTCAATTTCCATTTATTTGGATTTACGCATACTTCATTGATTTTTTACTCCAAGATTATGTGTGGAATCACAATTCATTTACTTATTTCATAATTTACACTCCCCTTTCTGTGGATATACTTTTTATACACATAATAACTCCATTGATAATTTCTCATGTCATCGATATGAACTTGATAAGATTAATTTTAACTCAATCCCCATTTGTTGAGTTAAATATCCAATTCATTTGTGTTGTATTTAACAGAATATATGTGAATGTCCTCTGATTGATTTACAATGAATATCCAATCATATTGAGTATATTTATATTTTTCACACATAATTATGTCATTTATTTATCCTTAACCTAAAAAACGGTCTTTATATGCGATTTCATCTCAAATTACATTC
Source organism: Viscum album (assembly GCA_963277665.1). Taxonomy (NCBI): domain Eukaryota; kingdom Viridiplantae; phylum Streptophyta; class Magnoliopsida; order Santalales; family Viscaceae; genus Viscum; species Viscum album. The sequence goes on along the minus strand of OY728136.1, from coordinate 1,956,938,232 downwards.
CATTGAGACTTCTCTATTGTTATACACCAAATCAATTTTATATGGTGTATATAACGTACTTTGACATAGTATATCCTGAATAACTTTATTCTCATGATATTACAATGTTTTTATTACCTCAATTATTTGTATTTAAGTGTCTCTATTTTGGTTAGTAACTTCAACTAAAATATCATTTTAAATGTTTTAATGATTTATTACTCTCAATATTTCTCATTAATGTCCATGTTTTAAAAATGGTTTTAAGGATTTATTTATATGGACATTGATATTTTAAAAATATAATTCCTTTTAAAAGTTTCAATGTGGTATGGGACACTTTGATTAAAAAATCTATTTTTAAATGACTTCTTAATAAATAGTGTGACTTTAAAATTATTTCATGAAAAAGGGTGATATTTCTCTCTAATAAATTTGATGATTATTTTCATCTATGTCAATATCATTCATTATTCTAGATTGAGGTTAATATATTACAATACAATCTTACATATTGTATTGAATGAGTTATGTTTTACGGTGGATGTGCTATTTTTATTCCATTCATGGTTTCTGAATAAAGTATTGACATTACGTATGCTAGTATTAATAAAAATGTTTATGTTATTTTTAAACCTGTTCATATGAGGAATGAATTGGACTTAGTAAGTGATGGGTGGAGACTGCTATAGCTCCTTGATGCATAGGTAAGTCTCATGAGACAAACTAGTGTCTTAGAACAAGGACTAGACAAAATCTTCTTTGTATTCTTGGCACAAGGCCTTGACTATGTGGTTATGATAGTCTGACATTATGCATTCCATTATTATGAAAGTGGTCATTGAAATTACATGTAATTATTCGACTAGTATAATATCCATGTTAATAATTAAATGGAATTATTTGATTTTATCTTTTCCATATTATGCTGAAGTTCATGTTGAAAAGGCTTTTGTTCTAGTATTATTCACTTCCTTAAATGTTTATGCTTATTTATGAAAGTTTCCACTATAATGTTTTCCTTACTGAGCATCTGAGCTCACCCCTTTCTACGTTTTATTTTCCAAGAATGCAAAGAAGTATATTATTACGGACTTCCAGGGATAGTCTCTGGGATATCAGTGTTGTCTATAGAGACAATGTTATTGTAGTTTTCCATTTTATGATGTAATGTAAACCTTATGAATGTATCTAGTACTTCCAAGACTACTAAACTAATCGTTCATTCGAGAATTGATCTTTTATGATCATTCCAATGATACGTAATAACGCACCGACTCTGGGCTTCTGGGGTTAGGGTATTATAGTTGGTATCGGCGGAATTTTAATACAAACCTTGGAAACTAGATTTAGATAAACTCTGATTAGATCACATAGACCTAAGATGGAATTTGAGGATTAGTATAGAAGAACATCCTAGAATTTTGGTATTGTATAGATTTTTTGAGTTTTCCGAGCAATAAAACCCTATCTGGATATGAGCAAGTAGAGGCAGCTCTAACACATATGTACCTAGGGGTAAAACCCAAAACACCACTTTGATCTAGACTCGAATGGGAACAGGTGCATGACAACGTGCCTTGCTGCACTCTTAGTTACGACACTCCTGAGGGATATGCTTAGGATAATTTACATTTTCATTACAAAAAAATTTGATGTATGTTAATATAAGATAATAATAAATGACCTTGGTTAATCTTAAGGTGTTTCAAATTGAGAATATTGTGTCATGATATTCTCTAAAAGATTTTATGGCTATTGTTACTCACAAAATGCTTTCTGGTTTTAGTCAATGGCTAGATTCCAAGGAATTCATAGTAACACTTAGAATGATGTAAAAGGTGCGAACAGTGGTGGAAATGAGAAAAAAAATGGAATATTGATAGGTGTAAAAGATATCGTGTTCATGCCAAATCAGTTTTCCAAAAATATAATCAACAACATTTATATTAACCAACTCCCAGACTCAACAAAGAAGATAAAGGTGATGAATGATAAGAGCTCCAGCAGTGGAGACCATGGAGAGAAGAATTATCAATTTCCATCATGTAGGAAATGTGGAAGGAGACACCTAGGAAAGTGTCTCAATGGAAAAAAGAAATGCTTTACGTGCGGGAAAGAACGACATAAAGTGAATAATTGCCAAGGAAAAATGAAGAGTACTATGGAAGAAAAAAATGGTCCCAAGAATCCATTTACAGTCATTTGCTGTAAATGTAGGGGACTTGGCCATTACTCGAGTGAATTCCCTATTCTATGGGATATTTTCTTGGTCAAAGAAGAAGCTATGTAGAAATAAATGGTTGGAGAAATGTTTAAAATTATTAGTGCTCCTTGTTGATGGGATTACTTTGGAATAATTTTATCTTTTATTTGTAACTCTGTAGTTTGTCATGTGAAATTGATATTAGAGAAAGACTTATCTTTTCTCTTGTGGATATAGTTATAAATAATCATTTGGTTTTATATGATCATTGGGTTTGATACAATTACAAGTTATTATATTTTGGGATGAAAATTCAAGGTATGAGATAACATTTGTGGTTAAATTATGTTATGGTTATTTTGAAGAATTTATCTCATTTTGGTAATGTTATAAAATAAAGTTTTTGAAAAAGGACAACACGCAGACCGTGTGACAACCCATCGCGTCGGAAAAAGCTGTGGGAATTGAACCCACAACCAATGTGCGATTGAGATTTATCACCTACCACTGGACTACGTGAAGTCCCTAGTTAGTGTGATTAATATTTTTAGTTAAATTATTTTATTGGTCAATAATAAGTTGATTTGGGATCTTATGTCTTATCAAATGAATAACCTTAGTATAGGAAAATGATTCATTGATTTTGTGATAAATTTTATTTTGGAAGATGTTCACTTTTTTGGGAACACTATATACCCAAGGAAAATAAAATACTATGGGATTTTATTTAAGGAGTAATGGTGGATTTTTATCTATGTTTTTATTGTGGATTTATAGTGATTTGGGTTATTTATGGAAATGATGAACCAATAAAAGAGAATATGTGATTAGGTTAATTACTTTTAAGTATTCCAATTTAAGAGTAGTTGATGTCATTTGGAGATACAATTTTACGTGGAAGACTACATAACCAAATTCTTTTACGTTTTGGGTTTCAATATTAGTTTGGATTATATTGAAGGATTTTAAAGACAATTGTTTATTGAAGTGTATTTATTTAACTTTGGGGTATTGTTGGTTTAGTTTTAGAAATTAATATTAGTGTTTCTTTCTCTAATGGAATATCCATTTGGGGGATCATCAAATCTTATACTAACCATTTTTGTCGTGATTAATCTCTAAAGAAAAGGTAAATATATATTTTATCCTTCATGGATCATGTTATTCTATAGAAGATTATTCTATCTCTTCTAGTGTGACCATGTCTTCTTGAATACTCATAATTTAAAAAAATGAGTTAGTGGTAGAAATTTATTAAAGAATTAAACTCTATTTAAAAAGTAAGTATATATCTTTATGTTCTTATTCAATATCATAAATTAATTCATCATATTTATGTAATGAAACATAAAACAAAAAAAATTGTTGTCCGTTTACTTTTCCTACTGGGAGACTAATGACCGTTTCTCCCATAACAATCTTGTAGTTTTCTTATTGTTAACATTATCCAGATCATGTTTTCTATCCATCTATATCAGAAAATGACACTTAGTTTATCATCCATATCAATGTTTTCCAACATGTAATCCTATTATGGGTTATTTTGGGTGACCTTTGTACTTCTCTTTCTTTTTTTTAAAGTGATAGTTTTATTGTCTCTTTTTCCGATGTGGGACTTTCTATTATATTTTCAATCCCAATTTTAAAAATTGCAAGGATTTAATTTATTTAAGGAAGGGAGAATGTAACACACCAAGCTTCCACGGTATGCTTCCCTTTTAATAATATAGTAGCGCATGTTGTACACATCTTTGAGTTCTAACACACCACAACCAATCAAACTCGCCATTATGAATAGTAATACACACTTTTTGAAATTTTATAAAATTTATCTTTCAAAATGGACTTCATTTTTGGATTTAGAGTATTGAAATTATCTTAGGGTGAATTTTTGGAACTTTTCTGATAACTTTCATATTTTGATGAATAGTGAAAATTACTACATTTTAAAAAAAACTTTTTTAATCAAAATAATTAACAGTGATAAGTTATTAATTTGAGTGATTTTAAAGTATAATTAGATTATATTTTTACCATTTAATCCAATGTTGGTCATTGGACATAATTTCACATTTAAACTGGACAAAATCAACTACCAACATTTTGGTAGTTATTATTTTTTAAAAAACACGCTCTTTGTTTTGACAATGGAAATTAATTTTAAATTAATTTCTGCCACTTCTCTATTTTGAATTTATAAAAATGGATTCCATATTTAGAATCAAGTGTCCAAATTTTGTAAATAGGTAACTTATATTTTTAGTCATTTTGAATAACTACTGTGGTAAATATTTTATTTACAATGGTTAAAGGGTAAATCCGATAAATGAGGGTAAATAATAATATTATAATAATATTAAATTACCCTAAAACGCATCTAAACCTTATTGGTTGATACATATCTGACCATGGGCATCTTTGGGTCGATTTAGGGACCCCATGGAGCCACTTGTAAGTGACAATGACACTTTATATTAATTAAGTTAAAGTAAATAAAAAAATGACATAAGCATATATCTTTTAGTAAAAAAAATTTACATAGGGTTATATATGTTATCTTTTAGACTATATATATTTATTAAAAATATAAAAATATTTCATACATAATGGTATTTTATTTATAATTATTATACATTGAATAATTAAATTTATTTATGACACAATGATGATGTAGTATTTTCCTTATTATTGAAAAAATCAAATAATTGGTAGTATAAATGTTAAAATAAATATAATTTGAATGTTTTGATTCCATATAAGATTTTTATTGGATAATATGACATGTTAGTATTGATTAAATGAATTTGGTTTGAATTAATATGATTTTTATGACTTTAAGAAAAAACAATTATTAAATAGTTTCAAAATTGTCATAAATGAGTTTTTAAAACAAATATTATATTATTAATTGATAATCTATTCCTAAAAATATAAGGTTCAGAAAAAAGACTTATATAATTATAGTTTTATCATTAATAAAAAACTTGTGGGTCTCTTGGAAGTATATAGTAAGTTTATTAACTATATAATATAAAAATACAAAGAGACATGGTAAATGTCAAACTATTTAACTAAGAGTAAAATAAAAAAGATAAAGTTAACATAGTGACCCAAAATTATATAAAACCTATTGGTTGAGTGGTTTTAGACCAATAACCATATTAAACTTTAAATAATCAACTTTATAGCCATTAGAAACCGAATATATATTTATTATAAAATAATATTTTTAGCTTTTCCAAAGATGCCCCTCACCCTTCTTATAAAAGGGCACCCCCCTACTCACTAATTCACACCTTCAAAGCCTTTTGGATCGGACAAAACCTACCCAAATATCCTTTCAACATCTCATAATTAATCCTATAGGTCCTAATTTGGTTAGAAAGCCAACTAAAGGAGCACTTTTGATCAAATCAAAAGGAAGAACCCAATGAATAGGTAATAATTTCACCACCGTCATTCAAGTTCTTTTCTTCTACCACTTCTTATTTTTTGTTATTTCCATTATAAAATAATAACTCTAGTATCATCTATATACTTTGATGTTATTATTAATATGGTACTTCCATCTTCATTATTCTATCCATCCTTTGAATGTCATGTCATCATACGTGTGTACGTACGGATTACCGTCTCCACGCTGTGGTGTAATTGTTATTCAATACATTATTATTTGGATGGGTGTAATAATGATTTTTAATTCATTTAAATAAAAAATATAACATGATAATTATTCTTTATATATGATATAACATCCAATTATATATTATTTTAATATCAAAAGAGTGATATTGTCATTCGTGCGTACGTAGGGATTACCGTCTCCACGGACACGATGAGATTCATTACCCATCATATCCATTCAATACTAAATTTAATATTATGATTAAAAATAATGTTTAGGGACATTATATAATTCTTGATATGAATAATATACATCCCATCCATAACAAATATGGCCCACATAACAAATAATATAAAGGAAAATGAATCTGTTAACACTGGAAACGACGATAATACTAAGACATTATTAACAAATCAATGTTAAAAGATCATATATGATATCATACTAATGTATATAATTTTTGTTAAATTAAATAAAAATTATTTAACAATTATACAGGAGGATAACCTACCCTCTAACAAGGAAAACGTACAAAGTAAGGGGTTTCTTATCTCACTTTTAATTCCGTGAGATTTCCATTGTTCACCGCTTATTTATTTCATGTGTTGTGTGTACTACCCATGATTGTATTAATTGGGTAATATTCATAAATTTATGGATATTTACATCATAATTGTATGATCCTTCTTTCATGGGTGTATGTTTCTTCAGTTACCAAACAAATAAGGGAATTTGAAATTTCAATTTCCATTCATTCGGCTTTAAGCATATTTTATTGATTATTTTACTCCAAGATTATCTATGGAATCACTATTAATTTTCTTATGTCATAATTTACACTCCCATTTATGTGTATATTCTTTTTATACACATAATCACTCCATTGATAATTTCTCAAGTCATCGATACGAACTTGATAAGATTAATTTTAACTCAATCTCCATTTGTTGAGTTAAATATCCAATTTATTGGTGTTGTCTTTACAAGAATAAGTGATAATTTCCTCTAATTTATTTTCAATGAATATCCAATAATATTGAGTGTATTTATATTTTTCAAACATAATTATTTCGTTGACTTATCCTTAACCTAAGGATATGGTCTTTATAAGAGATTTCATCTCAAATTACATTCCATTGAGACTTCTCTATTGTTATACAACAAATCACTTTTATATGGTGTATATAATGTACTTTGACATAGTATATCAGAATACCTTTATTCTCATGAAATTACAATGTTTTTATTACCTCAATTATTTTTATTCAAATGTCTCTCTTTTTGTTAGGAACGCAAACTAAAATATCATTTTAAATGTTTTAATGATTTATTATTCTAAATCATTATCATTAATGACCATGATTTGAAAATGGTTTTAAGGATTTATTTATATGAAAATTGTTTTTTTAAAATTAGAATTAATTTTAAATTATTTAAATTGGTATGGAACACTTTGATTCAAAAATCTATTTTTAATTGGCTTCTTGACAAATAGTGTGACTTTTAAATAATTTCATGAAAAAGGGGGATATTTCTCTCTAATAGTTTTAATGATTATTTTCATCTATGTCAATATAATTTATTATTCTCAATTGAGGTTAATCTGTTACAATAAAATCTTCCATGTTGTAGTGAATGAGTTATGTTTGACTGTGGAAGTGCAATTTTTATTCCATTCATGGTTTGTGAAAAAATTATTGACATTATGTATGCTAGTTTTAATACAAATGTTTATGTTATGTTTAAACCTGTCCATATATGGAATGAATTGGACATAGTAAGTGATGGGTGGAGCCCGCTATAGCTCCTAGATGCATTAGTAGGTCTCATGAGACAAACTACTATCTTGGCACAAGGCCTTGACAAAATCTTATTTGTATTCTTGGCACAAGGCCTTGACTATGTGGTTATGATAGTCTGGCATTATGCATTCCATTATTATGAAAGTAGTTATTGAAATTGCATGTGATTATTCGACTAGTAGAATATCCATGTTAATAAGTAAATGGAATTTTTTTATTTTATCTTTTCTATATTATACTGAAGTTCATGTTTAGAAGACTCTTGTTCTAGTCTTATACACTACTTTAAATGTTTATGCTTATTTATGAAAGTTTCCACTATAATGTTATAGATTGAGCTCACCCCTTTCTATGTTTTATTTTCCCAGGATACAAAGAAGTATATTATTAGTGACCTCTAAATATAGTCTCTGGGATCTCAGTGTTGTCTATGGAGATAATGTTGTTGTAGTTTTCCAATTTATGATGTAATGTATACCTTATGAATGTATCTATTACTTCCAAGGATACTAAACTAATAGGTCGTTTGAGACTTGATCTTTTATGATCATTCCAATGATACATTATAATGCACTGACTCTAGGATTTTGGGGCTGAGGCTTACAAATATCCTTTAATGTACTATCCAATACTCTCCAACAAAAAACATTAATCTTCAACACCATTTCCCATGAGATCACATCCAAAAAGTTATATCTTATTATATTTCTTCCTAATAAAATAAAAAAACAATAATATATTAAACAAATTTATATACTGGATCATTTAGAATTAATGAAAGGTCAATTAGGAATTATCCTATTGAGAAAATATTCATCTAAACAATTGTTATTTTAGTTTTTTTTTAAAATATTTCAATATCATTTTCTAAAAACATATTTTTAAATCATTAATTTTTCATTATTTATCTATATTTGATCTTATCTCTTTATTTAATCTTTAATATCATTTATGAAGGATCCACATATATCTATTTCCCAAATTTTACTTTTGATATATTGTTTATTTTCAAATTAAATATTAATTTTCAAAAAAAATCCTCTAATGTTTTAAAATTTCAAATTTAAATTATAAAAATCATTTACATTTCTAATATTTTATTTATAATTTTCCTTTTATAACATAGATTTTTATTGGGTTTCTTTTATTTTCAAGATATTTTTATAATAAATCATTCTGAAAACTCATATTTTTTATTCTTTTACTCAAAAATTGTTTCTTATCACTCTTAAATAAGATTAATGATGATTAATAATTATTTATATATACTTTTCATTAATTTTTTTCATGCTTTGTCTTTTCATGAAATCTAAAAAATAAAGTAAAACATTTCAAAGAAATGGTTAACATTCAAAGGAATATCCTCAACAAGTACATTCAATGGAGGACATCTATTAATGGATAGGAATCCAATCCTTGAAGAAAATTTGTGTCATGGAAAATTTATGTGCTGATTTTTATTCTTTTCCTTTCTCGTTATTTTCTACTATATCCTCTTTTTTTCATACTTTTCACATTCTTATCTTTTTTATAAACATAAGGCGAGAAATGGTCTAAACATGAAGGGTTTGAAATGTAAAATTTCTAAAACATGTTTTCCTAAATTATTGATTCTTTTTACAAAGTGATTCTTTTAAAATATATTTAAAATCATTTTATAGAATTTAAAATCATTCTTTATCAGTTTACTTCTTGAGATCATTGCATATATTGATAAAATATTTAATTACTTCTCTATCTCTTTCATTACTCATTTACGATTAATTTACCATTTCATATTAACAGTTTATGATCATTAGAAAGGGGTAAATTTTTTTTATAGATCTCTCTCATGATTTTTTTCTATTCAAAATAAATCACCTATTTTAATATTTTTAAAATTCAACGGAGTTCCAATATTATAATTAAAATAAAATCCATGAATTACATATAATCATTATGTTACATTAAGTCATTGAGGAGGGATTGGAATCATCTCATTCCATCCTTTAAATTATTTTAATCATCTTTTAAGAACCACATAAGGGACTAAAATGAATTAGATGAGGAATTATGTGATGTTCGGTAGTAATAGACACCACCAACCACCCAGTATAGTGTACCGACTACCCAGTGTAGTGCACCTTCTACCTGATGAAATTATGGTAGAAATCTAGTAGTGTAGAAGAACCATCGGCTACCCGATCAAAGAAAAATGGCTAGCTGGTGGCTTATCTCATGGAGGTGTATTTTAAATGATGTCCATCATCCATCTACATGATAAAAGTGGATCGTCGGTGGAGGTTCTCTGGTAGGACTCAATAATAGGTAGGGCACTGATAACCTGGTTCCTTATGGTTTTTGGTAGTATCCCATGAGGATGAATTTATTATGGTAAAAATAATATAATATAGATTCATTAAATGTTTAATGCATCTAATTAATTCAAAAATATTCTCATTAATTTTATATCCTATAAAAGTAATCACTTGACAACTTAGAATATTAAATTTTCTCCTAAACAGTTTAATTGATCTGAATCAATGCCAAATTTCATAATCCCTCAAAGCTTCTCAACTAGCCAAATTTAAAATTCCAATTCCTTAAAACGATATATTTCATCCTCTAATATATCTTCTCCTCCATTGTAATTATTCCACCATATAAATTGGGAGCTACTTTGTATAAATTTTTCTTAAATACAATATTTATTTACTCAACCACATTTATCCAATAGTTCACACTCCATAAAATTGTGGGATGGGTTGCATGATGATCAATGAAATTCAAAAGGCTTCTCAAAAGATGAAATTGTGAGGTATGTGTTCTTGTCCACCATTTACGCTAGGATATTAATTTTATTATCCATTAAATATTAGGGGTGTAGATACAGGAGATCACATAGAGAACTATTTGAACTACTTATCAATTGTGTTTATCCCTATTAAATTTTATTCATGGAATCAATAAAAATTTCCACATATACATTCATTAATTATAATTAAATTTTTCTATAAATTAATTAATTTTATATTATCGATAAAAAATTTAATTGAATTTATCGACTGTTGAACCTTTATATTTTGTGATTTATTATTTCTAAATGATTAAATTTTGTAATTAAACTTTTTTCCCCTTTAAAATTATTAAAGGAGTAATTCAACCCCTCTATTTCCATAATATCCAACCAACAAATATTAGATAAATGAAACATACACCATGAATAAAGTTACATTTTAAAAGGAATTTATATCAAAGAATTGTATACAATGAGAAAAGGATACATAAAATGTTTGAGCGCAGAGGTAAATGATCCATGGATTTGGAATATATCTTTTTTAATTATTTCTTACACTCTCTGTTCACAATTAATAGTTATTAAGTAGTATGGAATAATCCCAAATTTCATTTAAAAATGACATGGTTTGTGAATTATACATACATGGTAATAAATAAAAATCCTCTTTTAAATCAAATTTTTTTATTTATTCCTAAATATATATTAAAATGATTCATCATGAAATTTTCAGTCAAAATCAAATTGAAATTTTATAAAAAACCCTATAATGTCTTCATTTTTTATTACATTAAAATATTCACATGGGATTATTTATTAACTCATAAAGGTGAAGCTTCTAAATAATTCAAAACATTTTTAAAAAATGTTGAAAATTAAAATTATTTTGAAATTATTTCTATTCAATGTGATCATGGTATAGATTTCAATAATAATAAATTTACTTATTTGATCTCTAATGAATGATATAATCATTATTTTTTCGATCCTCGGACACCATAACAAAACATTCTAGTAGATAGGTGATATAGAACAACAAAAGAAATTTCACAAACACTTTTAAATGAATTTTCTGTTCTAATATATTTTTCTGGTTGAGGTCATAAATAATTCTTGTTATATAATTAATCATGTTCTCAATAGTAATTTTCTTATGAAATCCCCATATGAGCATTGGCATAATAAAACTCTTATGGTGTAATTTTTAAATGTTTTTGGTTTAAAATGTATCATTTTTAACACCAAAAAAATTGTGGAAGATTTGATTCTAAAACTGATAAAGGTATGTTTCTAAGGTACTAAAATTTAATAAAATATTATCGTGTATTTAAAAAAATGACTAAAATAGTGCAAGAATCGATTCGTGCTATTTTCAATGAAAATTTTCAAAAACATATCTTTCAAAATGTTTTTGAAATAGGTGATTCAAATGAACATTTTCAAAATAATGGTTTAGAATACTAAAATGAATCACTATCAAATTCATTGAATACTATTTTTAATAAAAAATCAAAATTATAACCCATTAAAAATGTCATCAGTGATTTACATGTGGGAAATATTACTCATAGAATGGTATTAACTACGTTTCAACATGTAGCCTTTTTTTATAGATTGGACTATAAAACCATTTGTTATTCCATTAATAATGATAATTATGTTCTTTCTATACCTGAGAAACTAAATTGATTCACTAAAAATGATGTATAAAATCTTATATAAATAAATAAAGATCAAATTGTTATATGACCTAAATCGGTTTTCAGAATTAAACTAGAAAAATATGGAAATATAAATAGAAAAAAATTTCTTGAAGTTGAAAATGTGAAAATTAAGAAGAATTAATTGACTATGAGAGAACCTTTCAACCAATAGCTTGGATTGAATCCACAAGAATCTAATTAGCATTTACTTATCACCTAGATTTTATAATATTTAAAATGGATGAAAAATTTTCTTTTAAAAATGGTTTTATTTATGATTTTTTTTGAAAAAATACATAGTTTATAATTTTCACTTTTTCCAATTTATAAATTTAATAATATAAAATCTATTTATGGTTTAAAAAATAACCTTGAGCTTTATATAGACATATATGAAACTATATTCTATTAAATGGTTTTAAAATGAGAAATAAATGAATTAAGTTACTTTTTAAAACACATCTCAAATGATCTTCTTCAATGTGATATAATGTTAAACATCTCTGAACAACCTCTCCCTCCCTTTTCACCCATTATAGCTTTTCCCTCAACTACGATATAGAATGGGGAGGCCAACACACCACTCCCCCAACTTTGACTCCCAATTTCCTTATTTTCTTATTTCCTTATTTCTTAACTCATATATAACCCCCAATTTCATCTTTCTCCCTGATCTATGTTGCAATCGGCATCATCATTTCACAGTTTCCCTATCATGGTGGTCATTTAGTTTTTGGTGTTTTATTTATAACGACTCATACTTTACATACATTGTTATTACTTCAAAATTGAAGCACACTTATTACAACATATAAAAAAACCATAGTAGGACCGTATAGGTATAGTGTCTTTAGAAACTGGGAAACATAAACAACTGGTTCATAAAGAATCTACATTGTCTCCCATTTATCTCATCATATCTAGAGTCCCTTTTGGAATATCCTACTTAATAACCTTCTGCCTGACCTAGGGAAATAAAACATACAAAAGGGTGAGCTCAAATGCTGAATAAGGGTAAACAAAGGAAATATCATATTCATAAGAACATAACATTTTGAAAATATTAACCTACAAAAGAGTTCATAATATCATAACATGGGATAAATCATAGTTGTGAAATATAATTCCAATAATCCTAACATAAAACATGAAACATTGTGGCATACACACATAATCATAGATAATCATTTCTTAGTAGTCACGACTCATTTCCAAGAGTATCTTAGCGGACAAAGTCCATTTCTGAACCGAGTTCACTCCTCGTTTCAGTCCTATTTCACTGAACTGGATTGACAAGCCATTCCAGCCATGTATATATCATGAGATATAAATCTTTACCCAATGCATTAGAGGGATATATAGGTCCCACCCATCTCATAGTGATACCATTCTTATGTGTGCCACAAGATCATAAATCATACATCATATCATAACCCATGTAATAAAAATGGGATTCTTAAACAACATGTCATCATAACATAATCCATATAAAATAAAAGGACATCATAAAAATAATTCTATCATAACAAAAACAAATCAATGTAAAAATATGGAAAGAAACATAACCCCATATTATCTTAGATGGAAAATAATTTTGATAAAACACTTGAACTCCATTCTTGAGGAAAATATCCTTTCTACTTCAAAAACATTTATCCTTTCTTAAAATGTCAGACAATTTGAAGCTAAAAGAAGTTGATTAAAAATAAACTTGAAAACATGTAAAGGAAGATTCATGGAAATAATTTTCTAAAAGTCCATTCAGGTCGTATAAGTTAAAAAAACATTCTTCTCGTACTTTTTCCAAAAAATTCAAAAAGTACCTCGTACTAAAAGCGAAAAAATATTCCTTTCATATATTTTACTAAAAACTCACAAATGGGTAAAATTGGATTTAAAAAATTGTAGGTGGATGGAATTAATATTAAATATCGAGGAAACGGGGATGTGGATGATAAATATACCCCGGTAAATACCAAAGTATAAACAATCTCAGATAAAAATGAGATTGTGAGATTTTCCCTTACCTTAGGTCCGATTTTCATCGTACGTGTCCGAACCTCCTGTATAATGATTTAAATAATGTTATTGAATTATTCCAGAATCTTAATCATTGTTATGATATCATATATGGTAATCTTATTAGCTTCTTATTAGTAATATTTCATTGCTACTTGTTATTCTGGTATATATTGCTTTGTGTTCCTATGTGTGTTTTGTCGAATAAATTATTCTTCTTCTTTTTAGGTTATAGATACCTCATTTATAGAATGTTATTAGTGTAATATATATCATATTTATTCATTTAGTTAATTTATATAATCATTATTCATGTAAGATCATGTAGAACGAGTTGCATCACATCGTGGAGACGGTAGGCCGTACGTACGCACGAGCGATGATATCGTTCCCAGGATCGTGTAATTTTATTGAAGTGTATGTATACTATTTCAGAATCAATATCACATTACAAAAATCATATATAGTTATTCTTTACACCATTATACCCATCCAAGTAAGGTGGTGGTGGAAAATAGATTACACCACGGTGTGGAGATGGTATTCGGTACGTACGCACGCGCGGTGATTTTGTTTTCCATTGGATGGATAGAAGGTGAAATAGGGTTGTTTCATACTTATAATAACATATCATTATATTAGTGATACTGATGTTATTAATTCATAATGAGGCAACTAAATAATAAGAAGTAGAAGAAGAAATAATTTTGAAAGAATTGGTAACAGACATTACCTCTTCTTTGAAGCGCATCTTCCTAACCTCCTCTTAGGGCACTAAAATTGGTCCTTGAAGAAGACCAGGACCTATGGAATATTTCTAGGGATGTGTAGAAGAGAAATTGGCAGGGTTTGGCCGAGATTGAAGGCTCAAAGTTGTGTGAGGAGAAGAGGGAGGAGGTTCCCTTTTATAAGAGAGGAGAGGGGAACCTTAGGAAAAACATAAAATATTATTTTATAATATAATCATATTCAGTTTTTAATACCTCCAAATTGATTTCTTTCAATGAAAAAGTGGGGATGGGTCGAAATATTCTCAAAAAAATAGATTTTAGACAGGTTTGGGTCATTATATTAACCTTATCCTTTAGTATTAACACTTAGTTAATTAGATTGACATTTACCATGTCACTTTGTATTTTAATATTATATAGTTAATAAACATACCATATACATCCAATAGACCCCCAATTGGTCCATTAATGATACTCCTATCATGATATAAGTATCTTGGCCAAACCTTATATTTTTAGGAATATAATAATAATTAATAATATAATATTTGTTTTAAAAACTATTTTATGTCAATTTTGACACTATTTGGAAAATGATTTTTGTGAAAATCATAACAACATGATTAGTTCGAAAAAAGTTGATTAAATAAATAATAACATGTCATATTAACCTAGAAAATTAGTTTAATTCATAAAAAGTCTCAAATTACATAAATTATATTAATATTTCATTAATAAGAAAATTACCGCATCATCATTGTGTCATAAATAAATTAAATTATTTAAGGACTAAAAAATATAAATAAAATACCATTATGCATGAAATCATTTTATCTCTAAAATGAATATTTATAGTCGAATTTATCTTATGAATAACCCTATATTAAAAATTATTTAGTTATTAAACTTTGATTTTAACTATTTTAACCCTTCTTTAAATAAATTAATAATAAATGTCCTAATCTAATCCATGTGGACCAAAATGGTCATATTTTCTTCCTGAGGTTGTTTTTGGTCGAATTAAACTTATCCAATTGAATTAGGACATGTGTTAGGGTAATAATAATATCATTTTTACCCTTAATTAGACTATTTACTTTTAACCATGGTAAATAAAAGTAAAAAGTTACCATTCACCAAAAATTATTTTCATCTCATTGAACCACATTTGAGTCCTTGATATTAACCGTGTCTCTCAGATTTTCGAAATTCCACTCAGAGAAGCGGTAAAATTATGTTTTATGTAAATTTTCAAATTCTCCTAAGAGGTGGGTAAAAGTCGGTGAAAAGTTTAATAAATTTTCATATATCTAAAATTATTATAAAATGACACCAATGAATTAAATTGGACTTATATAGGTATTAAGTATCAATTTTGACCTAAAATAAATTTAAATAAAATAAATAATTATTTAAATAAAAAGTCAGTTTTTAAATAGTAACCTAGTGTTTTCACTATTCATCAAAAACTGAAAGTTTTCAGAAAAATACCAAAAATTCACCCTAGGATTATTTCGATATTCCGAATCCAAAAAATGAAGTCCATTTTGAAATATAAAATTTCAAAAAGTGGGTATTACTACTTATAATGGCTAGTTTTAATAATATTTTAATAGCATATCGTTGTTTAGTGAAACTCCGTATTGCATACAATGAAAACTATCGAGGAAGGTCGTGATTGCATGTAATGCAAGACAAGTCAGGGACGTGTGTAGTGCAAGAACCTTTTGGTGTAGCGTACAACACATGACATCTATGAAATTAAAAAGAACATTTTTCATTAAATCTCCAGGTGTTACATTGTCCCCCCTTAAAATGAATTTCACCCTCGAAATTTGTCACTTTGTAACAAACAGATGAGGATACATCTCCCTCATAATATCCTTAAGCTCCCATGTAGCTTATTCTAATTGGTGGTTCCTCTATAAAACTTTCACCAAGTGAGCTATCTTATTTCGTAGAACTTTTTCGCTACGATCCAGAATCTCTATCAGCTGTTCTTCATAAGAGATATCTTGCTCCGGCGGTATAACTTCTGAGTTGAGTACATATGATGGATCAGGTATGTACTTTATCAGGAGAGATACATGGAACATATCGTGAACTTGAGAGAGATTTAGTGGAAGAGAAAATCAGTAAGCTACCTTCCCAACACGATCCAGTATTTCAAAAGGACCAGTATACCTAGGGCTCAACTTACCCTTCTTACCAAATCTCATTACTCTCTTCCAAGGAGATATTCGTAAGAACACTTTATCACCCACTTCAAACTCTAGGTCTTTTCTTCGGTTTTCAGCACAACTTTTTTGCCGACTCTGAGCTGCTATTATGTGTTGTTGAATAGATCTGACCTTTTCTTCTATCTCATCAACAAGATCAGGTCCTAATATCTTTCTTTCCCAAACGTCATCCCAACAAGTTGGAGGTCGGCATTTCATTCCATAGAGAGCTTCATAAGGATCCATCTAAATATTGGAGTAAAAGATATTATTATAAGATAATTCCACCAATGGTAGGTGTTGATCCCAACCACCTTTGAAATCAATAGATCAAGCTCTTAACATATCTTCTAGAGTTTAAATTGTCCTCTCAGACTGACCGTCTTTATGAGGGTGATAAGCATTATTGAAACACAACTCTATATCCAGAGTATGTTAAAGACTTCTCCAAATATTTGAGGTAAAACTCGGATCCCGATCAGAAATAATGGAAAGTGGAACCCCATGAAATCTTACCACTTCCTTCACATATATCCGGGAAAGCTGATCCATAGAGAAATCTTCTCTAATAGCAATGAAGTGTGCCGACTTCGTAAGACAATCAACATTGACCCAAATAGCATTATTGCCTTTGGATGTTTTAGGAATTCCAGTGACAAAGTCTATTGTGATGTTTTCCCATTTCTATTTGGGTATAGTTAATGGTTGTAACATCCCCTTAGACTTTTGTCTCTCAGCTTTAACTTGATGACAAACCAAGCATCGAGAGACATATTCAGCAACATCTTTTTTCATGTCATCCCATTAGAAGTACTCTTTCATGTCCCTATACATCTTCATGCTTCTAGGATGAATAGAGAATGAATAACTATGAGCCTCATCCAGTAGCTCCTTCTTTAATTATGGGATGGGAGGAAAACAAACCCGATTCCTGAACCTTATTATCCCATCACAATCAAGGTTGAATTCAGGAACATTTCTCACCTTCTTTTGTAACTCTACATCTTCTTTCTGTGCCTCTTTAATCTTTGCATGTATATATGGTTGAAAATTCATTTGATAAAGATAAGATTTTTCCCCTTCCATTATAATTCCAAGATCCATCCTTTGTAAATCCATAAATATTGGATCTTTTGTGATCCTCATCATGGTTAAGCTAGCATGGTCTTGTTGACTTAATGCATCTTCCACCCTGTTTGCTTTCCCAGGGTGGTAATGAATTGAGCAGTTGTAATCCTTAATAAACTCCAACCATCTTCTATGACTCATATTATTCTCCTTTTGTGTGAAAATATACTTTAAACTTTTATGATCAGTATAAATATCACAACTTTCACCATAAATATAATGCCTCCTAATATTTAATGCAAATATTACCGCATCTAACTACAAATCATGAGTTGGGTAATTTTGCTCATTGATTTTCAACTGTCATGAGGCATAATATATCACGATATCATTTTGCATGAGAACACACCCCAATCCCTTCTTAGATGAATCACTGTAGATCACAAACGTTTCTCCACTAGAAGGCACTGTGAGCACAGGTGCACTGGATAACCTTCTTTTTAACTCCTTGAAATTATCTTCACATTCCTCCATCCAAACGAACTTAACTTCTTTTCGAGTCAACCTGGTGATAGGATTAGATAATCGTGAAAAATCATTCTCAAAAAGTCGATAATATCCAGCCAAACTAGGAAAACATAGGATCCCAGTTACTGTTGTTGGTCTCGACCATCTTTCGATAACCTCTTTCTTTGCTGGATCCATAGATATCCCCTCTTTTGAGATTATGTGACCTAAAAATGAGACTTTTTGATGCCAAAATTCACACTTGGTAAATTTGGCATAAATATTATCCTTTATCAGGGTCTTCAATACAATTCTCAGGTGATATTCATGTTCTTCCTTACTCTTTGAATAGACAACAATATCGTCTACAATGACTACCACAAACTGATCAAGATAGTCTCTAAAGACTCTATTCATTAGATCCATGAAGATAACAATGGTATTAGTAAGACCAAATGGAATCACTATAAATTCATAGTGTGTATACCTTGTACGGAAAACCATCTTTGGTATATCCTCCCTTTTTACCCATAATTGGTGATACCCTGAACAAAGATCAATCATGGAAAAGTATTGACCTTCGCGTAGTTGGACAAATAAGTCATCAATGCGTGAGAGAGTATATTTGTTCTTGATAGTGATCTAGTTAAGTTCTCAATAATCAATGAAGAGTCTCATTGATCTATCTTTCTTCTTAACAAACAGAACAGGTGCTCCCCAAGGTGACGCACTAGGGCATATGAATCCCTTATCAAGATTCTCTTGGAGTTGATTCTTCAATTTCTTCAACTCAATTGGGGCCATTCTATAAGGTGTCTCTGAAATAGTTAAAGCACCCGGTACGAGTTCTATTGAAAACTAAACTTCACGATTTGGTGGAAGACCAAGAAATTCCTCCTGAAAGAAATCATCAAACTATCGTACAATGTGAATATACTTAATAGTGAGTTTCTCTCCAGCCATTTGAGATAAATAACCTTTATTTAGTGGAATCATGACCCATAGGAAGGATGAAATTTCCACAGGAAGGTTATGTTCATCCTTGCTTCGATAGAAGATCGTAGATTGATCTGGAATATGAAATGTGAATTCCCTTTCTTTGTAAATTGATATGAGATCCATATAAATAAATACAATCCATGCCAAGAATCAAATCAAATTCCACTATAGGAAGGATCACAATATTTGCAGGAAGCAATTTCCCACAAACATCAATCGGAGAAGAATTATAAACTTTTGATGCGACTGTTGTGCCATTAGGTGATGTCACAGCTAACTCAACATCTAATTGTTGAGGTAATATGGCGATACCCTTGGAAAATTTTTTAGGAATAAAAGAGTGGGTGGATTCATAATCAAATAAAACATTTGTTACTTTAGAGTGGATTGTAAGTGTACCTTTCACCACTTAGTTTTCATACTCTACATCACTGATAAAAATTGCATGTGACATTCCTTTTCCTTTAGCCTTAAGAGTATGTTGACGTCAATCATCATCATCAACCCTTGGATTAGGGCATTGATTAGAAAAATGCCACATTTCCTTGAACTTGTACCATTGAAGTGTTGGAGGTGAACTCTGTGTAGCCTTTTCTTTCTTCGCATCACTAGACATCTTCTTCCCATTATTGCGGCCATCAAATGCCCTATGACCTTCTTTTACACATTTTAATCATTTACTTGTACCTTTAAGGAAACTACCTCCATGTTTCTTTCCATACTTTAAGCATAAGTGAAAACTCATCTTCTTTTCAGTGTACACTTTAGATTTTCCTGTGAATTCCATTTTCCTCTTCTTATCAAACACATATGACTAATGGGTTACTCTAATATCCATCTCAACCTTGAGAGTACATCAAATGATTTCCTCATAGCTATTGTAGTACCTTATAGATAATGCCTTTTCAGAGACTTGGTTTTATGCCACTAAATAATCGATCGATCTTACTCTTAGGTTGGATAATAATCCCAGAAGCGTACCATGAAAGTCTTGTAAAATTTTCTTCGTAGGTACCAACAGATTCATCATCCTTTGGCTTTAGTTCAAGAAACTCCTTCTCCATTTTTGTTCGAAAAATAAGAGGGAAGTACTTATTTAAAAATCAGTTCTTGAACTCATCCCATTCCATAGACTCAATTTCATCTCTTTGCCTTATATTCTTGATAAGATTCCACCATTGATCAGCATCACCTTCCAAACGTTACACTACTAAGATGACTTTATCATGTTCAGAACATTGAAGAACTGAAAATATCTTTTCAGTGGTACTGAACCATTGTTCAGCCACTAATGGGCCAGTAGACCCGCTGAATGAGGGTGGATGCTGCCTCATGAAGGATTCAATAGAATGTTGCTCCTTCCATTTCTCATTTGGAAGTCTTGCATGATTTATAGCTTGAGAAAGTTGTGTGAGTATGGCTACAATATTTTTCATTATAGATCCCATAAATTTTGGTTGGTCAGGGGGACAATCATTACATTTCCCGTCGCATTCAGCATTAATATGGTTCCTTCGGGTTTCATCCATTGACTAAAACCAATAAGCCTAGTGTGAGAAACACTAATCATAATAGGAAAACCACGTAATCAAGAATAAAATTTCACACTTAAGGTATTATCATAGGTTATTCATGGAAATTTATAAAACACTAAGATTTTTTCCTATGCTTAGACATATCCTTAGGGTTCTTACTAAGGCTTTAAAATCCTTGTTTCCAAAGGATGACTATACCTTTCCTCTAATACCAACTATAACGACTCATACTTTACACATAATTTTATTACTTCAAAATTAAAGCACACTGATGAAGCTAATATTTTCACATATTTTATACTGTTATTTAATGGTTATAAACCCACAATAGTGTTATTTAATGAGAAATGGTTACATATTTAGGTTTTGGTGTTATTTTGAACCTAAATGCAGAAATGGCCTAATTCTGTATTTTTAACAGATTTTTATCACAGGGGTATTTTGGTCATTACTTATAAAATATATTTCCAAATTTTTCAATTCTAATTTTCTTTGAACCCTTATTTTATTTACTTCAGCTTTGTCTTCAGAACCAGGGGATGAATCAATATTCTAGAGGCCGTAAAAAATAAATTAAGTGAAAGATTTTGTCGGGCGGATTGCATGGACTCCACCACAGTAATGGAAGCGAATTTGGACCTAAACACCTCCAAATGATGAGAGTTAACCTGGATATGACAGAGGACTCCCAAGTGCATCTCCAAAACGAATTTCAAGCCGTTTGGAATCCTTTATGATGGACGTTGAGTGATAGAAGTGTGAAGGAAACTTCCAGGAAGCTTCATCCAGAGAAAGTGTTGTTCAATAGAAAAATCATAACTCCTTCAATACGATTCCAATTAATCTGAAATATAGAGGGTGGACGGACCACTCATTTATGAAAAATATTTATGAAGAGTTCCACGCGTGAATAGGCCAATTAATGGGCCTAAAACGCGACAACTTCCTGATGATGAAATCTACCTATAGAAGGAGAGGGGCTCCTACCTCTCAAAATATTCCATTCTTCACCACACCATCCATCACAAAGGGGGTTGGATTGAGAGATAAAGATGATAGGAGTATTTCATGATGTAATCAAGCCATTAAGGTCTAACTCCAAGTGGTGGTGGGAAACAGAGATCCGAATACATTTCCCCCTTTGAGTTTGTGCTTTCATTGTAAAATAATTTCTTATAAACTATCAGAGAACCTGTTTGCATGAATGAAGGAGGTGTTTTTTCTCTCATGTTTTCAATTTGTTATAAAGTATTCTAGATATATTATATTCTAATGAATTTAAAGTGGTTTTACTCATGGTTTAAATTTCTTTGTCGAGGTTTTACTTTTGATCACGATGAGTTCATCCTGTTTTGGTTACTCGGAGGTTTTCGGGTAATTAGAACACTTTCATTAGACGATCATCACCCATGTATGAGGTTTCAATATAGTATCTAGATAATTTAGGTGTATAACTTGAGGTCTTATGGTATATATTGGATAATTTAATTAAAATATCTTCATAAACAATGATAAAGGGAGTGTCCAACGATCAACGTTTGTCCACCGCTGCTACCTTTAACTTGTTCTTTCCAGCTCGATTTTATTTGGTATTTTAATTGATAATGTAGATTTAATATTTTATTTTGATTTAATTTTTATAATAAAAACCCCCCATATATATTATATATGTTAGTTTTATATTAGTTAAATTAAAAAGTGACAATTGAAAATATAGTGCGTATAAGCGGCCTCCTTGTGATCGACCCTAGGGTGTACCACTATGGTGCATTCATAAGATAATAAGAATTTAATTGAATAGGGTAAAGCGACATAAATACCCTAAATCACACACTTATTACAACATATAACAAAACCACAGTAGGACCATATATGTATAGTGTCTTTAGAAAATAGGAAACATATACAACTGGTTCATAAAGAATATACATTGTCTCCCATTTATTTCATCATATCTAGAGTCCCTTTTGGAATATCCTACTTAATAACCTTCTTCCTAACCTGGGGAAAGAAAACATACAAAATGGTGATCTCAAATGCTTAGTAAGGGTAAACAAAGGAAATATCATCTTCATAAGAACATAGCATTTTGAAAATCTTAACCTGCAAAAGAGTTCATAATATCATAACATGGGATAAATCATAGTAGTGAAATGTAATCCCAATAATCCTAACATAAAACATGAAAATTTGTTGCATACACACATTCTCATAAAGAATCATATCTTAGTAGTGAAGACTCATTGCCAAGACTATCTTAGCGGACAAAGTCCATTTCTGAACCGAGTTCACTCCTCATTTCAGTCTTGTTTCAATGAACCAGACTAACCTGCCATTCCAGCCATGTTTATCTCATGAGATATAAATCTTTAACCAATGAATTGGAGGGAGATATAGGTCCCACCCATCTCATAATGATACCATTCTTATGTGTGCCACAAGATCATAAATCATACATCATAGCATAACCCATGTAATAAAAATGGGATTCTTAAACATCATGTCATCATAACATAATCCATATAAAATAAAAGGACATCATAAAAATAATTCCATCAAAACATAAACAATTCAATTCAAAAATAGGTATAGAAACAGAAACCCATATTATCTTAGAAGGAAAATAATTTTTATAAAACACTTGAACTCCATTCTTGAGGAAAATATCCTTTCTACTTCAAAAACATTTTTTCCTTTCTTAAAATGTCATACAATTTTAAGCTAAAAGAATTTGATTAAAAATAAACATGAAAACTTGTAAACGAAGCTTCATGGACATAATGTTCTAAAAATCCATTCAGGCCGTATAAGTTAAAAAAACATTCTTCTCGTACTTTGGCCGGAAAATTCAAAAAGTACCTCATACTAAAAATGACAAAAGATTTCTTTCATATCTTTTACTAAAAACTCACCAATGGGTAAAATTGGATTTAAAAAATTTTAGGTGGATGGAAATAATATTACATATTGAGGAAACATGTATGTGGATGATAAATATACCCCAGTAAATACCAAAGTATAAACAATCTCGGATAATAATGAGATTGTGAGATTTTCCCTTACCTTAGGTATGATTTTCTTCGTACGTGTCCGAACCTCCGGTATAATGATTTAAATAATCTTGTTGAATTATTCCAAAATCTTACTCATTGTTTTGATATCATATATGGACATGTTTTTAGCTTCTTATAAGTAATATTTCATTGCTACTTATTATTTGGGTGTTTATTTCTTTTTGTTCTTATGCGTGTTTTGTAGAATAAATTCTTATTCTTCTTTTTAGGTTATAGATACCTAATTTCCAGAATGGTATTAGCGTAATATATATCATATGTATTCATTCAATTCATTTATATAATCATTATGCATGGAAGATCATGTATAATGAGTCGCACCGCATCGTGGAGACGGTAGGTCGTACGTACGCACGAGTGATGATATCGTTCTCATGATCATGGAATTGTATTAAAGTGTATGTATACTATTTCAGAAACAATATAACTTTACAAAAATCATATATAGTTATTAATTACACCATTATACCCTTCAAAGTAAGGTGGTGGTGGAAAACATATTACACCACGGTGTGGAGACGATATTCCGTACGTACGCACGTGAGGTGATTTTGTTTTTTGTAGGATGAATATAAGGTGAAATAGGGTTGTTTAATACTTATAATAACTTATCAGTATATGAGTGATACTGATGTTATTACATCATAATGAAAAAACTAAAGAAGAAGAAGTAGAAGATGAAATAAAGTTGAATAAATCGGTAACAGACGTTACCTCTTCTTTAAAGGGCCTCTTCTTAACCTCATCTTAGGGCACTAAGACTGGTCTTTGAAGAGAAACAGGACCTCTATAATATTACTAGTGAAGTGGAGAAGAGAAATTGGAAGGGTTTGGATGAGCTTGAAGGCTCAATGTATCACATACATAACTTATTTTAAAGTCATTTTTAATTTATTTTCCATTCATGCTTTGTTTTGGGGTTTCCAAAGGTTTTATGGATAATATGTGAGTTTTCAAGAATTGGGCCAAACCGTGAGCCCAATTCCAGATTTCAAAATAAATTTTTGTTTCTTTAATAACATTTCCATTTTTTAATATTTTTCAGTAATTCGAAATCCTAAATGTCCTCCCCTGATATATTAACACCAAATTAAAATTTGGAGCCTTTATAAATCCATAATCATGGGGTATTCGGGTTTTTATTTGAGAATTGGTTCAACCCGAAATCCCATTTTCCAGTTTTAAATTGTTTTTTTAATTTTTTAATATCCTATTCATTATAATGAATTTTTCGGTGATTCCACCTCCTCCTCGACCCTAAGGAGCCCAGGCGCGCTCCCATACATTTTCCTCCTCTTTGGAGCTCGTTTGAATCACGATGGAGTGATGAGATTCTTAGGGTTTCAAAAATCGGGAAGATTTGAGGAGGTAAGTTATTTACATCATAACTCTCTCGATTCTTACTATTTTTCTCCCATTCCAATTCCTATATGATCCCATAATCCCTATTCGAAAATCCCATGAATTGTTGGACGTTTTAAAATTCAGATTCTGGTGGATTTTGAGTCGTTTTCTTCAAGATTATTTTGGGTATGTGTTTCTCTCTTCAATTCCATCATTCTCTTTAGGGTTTCCTCCCACTTTCATAAATTTATAGAGTGTCCAGATATTAGGGTTCATACCTAGGGTTTGATTTGGTGTATTTTTGGTGAAATATTAGAGTTTAGGGTTTGTTTTTACATCCTTGTGGTGCGGCGGAGGTGCGGTTGAGGTTTCTCACCAAGATTCAAGGGTTTTGACTCAAAGGGTAGGTGATTCTGTGGATAACCATTTAATGATAGGTTAGTTTTCTTGATTAAATAATTTTTCATGTTCCTTATGTGCTTTGCATTATGAGAAAACCATTTTTGGTAGCAATAGTAAGGCATTTGTTTTTAAAGTTACATTTTTGCTTGAAGTGTGTATTTTTCAAATGCATTTCATGTGTTATCTTTTGTGGTAGTTTTGTAAAATATAGAAGTGGTTTATTAGATGTTGAAAGGGGCTGCAAATTATGGTTGTACAATGATATAGTTCCATGTGGGCCTAAAAAGGGGGTGTATTTGAATGGTTTTATTTGTATAACCTTGTTATACTCCTTGAAAGTGTTTTATGGATTTGTGTGTTCTCATGTGTATCTTTTGTGATATTATTCAAGGTGATTATATAACATTTTAAAGTGGATTATTACATCTTGATTGGGCTGCCAATTCTGTTTTGGTAGGGTCTTGGTGTGCTTTTGGCTTAAAAAGGGGTTTTTGAAATGGATTTTATGTGCAATGTTGGGGTATACTCTTTGTAATTGTTTTATGAAAGTTTTGAATGGTTTATTGGGTTGTGTAATAGGTGAAACTATATCAGCAAACTGTTTTGGTAAGAGTATATTTTTAAAAGGTCCATTTCATTTGTGAAAATGTTGTTATGTAATATATATCATCCTGGAAATATTTTATTAAATTGTTTGAAGGAGATATTGAGGAGTGAAAGTGATGTGAAAGTGATGTGGAGTGTTTTGTGTGAGTGTGATGTGAAAAATTGAATTTTTGATTATGAAAGAAGTGTTATATTCCATGTTTGTGGGCTGTTATATGAGTTTAATTTTCTTATAATTGTTTTATAAAATGTTTTAATGGTTTTGTGGAAGTATTGATGAAATGTGAAATGTGTTGTGGGCTATTTTGGTGTGATTCGGATTTCAAAATCATTTTGAATGAAAAATGGATTTTTCTGTCTTGTGTGGTATACATATGGGCTGTTTGGTGAATTTGTGATGTGGAAATGATATTTTCATTTTCAATGTATACTTCTTGACTTGTTGAACTTATTTGAGCACAAGGGGAAAACCTGGGTATCTAGGTGGGTGGACGTGTACTAGTATGCTAGTGAATCCGTGGGATTTGGCCTCAGTTTCACTTAGCAATATTGACGCTTACAACTCTAACTAAACTATGATGATGTTGATTGGGGACCACTAGGTTATGGGTATGTTCCCTACTAGTGGCTCGTGCACGATAATGGATATTTGTGATTGTTACTCTCACCGAGATACGAGGTACCTGGGACCCACAGCTAGCTAGTGCCTAGGGGTTACTTCCTATTTCTTGTGCTCATTATTTACTTTTTACTTACCGTCGACATACGGTATAGTTGGCTGGAAAATTCAGTAGTGTTGACATTATTTTTAAAAGTGTTTATTCTTAATGATAGCCCAATTGAAAACTGTTTTTATTCAAAGTTGCATCTTTTAGAAATTGTAACTAGCATTTCATGTTTTTGAAAACTTGCATGCTTTTCGTCTTTAAATGTTTATCACATGGAATCTCTTAGTGGTGGTATCCTACTGGTCATTGGCTCACACCCTACTTACACCCTTGGGTGTAAGTAGACATGGTTATTTTTTTTGTCGCAGGTTGGGTACAGATTTCTTGTTCCAGTGGTTCGGGTTCCTAGCAGGTCCTTGGTGGTGAAGTCTTGTGGAGGTGGCTTGAGGGCGGTGCCCCTTGCCATGAGGGTTCTTGGGCTGTCCTTATTTGGATTTTTACCTTTGGTATAGACCTTTTGAGTTGTTTTAAGCCATGTAATTCAGTTCTGAATTTTTGTAAAATATTGTTTGGTTTGAAAATTACAGATTTGTTTCATTGGATTATTTTGTTGTTTTATGTTTATAAACTCGGGTAAATCGTTCCCAATTTTCATTTTATGATACCCAGGCACTTGTGCCATCCCGTGGGGATCGGGAACGCCCTTCGGGTCTTGCCATAGACCGGGTCGGGTACCGATTTTAAAGGCGACTAGATTCGGTTCGTGACAAAATGGTATCAAAGGGAGGTTCGCTCCATTGGAGTCATGTTATCTGGGAAATAGTCAGGATAGTCTAGATTTATGATTGTTGGGACATGGAATTCTGGTCATGGGTAGTGTGCTTGATCACCACACCTCATTTCAGGATTCAAGTTGCCAGGGGAAGTTGGGATTTGTCTATGTCATTGGGTTTTCTTGGTTTGATGATGATTAGGGGAAATGAAAAGAGAGTTGGGTTAATGGTCTCAATGAGCTCGCAGGGTCTGGCAAGCCATGTGGAGCCGGGGATATTCCCTAGAACACTCTCTGTGACTGTAAAGTGATTGGAATATGGCCTCCAACCATATGTCCAAGTCACACACTAAAACTAGTTTCCTCTCGCATTGTCTGGTGTTCTTTAGTTTTGAAATCTTGGCACTTTGGTTTTAAGGTGACTTGGTTTTATGAAGCGTAAAGTTTTTATGAAATGATTTTCAAATAAAGAGGGAATGGTTGGGTTTATGAAATGGAAGAAATAAATTTTCATAATTGTTTTGAAATGTAAAATGGTGTGCTTACACCTCTTTTAAAGCAGGAACTATATTGAAGTAGGTTTTGAAAAGTGTTTCCAATAGAGTTTTCTAAACAATCAGAGTGTGTTTTAATGGGATGTGATGTTTTGAAATTGATGTGAATATCTTGAAAGTGAGTTATTTTCTAAATGGTTTTGACTTTCTGAATTTTTTTTTAAGATGTGAGTTGGGATTTTGATCTCGTGGTTAGCGGTTTTGAGAAAAAATGATGTGTTGGTTGACCGTTTTGGTTTTGAAAAGTGGAGAAAATTTTTGTTTTAACCTTTGGTATTTTCGTGAGCAACCACATGCATGGGGTTATATGGGAAGACGGATGGTTGATGACATGACTCGATGAGTGTCGTGATGGATATGAGGAGGGTGCCCGGTGTGGCACTGAAACATGCATGTGTAAGTCCCATGGGGTACCATTGGTGGATGCGCTAACCGCTGAACCATTTGTTTTCAATGAAATGTTTTTAAAGAGAAACATGAAGACTTTCTGAACTGTTTGTAATGGTTTATATTATGTATTTTTGGAAAATGTTGATGTTGTGGGATGTTTTGAGTCCAAGAACCCCTCCTGTTTGAACTGTGTTTTGGGTTTGGGTTTGGTCAGTAAGTTGTGTTATAGGGACAGTTAGTGGTCTCTTTTGAAAAATGTTTTGGGATGCATTTATAATGGTTCCCTTCATGTGTTTAGATCTAGTTTGTGGTATATCTTGACTAATGGACCATCTTGGTTGGGTCCTTGGGTTCAATCGTTGGATAAGGTACACCCCCATCAAAGGTTAGTGCACAACTAAAGTGGAAACCGGATTGTTTCGCTGTTTGAAGACCCTCCAGTTGATCAATATAAGGAATTTTTTTCTTGAGATTTTTAGATTAAGTCTACACCCATTCCTTTCTTTGATTTTTTGATCCTCTTGTAATGGGAGAGTGCTTGTGGATGGGTGAAAGAGACCATAGTTTCTTATGTTTCCTAATTCGTTGAAGGTGGATGTGGTCTAGGGTTGTTATTTTGGATGAGTGTCTTGATGGTGTCTAAGAGGGCCTTTGGGGTTCTTCAAAGTTTATTTGAAGCATGAGTTCATGTTAAACCACCAGTGTGAGAAATATGGTCACGATAGGATATTGTGGCCACTTTCTAGAATTGTGTGTTGTTTGGGGATGTTGTATGAGGTCCCTCTCCATGCATTGTTTATATCAGTCACAATGGCCATGTTCGGTGATGCCTTATGATGTCATGTGCTCGATTGACCATATAGGTGAAAGTTGTGAAATCCTCTGAGAGTCCCTATTATGTTGGGTGAATGTCTCCCTTGTAAAAAACATCAAAATATTCCATTTTAGAGGAAGGTGAGTGTAGGTGTTCTTTACTTCTGTTGTTTCTCACCTAAAGAAACAATGTGTGATGTGTGTGCATCTTCTTAGCCCTTGTTTCAGTGAAATATTGGGATCGGGTAAAGTGAGTATGGAATTTGTTATGTCCGGAAAACTTATCTTGGGTTATGGTGTAGTTGTTGGTGGAACCGAAAGAATAATTCTCATTTAGTGGGTTTCCGAAGACTAACTGCGAGGCCGAAGATGCTTCAATAATTTGAGCTCCAACCATAGGTCTCGGAGAGAACTGGCTCGTAGTCAAGGGATATCACAGGGTCATTTAAACCTTTGTAAAATTTCATATCCTCGGTGTGAAAGATAGGAAGTGTTTAAACCTATGGTGTCATAATATTCTCTCTGTTGTTCTCGTTCAGTGGAAATAGGTGGTGGGCCTTGTACCTATGTCATCACCTAATTTCATTCACTCCCCATTTGGTTTCCATTGAGTCTGTAGAGAATGGTTGGAAATTTGGATAGACACGCTGAGCACATGGTTTGTGAACGATTAAGAGAGACTATGTTCCTAGACGCCATGCAGGAAGATTGATCAGCACAGTTAGTTCGCGGTTCCAAAAACTATGCAGACTAACTGCGCGACCTTCCCAAATCTTGAAATTTTTGGGTCTTTTTGTGCCGACATATGCTGGTCGATTAAGATGGTTGGTTCATATGGTGGGGAGAACCACTATGATTATCATATATTTTCCTTAGGAAATTTTTAATGGAAGCCTA
Organism: Viscum album; assembly: GCA_963277665.1. Taxonomy (NCBI): domain Eukaryota; kingdom Viridiplantae; phylum Streptophyta; class Magnoliopsida; order Santalales; family Viscaceae; genus Viscum; species Viscum album. The sequence continues at coordinate 1,956,907,543 of OY728136.1, read as the reverse complement.
CCTTAGGTACCAGGGAGTCCGTTCAGGCCTCCCCCTATTAGTGTCCTGATTCTGTCTCGAAAAAATATTGGTTTTCTCTTATAGTGGGGAGCATATTAGTGTCCCCCCGTACCAGTAACATAGATTTATCTATGGTTTTGTCTTGGTGTAGATAGTCTCGTTCGGAGATATCTAGCTACCAACATCTTACTTGACTAATCTTTGGGACTAGAGAGTGCCCAATGGTTTAGTTAAAGTAAGGTAAGTGTAACCTTGTTCAAAGTTATTGTTCGTTTGGGTGAATTGCTTGAGTCTTGTTCAGATAGTGTTTGAAGAGTTTTATTTTGGGATAAATTATGAATGTTATTGATCCTTTCAGAAATGTGGTTTATGTTTTGGTAGTGAGAGTAATCCTTCCTTAATTGATCACTGGAGGTGTTTTGGCCTTTGGGGGTGAAACCTTGCAAGGGAGTACCTATTGGTTTCTCAGTGGGGTTTGGTTGTTGCTTTAACCTTACTGTGACTTTCAAGGGCGGAAAGTTTTCAAGGTGGGGATAATTGTCACATACATAACTCATTTTAAAGTTATTTTTAATTTATTTTCCATTCATGATTTGTTTTGGGTTTTCCAAAAGTTTTATGGAGAATATGTGAGTTTTCAAGAATTGGGCCAAACCGTGAGCCCAATTCCAGATTTCAAAATAAATTTTTGTTTCTTTTATAACATTTTCATTTTTTAATATTTTTCAGTAACTCCAAATCCTAAATGTCCTCCCCTGATATATTAACACCAAATTTAATTTTGGAGCCTTTATAAATCCATAATAATGGGGGATTTGGTTTTTTATTTGAGAATTGGGCCAACCCGAAAGCCCATTTTCCAGTTTTAAATGGTTTTTTTTAATTTTTTAATATATTATTCATTATAATGAATTTTTAGGTAATTCCACCCCCCCCCCCCCCTCGACCCTAAGGAGCCCAGGCGCGCTCCCATTCATTTTCCCCCTCTTTGGAGCTCGTTTGCATCACGATGGAGTGCTGAAATTCTTAGGGTTTCAAAAATAGGGCATATTTGAAGAGGTAAGTTATTTTCTTCATAACTCTCTCAATTCTTACTATTTTTCTCCCATTCCAGTTCCTATATGATATCATAATCCCTATTCGAAAATCCCATTAATTTTTGGACGTTTTAAAATTCTTATTCTGGTGGAATTTGAGTCGTTTTCTTCAAGATTATTTTGGATATGTGTTTCTCTCTTCAATTCCTTCCTTCTCGTTAGGGTTTCCTCCCACTTTCATAAATTTATAGAGTGTCCAGATATTAGGGTTCATACCTAGGGTTTGATTTGGGGTATTTTTAGTGAAATATTATGGTTTAGGGTTTGTTTTCACATCCTTGTGGTGCGGCGGAGGTGCGGTTGAGGTTTCTCACCAAGATTCAAGGGTTTTGACTCAAAGGGTACGCGAATCCGTGGATAACCATTTAATGATGAGTTAGTTTGCTTGATTAAATAATTTTAAATGTTCTTTATGTGCTTTTAATTATGAGAAAACCATTTTTGGTAGAAATAGTAAAGCATTTGTTTTTAAAGTTACATTTTTTCTTGAAGTGTGTATTTTTAAAATGCATTTCATGTGTTATCTTTTGTGGTAGTTTTGTAAAATGTAGAAGTGGTTTATTAGTTGTTGAAAGGGGCTTCCAATTATGGTTGAAAAATGATATAGTTCCATGTGGGCTTAAAAAGGGGGTGTATTTGAATGGTTTTATTTGTATAACCTTTTTATACTCCTTGAAAGTGTTTTATGGATTTGTGTGTTCTCATGGGTGTCTTTTGTGATATTATTCAAGGTGATTATATAACTTTTGAAAGTGGATTATTACATCTTTATTGGGCTGCCAATTCTGTTTTGGTAGGGTCTTGGTGTGATTTTGGCTTAAAAAGAGGTTTTTGAAATGGATTTATGTGCAATGTTTGGGTATACTCTTTGTAATTCTTTTATGAAAGTTTTGAATGGTTTATTTGGTTGTGTAATAGGTGAAACTATATCAGAAAACTGTTTTGGTAGGAGTATATTTTTAAAAGGTCCATTTCATTTTTGAAAATGTTGTTATGTGATATGTATCATCCTGGAAATATTTTATTAAATTGTTTGAAGGAGATATTGAGGAGTGAAAGTGATGTGAAAGTGATGTGGAGTGTTTTGTGTGAGTGTGATGTGAAAAATTGAATTTTTGATTATGAAAGAAGTGTTATATTCCATGTTTTTGGGATGTTATATGAGTTTAAATATATTATAATTGTTTTATAAAATTGTTTAATGGTTTTGTGGAAGTGTTGAAGAAATGTGAAACGTGTTGTGGGCTATTTTGGTGTGATTCGGATTTCAAAATCATTTTGAATGAAAAATGGATTTTTGTGACTTGTGTGGTATACATATGGCCTGTTTTGTGAATTTGTGATGTGGAAATGATATTTTCATGTTCAATGTATATTTCTTGACTTGTTGAACTTGTTTGAGCACAAGGGGAAAACCTGGGTATCCAGGTGGGTGGACATGTACTAGTATGCTAGTGAATCTGTCGGGTTTGGCCTCAGTTTCACTTAGCAAGATTGAGGCTTACAACACTAACTAAACTATGATGATGTTGATTGGGGACCACTAGGTTATGGGTATGTTCCCTACTAGTGGCTAGTGCACGAGAATGTATATTTTTGATGGTTACTCTCACCGAGATACGAGGTTCCTGGGACCCACAGCTAGCTAGTGCCTAGGGGTTACTTCCTATTTCTTGTGCTCATTATTTACTTTGTACTTACCATCAGCATACGGTATAGTTGGCTGGCAAATTCAGTAGTGTTGACATTATTTTTAAAGGTGTTGATTCTTAATGATATCCCACTTGAAAACTGTTTTTATTCAAAGTTGAATCTTTTAGAAATTGTAACTAGGTTTTCATGTTTTTGAAAACTTGCATGCATTTCGTCTTTAAATGTTAATCACATGGAATCTCTTAGTGGTGGTATCCTACTGGGCATTGGCTCACACCCTACTTACACCCTTGGGTGTAAGTAGACATGGTTATTTTTGTTGTCGCAGGTTGGGTACAGTTTTTTTTGTTCCAGTGGTTCGGGTTCATAGTAGGTCCTTGGTGGTGAAGTCTTGTGGAGGTGGATTGAGGGCGGTGCCCCTTTCCATGAGGGTTCTTGGGCTGTCCTCATTTGGATTTGTACCTTTGGTATAGAACTTTTGAGTTGTTTTAATCCATGTAATTCATTTATGAATTTTTGTAAAATATTGTTTGGTTTGAAAATTCCAGATTTGTTTCATTGGATTCTTTTGTTGTTTTATGTTTATAAACTAGGGTAAATCGTTCCCAATTTTCATTTTATGATACCCAGGAACTTGTGCTAGCCCGTGGGGATCGGGAACGCCCTTCGGTTCTTGCCATGGACCGGGTCGGGTGCCGATTTTAAAGGCGACTAGATTCGGTTCATGACACAATGTGGTGTGAGGAGAAGAGGGAGGAGGTTCCCTTTTATAAGGGAGGAGAGGGGCACCTTAGGAAAAACTTAAAATATTATTTTATAATAAAGTCATATTTGGTTTTTCATTGATCCAAATTGATTTATTTCGAAGATAAAGTGGGTATGGGTCTAAATCCTATCAACCAATAGATTTTAGACAGGTTTGGGTCGTTATATTAACCATATCTTTTAGTTTTGACTCTTAGTTAATTAGATTGACATTTACCATGTCACTTTGTATTTTCATATTATATAGTTAATAAATTTACCATAAACATCCAAGTGACCCCCAAGTGGTCAATTAATGATACAACTATCATGATATATGTATCTTGGCCCAACCTTATATTTTTAGTAATATAATAACAATTAATAATATAATATTTGTTTAAAAAACTATTTTATGTCAATTTTGACACTATTTGGTAATTGATTTTTGTGAAAATCATAACAACATGATTAGTTCGAAAAAATTTGATTAAATAAATTCTAACATGTCATATTAACCTATAAAATTAGTGTAACTCATAAAAAGTCTCAAATTACATCAATTCTGTTAATATTTCATTAATAAGATAATTATTACATCATCATTGTGTCATAAATAAATTAAATTATTTAATGTCTAAAAATTATAAATAAAATAACATTATATAGGAAATCTTTTTATCTTTCTAATGAACATTTATAGTCTAATTTATCATATGCATAACTTTATATTAAAAATGATTTAGTTATTAAACTTTGATTTTAAATATTTTAACCCTTTTTTAAATAAATAAATTATAAATGTCCTAATCTAATAAAAGTGGACCTAAATGGTCATATTTTATTACTAAGGTTGTTTTTGGTCGAATTACACTTATCCAATAGAATTAGTACATGTGTTATGGTAATAATAATATCATTTTTACCCTTAATTACCCTATTCACTTTTAACCATTAAAATAAAAGCAAAAAGTTATTATTCACCAAAAATTATTTTCATCTCATTGATCTACATTTTAGTCCTAGATATTAACCGTGACTCTCTGATTTTCGAAATTCAACTCATAGAAGCGGTAAAATTATGTTTTATTTAAATTTTCAAATTCTCCCAAGATGTGGGTAAAAGACGGTGAAAAGTTCAATAAATTTTTTATATATCTAAAATTATTATAAAATGTAACCAATGATTTACATTGAACTTATATAGGTATTAAGTATCAATTTTGAACTAAAATAAATTTAAATAAAATAAATAATTATTTAAATAAAAAAGTCAGTTTTTAAATAGTAACCCAGTGTTTTCACTATTCCTCAAAAATTGAATGCTTTCAGAAAAATACCAAAAATTCACCCGAGGCTAATTTCGATATTCCAAATCCAAAAATGAAGTCCATTTTTTAAGATAAAATTTATAAAATTTCATGAAGTGGGTATTACTTTTCATAATGTCTAGTTTTAAGAATATTTTAATAGCATATCATTGTTTAGTGAAACTCGGTATTGCGTACAACACAAGCTATTGAGGAAGGTCGTGATTACATGTAATGCAAGCCATGCCAGGGATGCATGTAGTACAAGATCTTTTTGGTGTAGCGTACAACATAGGACATCGATGAAATTATAAAGAATATTTTTCATTAAATCTCGAGGTGTTACACTAATGGTGTAATATTTTCCTAGTGGTTTTTTTCATTGTTAAGGTTGGTGGTTCTAGGAGAGGAAGAGATATTCTATGGAGTGCCTTATAATTTAATATCATATTTTGCTTCTTTTTCTTAGATAGATCTCCCATTAGTACTTCTATAGAGTTTTCAAGGGGGCCTTGTAAAGGGCATATTATTCTGATGATTCTTCTCCATGAGGCACATCCTACTCTTTCATTAATCTGTTCCAAAGTGGTTTTCATTAGAGGAAATCTATGTTAGAGGATCATTGATGGTAATTTTTCTATTGCTTATCTTTTTCCAGTATGCTGGTTTTTTGGGTCCCTAAATTGATGGATGTGTTTGTCTAAAGTGTGGACCTCTACTAACCCGTTGTCTGCTCAACTATGCTCTCAGGTCCTGGTACAATACCCCATTCCCAGATGATCCGAATTGCTGTTCTCTTAGAGGGATTTGGGTTTTTACTATTGACTGGACATTAGTTTCTATGATACAGGATCAATGTTCTTACTTTTCCCGTGGATTTGGGAGGGAGGTTTTGGTTTCCCCATTGCTGGTAATTTCTCAGCAGTGAACCTTACTTATGTCAATATCACTCAATGGTGAGGTTTTCAAATAGTGGTATTAAGGTTCATGGATGAATCTAGTGTGTTGTATTTTTTTCTTTCTTGATGATGAATATGATGTTTGGTGTTGTTGTTTTTGTGATGTTCGACTACCTGTGGGATCTTGTCAGTAAGTGAAAACAAAGTCTACGCCCAAGTTTCAAGGCGTACAACTCCAGGTGGCTCATTTTTGTTGTTGTGAAAGAATCTAGGTGCATATTAAAATTAATAAATTATATATTGGATATCTTTTTGAATTTTTTAATTTGGATTCTAGTTCTTTTCTTTTGAATTTTTGACTGTGTAGTTCCCACTTTACCTCAAAGAGTATTTTTGAAAATTCAAAAAAAAAATGGATTCCAAAAAAATAAGACTTTACTCATTAAAATTTACATTTAGGATGTTATTTGAAACTATAATAACGAAAAATATTTTTTATATTTTATGGTTCAATGAAATTAGAATTTCATATGAGCTTTATTGGTGATCTAAAATTTTTCTTAGTTTTCAAATTTCTCAAAATTATTATGGAATATTATTAAACAATAAAAAATATACCAATGAACATCTAAAATGATTCAAAATGTATCCTTAGAAGGAAATTAATAGTACCATGAGTACAAATTTCATGTTAATGTGCGATGAATCTGGTAAAATATTCAACAACAAGCTTTATAGATGTATGATTAGTAGTCTGATTTACCATAGTATAACCTGAAATGATATCATGTTTAGTGTTTTCATTTATGTTTATTTTCAATAAATTCTTAATGAATCTCATTTCAGTTCATTCAAAAAAATATTTTGTAATTTAATGTTTCGAAAAATCACGGTTTATTCTATCCAAAAGAAACACATTTTGAATTATCTTCTTTTATTAATACTGACTAAAGTGTATGTCAATAAGATAGAAAAAGTATCATTATAACTTTTCATTAACATGTAAAATTCATTTTATCATGGAATATTAATAGGTATAGATATGTTTCTTTTTCTATAGACAAATAAAAAGACATTTTTTCAAGGTTTTGTTCTTAAAATCCATGGATTCAAGACACTCTCTCAAAATTTGGGATAACTTTTTGCCATATCACTATTAAATTAAATAATAGAAGGGCCAAAAATATCCTTAAAAATATTATCCAATACTCTCATTCCAAACACATTTATCTTCAACACCATTTCCCATGAGATCACATCCATAAGGTGATATAATATTATATTTCTTCCAAATGAAATATAAAATCATTGATATTTTCACCCAATCTATATTCTTTATCATTTAGAATAAATTAAAGGTGAAATAAGAATTATTATTTTGGGTCAATATTCATATAAATAATGGTTATTTGAGTTATTTTTAACAATATTTTTAATATCATATTCAAAAAACTTATTTTTTAATCATTATTTTAATTTATTATTTTTTTACAATGGCTCTCATCCCTTTATTTCACCTTTAATATCATTTATGGGGTTTTTATATATATCTTATTCTAAAATTTTCCTTTTTAAATATTGTTTTTTTTAAATTAAATTATAATTTTTAAATTATTTTTGATAAATTTTTAAAATTTCAAATTAATATTTTAAAAATAATTTAAATTTCAATTATTTTATTTTTAAATTTATTTTGATAGAAAAGATTTAAATTCTGATCCATTCATTTTCATTATTTTTTTTAAATAATCTATTTTTAAAACACATATTTGTTTTAATGATATTACTCAAAAAAATTGTTCTTATCTCTCATAAAGATGATTAATTATGATTTAAAATTATTTATATATACTTGTATTTATCTTTTTTATAGATTTTTTTTTCATGAAATGAAAAATCAATTAAATGATTACAAATGAATGGTTACCATTAAATGTATTATACCCAACAACCACATTTGAAGGTGGAATTATATTAATGGAGGTGAATCCAATCCTTAAAGAAAGGCTGTGTCATGGAAAAGTTATGTTCTCGTTTTCATCCATTTACTTTCTCCATATTTTCTTCTACATCCTCTTATTATTTTTCTAATTTTTATGTTCTTATCTATTTTATAAATATAATAGTGGGAATGTAATAAAAATGAAGGGTGATAAAAGTATATTTTCTAAAACCCTTTTTCTAAATTATTGATTCTTTTTATAAATGTGGTTCCTTTTAAATATATTCAATATCCCATTATAGTTTTCAAAATAATCTTTTATCAGTTCACTTCTTGAGCTCCTTGCACATATTGATAAAATATTGAATTACATCCCTATCACTTTCATTCCTCATTTATGAATAATTTACCTCTTCATATTAAGTTATTATGATCATTACAATGGGGGAAATTTATGTAGAGGTCTCTCTCAGGGTATTTTTATAATCACAATAACTCACCTATTTTTCTATTGTTTTCATTCAACCGAGTTTCAATATTTTAATTAAACTCGAATCCATGAATTACCTAGAATCATTAATTTATATTAAATAATTGAGTAGGTATTGTAATAATCTCTTTCCATCTTTAAAATTAATTTTCCAAACATTTAAGAACAATATAATTGATTAAAATGAATTGGAGGAGGCATTATTTGATGATGGGTAGTAATAAAAACCACCAACCACCCAATGTAGTGCACCGACTACCCACTGTAGTTCACCTTCTACCAGATAAAATTATGGCAGAAATCTATAATCGAAGAAGCACCATCAGCTACCTAATAGAGAAAAAATGGTTAGCTAGTGGATAATCCAGTGGAGGTTTGTTTTTAATTAAGGCTATCATCCATCTGCAAGATAGTATCGACTAATTGGTGGAGGTTCTCCAATAAGCCTCAACTATAGGTAGGCCGATAATAACCTGGTACCTTGTGTTTTTAGGTAGTATCCTATGTTGATAGATTTGTTATGGTAAAAATGATATAATAGATATTCATGACAATTTTAATGCATCTGGATAATTCCATAGGTTTCTCAAGAATTTTTGATCTTATAAAAGGAATCCCTTGGAACCTTGGAATATTCAATTTTCTCTTGAACAATTTTCTTGATCTGAATCAATTCCAAATTACTTAGTATCTCAATGATACTCAATGATCCATATTTAAAATTTCCATTACTTAAAATTATATCTTCCATCCTCTAAAATATGTCATTCTCAATTGTACATCTTCAACCATGTTATTTGTGAGCAACTTAGTAACAATTGTTACTAAATAAAGTATCTATATAATAAACCAAATTTATCCTATAGTTCCCACTCCACAAAAGTGCGGGAATAATTACTTGATGATGAATGAAATTCAAGAGGGTCCTCAAAAGTTGAAATTGTGAGGGATATGTTCTGGGTCACCATTGTCACTAATAGATTCATTTAATTATCTATTCAATTTTAGGGTTGGAGACGTAGGGGGCCACATAGAGAACTATTTGATCTACTTATCAATTGTGTTTGTACTATATTAGATATTCCACACTGCATTAATAAACATTGTCTCATATACTTCCATATTTTATAATTGAATGTTTAAATACATTAATTAATTTTATATTATCATTATAAAATTGAATCGAATTTATCGACGATATAAAATTTAATTTTTTGTTATTTATTATTTATAAATAATTTAATTTTATAACAAAAATCTTAGTCTCCTTTAAAATTTTATAAGTGGTAATTCACACCTCTCTTTCCATAATATTCAACCAACAATGATTAGATACATGAAACATACTCCATGAAGAAGGAAACATTTTAAAAGGAATTTATGTTAAAGAAATATAAAAAATGAGAAATGATTATATAATAAAATCAAATAGAAATTGTTCCCAGTATAAATAAAATAAGTTCACGTAAATTATCATTACTCATTGAATAAAAACTGAGTTTCCAAAAACACATACGACTGGGGTAGGATTTGATTAAAAACATGTTTTAAGAATGAACCAAATTTGTCTTAATATATACCATGAACTATGAGGAAATTATTTATATAAAATTATTGGGATAATAAATCAATATAACACCATATAAGGGAACATGGTGCATAGCATCTTACATGTTTAAAAAAATCAGAATTGTGACTAAGAAAACCCTTTTGGATTGATTAACACTTTAATCAAAATCCCTTGAAAGGGAGGTTTGATGATTGAGCTTCAAATATAATGATTAAAAGATAATTAATGATATGATTTCTCAAATAGGTACTATATACATCATATAAATGAAATTAGGTTCATAATACCAAACATGTATCAAAGAGAGGAATTACATATGAAAACTATTACCTCGACCATGTTTCATTCTACCCATTCACTGAATGTATTGAATAATTAAATTAGTTTCATTAAATAAATACCCACGAACATTATCTATAATTATAAACTTGTACACTCTTCATCTTCAGTAATTAGATACAAAATAATATTACATAGTTTTACATTCTTTTCAATACTGATTATAATTAATATTTATCATTTTGATCCAGATCCATAAAAGTGGTGTTTGTATATATAATTTTCTCAAATTATCTAAGTACTATTTCATCCAATGTACTGTAATAGAATTTTCATGATATTTTATAAATAATTAATATCATTTCATGTTAGTTTTTTTTACAATACATGTGGTTGAAATTTATGGTCACCATGTTTCCGTGATTCTTAATGAATGAATGGAGATTTATTAATTAATGAGTTAAATGTTGATATAAACATACAAAAAATAATTAAAACATTATTTACATATTTATATCATATTATACTTGTATATATTTTCTCACAAAAATTGTTGATATAAATTTATAGTATTGTTCAAGAATGTGGTTAAACCAACCCATATATAAAACTATGATTATTAATGGATGATTATGAGGTGGATTAGTTTTAATATATTTATACCTTATGAATATTGACATTTTTAGTGCTTATTACTATTATATATTAAAATTTTAATGAATTAAAATATTAAGTAATGGGTATGAAAATGTTTTTTCATATGAAGAAAAATATTTTCATCTTATGATAATAATTTTTGATTGTTATAGTCACAATGATCAAATGTTTATAATATTAATTTCTGAATTACTACATTATATCCATATATTATTAATAATTAAATAAATAAAATTTCTTTTCACTAAATCCATTTCTATAACCATCATTGAATGGTGGTGACTAAAAACAAAACATGTCATTCATGGAGGCAATAGTCCACCAACACAAGCATGTGTAATGTTTTCATTTTTTTCGATTGAATTAGTAGGGAATAGATAATGGTTATACCAGAAATATAATAAAATTTTATAATATCATTTATATTAATTTAAATTTTTTATAATCGTTTTTGAGGATGGTGGATGGGAAGGATAAAAATAAGTGTAATAGGGAATGTAATACTTATGTTTAGAATTAATATCTTCTCATGAAGTATCCTTTATAAATGAAAAACTTGAGAAGAACAATTGATGATAAGGGTTACCAAATGAGTAAATAGTCTCTAGAAGAAGTAAATTTGGCATATTTTAATGGGAATTTCAAAATATAGTCCTATATCAAAGTGGTCGGATGTGAGATCCTTTTATAAGTGAAAATTGAGGAAACAATTTTTAAAATAATGTTTAGACAGAGATATGAATGGAATTTAATGATTGTTATGTGATTTTGGTGGATAAATGGTAGGTTAGAAATTTATTTGTGATATTAATACCTAAAAAAGGATTTATATAAGTTTTAGGTGTCCTTTTATTTTTATAAAATTCAAGATTCTTTATTTACCCATTTTTATACTTATAATCATTTTTCAAAATAACCCAATGTAATTATTTTGTAACTAAAAAATTAATTCAACCCTTATTTCCAAATTTTGATGTGTTAAATCTATATCAGGGATCTATTTAAACTTATTAAATTTGTAAATATGATAATATTAACATTTAAATTCAAACATATCACTTTTTGAAAAACTGTTTTATAGAAAAATGTAATTTTAATTATTAATTATTCTTAATATTATTTAAATTTTTTAAAAAATTAATTGACTTTTAATTTATTTTTATACACATTTAAACACTATATTATATTCTCTAAAAAAATAAATTTAATGTAAAACCATAACATTGGTAAAAGTATTATTCTAAAAACCACTTTTTTTCTATAGTAACTAATATTTAACTTTGTAACCTAAAATTATTCATAAAAATGAAATTAAAATGATTAATTTTTTTAATCACACTAATTAGAAATATAAAAATAATATTATCAAATTAAATTTAAAAAAGTGGTAAAAATTATTTTAATATAAAATTATAATGAATGTTATTTTCATTGAAAAATAACATTTTTAAATTATAAGTTATTCTTATTCATATTTATTTAAAATTAGTAAATAAATTTGTATTAATAAACCTTTCAGATCAAATATATTTTATCCTCATTAACAAAATTTTCTTAGAATATATATTCCTACTTCCTAAAATAGTTTAATTAAAAAAATATTTCTAAATTAAAAATGATAGTATTAGTCCTTTAGATAAATTGAGATAATTTCATTATAATTAAAAGGAAACTTTTATTTAATTTATATTAATAATTCATAAACAGTTTAACTAAATTAATTAAAAATAATTAAATTTATAGGTTTTAACATTCATACTTAATTTTTTTAATATATATAAATATATTGAGGTTTTATTTATATTTAATGTTGCGTGTGGTGAAAGATATCAAACAAATTTGGAACATTTAAAGTAATTCATAGATTAAATTCTTAGGGTGTTATAGTAACCAATATTAATCATTAATCTGTGCATTAAATTCATGATAATTTAATTTTGTGTCAGGTTATTTTAAATAAATTTTTGTTATTCAATCCATTCTATTAAGAATAGCTGGTATTGTTATTGGGAAATAATTCAGGAAAAATCATGAATCTATAATAGAGTCAACAACTAGGTAGAAATATCTTTTATAGGATTATTCTACCAATCATCTTCTCAGTTTCAATAATATTATAACTATGTGACCTAGAAATGGGGTTGGTTAGGGAAAGATAAATAAATTAGAATTTTACTTAAGATTATTTCCCATTGAAAATGATTTATTTTCTATATATTTTATTTATTATGACACATCCCTCATGGTTTTTTTTGAGATACCATAAAATATAAATGTAATCCACAACCACTAGAAGGTGAAGTGTCATGGTCCATGACTGTCTTACTAGATGACTAATTAAATTTATTGTTTCACATATAAAAACCATAATGTATCAGTTCTTCATAGATACACTAATGTTCAATCAACAATAACATCCTTATAAAAAAAGATTGGTTCACCCTCAACAATGAAATACTAACATTTCAAAATGATAAAGTCATTGGAAAATGATTAATTCCATAATATAAAAATAATGACCTTGATTGTATCCAAAAAATATTATAATGTATATTTCATTGAATTATAGTGTCACTTCAATCACATTAAATTGGGACATAATTGGTTATCCTAACACCATACTAATTTTTAATAATATATATAGATTTATACAATATATTCATAACCAATATAGAGGAAATTGATTAGGGAATCCTATATGTCCATGTTGTAAACTAGGTGATTCCTCGGAGGACTCTAATAAATGAAAACCATTTCCACCATATCATGACACATGTGACTTCATAAATTAAAAATTATGTCCTTGCCCCATTTATTTAGGATCATGAAGCAATAAGGGGATATCACTAGGGATGGTCAGTCACCACAACCAAAAAGTATGTCTATGTTACTATAATTTTTTATCCTGGAAATTTATTATAAAATCATAATGTTAATCTAGAGAGTATTATTGGACAACATTATATGACATCGCAAATCATATATTTTAAATTATTTTTTTAATTTTATATATGATTCTTCTCCATTTAAGGAAATAAAAAATCAGCATAGAGGTTCTTCCCATGGTAATTAAGGATATAAAAACCAAATAGGTCCCCCCTTGAGGAAAAATACTATAAAGTAAATACACACAATGAAACTAAAAATGGATACAGTGGTTCTAATCATGTTGATAAAGAATATAAAAACCATGGTGGTTCAACCCATGGTACCTACCATGGAGGATTTATTCATGAAAAAATAGAAAACTGGTAAGGAGGTCTTCCTAGTACCATTGAGAAATAAAGCTTCCAAAAACATTATCCCAATGTTTCCCACTAAAATGTTCCTCACCATAATGAAATATTATACCAACATATGTCCCCCTATAAAATATAAAAATATAAAAACCATATATTTCATCCCCATAGTACCCACCATGAGGGTCTTCCCTATGATAAAACATCAAGCTAGCATGTAATCTATCCATGTGATCATGATGAAAACAAAAAATGATGGATATCCTCAATATGATACCCACCAAGATGGTCCTACCCATATTGGAAATAACACTATAGAGGTCATATCCATTATGACACACCAAAAAACTAAGGTGGGAATCTTCATAGTCAAATTACACCACATTCACATTGTTATCAAGTGGTTCTTTTTAATTCATATCCAAATTAATCACATGTTACATCATTAGTTGGAAATTATTTATTTATGTCAGTGGTTGAGATATGAAAGTGATCATTATTAATCCCTTTATAGAACTATTTGAACTTTTTAGTGTCTAATATTCTCAATATGAGAAATACCTATTGCTGAATATAGTATCCTGCCTCAAAATCCACTAAGCGATTCCCCAAGACGGTTGGCCATAGGTCCTCAAGAACACATCCCCATATTCTAGAAGATACTGACTTGAACTAAGGGCCTAGGGTGTGTTTGTGAGGATAATATTCCCTCATAGATCATTGTTTAGTGCAATAGTATGTAATAGTTGTAAGTAGTGGAAACATAATGCATACTGACAAGACAAAAATGGAATAATAAATAAATGAAGATGCATAAATAGACAAAAGATGAATCATAAATATATGAAAAAATGAGGATGATGACCCTTACATGTATCTACAAAAAAATAAGGTACATGGGATAAAGGGGAGATATAATATACCACATTCTAACAAAATAAAAAAATACCAAAAGCTTCTACAACTCACATCACAAACACATGATTGGTCCTTCCACCCTATACTCTATCATGGAATTCAGAATAAAATATAAGATGATATTAGCTGGCCATTTTCTATAATTAAAATCATGAAGACTACTTTGGTTCTCATAGTGTCAGATATACTCATTAAAACACCACCAATGATTTTTAAATCAATATAGGTAGTGCATATAAAATAACCAATGTGTTAATAAAGTCAAATGCAAGGAAATAAGTAAATTAAACTCATATGACTTGGTTCCTCATGGGATACCTATTAGATTATACCTACATCGACCTAAGATATATGTATCTAAATAGAGGTAACCTATAAAAGGATGAAATATGGTAAAATTTCCATCATAAATAAGCTTCCATGGGGGGATCATCCCTAAATAATGTGATTTTTATTTTCAGAGATGTCGCTAGAAAATTTTTTTCACTAGTCCATTCATTAATTTAAAATTTCATCTTTTATAATTAATAAGATGAACTCAGATCCCATCCATAGTGATCTAGAAGAAATAAAAAATATCACTATAGGGGAACTATAAATTTCCAATAATGAAAGAGTCAATCCAAGGTGATCCATAAATAGAAACCCAAGTATCACTCTCAGTGTGGTGTTCATCAAACCATCCAAGAACATCCCTAGTATGTCACATAAGATATTGAGCATCACTCATGACCTAGTGTTACCCTCAATCCACCAAGCCCATCCATGTCGTCTTCCCTAGGGAATCGATATCCCTCACATGGATGTAAGTAAATGAATAGTGGGCGAGTCCTCGTCAAAATCAGTATCTTTCCCCTCATGTATAAAATCTACATACATGTTCTAATTATGAAGCTCGATGAACCCATCCATGGAATTCCATAAGGATCTATGAACTGCTCTCAACATGATATGATGCATCACATAGATAACATAATTCAAATTCATTTAATGAGGAAATTAAATTATATCATTTTAATCAAGTTGGACAAGACAATTAATTACGAAATTCAACTGTAGCATGAAGTGTAGAGTCTTACAATATGGCCTAATATTCAATCAATTCAATTCCTACATCAAAATAATTAATTACATAAAAAATCAAACCTCATGGATGGTTTAACAATTTAAGGTAGTGGGAATATAGCCCATGAAGGGAAGTCACACCCATGTGGATTACCCATGCCAAGGTGATAAAAAAGGGGTTTATTTTCCAATAGGTAGGAGCATAATAGGAATGGAAATCCAATCAATTTAATTTATTATGGATTTAATGGGAATCTCTATAAAATTCCATTGTATGGTACAATGGTTCATGATATAAAAGAAACTAAAATTCAAGGGAAGAATGTATACAACCTACCATAGGTTAATAGAGTTATCCTCATCCAGTGTTGACCCTTGAGTCAAGCTAGAATATAAGATATTGGAAGAATCATAAAATTACCTAAAAATAAGGAAAATGAGATCACACTAAAATAGCATAAAATATGAAATGAAAACCTAAGAATATAAAAAAGAGATATGTATTGCTTACTCTAATATTTCTAATGCATTTGGAAATGAAGGATACAAATGAATAATGGTGGAGGAATTAAAAACCCCAAGAGGTTTAAAATTGAGTGATTTGGTTGTGAGGTCCATTAGAACAAGAGGGAGGAGGAAAAAGTTGGATATTTAATACAAAAAAAGGGAAAACTGTGATTTCAACTTTACATTTGGGGTTACATGGGTTAGCCATATGGTTGGAAAAACTATGGACCAACTGTACTCCTGTCCCTGCCCAAATAGAACCCTAAAATAGTTTAAGTGCATGGTTGGGATAACTATGCATAGACCATACAAATTGGATCTATCCAAAAGTTTGAAACACCTAGAAAGCTGTTTGTCCTAAATCCCATAGTTTCATAAAAATCGTATGGTGTCCCTACTGGGTGACCCACATGGTTGAATCAAACAATTATCACTAACTATGTGCTAACTGTGTGTCTTAGTATGCCTCTACAAATTTCTGAGCTATGGGCCTTGAACCTTTCATATACTCCCTCAAACCAATCCTTAGACATTATGAAACCTAATTAGCATAAAAACAATGGTTTTTAATAGTAAAAAATGATTCTGTACATCTTTTAAAATCTAGAACATTACAATCTCCCCTATTTAAAACAACTCATCCTCAAGTTTCCCTTCCGAAGGTAGTTAAGCATTGTGCAAGAAAAGTTCCTTCCACTAAGAATGTATGTCGACATCCCACTCTCAGTTCTCATTATATACATGTATGTGCTTCCATGAAGCACTTACCTATGGAACTGACTTACTTCATATATCCTATATTCCTTGATCAATGATAGGAATCATAAGAACCTCAAAATATGTATCCACCTTTAGGTCAAAGTCCTCCGCTCCAAACAAATGAGATATGTGAGCATGAAAGAGGTGAATATGAGATACATGGAAGAATTTATTCATTTCATGGTACCTCTGAGGTATCTGAAATTGAATGGCTATCGGTATGACTCCCTCAACAATCTCAAATGGCCAACATAACAGAGTATTAGCTTTCTCTATTACTGTATTTTTTATGACCCAACATGGGATAAAAATTCTGAAAGACCTGATTCCCACTTCAAATTCCATAGGTCACTGAAGAAAATCAATTTTGGACCTATACCTAAACTAAGATTTAGACATTGAATCAGCTAAACATTCTCTAAAAGTTTCAAAATAAGATGAGGACCCTATAGTGTTGCCTCACCTAACTCTAAATAGAATAGAGGTGAACGACATCACCAACCATAAAGTTCCTCATAATGATCAATTAGAATATTTTCCATCGAAATTTTATTATATTAATACTTTGAAAGAGGGATATTATTCTCCCAAGGTCCCCTAAAAATCCATGAAACATTCATGGAACATGTCCTCTGACACCTGAATTTTCTACTCAAATGACCCATTAGTCCAATGGTGATACACTGTACTCAAGATCACAAGTGAAGCTAGTGACTTTTATAACCCTTTCTAGATCCATGTTGTATGCTATGAATATTGGTCTAATATGATAGAACGAGTAATCTCATAAAGTAGAAAAGTATCCCAGATATAAATCCTCCCATGTTCATTAACTGTGAAGTTTCATAGGTAAGTAGGAAGTGTGATATCATGGACAACCAATCAATGATCACCCATAATTCATCAAAACCTCAATAATATCTTCAAAATCCCATCATGAACTCCATGGTGACATCAATCCATTTCCATTTAGGAATGGATTGACTCTATAAAAGTCCAGTAGGTTTGTAATGTTCCATCTTTAGTAGCTGAAAGGTTTATCACATTATGATTAATCCTACAGTATATATCATTATACCAGGCCAACAATACTGATAATGTATATCTTGGTATGTCTTGGTAAACCCATAGGTAACATTCTATGTAGAGGCATGATATTCCCAAATCAAATATTCCTATATGTATAATGAAACCCAGATATTTCGATTCAAAATAAGGATCTCATTATCATCAATTACACAACCAGGTGGTGGGTATAACCTGAGACTCTCTACCTTAGGATGAGTCCCCTAGGATCTAATCATTGTATCATTTTCACCCACTATATAAGGGAGGATTTCAATTCATGATCTGCTAAAATAGGTTATTCATTCTTTTCCTGATCCAACAAGTGAATCTTAGAAGAGTGAGTAATCAACTACCACTCACTACAAGCCTCCTAAAAGTCCTATGTCTAAGTCTTCTAGCTTAGGGTTTCAGCTACTTCATTACCATTTCCAAATGATTAAGTAAGATAAAATTTATATGAATGTAGTTATTCTACCCACATGAACTACCTCAAGTTGAAGTCTCTCTATGTGGAAATGTATTTTTAGAAAATTGTGATATGTGAAAACAATGAACCACTCACCCAATAAGTTGTGCCTGCCATAATATAAGACATGAACCACAACTTCTACCTTGAGGTAATGTATATGGGAATTATTTTCATGAGGTCTCAGTTGGCGGGACCTTTATGCTACAACCCAATTGTCCTACATCAGAACTACTCGTAGCCATATTCCAAAAGAATCATTGTAAATTGTATAACTCATTCCTAGCTCTGGAAGATTCATAATCAGTGCTGAATCTAGTCTCCTTATCAACTCTTTAGTGGTTGTCTCACAAGAATCTTATCTTACAAATTTCAAATCCTTTTCAGTATGTCACATGAGAGGTTATTCTCAGCATGAGAAATTTTAGATAAATATCTTATAATATCTCACCATCCCCAAGAAATAATGTATATTAAACACATTCATGGGCTATTTATTGGAATCAACACTCTCGATCTATGGGTTAATATATACACCAACCTCTAAAATGGTGTGACCTATGAAGTTAACCTTGTTGATTTAAAAGTATTACCTTCTTCACTTTACATAAATATAGTCCTCTACCAATGTATTTAGCATGATATTTGGATTTATTGAATGGTCACATCTAGTAAAAGAATACACTAATATGTAATCCAAAAAAACTATGATAAATGAATCTTGGAACAGGTGGAAAATCATATTTATCAATTCCATTAAAATATATCCTTGTTTATAAGACAGAATGATATAACCAGATTCTCATATAAGCCATATCTTCTTTAAACATCATATTCACTATGTTTGATGGTCTCACATATGAATGATGATCGCAAAAATTCAAATTTATATTACAGTAATCCTTTTATCCTTGGAACTTTTCAAAGAGGATTTCTATATGAAGAAATGGATACTAATTCTTTACCATAAGATAGATCAACTATATGTAATCCATGAAAACCCAAAGGGTACTATCCTATTTCCTGGCATAAAGGATAGGTAAACCCCAAGGTGATGTGTTGGGTCGTATATAAAAATTACTATAGATTTTCCAACTTTTTTTTATTTCATGGAGCTCTATAGGTTCCATCTAATAAAGAGGAGTGGACACTGGTGCCTCGCATTGCACTTGACCAATAATTAACTTGTCCTCCCTCAATTGATGTAAACCAGAGAAATTGTTTGGGAATACACCCCTAAAACATTATAACATAGGTTTGAATTCTATAAGCCACATAACCAGATCACTCATAATGTGAAATGTCATCTTGGTTGTCACTATGCCTGGCCCAATATGCTCGGGTCAAGTTTAACTTTCCAACATATATCATTCCTTCTTTTGAATATAATCCTTACCATCATGTGATCTAATTGACACCCAATAACAGATGTATTCTTCCAAGTAATTATATGGGATAATGTAGTCCATACTAAGAATAACATAAATAACTTCCATATCGAGGATAGGAAAATTCCACAGGAAATAGCACCCACCAATCTCAAGGGGGAACTTTTTGCACTAGAATATAATCTCTAATTGGACCCATAACTATGTCTCAAGAGTCATCACACCATTGAATTACTCTATCGCTATGCCTATACATTCCATAATTATAACAGATATGAAAGAATAGGATGCACCTATCAAATAAGGTTAAAAAAGTAGAGGCTATAAGAATAGTACCTATAACTATGGAAGGCTAGAAACTGTTCTCTTTGGGTGTAGGATTCACTACATTAATATGGACATAAAAATAGACCTGATATGAAACCTGAAAATCCTATGAATTTCCTCTCTACTAGTGATAAAACCCTAAGGTTTGACTGCCACATCCACAACCACCTCCTCAGCCTGACCCACTGGTAGTAGACCAACTACCATCTTGAAGTGGAGCTACTAATTCAATAACTAAGAGTGGTGTCAACACAAATCCTTTCTCCTTGGATATAAAAGGGATTGTTCAACACAAATTCCATAGGTTTCCCATCTTGTCACATGATCTGTATTTGACTGGGTTCTTCATGAACTGTGGAATCCTATGTTCTATCCTGCCTTATTGGTGACAAACCACATAGTTATTGGTGAATGTCATCTGATTTGAACTACCCTCACACAGACCTTCGAAACATCACTTTCTATCACTAGATAAACCTTCTCCCATCTAGGATGATGAAATGACCTAGCTCACATTGCCACCCTCAACTAGGTTTCTCCCTTTGATGAAGGACTGATTTACTATCATTGAAATGGAATTCCATCTGAAAGAAATCATCTAATATTGCATGGTGTATAGAATCACATCCTCAAATCATCTGGAAATGTTAATCAAATCAATGGTAAGAGTTAGTGAAAAACATTGGAACACAATGCTATTAGTTGGATAGTATATCAGTAACATGGATCCTTGTTATAGGAGCGTAAAATCATGGGCACGATCTTCTATCAATTTAATGGGGAAGTAGTAGTCAAAAATACTATACATAATCCCACCCATACCATAATTTGATGACTTCTATCCTAGGTAATTATATCCTTCCAACTCTTAGAGGAATCAAATATCATATAGGTTGTGAGCTTGAGCCTCTAATCTAATAGATTCTCAATATGTTCAATGATAAAAAGAATGAATTCTAGCAAAGATTTAGGATCCTAGGGTCCTTCATCACCCAAAAAGGTGGGAGGATGCTACTGCTAAAACTCTCGAGTTAGCTCTTCTAGGGAAGGGGTACATCGTAGAGGACCCTGTACAAACAACATGAAGTGGAAGAAGCTATATTAGGATTGATCATTAGCTACCAATGGAAGATCGATAGGAGGTTCCATAGGTGGGACTATAGGAGGTATTACTAGTGGCTCAGGGGCCACCACCTCTAGAGAATTTCACCTCAACCTTCTTAAATATTATTCGATGATGTCAAGGTTATATAGGCCTTTAATTTCTAAGAACACTTGTCAGATAATATTTAATATATGATAGAAAATATAAAAAGGTAAAAGTATTGGTACAAATACATTCGAAAACAAATGGTAACCCTCAACATACTCCTAAATATAGATATTGTTGATGAGAAGGATTTATAGAAGTATCAAGAGACACTTCCAACTACCCATTACTATTGTTGATCCATGTTCAAGTTCCCAAATAACATATATAATGTTCTGAAATTTGGATTTTCAATCCTAGGGTACAGAGAAAACCACCCTTTACATTGTAATTGACATCCCCATATGGCCATAACCATTTCATATTGATTGATAAATTTATTTAATCACATTATTATTTATGTGAGTATAGATATTTATATATAGTTAATTGTTCCCTAGATCCATATTTATAAAGGACTATACTCTATATAAATAGAAATAAATAAATCAAGTAACTGGGACTTAACCTGTTTGTTCGATATCGAGAAGTAACATTTTCTGTATAGTGATTTTATTGAATAATTTACCAATCCCAATTTACAAAAGTACATGATTCTTAAATTTACATTTGACTTAATTAGTAAAACCATCTAATACTTCAGCCCGTAGAACCAATATTTCATAGCTCAAATTTGGCATAATTGGATAATTAAGGTGTCAATATAAATCTACGTGGGAAAAAAAATTTAAATTGATGTAGTCACTTTAATCAATCCTATTACATTATCCCTACAAAATTTCTTAGCACGTTTCAATTTATATAAAAAACAAGAAACACTCAACATGCACATGAAAAACATGAAATGCATGTAGAAATATATATATATATGGAATAGAGTAATACATGACATTTAAGTCCTATGGTTCCTTGACTGATGCATGGACTTTAGATTCCCTCATATCACAAGGTCACGGTAATGTACCCCATAAAAATAATAACATCATTATTAACATCGTCACAATACATGTGTGCCACACTAAGGTTAAAATCAATTTCCACTATAACAAGAATAATCAATAATATAAATAACCACTCCTGTGTAATTTGGGTTTCCCTTGCATGTGGGTCAGATACTCCCACGCATAGGCTCATTTATTAATTCCCCTACATCCTAGTCACCCATATGATACAAAAATAGTTATAAAATTGGAAAATAGTATCAGATACCACAATGTATCATCCCTCCTAGGAATCCACTAAGTGGTTCCATGATACAGTTATACAAATGACATCATGTGTGCATCCACATAAACAAGAGGCTGGTGACTAATATCAAGGTACTACGGAGTCTTTGGGGAGACTATACCCTCATATATTAGATTAAAGAAAATGGTACATAATTGTAGTATGTAGCATAAATATTATGAATAATAAGTAGGTGAAACAAAATAGTAAATCATTCAATATACATAAATAGGTGAAAGCTATATAAAAAATATATAAAAAATGATGATTATGATCATGAATTTTTAATACAAAAAAACAAGGTACACTTGATATATTAGAGGGGAAATATAAAACTTGTTAACAAAATTAAAATACTAAAAGATGCTACAGCTAGCATCAAGAGAAAAGGCTAAATCCTTTACTCCTATACTCTATCCTAGAACACAGAATTAATCATTTGATGTTGGATCCTTCTCTTTTTGTATAACTATAATCATGTATTATTCATGGGTACCAAAGGAGGAATAATTTGTTTTTGACATATATTCATTAAAATCACCAAGGATGTCTGGTTTAATCTAGTTAGTGAGTATAAAATGAGCAGTGTTCCAATAATGGAAAATTTAAGGAAATAAATAAATAAAACACAGTGGAACGAGTTCATTAGGGGATACCAATCTGAATTTACCTACTTCATCATAAGACAAATGTCTATAAACCATGGAAACCATTGAATAAATTAAATATGGTAAAAGGGCACTGATATATAAGTATAATGCGGTGGACCAAACCCAAGGATGTGATTTGGATTGGCAGACACTTCCATGGAAATTCAGTCACGCCATTCCATTCATTAATTTTAAATGTCATCTTTTGAATTAAGAAGATGTATCCTAAGATAAAACAAGGTGATCCGAATGAATCCCAATTATCTCTCTAGGGCACTATAAATTCCCAAAATCATAATAGTTCATCTAATGTAATCCATAAATTGAATCCCATGAATCACTCTTATCATGGAATGAGTAAAACACTTTGAGCCTTTCCCTGGTATCTCATGTAGGTGATTGAGTATCACAGATAAAATATTATTACAATATAGCCACTGAGTTATTCCACGGTGTCTCCCCTTGGGAACGAGTATCACTCAAATAGAAGAAATTAAACACATTGTGATCTCATCCCAACAATAACTCATATCACACTTGGTGTGTATACTATCCAAAGAGAGTTTTTAATATAAATATTGATGAGCATGTCCAAGCCATCCCATAAGTGTGAAAGTATTGGTCACATATCTATATGTGGTATGAATTAGATAACATAATTCAAATTAATTTAAATATGTAATTCACTTATAACATATTAATCAAGTCAGAAAATATGTTTAATTTAGAAATTAAATTATGTCATAATATGTAGATGCCAAACACAAGGAATACCATTCAATCAATTCAATTATCACTTTAAAACATTTATTACATGAAAAATGACCCCGCAAGGATGGTCTAATAATTTAAAGTATAAGGAATATAGGATATCAATGGAAGGAACACCCATATAAGTGACACAAGTCAAGGTGATAAAAAAAGGATTGGTTCTATACTCTCTAGGAGAATAATGGGTTTTTGAAACTAATCAATTTTATATATTAATAATTTAAGGGGAATCTACAAAAAATTTCTAACACGTAGAGAAATATAAAATGATATAAAATAAGAAAAAAACGAGGGATAAAATATATTCCACTTACCTTAGGTTTGTAGTGCCCTCCATGTCCAATGTTAACCCTATAATTGAGCTAGAACATAAGATATATGAAGAATGATCAAATTAATTAAAATTAAGGAAATTGAGATCGCACCAAAATAGTGAAGCAAAGGAGGAAAAAATGAGAAAGGAACTAATATGGGTATAGAGGTTACTATTAGCTTTCCAATGAATTATATGGTGTAGAAAATGGATGAAAATTTTAGGAGGAATCAAAATCCAAAATACATAGAAAATGGTGAGCCTCAAGCGCGAGTTCTGCTTGAATAAGTTTTAGGAAGAATATTTTATGGGTTTTAAATTCCATAGGGAAAAAATGTAATTTTCCCTATAAATTTGAGGTTACACAGTTTGGTTACTAGGTTTTCTGAACCACGAACCCACCAAGTGACCACCCCTATCCAAATAAACCCATATCATGGTCTAGACACACTTTTGGGAAAACTATTCACAACCCATGAAAAAATGACTCTATTTGAATGTATACAACACCTACATGGGAGTGGGTTCCAAATCACAGGGTTTTATAAACACTATGCAATATCCTTTTTGTTGTGGGTGACCATGACAGTTGATAAGTATGATTATCACTGACAGTTCAATAATCATGCGGGTTCGTTTGACATATAAAATAATGGATATTGGTGCACCAAACAATACTTAATATCTTCCAAACAACTATTTATAATTTAGGAAAAGTATTTTCTTAAAAATAGAGTTTTTGATTAGTAATAAAATATTCCATACATTTCTTAAATTTGAGGATGTTATAATAAATTAGTCTAAAAATAACCCATATGGTGGGAATAATTATATTATCCATCCATTGAAGTTTTGAAACATTCAAATAATATGTGAGGGGATTATTCTTGTGATAACATAGTAGTTATGTATTATCCCTTAAACACCTCCCTATATGTTATTCGCAATATCATTGTTCACTATATTTTCTAGGTGACATTCCACCAATTTAGATATTGGAACATGTATACAAGTTATGATGATCATCCCCTAGTGTTTTATGAAATATTATTCTAGGATTATGTTTATACCCTCCCAAAAATTTAGAGTCCATAATATATAAAATAACATAAGAACCATAAACATGCACTCCATAATAGACTTAAGATAGGTTTCCAAGTTTTTAGGGATTCTTTACCCTATGTATAAATCAATGTCTATCATGAGTTTGGTGTATTTCATTTGGATTTTTTGGTTTATATATAAGGAATCTTGAAGATAAAAAACGTGAGTACTTGGTTATATTGATAACACAATTGAATGTTCAATGTCATCTTCAAAAAATATGATGAAAATCTAATGTATTGGAATACACTTTATTTGGTTAGATGTGATAGAACTATCTTTATTGGGTTGGGGAGACATTTATGATGGGATTGAGAAATTAATGGACATATATCAATCATGTTTTTTGGACAAATTTTAATTACTTAAACCATATGTATATAAATAGGTTGTAATAATATATTTTCACTTGAGAAGGAAATAAATCAAGAATGATATGAATAAAAATAAAACTGTATAAGTATATAATATATAATATTACATGTTTTGAAATTTTGGGAATATATTTCATATAAATAAAAATTATTTCGGTGAAAAATGATTATATTTACATTATAAATAAATTTTTTGAAAAACATTATATGTTTTTCAAATGTAGAAAAAATAAAAAAAATCATTTGAAAAAATATAATTTATTAAAAAGGAATTGTTTTTATAAAGAATGAATGTATGTTTTTAAAGAATGGTATCAATAAAATTTATTTATAATATTTAATTAATTATTGGTGAAATAAGATAAAAATAGAATAAATAATTAATATACTATAAAGGATGTTAATTCAATTATTCATGTTTAAACAAAACAATTTTCTCTCAAAACACATTTTTATTGTATATTATATATATTGTTATTTAAAAGTAAAATTCCTAATTTTTTTTTGAATTTTAATATGATTAAATGAACATTGTTTTAGTATTCATCATGTTAATATTATATTATTGTTATTTTTTTAATATTTTGAAAAATATTACTTTTGTTGAACAGTAAAAAAATAGTTGTTATAAATACAATGTCTTTTATGACATTGTTATGATATAAGAATGAAATATAAAATTATGATCCAATTTTCATGAAAAAATATGCCTTTAAGGAGAAAAAAATTTTACTTACAAAAAATATATTAAATATAGAAAGAAATATTCAAATTATGGATCCAAATAAAAATTTATTTTAATAAAAAATATTTTTCAACCTTTTGTTTTTATTATGCATTCATAGGACTATATAATGTTTTAGCTTGGTTCTAAATTTACATAAAATAGTTTTATTTATCATAAGCCAATAAATATCATGGGAAATAATACAATATATAATATCTATCCTAAATTAATTTTATATCTAAAAAATATATTTCTATAACAACTTATTTTATGTGGTATACATTCATTATTTTGTAAATAACTTTTACTACTTGTAAAAATTGAATAATATAAAATCTCTAGTATAATTTAAATCTAAAAGTTCAAATTATGTAAAAATTCTATTTCATTTTGGGTTATAAAAATAATTTACCTATGTAAAATCTATTTAGCATGGTGATGGATAAATATGGTAAATATATCAAATCAATGGGTAAAGAGATATAATATCCTAAAAAATATCATTAAATTAGTGGATGATGGATTTTTTGACCCCACCTAATCTAATATTCCTTATTTTCAAAATTTAAATCTACATGCCCTAAAAATTAATCTTGATAAATAATAAGTATTTAAAAAAATGTCACTCCAATCACTTTTAAAATGACTTCTCCACTACCCCTTCTATGACACATCTATGTTCCAGATTCCTCCCAATACTATACAATATTTTTTATCTAATAATACTTTACCACATTTGATAGTTTATAGTCAATATATATTTCTGACATCCATAAAAACTAAGAATGTTTCTAAGATTTTTCGTGATTTTCCATTGTTTGTAATGACTTGTTATCCTTCATTTTCATTAAATTGTTCATATAACTCTTCCCAATTCTTCTTTATGATATTAATGAAATTTAAATTTATTTATTAAAATTACTTAATAATGATATTATAAAAAATCACTATATAATCACACTCACGCATCGATTATTACATGTTCTTTTCTAGCTTGGTTTTACTACCTACATGACTGATTTTATTAACTTCTATCATTAATGACATTGAAAAATTAATTAAAAGTAAGATATGATAATAACAATATTTTTTTTAATATTTGAGGAAATTGATATTATTTAACTCATTATTAAGAAAAAATATTTATTCGTTAAAAAATTACTTAAACAATATTCTTATGGATTTTAATTTGGAGGAGCATTTCTGAAACTCTAATGGAATGTCCCTAGAACTTCGTAACTGAATTTTCAACTTCTATTATCAAAATTTTACTATTTTTGAGATGATAAATTCCTAAAGAAATAATTATAACTGATTCAACTATATTTAAACATACATGGACCGATTAAAACTGCTAAAAGAAAACGATCAATATAAACTAAAAATAAGTAATAAATATGTAGTAAATGAATATAAATGACTAATATAAATGGTAAGAAACATGAATGAACTTTTAAAAATAATTTATTAATTAATATTGGTTTATTATGTATATAGTTAAAGTATTTCGATGAATATGGGAATCCACGTTAAGGGTTCATTATCTAAATTTCTAATCCTTGAGATACACTGCAATTTACTCACCTATTCATCTTTAATATGATGCAATTACTGTGAGTTAAATTATTTTTCTAAAAAAAAATTCATGTGATTTAAATTTATATTTTAGGATCTTATTTTGAGTGATTTTGATTAATATAATACCAAACCCATAAGAGGACTTGAAACATAATTTCCTTTCATTGGATTATAAAATTATTTCATTAATTATTTCATTATAATATGATATGAATTATAACCACTAATTGATTTATATTTTGTTCCAATCTAATTTATTTGGATATAAATGTCTTTCATCTAATCTCATCCTTGATATATTCTTACTTCACATGTTAAATTATTTGTAATTGATTCCTTTCTAAGTCTAACTCATGTCAAATAATATCCTTCAACTCTATATTTTATGTTATATGACTAAAATTCATTTTATTTGATTGTTAAATTAGAACTTTAATTTCATTTATATTTAATTTAAGGACTTTTTTCCTCTGTTGTGTATTTATAGTTAATACCTGTCATTTTTTGTAAAGGTTTCTTTTCAGAATTCAATTTTGAATATAGGTATTATATATTTAAGTAAATATATGAGAAGTTTAAAGTTATTTATTCTTAAAAAACACATATTTTCTATTAATCTAGTCATTTATAAGGTTTGAAATTATTATTTCCATTTCACTTTTCATTTTTCAAAGAATTCAACTAAAAGGTTATCCATAAGTGGAACTTATGTTACTTTTTCTTTATGGTTTGGAAAAATTATCTTCCATATCTATATTATATCAAATATTTCAAGAATGTTATACTATATACTTCAATGATTCAATAGGATATTTTTAATTTACTTTTAATTCCACTATAAAAGATTAATTAGAATCTTTTTCTTATTTTTATGATTTTTTTTGATTTTATATATAGTATTGTTAAAAGAATATCATTTAGGACATTTTTCTTCATGAATGACCTTTCCCACATTCATGATTTTTTTAAATATGATCTATTTTCATGTATTCATGATCTTAAAAAGATATTTCCCCAACTATTTTTTCTATGATTTTTTATCTTTTAATAATTATATATATATATATATTTCATTCCACTTAAGTATACTTTTATCTTCAATTAGGTTCATCTATAAGGGTACAATCAATATTATTTTTATGAACATAAAATGTTCATGTTTTGTGGAAATATTCTGGAATCCCCATTTTCTTCTCATGGGTTAAATAATCTATAATGAAATTCTGATTTTTTTCATATACTACACACATATCCATGTATATGTTATGATATGGTTGGTGAGATATAAAGTTTACACCCCAATGGATTGGGTAATCTTTTATATTTCATGATATGACATGTATGAGCCTAAGGTGTAAACCCAATCCACCATGGAGCCATGTATACTATGTGAGGATGGAATTTTCAATGAACTTTGAAATATACTTATGAGGCCATGTTTTATATTTTTTCTACATTATTATAATTCCATGATTTTATAATATCTAATTATTTATTATGAAAACATTATTTTATTATAAAAAAATTATGATGTTTGTTTTATTGGGTATGTTTTCACTAGGATTTGATTATGTTCCTTGATTATGTTCTTATACCCAAATGTTTTTCTTATTCTAACTTATGTTCACTAGTTTTTTTATATTTTTTGATTAACATATCGAAACATTTTAGACCACCCTTAGTGTGTTTCCATTTCAATAGGTTATGAAGAAGAGTATTATATATGATATTTCTTGGATCATATTATGTGAGGAGTGTTTTTTGGGACATGTTTTAGACATATTCTAAAATAAGGAATCTGTTGTTTAGGTGGAAAAAATATTAATTTATTGGGAAGCATATGGGTTTTTTTCAAATAAGGGTTTTTATTAATTATATAATTTTCTAATCCTAAAAGCTATTTTGTATATATGTGAATCAATATTTGTTTATATTGTAATTATATATTGTTTTCTGGGTGGATTCCATTGGTTTTAAAGCCATTTTACAAATATTTTATTTTTATCACCATATCTAAGGGTGCAGGTCTAGTGAATGTTAGTTGGTATGAGATAAGGGTTTAGATAAATTTTTATGTTTGAATGTTTTATTTTCTAGGATTATATAAGAGTTATAGGTACTATAATAACATAACAACACATTTATTTAATTTTACCCGAAGTTTAAAAGCATACAAAACACATAAAGGAAAACCAAAAAGGAACATCAATGAAAAATATTAAGGGGGTTTGATGTAATGGGGGCCGAGGGAATCCCCTCTCACAAGGTTGATTCCCTTTGGAGGTAATTCATGCACGTTAGAAAATTAGGTAATATGAGTATGTTGATCCGCTTTAGAAGCTAGAAAGACTACCATTTATTACCCTCCTTCCAGGTATGAAGAATACTCGTCTGATTGTTAATTAGGCCCATGTACCATCGAATGATGTATGAAATAGACCATGGAGTAATGTATGATCCAAGAAAAGGCAAATAGAGCATCATAGATTCTGTTACAACTTTTTTCATGTTGATGTTAGAATGATCGCAAAGAAGAAGACTCGTGTTTAGAGCTATGGCTTCGGCCTGATGTGAATCTGCTCTACTATAGAAAATAGAGAAGGCCAAAATAAAAAATACCTAAGAGTCCCTGACCACCCCACCACCCAACAAGACACCAAAAGAAAAGGATCCATCCGTATTAAACTTATGGACTACGCTATGAGGGTACCATATTACCCAGCATCCTTTGTAAATATGAGAGATTGAATGAGCAAGGGAAAAGCAAGAAGCAAGAGAGTTGAGGGTAGGCGCCTCGATCGTATAATGTGTTTTTATTTTATCATAAGTTTAAATGCATAAATACCCATTTATGGTCCAATGTTATTGAATTTTAAGGTGATTCATGGTGTTTTAGATTCTTTTATTTGTTTTTTATATAAGGTTGACCAGATAAACCACCGTAGAACATACTACAAGGAATGAAATTACAATAAACGCAAGGGAATGTCTTCTTGACCATGTGGCCTACCCCTAACCTCCAATTCCCTACCAACCCACAAAAAATGGCTAGGATAACGCAATTTTTTTAGGTA
Organism: Viscum album; assembly: GCA_963277665.1. Lineage (NCBI taxonomy): Eukaryota > Viridiplantae > Streptophyta > Magnoliopsida > Santalales > Viscaceae > Viscum > Viscum album. Next base: position 1,956,876,137 of record OY728136.1, on the reverse strand, counting down.
ATGAGGTATAGGTGGGAGCCAGGGTATAGTTGTCCTGGGCCCAACCCTCCACCAATGCACCACTCGATATTAGTTAAATCTATGTGTGGTAAGACTCAAATCTATATTAGTTCTGTTTACAAGGAAAACAAGTTATTGGGTACTAATGTATAGGTGGGACCACACCATGCCTATTTGAGACAAAACCCACTACATACACATCTCACGATTCCATCGAAATTTGAGTGTGGTAGGACTCAATCCTACCGTAGTTCTATTATCAGGGAGTGTCCTCCTGAAACAGTACCACTCAACCAACCCTCTTTCGAAAAACAAGTTATAGGGTAATGTGGTATAAGAGGGAGAAACCCCACTCCTATCCTTGGCCCAATCCACCACATATGTGTTGCTCATCACCATCTAAATTTGGGTGTCGAAGGACTCAAACCTACACCATCTCTATTTCTAGGGAGTGGATTCCTAACATAATACCATTTAAATATCCCTATTAATTGTTTTATTAGTTTTTATTAAGTAGACATTATTAAGGGGTTTTTATACCTATGAGATGATATGTGATTTTATGTTGGAGAAATTTTGATGTATTGGACAATGAGTTATTTTATTTTTTATTGAATTTAGGTAATTATTATTGATACCCTCATGTGTTAAAAAAGGGATTTGGTGAAATGATGATTTTGTATATTTTTGGAAATAGTTAATATATTTTTTGAAGAATTTATGATTATGTTAATTTTATTTAATATGTGATTTTATATTTTTATGGGATAAAGGGTAAGTTCAATATTGGGAGTAATATTTCCCTTAATTTTGGATTTATAATATAGTAAAAATTTTATGGATAATTTTGATTTACTTATTTTTATGGACATTCTAATTGATAAAACTATTGGAAATATAGGTAGAACGAAATAAGATACAGTTTGAACCAATAGTGTTAAATATGAATAAATTTATCATGATTTGAAATCAGGTTATTTGAGAATAATACTTCTTATGATTTTCCATTCCTATTAATATCTTTTTCTATTATTATCATACCAATTTTGGATTTTGTGTTTTTTTAATTTCTGGATAGTGAATGTGAAGTTGGGGAATGTATGTATTGTAAAACTCTTATGTCGTGTAATCTTATAATAATTCATTTTTGGTACAAATAGTTTTGGAAAACAAAATTCTAGAAAAAATATATTATGATGTAAAATATGAGTTTCCTAGTATTACCTAAGAATTGGAGATTAATATATAATTTTAAAATTATATCTTAAGTCTTGTGTATTATAAATACCCTCATTTGTTTTATAACTGTATTTTATTTGGGAAATTATTTTATTGAGGTAGAATGTAACAAATTAGGTTTTAGGATAAATTTTTTTTCCTTAAACCATATATATATATATATATATATATATATCAATTATAGATTTATTCTCTTTAATTATTTCAACTTGACAAGGAAATAAATCATTTAAGATAAGAATCAAATTAAAATCTTATTAAGATAATAAGTATAATATTATCATTTCAGAATTTCGAGTTTATTATTAATATAAATAAAAGTTAATAAAAATTTAAAAGAATATATTTTCATTATAAATAATTTAATATTAATAAAATAAATGATTTTAGAGTTCTGAAAAAAAACTAAAATTCATTTTGAAAAATACAATTTATTTGAAAGGATTCTTTTATAAAATATTAATTTTTATTTTGAACAATGACATAATTAAAATATATATATAATTAAACTATTTATTGGTAAAATAAATTAATAACATCCAATAAATTATTAATTAGCTGTAAGAGACAATAATTTAGTTACTAATACAAAACAAATATGTTTTGTTTAGAATACTATTTTTTATTAAAATTTATATATATTTCAATTTAAAATATAAATTCAAAAATTCTATAATTTTTATTTGATTAAAGGAAATTATTATTCGATTTATACTGTCAATATTATCTTAGTGCGATATTTAATAATTTTTTGGAATTTTTTAATTTTTTGTGAATATTAATGAAAATACATTTTTTTATTAATACCATATGTTTTATGGAAATATCATGATATAAGCGTGGATTAAAATTTTTTGAATCCTTTTTATAGACAGAACATGGTTTAAGGATTAAAATAACTTATTTTGAAATTATATGATTAATTTATAAACTACTCGTTGATTTTTTGTAACCTAAGTTATATTTTATCCTAATAAAACTATTTTCACCCATTTCCTTTAACTATGTATTCACAAAAATTAATTTATTTTTGATTGGTTTGTAAATTCATATAAGAATCCATTTTTCTGTCACAAAAAAAATATCATTGAATTAATACTATTCATAACATTTTGAATAAATTAATTTTTTTCTTTTAAAAATAAATATTTATAAAAAAATTGTGAGTTATAAATTTTTTTATTTTAGAATTAATATTTATATGTTTTGGAAATTTATTGTAATAACATGGATTTAATATTTTTAGTCATAATGTTTATATTAGGAAAAAGTTTCTTTTTTATTTTTTGGTGCTAAAATTGAGTAACACTTGTAGTAGTTAGTCACCATACTAAATGCTTAAATAAAGAAAAAATATATTAAATCAGGGAGAAAATACATATAATATCTTAAAATCAAATCTTCAAATTATTTGATGAGGAATTCCTAAAAAGCCCTTCATATTATATTCATTATGATTTAGATTTGAATAAAATTTCCTTGAAAATCTCTTTATATAATAAGTATTTAGAAAAATGAAATTCACTAGTACAAAAAGTGTTCACCTCATCAGAATTTTCATGTCTTGTTATCGGATAACTATTGTGAAAAAAATAATTATCCCTCTTTATCATGTCAGTTACCATATAACTGATCTAATAAAGAAAATAATTACTTTATCAAACTAGTTATTATATAACTGACATGATGTATCGTTTGAAATATTATGAATTTTTATTATGAATCATTTGGTTTTAATTTGATCCCATGAATGAAAACTCATTTATCTCATATGGAATCTCTAACCTCATTTCTTTGATCCAGTGACCTCAAATATTAGTTTTCCATCCTCATGCATCTTCAGGTTTCATCAGTGTAATTGTTTTACATTCATTCAATGTTTCTCTGAACTCTCAAGTAAGTGTTACACATTAATCCTTGATTTCATTCGTTTAGTGTCATGGCTTCACTAAATCTTCTTTATTTATATTTCGTTTAATCAAATCTCACAAAACCGTCTTTATAAACCCTAAATTCCCATATGTCTCATTATTTCACATTCCTATATAGATATGATCATCGAATATCCTAGATTACCATTTTCATATACCTTATATATCCATTTATTTAAGTGAAAAGTTGTCAATTTCATTATATCTTAATTTTATATGTAATATCATACAATTTTTCATTATATCCTAATGTTATTGTGTTTCGAATATATGTAAGGTCATTTTCATAATTTGTTTTTCATATTCATATAAATATATGATTGTTTTGGAGACTTTTTGACTTATTAACCAATTTGGTACAAATGATAATAGAGATTATTGCACTGACTATCCCTATCCATAATTTATCCTTAGTTATAAAAAAAGTTACAATAAAATTAAATTTAGAGGATTATCCAACTACATAGGTAGAGTATTTATATGTTATATTTTAATGGAATTACAAATGCATCACATGGTATTCACATTTAAAGTATTTTTCTCAATATAAATTTGGATGTGTATCATATCAAATGAACTATATTGAAATATTTAAAATATGGGTTATTAGTGTGATATATTCAAATAAAACACGTTGTCATAGAATACACAGTTTAAAATATGCCTCGATCAATTTATATGATACACTAGGAATAAATAATATATAATATTAATTCTGTATATATATATGTACTGGATTACAAGTTCATCACTGTGTCGTTTTAATTATTCTATAATATTTTACTATAGTATGAATTAATGTTTGTTTTAATAATTGTTGTTTTTTCATACAAAAAAAATGTCAAAAAATTTGATGATAATGATTCAAATCAAAATGGAATATTAGAACATGATTTGGATTTTGTTAAATAACATTTAATTTAAAGTTGTATCAATATTAATTTCTATGATAATGGAATATGAGAGAATAATAATAATAATATATTTTCTTTTGTAAACAAATATCATGCTTTTATATTTATTACTTAACTACTATATTTAATCTTTTATTTCATTATTTTATAGAATTAATAATTATACTTTACAAATGTTTAAATATTTTTTTAAAATTTAAACGTTTTGTTACCTATAAATTATGAAATATCTTATATAAATTTAAACCTGATTTGATGTGAATGGTTTATTCTCACTTTTATCACCATAATATTCAATTGAAAATATAATTGTTTTTGATAATTTTTATTGATAATAATGAGTTGAACTTGGATTATGACACATAGAATAAGTGGTGAATATGAGGAAGGTGTTGATGATTTTTTTTTTAATTTTCAAAAAGCAAATTTCTAAAAAATGATATGTTTTTATATCCATGCGTGAAATGTTTAAATACCAAAAATTGAATGGTAGATATATCAAAGATCATTTAATTTTTCATGGTTTTATTATAAGTTATAACTCATGGATTTGGCATGGTGAAACTGGGCATTATTTTAAATTTATTAATTATAATGCTTTGTGAGATGACAACTCTAATAAAATTGATGAAATGATTTTGGGATATTGAAGTATAGATAATTGATAAAGAACAAGAATTTGAGCATTTATATAGTTATGATGAAAACCCATTGTATCTGAGTTATATGGAAATTAAGGGTTTATCTTCAGTGTTAAGATTGAATAATATAAAGGAAAAAATGGATTGTGTGAGAATATTTCGATAGATTTAATAAAATTGTTGAAAAGTATTCTTCCTAATGAAAATGATCTTTCATATTCAAATTATTATGTGAAGAATATACTATTCCTGATGGGATAAGGGTATAATGAAATACATTCCTTCCCAAAAGAATGTGTGCTATATATGAAGGAATATGAATTTATATAAAGTTGTTTATAATGTCAGACCTTGTGGTATAATTGGAAACAAAAATTACATGCCTATATACTAGTAATAGAGGTCCATTCTATGGAATTTTGGTATCTAACTATAATTTCATGTTGGAAACACATATTTAAAAATATACATAATTAAAAATGTTATTATGGAATGAAGATGAGTAGATATGTGATGGAAATTTTTTGAATCCAACTGATTTTGCACAGTGGAAGAAAATCAATCAGTAGTTTCCTATACTCAGAAATGATGTTAGAAATATCATTCTTTGATGGTGGACTGATGGAATGAATCCATTTCAACGGATTATTAGAATTAATAGTTCATAGCCTCTTTTTTAGAAATTTACATCTTATATCCTCAATTTTTTATGAAGCAAATGTTTTCCATGTTGAGGTTAATGATATATGGACCAAAATAGCCCAAAATTGTTATTGATGTTTTCTCTTAACCATTAATAGATTATTTGAAACACTTATGCGTGGTGATATTATAATGTATTATTCTTATAAAATATAACATTTTCAACTACATGAAATAAGTATGTTCACTATAAATTACTTCATATCGTATGGAAATTTCCATGGAAAAAATATTTAGGGGCATAAAGAGTGTCCAATTTATGAACAACAGACTTCATATTATCAACAACATCATGGGAGAAAATAGTACACAAGAGTCATTGAATGTATTTTTTAATGGATCAATATTATAAAATATTAAAAGAGTAATTCAAGGGATCAGATGAATTTGATATTTCTCTGAGATTTTTATCCAGTAATTAGTATTTTGATGGCTTTAAAACATTGATTTGACATTAAAAAAGAAACATAAATCAGGTAATTATATCAATATTTGGAAGAAATGATCAATATATTTTGAGCTACCATATTGGATATATGATCAGATAAAACATAACATTGATTTTACGCATATTGATAATAATATTTTCCACAACTTTATTAGAACATTGTTTGAAATTAAAAGAAATAATTAATATTAGTTGAATACAATATTATACATACTCTTAATGGGAATATATTTGGTGTTATCTCGCACTACAGATAGAAGGAGAGAATTCCTTACCCTCACATTTAATAAATAATCAATGAGGGAGAAAATTACCTTTTTAGTGTTTTTATGATATCAATGTGAACATGGTTCTTCTTCAAATGTAAAAAAATAATTAAAAGATTTCAAGTTCATAGGTATAAAATCTCATGATTTTCACATCATGATGGAAAAACTCATACCCATTTCATTTTGTTGAATATTTCCAATCCTTTTCAGTTTTATTATCATAAAGGTGTTTAATTTCGTCAATTAAATTTTAAATAAGGTTATTGATCTAAATCATTTGAAAATTTTATTGAATGAAGCAGTTTCTATAATTTTTCAATTGATAATTTATTTTCCTTCTTATTTATTTGATAACATGGTGCAATTGGTGTGATAAATAAACATTTATGGAATTGGATATATATATATATATATATTGGATATATCCTTATGAAAGTTATATGATGATATTGGAGGTTTATGTTTAGAATCCATATCAACCTGAAGCCTCCATTTTTTGAGAAGTATATTTCTGGGAAGTTTGCGTTGTTTTATACAAGCTATGTTTATGTAACAAAGCACATAGAATAGCCAACATCTCAGTATGAATGGGTTAGTTATGGGGGAAAGAGTATCTATGGATTGGAGGTCAAATATATGATAGGTGAAACGATAAATAAGTTACATTTATAAATCATGAACAATATAGAGAGTACATATCCACATATAAAATTTCATATTAATGTGGTCAAAGAATGTTATACAATGAAGATGGATATGTGGATTTTGAATGAGAATGACAAAAAAATTCCATAATTTAGAGAGACTGTTCTTGGTAGATTAGATGCATCAGAAATATATAAATGGTTAGTTGGTGGTCGTAGTTAAAATTTGATAACATTATCCAGGTATGACATTAATAGCTGTACATTTCATACATAAGATCAGGAAAATAGAAGTTCAGTTCTGAATAGTAGTGTATTCATGTTTATAGAAGAAATTAATTTTTCAATTTAAAAAAACCCAATATCTCCATCAAGTACACATTAAGGTGTCCTTTAAAAAATATGGAAGCTTGATTCCATCAAATTTCATGTTCTAGTGTTTATTTTCAAATGGTTTATCAGTAAAAATATTTTTAGACATGATGAATTTGGAATGAAACAACTTAATATGAATATAATGAAATAAAGAACTAGTCCTTTAATAATGGAAATAAATTCAATTAAAAATTTTTATGTTATTAATAAATATGGTATTCCTTGGTATACAATTTTAAAAGGAAAAAAACACTATGTTAGTGATGCTAAACATGAGAAAGATTATAATTTATGTGAGATCCCAGATTCCATGGAATTTTTAGAAAATAATATTTATGAGAACATCATAAAATGTTTTTTTCCATACCGAAAAATCATGATGAAGTAATTTGGGAAAATAATCCTTTTAAAATAGAATATTTGGAATCTGATGTTTAGGATATTCTTGTGACGATGGAAGATAGGATCAGAGATTTTTTGTAGCCTATGTTTTCAGGCATGAAAATAGAATTTCATACTGTATCTACCACTCCTCCACCTCAGACAATAGCTCCCACTCCTCCACCTCCTCCTACAGACCACACTCCATATCCTACTCCTACACCCCTCCCCCACAGATTCCAAGTTATTTTGAGTTATATTTTTCATGATCCCAATCATCATATTGTTGCATATGGGATGGAATTTTAAATTAAAGAAACCATTCATCATAAACATATAAGGATAGAGAATCATAGGGTCATTGTACATGATATTATAGATATTTCAACAATAGTTACATTGCTTACAAATGAGGTGAGTACAGATGGACAAAGTATCATCCACTTCTTATTTTGTCCATCTAGACTTGGTCAATATATTACCATAGAGTTATGAGTTTAGTTAGTGTTTTATTTTATTTTGGTAATAATTGTTTTGAACATTTTAAGGATTATATATTTATCTATTCGGTTATAGGACTAAATTATAAGTAAGGAAAGACTGTATATAAAACAATAAATAAAAAGTGTTTTGAATTTATATAAAAATTCTAGTAGTCTTGATAGATTGTTATCATATTAATATTTTTTGTTAGATGCTAATGAGATTAAATTTTAAGATTCTATTTTTGGAAGTGCAATGACTATGGTGCTTTTGAAAAATGATATAATGGACCTTATAACTAGATATCAGTTCGGAACCAACACGATGTATGACTTTTCTTTGTAATACATAACAAAAATCATTCCGTACTTTTAATTTATTGAAAATTTATATTGATATTTCTTTTTAACCTAGTATATTTATAAAATGTTTAATAATAATAATAATAAGACATATGCTTATAGATTTATGGACACATGTTTTATTACACCTATAGATATGAAAATGACTAAAGCATAAAGAACTGATTATATTGATAAAATATTTCAAAATAATAAAATTATGTAGTGTTGGAGGTTTAATTATCTCTATGAGTACAAAGCATATATAAAAAGTTTTATATACCATTCAACAAAAGAACCATTAATGATAAATTTTTAATTATATAAGTGTACCTTGGATGTTATGTGTTTCTTCCCAAGGGGAAGGTACATTTCTAATTATGCTCTATCTATGGGGAAGTGAGAATTTTTTTAAGAATTTATTGTAAATGTATGTTTGAATTTTATAATATGTGATTATATTATAATGTTTTTAAAATTTATATCATTCTTATTATTTTCAAACAGGGCATGTAATTTCATTCAAGATACCACTTGAAAGAAGATTTCTATGAAAAAATATGTAAAAGAAATTGTTATTTTTCATTTATAATTAGTAATTATAGAGTATATTAATTTATAATTAATTATTGAATTGAAAAAATATTTTAAAAATAATTATATTTTAAAATAATGTGTTCAATACTGTGGATATTATGGTTTAATATTTAGTTATGAAATTATTTCAAATGGGACAGTTTCTGTCACAAACCGAATCTAGTCACCATCTAAATCAGCAACAAACATGGACTGTGATAAGGCACGAAGGGTGTTCCTGATCCCCATGGTATGGAACAAGTTCCCGGGTATCATAAACTGGGAATTGGGAACGATTTACACGAGTTTATAAACATAAAACATCAAACCAATCCAATAAAATGAATCTGGATTTTTTTTAAAAAAAACTTTTATAAAATTTGAGAATTAAATTAAACAACTTATGATAATGCTAAAAGACCATTAAAAAGGTACAAAACCAGAAATGACAGCCCAAGAACCTACACATGGCAGGAGGCACCGCCCTCAAGCAATCTCCCCAACACCGCATCATGTTGGACCGCTAAAACCAAAAACATAGGCATAAAAGTTGTATCCAAACCTATGAGAACAAAATCAGTAAATCTACATACACTAAAAGGTGTAATTAGGGTGTGAGAAAAATCCCAATATGATACCACCACTAAGATATTTCATGTTATAAATATTCAGATATGAAAAACATGAATGTTTTCAAAAATATGAAGTGAAAGTTACTATTTCTAAAAGACAAAACATTAAAAATTATTACAGTTTTCAAGTAGGATATTTTAAAGAATAATATATTTTAAATAAAACACCAAAGCTACTGAAATTTCCATCCAAACATACTGTATGCCGACAGTATGATTAAATAATCTAATGAGTACAAGCGATGGCAAATAACCCCTTGGCACTAGCTCGCTGTATGTCCTAGGTACCTCTTATCTTGGTGAGAGTAACAATCATAATATCTGTTATTGTGAATGATCCACTAGTAGGGAAAATAAACATAACCTATTGTTACCCAATAATCATAATCCTCATAGTTTAGTTAGTGTTGTAGGCTTCAATCTTCCTACATGAAACTGAGGCCCAACCCCACGGGATCACTAGCCTACTAGTACATGTCCACCCACCAAGATACCTAGGTTTCCCTCTTATGCCCAAACATGTTCAAAAAGCCATGAAATATAATTTTCACATTAAAATACCACTTCCAAATCACAAATCATCCAAACATTTCACATGTACATCACAAAATCACATCACCCCCCTTTTTATTAAAATTTATTTTGAAATCCTACTCACTCTAAAATAGCCCACCACACATTTTTCATATCTTTCAAAATTCAACACATCCTTTAATAATTTTATAAAATATTTCTCAAGATACTAAACACCACATAACATACCACTCACATGTTCCATATTAACGTTTTCAAAAAAAATCTATTTTTCACATTACAGTCACACAAAATAGCCCACATCATGTTCACCTCACTTTCACATTGCAATAATTCCATTAAACATTTTTATAAAATTGTTCCAATAGGATACATATCACATGATAGCCACTTTAACATTCAAAATGGATCATGTCAAAATATACACATTCCAAAACAATTTTCCAATATGGTTTCACCTCTTACATAAATCATTAAACCATTCAAATCTTTCATAAAACAATTCTAATGAGTATACCACAGCTTTGCACATAAAACCCATTTCAAAACCATATTTCAAGGACAAAATCATACCAATACTAATCAAAAATAGAATTTTAAGCCCTATAAATATTTAACAAACCACTCTTAAGTATTAAAAAATCACATCAAATAATACAACAAAATATGTACATGAAAGCACACACATTTTCACAAAACACATTCAAGAAGAAAAACATGGTTTCACCCATAAAACATATTCAAAAACCATATTTAAAACCAAATGGAACACCAAGAACCTACCAATGTAGAATTTTATGTCCTAAAAATATTTAGTAAACCAATTTCATATCTTATAAAACACACCCAAATTATACCCCAAGATTTACACATGAAAAACACCCAATTTCAAGGTAAAATTCAACTATAAAATTAAACGCATAACCAAATCAATTATAAATAGTTTTTTCAACTCACAAAACATATGAGGAATATGAAAAATGAGTAACTACTACAAGATAACTCATCACTAAAGGGTTACACATAGAACAACCAAACTTTTTGTGTCAAACCCCTAAAAACTTGGTGCGAAACATCAACTGTACCACCACCGCACCACAAGGGGGTGAAAACCAACCCTAATAAACAATATTTGACCCAAAATACAACAAATCAAACCCTAGGTTATAACCCTAACTTCTGTAAATTTAATAACATCATGAAAGAGGGATGAAAACCTAAGGAAATTTAAAGAAACCAAGAAAGAATCAGTTACCTTGAACAATCTTGAAAAAATCACCCAAAATCCACCAATGGATGATTATACAAGAAAAAACTAATAGGTAGGCTAGAATGAGGATTAGTTGGTTATGTGGGGACAAAAATGGGGGAGAAAAAGTAAAAATTGAAAGGTTTATGAACGAATCAAATTACATTCTCAAACCTAGATGATTTGAGAAACCCTGAGATTATTTGCCCTAATCTGTGATCCAAATGATCTCCAAAGCAGATAAATTGATAACGAGAGTGATAATTGGGTGTTTGGCCTTGGGGGGATGTGGAATCACAAAAAAAGTAAAAAATGAATGAGTTATTGAAAAATTAAAATAATAGTTTAAAGGAGGAATTAGGCATACGGGCTGGACCAAAACCTTAATAAAAACAAAAAATCTATCATTCTTAGGGATACTTAGGGGGTCCGAATTGATATGGTGGTTTTAATATACCAGAGGATGCCAATTGGGAAGTATAATGGGTATTCAATGTTGAAAAATGAAGAAGTTATAAAAGAAACAAAATTTATTTTCAAATCTGAAAACGGGCTCACAGTTTTACCCATATTTTGAAAACCCACCTTTTCCACCAAAAAAAGGGGAAACCTTAAAAATAAAGAAGGAATTGAAATTAAATGATAAATACCTTTAACATAAGTCATGTGTTTGACAATTCTATCCACCATAAAACTTTCCGCCCTGGGAAAGCCATAATAAAGCCAAAGGAAAAAACCAAACCCAACCGAAAGGCTAAAATAGACTCCTTTGCCCAGTTTCACACACCCCAAAAATTCCAAAACACCTCCAATTGATCAATAAAGGAAGGAATAATCTCACCATATAAAACAAACACCACTTAATGTAATGATCTAGTATATTAAGATTTTATCCCAAAAGAAAACTCCTCAAACAATATCCAAATAGTATTCTAGAAATTTACCCAAACAAACAACAATAATGAACAAGGTTACACTAACCGTGCTTTAACCAGACCATTTGGTATTCTTCACTCCCAACGTTAACCCATGGAAGAGGAAGTTATTTAGACAGCTCCATAAAAATACTACCTACCTCCAAGCCAGGACCATTATAGATACCCAAAGCTTGACGTACATGGATATTACATTCCTTTGCAGAATACTTAATATATAACAAAAACAGACACCAAAGGACCGTAATAGTTTAGTGTCTTTGAAAAAATGGAACATAATCTTCTAATCTTGGTGAAAGATATTCATCATATCCCATAAATATCTTCCACACTTTTTTCCCTTACCTAAAACCATTCTTTTTATCCTAGGGAAAATAAAACATATATGGTTGAGCTCAAATGCTCAATAAGGGTATGCATGGAAAAAATAAAACAAACCACATACATTTTAACTTCAAAACATGAACATAATATTTAAAAATCAAATTCTTGAGCAACGACATAAAACATGGTAGTACATAAGGCATAGATCATAATTGAACATCAATTATGATAAAATGGCATTGGAATAAAACATGTAATTGTGGAAACCATTAATCACATTTTTTGATTTCCATAGTAGCCAAGGCATTTCTCCCAAGACCATCTTAGTGGACAAAGTCCCTTTTGGAATCGAGTTCACTCCTCATTCTAGTCCTATATCACTGAACTAGATTAAATTTATGTTCCATCCAAGTATATCTCATGAGATATAAATCTTTACCCAATGCATTGGAGGGTGATATAGGTCCCACCAATCTCATAATGAAACCATTCTTACCTGTTCCACAAAATAAACTTAAAACATTCATCATAACCCAAGGAATAAAATGGAATTCATAAACATCATCTCATCATCACATAATCCATATAAAATAAATGGATATAATTTCATCATAAGAGAAGTGAAACCATGTAAATCATAGATACATTATACATGAAACATACACATATGAAATAGTGTCATCTTAGATGGAAAATGGGTTTGATAAAACTCTTGAGAAAAATTGTTGAGGAAAATATTCGTTCTTATTCAAAATCATTTATTTAACAAGATTCCATGAAATTTTAAATAGAAATTATTTTGTTGAAAGTAGTCATGAAATCTTGTATAGTAAGCTTCATGAAAATGAGGTGTTTTGAAACCAAAAAAAATCAGTTCATGCCGTATAAGTTAAAAAAACATTCTTCTTATACTATTGCCAAAAAAGTCAAAAAAGTACCTCATATGGTAAAAAAATATTCCTTACATACCAAGTAGTAATAGTAAAAAAATGGGTAAAAAGGACATTAAAAATACATGAACAATTTTCTATAAAACATGGACATGGATGATAAATATAACCCCAGTAAATACTTACGTATAAGCAATCTCGGATAGAAAACAATTGAGATTGCAACATTATCCCTTACAAAGATCTTTTTGTAAACAAAATGGATCACTTATGTGTATTAACTATAAGGTCACATAAAGAATGTATAAATACATGATAATATATAAAAATTCATTTCTCACATAATCAAAGAATGATGTAAACAAGAAAGACAAGATCACCCCAATGAGTTCAAATTGGGTTAAGAAGTTCCCTTACCTCGTGTCCGACTAGACTAGATCATTATTTAATCTCTTGAATAATAAACCAATGTTAATTTATACATTATTAAGAAACTTATTCATGTTTATTATTCCTTTTATATCACTTATTACCATGTTATAAATATTATGTAACTATTTAAGTTAATAACATTTGTTTTGTCGATATTTGGTACTTGAGTCAAAAATGGACTTCTTATAATTACATGTTGTTCATGTGGTCAAAGGTTAATTATATCCAGAATGATATTCATGATTTATATATCATATATATCATATATATCCAGTATATACATGTATTTATAACAGTACATAACATATGGAGTTAAGAAATGAAATGCACCGTTCATGGAGACGGTAAGTCCTACGTAGGCATGAACGCTACTCTCATTTCTATTTCTTATTTTAATGGAATTGAAAAATAATGATTCATAGGTATATTATAATTCCAGTATAATATCATATATAATGTCATTAACTCCATACTTTATACATCCCATATAAGGCATTAACGAATCACATCACTTTGAGGGGGCGGTAGTCTGGACTTCCTCAAATGAGATTATCGTATTTACCCATTATGGAACCATAATGTATTGATATAATTGGGAAGTAAAGAAGAATAAGGAAATAATAAAAATAATATATATCATATATAAATACAGTGCCATCATAATGGCCACCATGAGAGGCGGTAGGAGAAAATCAAACAATCATCGTTTCGTGAGGCGTTAGTTTTCCATCCACAGAATCATTATGTTCTTCATCCATTAGATGGAGGTGTGTGTAAGTGTAGTTATAATCCTTCTCATAACAAAATCCTAGTATATTTAGGATACTTTTTTTGTTACAAAGGAAAGGATTAAAAATATTCTAGGGGTTGGAGATGTAGAATAAAAGAAAACAATTTAAGAGAAACCGTTACCTTTAATTTGGGTATCTTCCATTGGTTTGAACCAAAAGGACTTCTTGAAGTTCCTTCTGCCTAAGTTAAGGCTTCTAGGGGGAGTAGAGGTATGTAGGGAGCTTAATTGGGCAGAGGTTGGATGAGCCAAATGTCTTGAGAGGTGTGAGAAATTGGATAGAAATGGTCTCCTTTTATAAGGGGGAGGAGGGGCTCTTTTGGAATGTGTAAAAATATTATTTTATTATAAACATATCTTCGGTTTAAAATGGTCAAAAAATAATTAAAGAGGAATATAAGATGACTCATAGTAGAAAGAAAATCATCCAATCAGAATTTGACATGTTTTGGATAATATTTTAATCATTATAATCTTATTTATTTAAATCATTTATTAATGAGGTAAATACTGCATCATTATTGTGTCACAAATAATTTAATTTATTTGATGTCTAAAAATTATAAAAAAACTACCATCATGTAGAAAATCTTTTTATCTCTCCAATTAATATTTATAGTTGAAATGATAATTTATATAACCCCTTATAAAAATTAATTACTAAAATATTTTTGTTAATGTCAATTTTGTCTTTACATTAAATTAACTAGTCCAAATTATCATTATCACTACCAAGTGGCTCAATGGGGACCAAAAATCGACCCAAGGATGAACAAGGTCGGAAAATACTCATCCAATAAGGTTAGGACAAGTGTTAAGGTAATTTTGAATTATTATATTATTCTTTTGGCCTGAAATTACCTTATCTATCTTTAATTGCAGTAAATAAAAGTCAAAAGTTACTATTCACCAAAAAGTATTTTCATCTTATTGAACCACATTTTACTTTTTGATATCATCTATGTATGTTGGAATTTTGAAATTTAATTCACAGAAGTGGTAAAATGTCATTTAAATGAATGATTCGGTTTTTTAACTACTACTATGTGGTTTCACTATTCATCAAAAATTTATGTTTTTCGGAAAAATACCAAAAATTAAGCCTAAGCTATATTTGATATTCCGAATTCAAAAATTATGTCCATTTTTCCAAATTATGAACATAGAAGTGGCATTAATTAATTTTAATATTAATTCCTGTTATCAAAACAAATAGCGTGTTTTTAAGAAACAATAACTTTCAAAAGATCATCACTTATTTATGTCCAATTTCCAAGTGAAATTAATTCCAATGATGAAAATTGGATTAAGTTGAAAAAATATATTCGAATTACACTTTAAAACCAATTAAAAATATAATCTAACCATATAAATTAT
This sequence comes from Viscum album, assembly GCA_963277665.1. NCBI lineage: Eukaryota > Viridiplantae > Streptophyta > Magnoliopsida > Santalales > Viscaceae > Viscum > Viscum album. Next base: position 1,956,860,030 of record OY728136.1, on the reverse strand, counting down.
TTCGATGAAAAAATTTGTTTTCAATTAAAATATATCGTGTTTTTACTATTCATCAAAATATAAAAGTTATCAATATAATATGAAAAATTTATCCAAATTAAATTTTTATATCCTGATTCCAAGGAAAAATTTAATTTTTTCAAATTTAACTTATAAACATTTCAAAAACTAGATTTTAAGTGGGTGCGCCATCAAAAGGTGGCAAAACTGCATTTTTTGAAAAATACTTTTTTTACCCAAAAAAATTATTTTGTTCTCATACCATGTTCTAGAAAATATGTAAGATAAATAATAATGTTATAAAATTCAAAATGTAGTTAATACTATTCATAATGGATAGTCCATAATAATATTATAACAATATATCGTTGTTTAGTGAAACCTGGTATTGCGTAATACACACGCTATCGAGGAAGGTTGCGACTGCGTGTAATGTAAGCCAAGTCAGGGTTGTGTGTAGTGAAAGGCTCCTTTGTTGTTGTGTATAAAAAAATCCAACTATATCTCATTTATACATTGAATATATATATATATATATGCTCAATGATTCATAGAATAAATACTATCAAACAAACATGAAATTGTGTGTAACACGATGCAAGATTAGTGTTGCATATACTGCAAGCTAATACGATGTTGGGTATAGCGCAAGATAATCTTGGTGTAGCATACAAAAAAAGATATGAAAGAAATTAAAAAGAATATATCTTATAACATCTTGAGCTGTTACATTCTACCCCCCTTAAAATGAATTTCTCCCTCAAAATTCGTCGGGGTTATAAATTGTTTACTATTTATAGAAACCCACATCGTAAAAAGGAATACTAAAACTAAATTTTAAAAACTAAAGTTTGAAATGTAATGATTGGCCAAATTCACTCATCACTGGGTTTCCATATAGGGGAACATAGGTGAAAATATGGATATGGAAGAAAAATCAAACCATCAAGTTCTGATGGAGAGTGGTAGAGAACATGGCTATGAAAAAGCCAACATTCACCAAGCTATAAATTTCGAATGATTTAAGGTACCATCTGATTCATCAGATATAAGGACACTAGGACAACATTTTTTGTTTTCAAGATCATTTCCATAAAGTTGAAGAATTTTTGAATTAGAAGAAATACTTACTTGATTTTGGTACAATCTTACTATCGTTTGTGACTTAAACAATTTCCACTTCATCTCTTAAAGAAATGATGTTGAATCTGTCTTCCGTGTTAACAGATCATGCGATAGAATTATAAGTCATTCCATCTGTCTCAAACAAAAGGATAGAAAATGTTATTAAATATATGTAAGTCTATCCATAGTGAGATTAATCATATATGGTTCCTAAAATAGACTTATACATCATATATCATACTGCTTAATATAATAAAACTAGTTTCTACTAACCCGGGACTTCCTGTAGGCCATTGGTTGGAAATAAAGTCATGTCACACTTCGGTTGTGGGTTTGATTCCCACAGCCTTGTCCGATGCGATGGGTTGTCACCCGTCCTGTAGGTTGTCCTTTTTCTAAAACTACATTCCATCAATAATATCGAAAAAGGTTCTAGCCATAAACAATAATATCTGATTTCTAACTTAATCTATTCCAATATTTAGACTTACCCAAACTCATAGTATAAGGAAAATGATTGATAGAGAGGTCATCTACCAATCATGCAAATACCGTCATTTATCCACCATATATCATAAGATGTCTCTTGTTTTTCACATTCCAAACATTCAAATTCCTTAATCATGTATTATTTTGAAAAATTTATACCCATTGAACCTTAGTGAAAACATGAATGCTGTCATAAGATAACACTTTCCACATACCAAAATCCCAAAATTTCTATATACTCAAACCATGATATAACTTTATCCTTATATCAGTCATGAGATCATTAATACTATCAAAAATCTCATTATCTCCATATCCCATCATTTTACACATATTATATACTTTCGAAAAATATCTGAATAAACGTTCATGGTTACTGGTACCATTCATAATATACTTTCAAATACTTTAGGAAAAACAATACTGTAAAAATCCTTATATGTTTCTTTATTCCATAGTACCATTACCTATACAACATAACTCTTAATAAACGTAAATCACTCTACTACCTTCATAAACCATTGACCGAGCTTCAACAATTTTTTCATCTCACAGATCATTTGTAGTCTCTTCATCATCATCAACAAAAATACTACCCATACATCCATTCTTATTCTCTTCATGAGACTTTCCCTTAGGGAATTGGTTTGCATAATTTCTGTACATTCCACATTTAAAACATTTAACAATTGTTGATGTCTTAGTAATACCATTATCCTTTTCCATGGTGTTAACTGATCCTTTTTCTTTGCAATTACTGGCATTATGTCCTTTTCCACAACCAAATCATCTTCCAGTTCCTTTGAAACATTCCCCTTGATGCCTCTTCCCACATTACTTAAATGAGGGAAATTGAACTTTCTTTCCTCTATGATCATCATGAAACTCCATCTTTCTCTTATTAGCTGAGTCATGAATCTTACCAAAGTTGAGATTATTAATCATATTATGAGATTGCTGATTAGACATAACAACAATGTTTCGCCTTCCAAATTCCATTTCATTTGGTAGCTCATTAAGAATATTATTACATTGTCCATCATATCCTCCATTATCATGAATCCTCCTGTTTCCATCCATTTTCTAAAACCCAAAAAGAATAGTGTGAGAGGAAAAAAACATGATAGGTAAAACAATATAATAAACGGGGAGTAACATCAATATCTAACATATTAGGATGAATTCTAATATCGTTACCGTAATTCATGGACTATAACCTATACTTATACTTAACCTTAGGGACATCCCTAGACATACCTTATAAATATCTCTAGGGATCTCACTAAAGTTTTCGTATCCTAGTTTCCAAAGGTTAACTAAACCTTCCCTCTGATACCAATTGTAGAGACCCAATGCTTGACCTACATTGAAATTACATTACTTTTGCAGAATACTTAATATATTACAAAAACAGACACCAAAGGACCGTAATAGTTTACTGTCTTTGTAAACATGGAACATAATCTTATAATCTTAGTGAAAGAACTTCAACATCTCCCATAAAGATCTTCCCCCCCTTTTTCCCCTACATAAAACCTTTCTTTATATCCTAGGTAAAATAAAACATTCAAAGGGTGAGCTCAAATGATCAGTAAGGGTAATCATGGAGAAAATAAAACAAACCACATACATTTGAACATCAAAACATGAACATAATATTTAAACATCAAATTCATGAGCAATGACATAATACATGGCAGTACATAAGGCATAGACCATAATGGAACATCAATCATGATAAAATGGCATGGGAATAAAACATGTAATTGTGGCAACCATTAAGCACATTTTATGATTTCCATAGTATCCAAGGCATTGCTACCAAGACCATCTTAGTGAACAAAGTCCCTTTCGGAATCGAGTTCACTCATCTTTCCAGTCATGTATCACTGAAGTAGATTAACTTTTCATTCCAGCCATGTCTATCTCATGAGATATAAATCTTTACCCAATGAATTGGAGGGAGATATAGGTCCCACCCATCTCATAATGAAGTCATTCTTACTTGTGCCACAAAATAAACATAAAACATTCATCATAACCTAAAGAATAAAATGGGTTTCAAAAACATCATCCCATCATGACATAATCCATATAAAAAAAATGGATATCATTTCATCATAAGAGCAATGAAACCATTTTAATCATATAGGTATTATACTTGAAACATACACATATGAAATAATTTCATCTTAGATGGAAAATGGTTTTGATAAAACTCTTGAGATAAATTCTTGAGGAAAATATCCTTTCTTATTTAAAATCATTTTATTTTCAAAAAATTCCATTCAATTTTAAATGAAAATGATTTTTTTGAAAATAGTCAGGAAATCGTGTAGAGTAAGCTTCATGAAAATTAGGTGTTTTGAAACCATAAAAATCAGTTCATGCCATATAAGTTAAAAAAACATTCTTCTTGTACTTTTGTCGGAAAAGTCAAAAAGTACCTCGTATGGTAAAAAAAGATTCATTACATACCAAGTAGTAAAAGTCAAAAATGGGTAAAAAGGACTTTAAACATACATGAAAACATTTTTATAAAACATGGACATGGATGATAAATTTAACCCTAATAAATACTTACGTATAAGCAATCTCAGATAGAAAATAATTGAGATTGCAACATTATCCCTTACAAAGATCATTTTGTAAACATAATAGATCACTTATGTGTATTCACTATAAGGTCACATAAAGAAAGTATAAATACATGATAAGATATAAAAATTCATTTCTCACATAATCAAAGAACGACGTAAACAAGAAAGAGAAGATCAACCCAAAGAACAGAAATTGGGTTAAGAAGTTCCCTTACCTCGTGTCCGACATGACTTGATCGTTCTTTAATCTCTTGAATAATAAACCAAATTTAATTTATACGTGATTAAGAACTTTTTGCAAGTTTATTATTCATTTTATATCACTTATTACCATGTTATAAATATTATGTAACCATTTAAGTTAATAACGTTCATTTTGTCGGTATTTGGTACTTGAGTCAAAAATGGACTTCTTATAATTACATGTTGTTCATGTGGTCAAAGGTTCATTATATCCAGAATGATATTCATGATTTATATATCATATATATCATATATATCTAGTATATACATGTATTTATAATATTACATAACATATGGAGCTAAGAAATGAAATGCACCGTTCATGGAGACAGTAAGCCATACGTACGCATGAACGCTAATCTCAATTCTATTTCTTATTTTAATGGAATTGAAACATAATTATACATAGGTATATTATAAATCTAGTATAAAATCATATATAATATCATTAATGAAATCCTTTAGACATCCCACATAAGGAATTAACGAATCACATCACTTTGAGGGGGAGGTAGTCTGCACTTCCTCAAATGAGATTATCTTATTTAACCATTTTGGGAACCATAATGGCTTGATATAATTGTTAAGAAAATAAGAATAATGAAATCATAAACATAATATATATATCATATAAAAATAGGTGCCATGATAATGTCCACCATGAGAGGCGGTAGGAGAAAATCGAACAATCATCATTTCGTGAGGCGTTAGTTTTCCATCCACAGAAACATTATGTTCATCATCCATTAGATGGAGGTGTGTGTAAGTGTAGTTCTAATCCTTCTCATAAAAACATCCCAGTATATTTAGGATACTGGTGTTGTTACAACAGAAAGTATTAAATAGAGTTTAGGGGTTGGAGAATTAGAATAAAAGAAAACAATTTAAGAGAAAACCTTACCTTTAATTTGGGTAACTTCCTTTGGTTTGAACCAAAAGGACTTCTTAAAGGGCCTTCTTATTAAGGTAAGGATTTTAAGGGGAGTATAGGGATGTAGGGAGATTAATTGGGAAGAGGATGGACGAGCCAAATGGATTGAGAGGTGTGAGTAATTGGATAGAAATTGTCTCCATTTATAAGGGGGAGGAGGGGCTCTTTTGGAAAGTGTGAAAATATTATTTTATTATAAACATATCTTGGGTTTCAAAAGGTCAAAAAATATTAAATAGAGAGTAAAGATGACTCATGTTAGAAATAAAGTCATCCAATCAGAATTGGACATGTTTTGGATAATATTTTAATCATTATAATCTTCTTTATTTAAATCATTTATTAATGAGGTAAATACTGCATCATTATTGTGTCATAAATAATTTAATTTATTTGATGTCTAAAAATTATAAAAAAACTAACATCATGTAGGAAATATATTTATCTTTCCAATTAATATTTATAGTCGAAAAGATAATTTATATAACCCCTTTTAAAAATTAATTACTAAAATATTTTTGTTAACATCAATTTTGTCTTTACATTAAATTTATTAATCCAAATTATCATTATCACTACCAAGTGGCTCAATGGGGTCCCATAATCGACCCAAGGATGCCCATTTTCAGACACGACTCATCTAATAAGGTTAGGAATAGTGTTAAGTTAATTTTAAATTATTATAATATTATTTTAACCTTGAATTACCTTATTTACCATTAACCGTAGTAATAAAAGTAAAATGTTACTATTCAGAAAAAATTATTTTCATCTTATTGAACCAAATTTTACTTCATGATAAAAACCATGTATGTCAGATTTTTGAAATTCAATTCACAGAAGTGGTAAAAATTCATTTATATGAAAAATTCAGTTTTTTTAACTACCACTAAGTGGTTTCACTATTCATCAAAAAAATGATGTTTTTCAGAAAAATATCAAAAATTCAGCCTAAGCTATATTTGATATTCTTAATTCAAAAATGATGTCCATTTTTCACAATTCAAAACATATAAGTGGAATTAATTAATTTTAAAATTAATTCCGGTTATGAAAATAAAAAGTGTTTTTAAAAAACAATAACTATCAAAAGATCATCACTTGTTTATGTCCAATTTCAAAGTGAAATTAATTACAATGACCAACATTGGATTAAATGGTAAAAATATATTCTAATTACACTTTAAAACCAATTGAAAATATAATATATCCATATATATTATTGTGATGAAAAAATTTGTTTTTAATTAAAATATAGCGTGTTTTTACTATTCATTAAAATATGAAAGTTACTAGAATAATATGAAAAATTTATCCAAATTAGATTTTTATATCCTGATTCCAAGGAAGAATTTTATTTTGTCAAATTGAACTTATAAACATGTCAAAAACTAGATTTAAAGTTTTTGTGCCATCAAATGGCGGCAAAACTACATTTTTTGAAAAATACATATTTTACACGAAAAAATTATTTTGTTCTCATACCATGTTCTAGAAAATATGTAAGTTGAATAATAATGTTATAAAATTCAAAATGTATTTAATACTATTCATAATGTTTAGTCCATAATAATATTATAAAAATATATCGTTGTTTAGTGAAACCCGGTATTGCGTACAACACACACTATCGAGGAAGGTTGTGATTGCGTGTAATGTAAGCCAAGTCAGGGTTGCGTGTAGTGCGAGACTCTTTTGTTGTTGCGTATAACAAAATCCAACCATATTTCATTTATACATTGAATATATATATATATATACACTCAATGTTGCATAGAATAACTACAATCAAACAAACATGAAACTGTGTGTAACATGATCCAAGATTAGTGTTGTGTATACTGCATGCTAATACAGTGTTGCATATAGCGCAAGATAATCTTGGTGTAGCATACAACATAAGGTATGAAGGAAATTAAATAGAATATATCTTATAAAATCTCGAGTTGTTACAACCATGGACTAATCTAAGTTACTAGAATGGGGAGACACAAATTGGATCCCCCCCATAAGAGACAACTCAAATTTTCTAGAGATAGGATCGAGTCACTAACAAGGAGAGGCCCGAACAGACTCCCTGGTGCAAGGATTAGACCTCCATTTAAAATTTCCAAAGGAACATACAAGATAGTCATAGTGGATCTCCCCACTATAGCAACCAACTGTCTTAACCGACCAGCAAGGGCTGATATAGGAAGAACCCAAATTTAAAGAGTTGGGATGACAACAAGGTTGATCCGCATAGTTTGAGAAAGCATGCGCTAGTCATGTGGATCCATCAACTTTCATGGATTATTGGGGCATTTTTATTATTAACCATATGAAAACCATGCGTTCAACCTATCTAGAAAAATTCTCAACCATACCCCCATAACTCCATGGAATCCAAATGGTAAAAGAATGACATTAGACGATAACATAGACAGGAGAACCTCTCACCTCTTTACATTGAATGGGAACAACAAATTCATGATGGAAAAATAAAAGGTTTAACCTATTCCCCATCTTTCATACTAAGTATAGGACTTTGTACAAGGTTTTAAATGACCCTGGGATTTCTTTTAACTGTGTGTCCGCTTCTCTCTGGGACCTATAGCTAGAGCTCAAATGATTGAAGCATATTCGACAGCATAGTTAGGCTTTAGAAAACCCTAAAACGAACTTCTCCTTTTGGTACCATGAAAACTATACCCTATTCCCAGATGGGTTCAGTAAGACATAAGAAATTCAAAATCTGAATTTTCCCGAACCTTCCATTTCACAGAAACAAGGGCTTATAAGATGCACACTCACATCACACCTTGTTTCTTCGAGTGAGAAACAAAAGAAGTAAAGGAAAAATAAAATCACATTACTCTAAAAGAGAGGATTTTGAAGTTTTCCCATGAGGTAAATACTTCCAACATGTTAGAGACTCTTAGAGGATTGCATGACCTTCACCATTATAGTCAACAAGAACACGGCATCACAAGGCATTACCGAACATGACCATTATGACTAATAGAAACTATACATGGAAGGGGAGCTTATGAAAAGTCCCTAAAAAACACACAATTTCAGAAAGTGGACATAATAGCCTCTCATGACTAGATTTCCCACACAAGTGGTTTATCATAAACCACTAATTCGAAGAGACAACGAAGGACCCAAATGTATTGTTAGATAACATCTAGATACTCATCCACACTAACAACCTAGACCACTTCCACCTTAAATGATTCAGGTAACTTAGGAAAATAACGTCTCTTTTAACCTGCTAGGATAACTCTCTCGCTACAAGAGGGTCCACAATATTAATAAATAAAATATTGTAAACTCAATCTCCAAATCTCGAGAAAAGGATTCCTTATCGTAATCAACTTGAGGATTTTCCAATGGTGAAACGATCCGGGTTGCACATCAATCATGCATTAACCCTTGATGGGGGCATACCTTCTCCTAATAATGAACCCAAGGACCCAACCATCTGGGTACTTTAGATGGAATATTCCAGAAATAAGAACCAACCTTGTGAGGGGAACTAATATAAAGGCTTCTGAGACATTTCTCATAAGAGAGTACTAACAAGCCCTTCAACCCAGATTATCGACCAAACACAAACCCAAAACACAGTCCAAATAAGAGGGGTTATTAGACTCAAAATATCTCACAATATAATCATTTAAAAAATAATAATACACACCATCCAATACCAGTCCTCAAGACATCTTGTATTACTTTAAAAAAATTTGTTTGAAAACAAAAATTTCAATGGTTAGTGTATCCACCAATAGAACCCCATGAGCCTCACACATGCTTCTTTCTATTCCACACCGGGAACCCTATTCATATCTATCCCAACACTCATATAGTCATAACATTAACCATCCATCATCCCATATAACCCCATGAATGTGGTCTCTCATGGAAATACCAAAGGTTAAAACAAAAATTCTTTCCAATTTTCAAAACCAATACAATAAAACAATACTTACTTTTTATCAAGACCGCTAAACACGAAATCAAAAATCCCGATCATTCAAATTAATACTGACATTCATGTCATATAAATTAATTTCAAAACATCTCATCCCATTAAAACACATTTCAATAGTTTAGAAAAATCAATTTACAACACCTTTTTTAATCCCACATTAAAATAATTTTCTTCTTTCAAAAGAGGTGTAAACACACCATTTCCCATTTCAAAAACATTCTGAAAATTTAGTTCCACCATTACAAAAATCAAACCATTCCCTCCTTATTATAAAATTATTTCGTAGAAACATTATACATTTTAAAACGATGTCATTTTTTCTTTAAAACCAAACATCTAAGATTTCAAATCTAAAGTAGACAATTCAATGAGAGAGGAAACTTGTTTCAGTGGGTGACATGGAAATATAGTTGGTGGCCATATAATAACCACTTCATCATCATGGAGAGTGATATAGGAAAATATCACATACTTCACATGGTTTTCCAAGATTTGTGAGCTCATTGAGACTATTAACCCAACTCTCTTTCAATTTCCCCAAATCATCATCAAACCAAGAAAACAAAAGGACTCAATAAAATCCCCAAAATTCCCTGGTGACTCGAATCCTATCATGGGGTGTGCTATCTAGGCACACTACCCATAACTGGATGGTCAAGTCCTGATAGTCCTAACTCCAGACTATATTGACTGTTCCCCATATAACATGACCCAAAAGAGAAAACCTCCTTTGATACCAATTTTTCACGAACCAAATCTAGTGACCATATAAACCATCACAAAACCTGGCCCACGACAAGGCCTGAAGGGAATTACCGATCCACACAAGCTGGAATAAGTTATCGAGTGTAACAAACTGAAAATTTGGAATGATTTACCCAAGTTTATAAACATTAAGTATCAAATAAATCCAATAAAACGATTCTAGATTTTTTTTTTAAAAATTCATCTTTTATAAAATTTTATAATATAATTACAGAGTATAAAATAATTCTCAAGGACCATTAAAAAGGTAAAAAACCATAAATAACATCACAAGAACCTATACATGGAAATACACATCGCCCTCAAGCCATTTCCACAACACTGCATCACGTTGGACCACTAAAAAATGAACTATAGGCACAAAAGTTGTACCGAAACCCATGACAACAAAATCAGAAATTCTAATTACACCCAAATATGAATGTAGGGTGTGAGACAAAGCCCATTAGGATAACACCACTAATAGATTCCATGTGATAAATATTCAATGATCAAAATCAAGCATGTTTTCAGAAACATGAAATGCTAGTTACAATTTCTAAAAGACGCAACTTCAGAAATTTTAAAAGTATTCAAGTAGGCTATTTTAAATAATCAAAACTAATAAATAACATTCAAAATCTACTAAAATTTCTAGCTAAACATACCATATGCCAATGTTAATATAAAATCATCTAATAAGCACACATAATAAGAAATAACCCCAAGGAACTAGCTCACTATGGGTCCCATGTACCTCGTATCTCGGTGAGAGTAACAAACACAATATCCATTCTTTTTCATGAGCCACTAGTAGGGAACATACCCATAACCTAGTTGTCACCGACAATCAACATCATCATATCGTAGTCAGTGTTGTAATGTAGAGACCCAGAGCTTGACGTACATGGACATTACATTACTTTTTCAGAATACTTTTCACATAATAAGAACCAACACTCAAGGACCGTAATAGTTTATTGTCTTTGGAAACTTGGAATATAGTCTTCTAATCGTGGTGAAATATCTTCAACATCTCCCGTAAAGATCTTCCCCTTTTGTTTTCTTACCTAAAAGCTTTCTTTAAATCCTGGGGAAAAGAAAACATAAAAAGGGTGAGCTCAAATGCTCAGTAAGGGTAAGCATGGATAAAATAAAACAAATTATATACATTTGAACATAAAAACATGAACATAATGTTTAAACATCAAAATCTTGAGAAATTACATAAAACATGGTAGTACGTAAGACATATATCATAAATAAACATTAAGCATGATAAGATAGCATGGGAATAAAACATGTAATTATAGAAACCATTAAGCACATGTTATGATTTCCATAGTTGCCAAAGCATTGATGCCAAGACCATCTTAGTGGATAAAGTCCCTTTTTGAATCGAGTTCACTCCTCGTTTTAGTCCTTTAACACTGAACCAGATTAACTTACTGTTCCAGCCATGTCTATCTCATGAGATATAAATCTTTACCCAATGCATTTGAGGGAGATATAGGTCCCACCAATCTCATAATGAAATCATTCTTACTTGTGCCACAAAATAAAATTAAAACATTCATCATAACCCAAAGAATAAAATGGGTTTCATAAACATCATCTCATCATCACATAATCCATATAAAACAAATGTATATTTCATCATAAGAAAAGTAAAACCATGTAAATCATAGAGACATTATACTTGAAACATACAAATATGAAATAATGTCATGTTAGATGGAAAATGGTTTTGATAAAACACTTGAAATGAATTCTTGAGGAAAATATCCTTTCTTCTTCAAAATCATTTTCTTTTCACAAAATTCCATTCAATATTAAAAGAAAAATATATTGTTGAAAATAATCATGAAATATTGTAGAGTAAGATTCATGAAAATAAGGCGTTATAAAACCATAAAAATAAGTTCATTTGTATAAGTTAAAAAAACATTCTTCTTGTACTTTTGTCGGAAAAGTCAAAAAGTACCTCGTATGGTATACAAAAGAAAGATTCCTTACATTACAAAATGTAATAGTCAAAGAGGGGTATACATGAAATTTAATATACATGGAATAATATTAAACACTTTTTGAAAAACATTTTATGGGAATGGATGAAATATATAACCCCAGTAAATACTTACATATAAGAAATCTCAGATAAAAATGAGATTTGCAAAATTATCCCTTATCTTAGGTCTGATATGCTTCGTACATATCTGAACCTCCTCTTCTTCGAAGCACCTCCTTTAAGCCTTCTCTTAAGGAAGTAGAGTTGGTCTTTTGAGAAGACCAGAACCTCCAAAATGTTTCTAGGGAAGTGGAGAAGAGAAATGGTCAGGGGTTGGCTGAGCTTAAAGGCTCAAAAGAGTGTGAAGAGAAGAGGGAAGTGGTGCCCTTTTTATAAGGGAAGAGAGGGGCACCTTTGGAAAAGCTTAAAATATTATTTTATAATAAAGTAATATTCGGTTTATAATAGCTCCAAATTGATTAATTTCAAAGCTAAAGTGGGGATGGGTCAAAATACTCTCAACCAATATATTTTAGACAAGTTTAGGTTACAATTTTATCATTATCATTTAGATTTAACTATAAGTTAAATAATTTAACTTTTACCATGTCTTCTTGTTTTCTTACACTATATGGTTAATAAACTTACAATAACAAGACAAACGAACCCCAAGTGGTTCATTATTAATATATATATCCTCTAAGTCATTTTTCTGAAACATAGATTTTTAGGAATAAAATAACAATCAATAAAATAATATTTGTTTTAAAAACTATTTTATGTGAATTTTGACACTATTTGGTAATTGATTTTTGTGAAAATTATAACAGCATGATTAGTTCTAAAATTTTACTTAAATAAATAAACACATGTCATATTAACCTAGAAAATTAGTGTCATTCATAAAAAGTCTCAAATTACATTTATGTGGGTATTTATAATATCAATTATTTTAATATTTCATTATTTTGGTAATTACTACATCACCATTGTGTCATAAATAACTTAAATTATTTAATGTCTAAAAATTATAAATAAAATAACACTAGGTAGGAAATATTTTTGTTTTTATAATGAATATTTATAGTCGAATTTATCTTATGCATAACCCTATATTAAAAATGAATTTGTTATTAAACATTGAATTTAACTATTTTAACCCTTCTTAAATAAATTAACAATAAATGTCCTAATTTAATCCAAGTGGACCTAAATGGTCATATTTTATTCCAAAGGTTTTTTTGGTAGAATTACACTTATCCAATAGAATTAGGACATGTGTTAGGGTAATAATAAAATCATTTTACCCTTAATTACCCTATTTACTTTTAACTGTGGTGAATAAAAGTAAAAAAGATACTATTCACAAAATATTAAATTCATATAATTGAACAACATTTTAGTCCTTGATATTAACCGTGTCTCTCGGATTTTCAAAATTTCACTCACAGAAGCGATAAAATTATGTTTTATGTGAATTTCCAAATTCTTTTAGGAGGTGGGTAAAAGACGGTGAAAAGTTCAATAAAATTTTTATATATCTAAAATTATTATAAAATGACTCCAATTAATTACATTGAACTTATATAGGTATTATTTATCAATTTTGTCCTAATATATATTTAAATAAACTAAATATTTATTTAAATAAAAAAGTCAGTTTTTAAATAGTAACCCAGTGTTTTAACTATTCATCAAAAATTGAATGTTTTCAGAAAAATACCAAAAATTTACCCTAGGCTAATTTCGATATTCCAAATCCAAAAATGAAGTCCATTTTGAAAGATAAAATTTATAAAATTTCAAAAGGTGGGTATTACTATTCATAATGGCTAGTTCATAATAATATTATAATAATATCTCATTTAGTGAAACTCGATATTGCGTTCTACACATGCTATCGAGAAAGGTCACGATTGTGTGTAAGGTAAGCCAAGTTAGGGTTGCGTGTAGTGAAAGAGTCTTTTGTTGTTGCATATAACAGAATCCAACAATATTTCATTTATACATTGAATATATATATATATATCCACTCAACGTTGCCTATAACATAATCAAAACTTATTTCATTTATACATTAAACAAAATCTTTACTTAATGTTGAATAAAATAATTTCCACAAAACAAACTTTAAAGTTTGTGTAACATGATCCAAGAATAGTGTTGCGTATACTACAAGCTAATCTGGTGTTGCGTAGAGTGCAAGATAATCTTAGTGTAGTGTACAACAAAAGACATCAAAGAAATTAAAAAGAATAATTCTCATAAAATCTCAGGTTGTTACATGCTACCCCCCTTAAAAGAAATTTCACCCTCGAAATTCGTCGAGGTTATAAATGGTTTTCTACTTGAAAGTTTCATTAATAGAAACCAACATCGTAAAAAGGAATACCATAACTTATCTTTGAAAAATAAAGTATGAAACATAACGGTTACCGAAATTAACTAATCATTGGGTTTCCACATAAAAGAACATAGGTGAAAATATGTATATGGAAGAGAAATGTAACCTTCAGGTTCCGATGGAGAGTGGTATAGAACATGGCTTTGAAAAATCCCACATTCACAAAGCCATTTATTTTTGATGATCTAAGGTATCATCTGATTCATCGGATATAAGGGCACTAGAACAACATTTTTGGTTTTCAATATCATTTCCCTAAAGTTGAAAATTTTGAATTAGAAGAAATAATTACTTGATTTTGGTAAAATCTCACCGTTGGTCATTACTTGGACAATTTACACTTTATCTCTTAATGAAATAAAGTTGAATTTGTCATTCGCGAAGTGCTAGTAGATCAGGTGATAGAATGATGGGTCATTCCATCTGTGTCAAAAAAAAGGTCATCAGAAGTTATCAAACATACATAAGTCCATCTATAGTGAGATTAATCATATTTGGTTCTTAAAATGGACTTATACTTCATATATCATACTGCTTAATATAATAAAACTAGTTTCTCTAACCAGGGACTTCATGTAGGCCAGTGGTAGGTGATAAAGGCCCATCGCACTTCGGTTGTGGGTTCGATTCCCACAGCATTGTCCGACGTGACGGGTTGTCGCTCGTCCTGAAGGTTGTCATTTTTCTAATAATACATTATTATAACTTATCATCAATAATATCAAAAAAGTTCTATACTTAAACAATACTAACTTATGTCCAACATAATCCATTCTAATCTTTAGGCTTATCCAAAATACTACCGTCCAATCTCATATTATAGTGAAAAACGATTACCAGAGAGTTCATATAACAAGCATGTTAATACCATCATTGATCCCTATATATCATATGATATGTCTTGTTTGTAACATTTGAAACATTTGATGGCCTTAATAATGTATTCTCTTGAAAAATGAATACCCATTGAACCTTAGTGAAAACATGAATGCAGTTAAAAGTTAACACGTTCCACATACCAAAATCTAAAAAATTCTATATACTCCAACCATGATATCACTTAGTCCTTATAACAATCATGAGCCCATGAATACTATCGAACATATTATTTTATCCTTATCCATTCATTATAAACATATCATCTGATTTCCAAAATATTTGAGTCACTTGTCATGGTTACCTGTAGTATAAAATTATTGAAAAACACAATATACTAATACAAAAATATTCCAATATACCATAAAAGTACCTCAACAACATTATTCTTGAATACCAATACATAAACACTTCAATCCATTGTCTTCAATGATTGTCATGGAGTAAGTCCTTCCTCGATTTAGAAGTAACCTCTTAGACCAGGGCATTGAGTTGGGTAATGCCCATGTTCTCCACAAACAAGACATTGAAATACATAACAGTCGGTCACTCTATGACCCTTTTCTCTACACAGATAACATATTCCACCCCATTTGAATTATTCATCAAGGTTCATTATCCCTTCTTTATAAATCTCAATCTTCCTTTATCTATTATCCTCACCACGTGACCATGCATAAAATTCCATCTTCCTCTTATTTGATGACTTAGGAATACTACCAATGTTCACCTTGTTAATCATATATTGTGATGACTAATTCGACATAATCACAATATCATTCTCTCTAGGCATTACACAATTTTTCTGATCATAGTCACCAATTTCTCCATCGAAATCAACGTTAACTGAATTCCTTCTCGTTCCCTCCATTGACTAAAACCAGAAACTATAGTGTAAGAAATAGTTAAAATAACAAGGAACCACATAATAATTAAAAGTCACTTATGAGATTTCTAACTTATCACACATTCTATAATCCATGACACCTTAGGTTCACCCTAGGATATTCATGATCATCAACATAACTCCAGAACTGTAACCTATAGTTATAATAAACCTTAGGGATATCCCTAGACATACCTTAGAAATATCTCTAGGGATTTCACAAATGTTTTTGCATCCTAGTTTCCAAAGGTTAACTAAACATTTTCTCTGATACCAGCTGTAAAGACCCAGATCATGACGTATATGGAAATTACATTACTTTTTTGAATACTTTATACATAAAAGAACCAATACTCAAGGACCGTAATAGTTTGGTGTCTTTGGAAACTTGGAATATAATCTTCTAATCGTGGTGAAGGATCTTCAACATATCCCATAAGGATCTCCCCCTTTTGTTTTCTTACCTAAAAACTTTCTTTAAATCCTGGGGAAAAGAAAACATATAAAGGGTGAGCTCAAATGCTCAGTAAGTGTAAGAATGGATAAAATAAATCAAATCATATACATTTGATCTTTAAAACTTGAACATAATGTTTAAACATCAAAATTTAGAACAATGACATAAAACATGGCAGTACGTAAGGCATAGATCATAAAGAAACATTATGCATTATAAGATATCATGGGAATAAAACATGTAATTGTGGAAACCATTAAGCACATGTTATAATTTCCATAGTATCCAAGGTATTTCTTCTAAGACCATCTTAGTGGACAAAGTCCCTTTCTGAATCGAGTTCACTCCTCGTTTCAGTCCTGTAACACAGAATCAGATTAACTTACCATTTCAGCCATGTCAATCTCATGAGATACAAATCTTTACCCAATGCATTAGAGGGAGATATAGGTCCCAATAATCTCGTAATGAAATCATTCTTACTTGTTCCATAAATTAAACTTAAAACATTCATCATAACCCAAAGAATAAAATTGGTTTCATAAACATCATCCCATCATCACATAATCCATATAAAACTAATGGATATTTCATCATAAGAAAAGTGAAACCATGTAAATCATAGAGACATTATAGTTGAAACATACACATAAGAAATAATGTCATCTTAGGTGGAAAATGGTTTTGATAAAACACTTGAAATGAATTCTTGAGGAAAATATCCATTCTTTTTCAAAATCAATTTTTTTTTCACAAAATTCCATGAAATTTTAAAAGAAAAAGATTTTGTTGAAAATATTCATGAAATATTATATAGTAAGCTTTATGAAAATAAGGCATTATAAAACCATAAAAATCAGTTCATGCTGTATAAGTTTAAAAAAACATTCTCCTCGTACCTTTGTCGAAAAGTCAAAAAGTGTCTCGTATGGTAAACAAAAGAAAGATTCCTTACATAACAAAAAGTAAAAGTCAAAGAGGGGTATACATGAAATTAAATACACATGGAATAATATTAAAAACTTTATGAAAAACATTTTTTGGGAATTTACCAAAAATATAACCCTAGTAAATAATTAAATATAAGCAATCTCTGATAAAAATGAGAATTACAAAATTATCCCTTACCTTAGGTCCGATATGCTTCGTATGTATCCGAACCTCCTCTTCTTCGACACACCTATTTTAAGCCTTCTCTTAAGGAGTTGGTCTTTTGAGAAGATCAGAACCTCCAGAATGT
Organism: Viscum album; assembly: GCA_963277665.1. Classification (NCBI taxonomy): domain Eukaryota; kingdom Viridiplantae; phylum Streptophyta; class Magnoliopsida; order Santalales; family Viscaceae; genus Viscum; species Viscum album. Next base: position 1,956,842,051 of record OY728136.1, on the reverse strand, counting down.
TTCTAGGGAAGTGGAGAAGAGAAATGGGCAAGGGTTAGCCGAGATTCAAGGCTCAAAAGGGTTTTAAGAGAAGATGGAAGGGGTTCCCTTCTTATAAGGGAGGAGAGGGGCACCTTTGAAAAAACTTAAAATATTATTTTATAATAAAGTAATATTCAGTTTATAATTTCTCCAAATTGATTTATTTAGATGCTAAAGTGGGGATGGGTCGAAATCCTCTCAACCAATATATTTTAGACATGTTTAGGCTACAATTTGAACCTTATCATTTAGATTTAACTCTAAGTTAAATAATTTAACTTTTACCATGTCTTCTTGTTTTCTTACACTATATGGTTAATAAACTTACTATAACAAGACAAAGGAACCCCAAGTGGTTCCTTATTAATATATATATCTTTATCTAAGTCATTTGGCAGATCCTTATATTTTTAGGAATGAAATAACAATTAATAATTTATATTTGTTTTAAAAACTATTTTATGTCAATTTTGACACTATTTGGTAATTGATTTTTGTAAAAATCATACCTGCGTGATTAGTTCAAAAGAAGTTAATTAAATCAATTCTAGCATGTCATATTAACCTATAAAATTAGTTTAATTCATAAAAACTCTCAAATTAGTTTTATTTGGGTATTTATAATATCAATTAATTTAATATTTCATTATATAGGTAATTACTGCATCACAATTGTGTCATAAATAACTTAAATTATTTAATGTCTAAAAATTATAAATAAAATACCATTAGGTAGTAAATCATTTTATCTTTCAACTGAATATTCATAGACGAAATTATATTATGCATAAACCTATATTAAAAATGAATTAGTTATTAAACTTTGATTTTAACTATTTTAACCCTTCTTTAAATAAATTAATAATAAATGTCCTAATCTAATTCAAGTGGACCTAAATGGTCATATTTTATTCCTATGGTTTTTTTGGTCGAATTATACTCATCCAATAGAAGTAGGACATGTGTTAGTTAATAATAATATCATTTTTACCCTTAATTACCCTATTTACTTTTAACTGTGGTAAATAAAAGTAAAAAGTTACTATTCACGAAAAATTATATTCATCTCATTGAACCACATTTTAGTCCTTGATATTAACCATGTCTCTCATATTTTCGAAATTCCACTCATAGAAGCAGTAAAATTATGTTTTATGTGAATTTCCAAATTCTCCTAGGAGGTGGGTAAAAGACGGTGAAAAGTTCAATAAAATATTTATATATCTAAAATTATTATAAAATGACTCCAATGAATTAAATTGAACTTATATATGTATTATGTATCAATTTTGACCTAAATTTTTTTTAAATAAACTAAATATTTATTTAAATAAAAAGTTGGTTTTTAAATAGTAACCTAGTGTTTTCACTATTCATCAAAAAATTGAATGTTTTCAGAAAAATACCAAAAATTCACCCTAGGCTAATTTCGATATTCCAAATCCAAAAAATTAATTCCATTTTGAAAGATAAAATTTATCAAATTTCAAAAAGTGGGTTTTACTATTCATAATGGCTAGTTCATAATAATATTATAATAATATCTCATTTAGTGAAACTCTGTATCGTGTACTACATGTGCTATCGAGGAAGGTCACGATTGCGTGTAATGTAAGCCAAGGTTGGGTTGCGTGTAGTGCAAGAATCCTTTGTTGTTACGTATAATAGAATCCAACGATTTTTTATTTATACATTGAATATATATATATATATATACACACTCAATGTTGCATATAACATAATCAAAACATATTTCATTTATACATTAAAAAAATTCTATACTTAATGTTGCGTAAAATATATTTCCACAAAACGAACTTGAAATTGTGTGTAACACGAGCCAAGAATAGTGTTGCATATACTGCAAGCTAATACGGTGTTGCGTATAGCGTAAGATAATCTTGGTGTAGCGTACAAAAAAATACATCAAATATATTAAAAAGAATAATTCTCATAAAATCTCGGGTTGTTACATGTAAGCATCAGTCATTCTAATGAAACTAAGCCCAAACCCCATGGGATCACTAGCATACTAGTTCACGTCCACCCACCTAGATACACGAGTTTACCTCTTTGATAAAACAAGTTAAACAAGCCATGAAATATAATTTCAACATGAAAATACCACTTCCACATCACACATAAACCAAATATCCCACATTCACATCACACAAACACATCACCACCCTTTTTAATCAAATTGATTTTGAAATCCAACTCACACCAAAATGGCCCCCAACACATTTTTCATCTCTTTCAGAATTCAACACATCCTTTAACAACTTTATAAAATCAATACCAAGATGGTAAATATCACATTAAATCCCACTCAAATGTTACATAATACCCTTTTCATAAACAAAATTCATTTTCCACATCACACTGACACAAAACATCCCACATCCCATTAACATCACTTCGACATTTAAGTAACTTCGTTAAATATTTTTATAAAACAATTCCATGAGGATAAACATCACATGGTATCCCCTTTCAAATTTAAAATGGACCATTTCAAAATGTACACAATAAAAAATTGTTATCTAATATGGTTTCACCTCTTACATAAATCCTTAAACCATTAAAATCTTCTATAAAATAATTCGAAGGAGTATACCCAAACTTTTCACATAATACTCATTTCAAAACCATCTTTCAAGTTCAAAATCACACTAATAGAAATCCAAAACAAAATTGGCAGCCCTATAAAAATTTAATAAATGACTCTCAATTATTATAAAATCACCTCGAATAATACCACAAAAGATGCACATGAAAACACACAAATTTTCATAAAACAATTTTAGGAGAAATAACATATTTTTACACATAAAACACTTTCAAAACCCCTATTTCAAACCCAATTTCACACCAAGACCCTACCAATGTAGAATTTGGGGCCTAAAAAAGATTTAGTAAACCAATTTCATATGTTAAAAAATACACCCAAAAAATCCCCCAAGAGTTACTCATGAAAAACAACCAATTTCAAGCTAAAATGAAACTATTAAATTAAACACTTAACCAAATAAATATTAAAAAGTTTTCACACCACAAAAAACATATGAAAAATATGAAAAATGAGTAAATACTGCAAGCTAAATCATCATAAAATGTTTACACATGGAATCACCTACCTTTTTGTGTAGAAACCCTTAGAACATGGTGTGATACATTAACCCCACCACCACCGCCCCATAAGGGGGTCAAAACCAACCGTAAACCACAATATTTGACCAAAAAGAAAAAAAATAAAAACATAGATTCGAACGCTAACTTCCGGAAATTTTTGAACTTCATGAAAGAGGGAGTAAACCCCAAAGAAACTGGAAGAGACCAAGATGGAATCACTTACCTTGAATAATCATGAAGAAAATACCCTAAATCCACCAAAGGGTAAACCTAAAATCAACAAAAAAGATATTTATGCACGAATGACGCTTACTAGGTTATGTGGGGACTGAATTGTGGGTGAAATAAGGAAAATTGAATTGTTTATGAAAGAATCAAATTACCTTCTCAAATTTGAACGATTTGAGAAACCTTGTGAATTTTCTCCCTAATTTGTGATCCAAACAAACTTCAATGCAGCTAAATAGATAATTAGAGTGAGCCTAGAGTTTTTTTCTTCAGTGGCAGGTGGAATCAATGAAAAAATGTACAAAAGAACGAGGTATTGAAAAATTAAAAAATCATTTAAAGTAGGAAATGAGCTTATGGGCTAGCCCAAAACTTTAATAAAAGACCGAAATCCATAATTATTATGGATTTATATGGGGTCCAAATGGATATTGTGGTTTTAATATACCAGGGGATTATAATTGGGATGTGTAATGAGTGTAAAATGATGAAAAATTAAGCAGTTATAAAAGAAACAAAATTTATTTTTAAATCTTAAAATGGGCTCACAATTTGGACCAAATTTTGAAAACCCACCATTTCCTCTAAAATGAATTGAATCCTCAAAAACCTAGAGATAATTGAAATTAAAAGAAAAATAACATTAAAATAAGTCATGGGTGGGACAGTTACAATGTTCCACCTGGTTATATTTCTTTATATACTATTCTTTAATATTTCATTTTTTTTATTCTTAATATATTTTAAATTACAACATTTTAATTTGTATCTTTTTGATGAACCTATAACATATAGTGAACAGGTGTAGATACACTTACAAATTAAATGGGAAAATTATTTTATAGGTGTGGGAAGATTTTATTTTGTCTGTACTATATATTGTAAATTTGATAGTTGTAATTGTAAATGTGTTTGGATTGGAAAATAATTTTATAGTGGTTGTTGGACTATAGTTTTTATACTATATAATATAATTTTAAATATTTTAATTGTATATTTTTTCTAGGTTTCTTTCTACTGCTACTTCTGGTTTTTTCATAGGTTAATGTTGGGTTTTCTTCCTCTTTTCTCTTCCTGAAAATCCATTATTATGTCAGTTTTTTGAAATAATTATCACAAAACCGATGTGAAAAACCCATTATTAATGGGTTTTTCATGTAATTTATGTAATAAATAACATGATAATCCCTTCATTGTGTCTGGTTTTTATGTCAGTTATGTGATTACTAATGTAAAATACTCATTATAATTGGGTTTTCATGTTAGTAATATAATAACTAATGTGAAAACAAATAAAATAATTTATTTACATTATTAGTTGTTTTTAAATGACTTTAAAAATATTTTTCAAACATCTCCGTAAATAATTTATCTTACTAACCAATGATTAAAAGTAATAGAAATCGACATAACAATCCACTTTGTTCATTATTGACTCTAGTTAAAAAATAAAAGAACCCCTCCACCACCCCTTACACTAAAAATTTAAATTATAATTACTCTACGTAATCCTCCATATATAATTCACTAATAAACATCTCAAATTTTGTGTATCTTCTAATCCAAATATTTTATCCAAATCATTAATAACATATAATGTTTCTAAGAGGAGATTTAATTTCATATTTGTAGCAATTTAATTCTTATCCTTTATTTTCATTTATCATATTCTTATACCAATTAAAAGTGATGAATTTTAACATTAATGAAAAATATATATGATTAATATACTTATGTAATAATTATATTATAAAAAACACTTCATAATCCAAATCATCAATTGATTATAAAAGGTTATTGCTATGGTCGGTTTTACAACCTATGTGAATGGAACTATAAATTAATATCATAGATGACTATGAAAGATTAATTACTATTAAGATATCAGAATAATAAATAAATAACGTTTTTATAAATTTTAGTGCTAATATTTAATTCAGTATTAACATAAAACCTTTTATTCATTTAAAAATTTCTCAAACAAGTATTTTATGGATTTCATTATAATGAATTATAAATTAAATTCTGATGCAATGAACCTGTAACTTCATAACTCAATATGGATATAATATTAATATAAATTTAATATAATCATATGATGAACTCATTGATATGAAATTATATCTAAAACAACTTTACAGAAATAGAAAATGAATGGTTAAAGCTACTATAAAACCAATCATCAATATAAAACAAAAATATCTTATAAATAGGTAATATATGAATATAAATTGTCAACAAAAAATTTAATACACATGAATAATGTTACTAATAAAATTATTAAGGATCCTTAGATTATTATATATGATGTTAATGTATTTTTACGTTAGAGGGAATCATAGGTAAGGGTTCCTTGACTCTATTTCAAATCATTGTGATATATGACACATTAGTCACTATTATTATTTGACATGATATTTTTATTTTATATTTAATTTTTATTACTCTAAAATAATATTTTTTTCAAGTAATTAAATTGAATATTTGTTTATATATTACCTTGTTTTTTATTTATATATTACCAAACCTATAATGGGATTCTTAAATCAATTTCATTTTATAGAGTTATATCCTTCTTTCATTGATTAATTTATTTCAAGCTTATTGAATTATAAACTCTGATTTTTTTATTTTGTTTTCACATTTTTTAAAGTGAATTTCAATTTATTTCACATAATATATTCCTTGATATGTTATTTCTATACATTTTATGTTCATGGAAATGGTTTTTTCTTTCCAAGACTCCACTCTTTTCATGTATCACCCTTCAATAACTTATTCTACCTTTTAGGAATAAAATTAATGTTATTTTATTCTTAAATTACTATATCATGATAATTTATAATGAATTTAGGGCTGAATTTCCTCCATTTTTATATATAAATCATACCTTACATTATTCATTAGGGTTTATTTAGTTAATCCCAATATAAATTTGATATTTTTTATGTTTATATTGCTATTTTGGAAATTGAATTATATTTCTTTTATATACCCCATCTATTTTATCCTAATATTTTTTTCTTGGGTTTTGTAATTGTTCTTACCATTTTAATTTTTTTTGGTTCAAAATTCAATAAAATGGATGTTCATAATTGGAGATGGTCTTATATATTTTTTATGGTAATAAATTGTTATACACTATATCATAATTATTCATAATTATTCATGTATATTATTATATATACATCATGGATTTAGTAAGGCCAATTTATAATGAAATTGACTTATTTTTTTAAAAATTTAAAAGTTGTCTTCTTAAAATTTTCAATATAGGTCAGTTTTGAATTTCATTACAAATGCTTAAAACCAGTATCAATTATTATATTTTTTACATGGATGATTTTTTCTTTGTTTATAACCATTTTTTCTAAGGAATCTTTATCTTCCTGGTTTCATGTGTTTTCAAGGTAATTTATATTCCTATTATCATTCAGATTTTTTGTTTAAAAATACTGGTATCTGTTTTAGAATAAGAAATAATTAGATTTCATTCCATTATTTTATACTTATAACTTCAACTCCACATTTTTTATCCTTAAATTATTTATTTTTATTATTTTAATAATTGGAATTCTTTTAAAATTATGGTTTCCAATGTTATCGTTTTTACACCATTAATATGGATTTTTGATGTGACTTATGATTTTGTTTCTATAACCATGTTATCAAAACATTATGAAAATTATTTCACTTACATATTCCTCTAAAAAAAATAAATGATATTTCTCATCTGATGTTATGTTTCATGTTTTACCCTCTAATAAATCTTATGATGTATTTTTTGGATATTCAACATGTTGTATAAAATAATCCAATTCATAGGTCTTTATTTGTGATACCATATTAAAGTGTTAAGTTACCCATATTCTTATAAAATGTATTTAATATATGTTAATATAAATTAATGGCTTTTATGATACACTAGGGATATTATCTAACGAGGCTATCCATCTTTATTCTCTCTATGGTATATGATAATATTATGGGGAAATATTCATGAAACCCATATATTTCCGACGAGTTAAATTTTCTATGATAAATTATGAATTGTTTCTCATATGCAATAGATAAGAATGTATATTTTATGATGAGATCGGTGGGTATGAAATTATACATCCACATAATCAATTTTTATGGTTTTATATCTCATGATATGACTTGTATGGGACTAGAGAGAAAAATTAATCAACTATGGGACTCTTCCAAATCCTTGATGACGACCAGGGAAGAGAAATTTGAAATATAATGATGTTTCCATGTTTTATGTTTCTTACACATTCTTAAGTTTTAATGATCCTTTGATATATACTTCTATATGTTTAAATCCTTATATTATGATTGATCACATAAGAACTATGTTTTATTTTGTATAATTTTCTTTTGATTTTTTCACGTATATTGATTATTTTATCACACCCACATGTTTATCTTATGATCATCCATGATCTTAAATTGTTATAAATTATGTTAACCCTTAATAATAATTTTATCTCTCTCTTATTACGGTTCATAGTACCCAGGTTACGAAGTAGATTATTACATATTTTCAAGAACTAGCTTGGATATTCTAGTAACCTAATAAATGAGCCTGTCCTAACATAGTAGAAAGGATATTACAAATCCCCATGGGTTGTAAACTAGCAGATGAAACCATATAATATAAAACTAGTAATAAATTTACCCAAAAAATAATGAAATAAATATAAACAATTCAATATGAATAGAATAAAATCTCCAAAGGGAGAACTATACTATAAGTCAAATATGTTTGAACAAAAAAATATACAACCAAAAGTACTAGAGAAATAGAATAAAAACCCAGGACCACCAGACACACCTCTTCAAGCCAAAGGATTAATAGAAACTAAAACCAAAAAATGTACATTTACCCATTATCAAACATGGAAAATGATTATTTTAAAAAACCTAAAGGAACAAGTAGGGTGTGAGATAAAATCCCACTTGGGTATCACCATAGATTATATAATAGGATGATAAAATTTAATAAAAAATGATTTAAATTTCAAATAACTATGAATGGTAGTTCAAAATAATTTTTCTAAAATTAATTATTTACAATTAAAAGGATAAAAATACTTTTAAAATATTTTTTAATAAATTTTTTGTTATAAAATAGTTTATATAAATGCATATGTCTTGTGTTAAATAAATTCAAAACATTTGAATATAAAAAAATTACAAAAAATGGGAAACATAGTCATATTATAAGAGGTATTATATTTTTTTTATGGGATCCTCTCAAAATTTTATATTGACAATGAAAATTATTACACACATTCCTTTGTGACTGGACAAAGAGGACTCATTGAAATCATACTGAGGAATAAACTATTCTAAATTGTATATGATAGAGTTGTAAAAAATCAATATATTTGTAGTGAATTCGCATCCTATATTATTCTTACCTATAGAATCACTAACAACCTAGACTTTTATGTTCTCAAATAATCATATATTATGGGAAATTTATTTTAAAAGTCATTAAAATAATATTCACCCCATTCTTTCATTCCAAATACGCCATTTCCCTTTAAAATCCAAAACATGTTTCTAATAAAATCATTCCACTTTCTATGATAATACCAATGGGTTTCATGAAAAACAATATTAATCCATTTTTATCAAAAAACTCCTTAAAATAAATTTCATCAAATAAAATTTACAAATTTAAATTCAACAATTTATATCTCATAATTTCCATCAATTTCACAAACACACCACAATTAATTTGAATTTGGGGTTTTATCGAATTTAATTCCAAATCTAAATTCAAATCCAAATTAAAATCCAAAATTCAATAAAATTGGGTGTTTAATAAACCAATTTAATGTAATTTCATTTAATGAAAACAATATAATTTGAATCATGCAATGTAGGGTTAATAAAAATTGGCCATCATAACAAAACCACATAACTCATGATCATGGGATCTCAAAACGCAATGACCTAATAAGGAAACTATAATCAATAAAATTGGAAATGAGTACATATGAATTAAACCAGTATTCAAGATCCAAAATAGTAGGTATTATATCATCCAACCACATGTATATCTAAAATAACCTAGTGATTAAATAGGAGAGAATGAGAGAAAGAGAGATGGAAGAGGAAACATACCGACAAGGGATCGAATGTTGTTATAATAGAATCAATTCACTTTTGTAGGGGTGTAGAGGGTCCAAAATCACATATTGGGAGCCTCTCAGAACGTTGAAAATAATATAGGGTGAGTTAGCTCCATTGGAAACTTAAAATAAGGTTTTTCGGGTTCTGAAAAGTATTTTTCATATTTATCAAAAGTCACAAACAATTTCATGGGAAGTGTTGCATGGTTAGAAAAACAATGAGACTTAACTATGAACCCATAATAATGGGGTTTCATGGTTTCTTAAATGTAGGAGCACATTTTTTCAAAACATCTCCTAGCTGTGAAAACCCCCATAGATTGGGTTTACCCATTTTCTACTAAGAGGGCGTATAGTTTGGGAAAATAATGCCCCAACCATGTACAGTACAAACACATTCCAAACAATCCAATTTTTTACCAAAAACATACATAAAAAACCCAACCAAAGAATGATTAAAATTGATATTTAGGAATACATAAAAACAATAATAGGATGTTACAACATCCCCACTATAAAAACATTTTTTCCCTATAAATAATGTTAAGAAGATCCCATGTCAAAAAGACGAGGCCACTAATCTCTCATTAGTACCTCCCTCTCCCATGTCTAATGAGAAATAGAAATTTACTACCATATCACTCCACCAAAATGTATCATCCTCCCATGAAGAAACCTAGTTTCATAATAAATTATCATGACTGGACGTTCAGTCACAGATGAATCATGTTCAACCTGATGATCATTCCAACTCAGAACGTGGGATGGATTAGATAGATACATTCATAATAGAGATACATAAAACATGTGATGAATCAATTTTCAATGCAGTTGAAGTGATAAATGGTAATAAATATCATCAAACTCCCCCACAACATCAAAATATCCCAAAATATGGGAAGAATGCCTTCATCCCCTCCAAAGTTCTCAATACCCCAACCGAGGGGAAACATTATAGAACACCTAAACTCTAAAAAAGAATTACAACACTATGTGATGATATTCAACATAAGATATATAAGAAATATATTCCATGGACATTCTATTATGAATCAACTAATTATTCTTTATCAAATCTTGAACTATGCTCGGTCTAACCAAAGAAAATTCATGAATCTCTATCCCACACAACATATATCTACAAGGTCATCTATATAAGCCTTCAAATGGATCAATTCCTATTGTGGAATGGTGACTATTATTATATGAGAAATAAACCCTCCCAAAATGATCATCCAATGATCCACCAAAGTGATGAACGTAGGTATAAATCATTTCCTAATAATTCTTTATAGATCTTACTATCTGGCCATCCGACTGTGGATTGTATGTTGTGCTCAAATGGAAATGAGATCACATTACCTCCTAGAGGCATCTCCAAAAAATAATAAGTAAACTGAGGATTCCTATTAGAGATTATAGAAGAAAAAACACTCTTCAAATGAACAATCTCTTTTACATAGATATTTTCTAACACCTCAACACTGGTTTTATCTTGAATTGGTATAAAGTCAGCTGAATTGGTCATCCTATCGATCAATATCTATATCACAATACTCTTATTATGGGTACGTGGAAACCCAATCATAATTTCCATTGAGATATCTTCCAACTTCAATGTTGGAACTGGATGTGTCTAAAGCAAACTTGGAGGTCTATGGTGCTCATCCTTAACCATTTGGAATGTATAATATGTAGAAACAAAATAAGCAATACAATTTTTCTAACATGGCCAAAAGAATCATTATTTCATGTCATAAAAAATTATCATGGTTCCTAGGTTCACTTCCCATTGGGAATAATTGAAAACCCCCACCATAGGTTTATTTACATCTAATAGTACAACAAAGAGGTTTCGATAGCATATAATGCCCTCAGTGGAGAATAAACAGTACAGTATCCTCTCCCCATCATAAATACAGTCTCTATTGTTGTGGAATTCATCATCAAGATTCTATTATTGATGAATGATTTCAAGAAGAGTGTATGCTAAATGAACATTGGCCAATGAAACCTTGGCCCTGACTCTTAGAATACAATATGTAACTAAGAAGAAAGTTCCATCATGTTCTACTCTTCTGATGATTATTTTATGGACCGTGTTGAAACATTCTTACTCAATTTTTCTATGGTGCATTCCCTTCCCTCTCTGTATAGGTGATTCCCTTGTTGAAAGATTTCAAGTAATCCACCCATTTCCCAAGGAGGAGATTTAGAAATTTTTTAGAGAAGATATAACTCAATATCTTATGGTCTGAATACACTGAAAACCTTTCTCTAAAAAGGAAATTCCACCATCTCTTAAGAACATACATCAGAACTACATATTTAAGGTCAGGGGTCATGTAATTCTTCTCATGTGGCCTAAGTTGGCGAGACACATAGGAAATGATATGATCACCTTGTATAAGAATGAAAACCAAACCTGAACCTGATTCATCACAAAATACCACATAATACAACCCATCCCATGAAGGATTCAAAACCGGTGTATTAGTCAAAATATATTTTTTATCAAACAATTAATTATGACATTAATCTTCCCAATATAACATTACTCTGTTATGAGTTAGACCCATCATCAGAGAAACAATCATTGATCTTTCCTTTAAAAAAACATTTATAATACCCAGATAAACCCAAGAATCTCTGATTCATGAAATCATTACACATTTTTTACAATGTCATAACAACATTAACATTTTTTGTATCAACTCAAATACTATGTTTTGAAAACACATGTCCCATGAACTTCACTTTCCAATTCCAGAAACCACATTTCAAAATTTTGGCATAAAGCCAGTTATTTATAAAATATTCTATAATTTCTCTCAGATGACATAGATTATCCTCCTCGGACATAGAGTAAGCAAGTATTCCATCAATAAAGACTACAAAAAAATTATCAAGATACTGGTGAATAATAATATAACTTAAATACATCAAAATAATAGGAGAATTAGTCAAACTAAACAAATGAAATGTTACTCATATTGGACGTACCTGCTCCAAAATGAAATTTTATAAATGTTATATTATTTTATTCTCAACTAATGAGAACCATATTGATGTTCATTATTTAAAAACCACTTTTACCTATTTAGTTAATCAAACATATCATAAATTAGTGTAAATGAAATTTTTTTATTTATATTAACATGATTGATTTAATGGTAATTCATAGAAAGGTGGAGGAAACATCAACTTTCATTGAAAATAGACCTAGAACCACCCTAGGTGTCACAATCAGGTTTATAAATAATTTCTTCAAAATATCATCCAACTACGTATTCAAATCTTTCATTTCATATGGTTCCAGGAAAAGATGGTATATATATTGGTCGAATAGTAGACAATAAATCAATAGAAAACACAACCTCTATTACTGGTAGAAAACTAGATAATTAATAAGGAAATGCATCTAGAAAATTGATGAAAACTGTAGTGAGATCAACATTCAAAGATTCTCACAATGGGTCAAAATAAAATATAGATATTACTCTCCCCTACTCTGGACTATAAGGTCTGGATCTACTAAACCACAAGTCCAACTATCCTTGAAATATACAATACACCCCGTCATTTGTAGTAAATGACACCTATTGAAGATAAAAATAAATCTGAGATTTATTTGATATAATCTAATCAATTTAGAAAATAATGTCAATATATTTCATGTTGAGAACTAGAAAATACCAGGAAAGATCAATATCACATAAATAAGAAGCATAAGTGGGACTATGGAGACACTACTTCCTCTTTGTTCCAAGGGTGGTAGTAATATCCATCACATAAGAAAAAATCTCCATAGAAACATTTATAAGATTTAAAATTCAGATTGAAATAAAAAAATTACATTCACTAGTAAGAAATAATGCAGACAATATTGATTAAGCTATAGTGATGGTACCTACCACAGTCACTCGACATGTATCTACTTCCTATGGAGACTCTTCAACCATGTGAAGAATCTTCATTCCAGATACCTATGGCTGAAACCCCGTTTATCCATTATGTGTCTTATTTTCCCATTTTTTTATAAGGTGTTGATGGTCCTGTGTCACTTGGGAGAGGTGAATAGACATATAATATATTCAGAAAGTAACCTAAGAATCTACATTAATAGTATACAATGGATGCCTCAGTGAAAACCCACAAAAAATGACCAGGCTTTCAACACTAGTATAAAATCAAATGCCCTATTACATGAACTATAAGAGGTCTATAAAATCCTAGCTATATAGATCCACCACAATAATCATCACAATTCTTCTTTCCTTTTGATAAATTCACACTACCTATAAGAGAAAAAATAACTCCTATAATCCCTAACAATCATGATAGGTCCATTTTGACCATCAGTGCTTTATCCAGAACATCAGCATAAGAAGGTAGATTTAAAATGAAAAACAATGAATGAATAATAGATCGAATTCACAGTTTGAACATTCTAGTCTAGACATTCTAATTCAACAAAATATCATGTACATATTAAACTAGTTCAACAATGAGATTCTTATATTCTGTCATGGTCTTGTTATCTTGCTGGAGTCTGAAAACTCTGTATCATTGGAAAATATCATTGACTCAAGATATCAATGGTTAGTGAAAAGAGATTTTAATTATCTCAAATCTATTCTCTCATGATTCCTTTCTATCACCATAATTTTCCACCATCTCCCACTAGGGCCCTCCAGTATGAAGGTAGAACACTTCACCTTTATTTCATGAGGTGTCACTATGAACCCAGAAAAATGATCAATCATGATCAATAGTTTCTTAGCCTCATAATAATCATTAGATCCATTGAACGCTGGTGGATTTTGGTGAATGAACTCCTTTGAATTATTCTACAAAACATGCCTCTAAGGATACATTGATGTAACCTAAATGGGAACATATGGTGTTGTTAGTGCCAAATCTGGGATATTACACACAATAACCTCATCCAGGCTGAGTTTCACAAGAGTATTTTGTCTCTAATTGTCATTGGGAGATTACTACTAGATATGATTCACATATATTCTTTCAGGCATGATCCTACAAAACCTTAGAATACAAAACTAAAGACATCATATTAACACTAAAACCAAGAAATAAGGAAAATTAATCCCAAAATACAAGAATAAAAGAATTATATTTTCTTCCCATCCATATAAAATATAGGGAAAATACATGATCTAATCCTCATGAAGTCTTTACCAAACCAACAATTGGGACTTAAGGCTCATTATTGTTGGAGTAGGATTGGAACTCAATCAAAACTACATCTTATAACCAAAAAATATTATACTTAATCATACTATCATAAATTAATGTTTCTTAATATATATCTATGATACAAATTTTTCATTAACCAACATAGATACCTTGACAACCTGATAACTAAGATAGTCATGACATAGTTTGAAGGTCGTTCCCAATTTCCACGGGTTAGAGACTATCTCTTGACATCATTCAATATAAAAGTGGTAACATATTTTCTACAAACACAATAGAATAAAGGTATACAAGTCAGTATGAATAGAAGAAAAAATGCACTTGGAGAAGTGTACCATAAGTCAAATAGGTATAGACAACTAAAAGTACACCAAAAATAACTAGACAAGAAGGATAAAAACCCAAGTCCCAATGAACAAAACTCATCATACCCAAGGATTAATAGCTACTACAACATCTATGTGACACCTTAACCATGATCGAACCTAGAATATGATAATCTAAAATCATCTGAAGGAATAAGTAGGGTGTGAGATAAAATCCCAGTAGGGTCCCACTAAGGATTCAAAATAAGATTACAAGATTTTATTAAAAATGAATATTTATATTTTAAATAGATAGAAATGTAAGTGAAAAATAATATTTAAAACAAATCATGACTTACATTTAAAATGATATAAATACATTAAAAAAATTCTTGATAAAATTTTTATAGAAAACAATTTATATAAATTTAGACGATGTGTGTAATTTTTTTTCAAACAATAGAATATATTACAAATATAAAAATTTAGAATCTTGGTTGTCTACCAATAGGTAAAATCATTTCAGGTTTGGGGATCGTCACACAATTATGAAATGATAATGACGATGTGTACTCACATCCCTATGGAACTAGTAAAAGATGACCCATTACCATCGTAATGAAGAATAAAATGTGGCCAACAGTTTATGTTAGAGTAGTAAAGAGTCAATCTGTTGCTAGTGAATTCCAATCCAAGAGTATTTTTTTCTAATAAATCAGTAACTAATATGGATTTTATTATCCCAAATAAAAATTAATGATGGAAAATTTATTTAAAAACTGTTTAAAATACAATTCATCCCATTATTCGATTTCAAATATTTCATTTTCCCTTTAAAATCCAAAATAGTTTTTTAATAAAAAAATTTCTCTTCCCACTATAAAACCAATGGGTATGAATAAAAACCATTTTAATCTATTTTTCTCAAATAAAAAATCAAAATAATTTTAATCAAAACAAATTCCTAAATATATATTCAGTTATCTAAATCTCATAATTTCCATCAATTGCACTAACACACGTCAATTCTATAGAATTTTTGGGTTTTCCCCAATTTATTTCCAAGTCCAAACTCAAATCCCGAAATAAAAGGAAATGGTTTTTTAATAAACTAGTTCAAATAATTTTCAGTTAAATCAAACATTATAATTTAAATCATAAAATTTTGGGTTAATTAAAATTTTCCATCAAAACAAAAAACCAACATTGGGTTCATGGGATCTCAAAATAAAAATCCCCTATCCAGAATCTCCATCAATGATGTTTCTAAATTAGTAACAATGATGATAGTTTTATATAATGATTGATATTGTGGTTTAGGAATACATGAAAATAGTAACAAGCTATCACAAATATGTTATTTCTCGATTAGTATCATGGGGGGAGAATTTTGTTGTAGATGTTGAAGATTCGTTATAAAACAATGAACTATTAGTTTATTAGAAGGAATGTCCATTTGATGGGTAATAAATGGGTTTTTTAGTAAAAGGATTTTTCATACTATAAAAATATAAACCTAAATATTCTAGGGTACATAAGTGATTCAATATTATTTACTTATATTTTATTTATATATGGCTATGTTTAGGTCACTTTAGTTGGTATCAATTCTAGTTTGTAAATAATATTTTTTTAGAAACTTGATCAAAGTCTGTGGGTCATAGGAAAAACAAATCTTATAGTAGAAAACCCTTAGATAGTTTCACCAAATGAAACACTACATCTTATAATTCTTAGAACACTGGCCTAAGAGGCGAGGAGTGTTACGACTATAACTGAAATATTCCAGGGGTAAACCCATCACATAGTGTTCTTGGTATATTTAGTGTGACATTACTGAACCCATAATCCTATATTAGGTGCTAAAACATCATATTTATATATCTAATCTTGATTCTCGATAAACATGGACCAATTTCAACCCTTTTAAAAACAACATAAGAATAAAATATAGTATCACATAAATACCTAAAGAGATTTTATGTTTTGAGTTTTATAGAATTATGAAAAAATATTATATAACAATACACATGTCCTTAAGTCCTTATTTTCCAACGATACCCATATCTTCTTTATTCTCAATAAGTCTTCACCATATTTTGTAAAATCTATCCACACATGAAAATTTTATAGAAAAAAGTAAATTAACATAATTATTTATAACCTAAGGAAAAGGAAACATAATAAGGTTGATCTAAAACAAAAATGTAATGTTAAACATATGAATTAAAAATGGAATGTCATCAATGAGCATAAAATTATAATTAGGGTATGATAACTAATATAGTCATATTTGGTGTATATTTTGATCAATATTTAATGATTTTGTAATGTATTTTAATGTAAATACCCATGGAATTCTATGTTTTACAAAATAAGGATTTTTATGAATGAATAATGAGTGTTGATTCAATTTTTTAAATGAGTGATGACTTTAAATTTACAAATGAATTTAGACTTTAGAAATTTTTTCATTGAAATTATGTTATGTAATTTGAAAATTTTGATGTTTTATCTTTGCAGGTGTTTGTTAAAAAAAGGTATATAGCTATGATAGCCATAAAAGCCCCAAATTCCAGATATGAGGTCCATTGGGGGACACCCATCAATTCAACACTAAGGGAGATCCCAAATACTATTGGTAGAGCCCATATGGTGGTCAATCCCATGCATGGGCCCATGAGGATAAAATCCATAGGGTTAATTGGTTGGTCGTAGCTGACATATCTGGAATAAGGGGTATATCCTTGCAGTGGGGGAGGAAGGAATCACTGGGAGTAGGTGGTCCACAACCGATTACATGGGTCCTCTAACCCCCACATGACTTCATTTTCATGATGAAGGAGCATCTTGTTCTTTTATCGCTATGCTCCGTGCACTCCTGAATCGATGTGTGACACAAAAAATGAAGATAATATTCACATTTTAACCAAAAAATAATCATTTAGGCTCAGCTCACATGTGATTAACTTGGAAATACCATAACGCCATGCCTACCACTCGCCTTTATCCTCATTATTGAACACAACTGCTACTGATCACCCGAGAACTCCATTTTCACACCTCCTGATCTTAGGCTCAAGATCCACTTCCACTACCGCTCTTTTAAACCACTATGGATCACCTTGTAGGCCCTTTTATATCAACATGAGACCATCTCAAAGGATACTTTGGAAACTTATAAGGCTGAGTAATAGGATGCTACCACTTCCCCATTTCTCACCATTACTAATTGAGTTAGAACACCTCAACAAAATATCAATATTTTTCCGGCAACTGTAATGGTTGGATAAAGGAGGATCATGGAATTGATTCAAATAATTCACTAAACATGCTTCCAGAACCATCCTCTCCACCACATCCATTAGAGCATCCCCAACCATGAATGCCCAAATTCAATGTCCCATGTTCGTTATCTTTACAGACTGAATCCATGAATGATGCTGTTGCCCCATGTTATCCCTCCATCGGTCCACTGTAAAACTAAAAAAAACTAATTTCACTAGTGTTTCCCTTTCAAATACAGTGGGTAAAGGGGGATTTGTTAAATGAATATTTCAATATCTGAGGACTTTCATGAAATTTTTAGAATTTAAGGAAGTGGTTGAGGCTCTTCTTTATCCTTTAAAATAATTATTCACCTGAAAACTGAAAGGGGGAGTTGACACCTATGGTAAGGGAAACCACCGGGAGGAGGAGGATATCGTGTTTCCAATCCACGTTTCTTCATTTTTGTTTTATTTACATCTTTACATATTTATTTTGATTTAGTTTTAATTAAATTTTAATTTTAATTTTGTTATAATAAATATAATTCATTCAGTTTTATATTTGTGTTTCCACCATGATAAAATCTAATTATTAATAATTTTACAGTTATTATTAATATTTTAACATTCTTATTTATATTTTATTTTATTTTTTTCTTTTTTTATTTTATTATTTATCTTCTATTTTATTTTATTTATCTATATCTCTCTTCTCATCCTATACTTTTCATTTTATTTTTTATTTTTTTATATCGTTTTATATTATATTATTTCTTTTATTTACCCTTATTTCTATTAATTTCTCATATTTACCCAATGGATATCTATTAATGCCAATAACGGGAGGCTGAACTGAGGATTGGCTTAGGGGAGGAAAATTTGTTCTTAATTTATTTCTTAAATATTATTTTATATCTATGATAGATGAGAGTGACATGCACTGGTGTAGATAATTTCTCCCTGACCATGCAATCAAACATATTTCTATTATATTATTTATTATATTTTCTATATCTCCATTTGATCATGTCTCCAAATAATGGATTTTAGCTATTTAATGGATGAATCTACATCAAAAGAGTCATGACCTATAATATGTAACATCGTAGAATAAGGTTTGTCATCAACATTAATTACATGATGATGCAGAATTGTCGAGGCATAAGGCACTCAAGATTTCCAAATTTATAAAAACAATAATAGTAATAAATCGTGATATTTAATGTATAGATTATCAAAATAAAATCAAGAAAATAAAGTATAATAATGATAGAAACCAAAACGAACCTATAACCAAGTCCTTTCTTCCAAAAATCATCATATCTACAATTTCATGCTAGTTTAGATTTTTATATTTCATGTCATTTTAATATAATAGAATGTAATAAAAAGTATCAAAACATTTATTATTGTCTACAAAAATAAATAGGAACAATAAAAAAATATCTTAGGTGAAATACAATAAGTAGTTGAAAAAACTAATGAACTCCACAAGTGATACAACCTTGATCAACCATTGTGTTGCACTAGGAAAATAATTTTCTTTTACTATAACCACGATAGGTGTGCATCAAAACTGGAACCATTTTTGAAGAGACAATCCATTATTTTCTTATAACTCTTTATTTCAAAGTAGATATAATTTAAAATGTGTTAAAAACACATAAAAAACATTTTTCCATGATGTTTAAAACTGACCATTTATTCAATTCAAAAAAAAAGTTACACTCAAGTGAAAGAACATATATGTTAAAATTAAATATAGGACTCTCTCCAAAAAGACATAATGAACTCAATAACATAGGAATGATTATGATAAATTGTAATAACAAAAGAATTGCATCTCCTGAATAGGAAGATATTCTTGATGAATTCAATTTTGATTATCAAGGACTAATGACTATGAAGTAAGTTCCATTGATGCTACCCACTTTCACTAAATACATAAAAGTGGTTAAGGCCCTGATTGGGGAGTATCCATATCCTAAACACTTGAAGATACAAATCCAAAAACACCATTACATGCAAGAGTGTATTCCTGGTGAGGACAACATTATTACTGAGATAAATGTTGGAGGTCCAAAAGATCTTGATAAATTTTGTAATGAATATGCTGTGAAAATTGATCTCCTTGATCCCTAAAAAGTAGAAGATCCAGTATCAGTACATGTCACTCTTTCAATAGTAGAGGAGGAATCTAAAAAAGTGACCGAATTTGAAGAATGTATATAGGAGACTGACTATGTTCCTAAATCCATTGAGATCTACCATCAAGAGTCACTTACCAATGATTTAGTGATTAAACCAAAAGAAACTCATGGATAATATCTTTAATTGACCTCTTTCATTTCAAATTTTATTCATTATGATTTCAGTATTATTCCTTATTATTTTGAAATTTTATATTTGGTCAATTTTTTCTATGAATTAGAGGAGTTTAATAAACTAGACATGCCCATGTTGAGTAACACATGGAGGTACCTAATTTTGATGAATATACAATTGAGGATCCCTATCTTTAAATCCAAGTAGATGGGCCTATGGAAATAATGATATAGGATGATCAAATTGAAAGAGTGAAATTACTAATAAGAAATTATAATTGAAATTATGTTCAAGTAAAAATACATTCCAATTCTTTCTTTTATTAATCAATCCATGCATCCCATGTTGAGCCAACACTGAAAAAAGGATGATATTGAACAAGTATCAACCAAGAAAGATTATGGTTCATACTTTATCCTACCCTCTCTATGAATTTTTTATATAATTATGATGGGGGATGATATGATATACTCTATCCATGGATCATTCCTTAGGAACTATAAAGAGGTGGAAGTAGGAAAAATTCGCATGTGGTGATTAAAATAAAAGAATCATGATCCACTAACTAACATTGGATAACAACCGATACAACCCTCTGAAGGAAGAAAAAATTTAGGGCCCACTTAAGAGATTATACCAACCCAGATCTTTACTAAGTTCTAGGAATTTATATTTCATTAATAGGATTATTTTATCTTGCAACCCAAAACCTCTTATCATTTTGAGAATAAAATAAAAAAAATTTTATTCTTAATTAATTTATTTTAATTAATAGGTTTCAAATTCCAGAAGGAAGTCCCAAATAGTCAAGGATGAAAGAGAAAAATTTTTCATGGGAAAGGCAGTTCAATTTTATTATTTACCTTTTAATGTCATTATATTTTTGTCCAAATACATGTACTGATATTTAAACAGAAAATACCATGCCCATTGTTGATTTTAAGCTTTACTAGTCTTATATTGGGGACAAGAGTTTTTTAGGAATCCTATGATTCTATGTTTTATATCTCAATTAAAATTAAATTGAATGACTAAAATAGATAATTGGATGATTAATGTAAATAATGGACATTAAAATGATAACTCGTTATTTGAGTGGATTAATTAATTCGTGTAAATTAAACTTCCTTACCATTTTTCATCCTTTAAATTTCTATAATTTTTCTGAATTGATTTGTTTTTATTTGTCACAGATTGATTGATTTTCCCAACTCATATGTCTCATTATCGAGATAAATTTGAGAGAAATTTCTACCTATTTTATCTTGGGTATATTTTATGAGTTTTCTTGGGACTTTTCACCAACCATAACTTGCAATTTAACTTGTCAAATATATGACTATGAAATAACATATTTAAAATGATTGAATAGTCGTTTTAAAATCCATTATCCATAAATATCACCTTTATATTATGCCCTTTTTTACTCCCATAGAGACAATATATGAACTTATTAAGAATAAGCCATGTTGCAAGCCATTTTTATCCATTCTCACCAAACTCTTAGTGTTTGAATGATATTTTATAGCTGAAGCATAGGGATAAGAGGAATAATTATGAAACTGGGAAAATTTAGTATATGGAATAACTTTTGGGTGCTTATTGTGGGAAAATTATGGTCAAAAAATCATTCGTGATATTTCATTTTGTCCCCTCTTGAATATTTAAAGATAAAATGACGAAAAGAACCCAAATGTGGTTTATGATTTGTGATAATAAAAAATAACCAACAATAAACCTATTTTTTTTTATCATATGTTGTTACGTGATGGATGTGAGTTTTATGACAAGAGTAACATTATAATAAATGAAAAGGTTATTTGAAAAAAGAAAAAAAAGTAAAAAAGAATTGAAAAGTTCAAGATGGGAACAAATAATTCGATAAGTGATATTTTTATCATATCCTTTAGTTTATATTTTATAATGCGAGTGTTGTTACAAATTGGATAGGAGAATTTCATATCACATTTAATTTTAATATCATTATTTGTGCTTTTATAGATAAACCTCCTCATTAATCCATAATTGTTTTTACAAAATAATACCAAACTTAATCATTAGAGATATTCGAACCTTAATTTCATTCCCACGTGATTTTATGTTGAATTTTCCTTCACAAAGTAGAGAAAGTATTTAATTTACATGTTTATGGATGAGGTGCATGTTCACATGAAATGAGCATAAACCCACTTGAATTGTATCATGAGTGATTAGAGAAAAGATCCAAAAGATAGTTATATGAGTATTTGGAATGCTTAATAATAATTAATGGAGGAACATGATTGAATTAGAGTTTAATATTTCACCATTTTACAAATAGAGAATGTAAAATTCTTGATTAGATTATTTCTTGGAAAATTTAGAAATTAAATAGTTTTTTATATGTGATTTTTAAAAATTGATTAAAAATTTGAATTATTTCATTTTTTAATTTGTAATGTAAATAATGGTGACATTGGTACCCTATATATTATTTTTTTAGATTTTATGATGGAGGGAGAACATGATTTAAGTGTGGGGGTATTTGAGAAAGTCATATTTATTGCATATTTTTATGAATGTTCAATGAATGTGTAATAGTTTTCAATATTAATACCCTTGGAATTCAATGTTTCATTCAAAATTGGGTTTTTTATAAATTTGTAATTAATTTTAATTCAAATGTTTAAAGTAGTGATTATTTTTCATTTGAAATTGAATTCAGTCATAAGAAATTATTTCATTGAATTTTTGTTATGTAATTTGGAATTTTCTAAGTGTTATACTTGTAGGTGTTTGTTAGTAAAATATATCCACATGGCCTAGACATTAAAAAAGATGACACACATCACATAGGTGTCCCAATGGGGTCCAGCCAACCATGCTTGCCCAAGGGATATTCATCGGACTAGTGATAGAGCCTTTATAGTGTCTAGGCCCTTACATGGGCCTATGGTGATCAAATCCACAGGTCCCATTACTAGGTCTTAGGTGAGAGTGCCATCACATTGGGAATATATTTATGGAAATTGGAGAAGGAGTCACTAATACGAGGCTTTCCATAGTGGTGAGAGGGTTTCCTCTAACCCTTGTGAGACATTATTATTATACTGAATGAGTGATTTTTAATTTAAAAGATGTTCTCATCACACTCCTGAATCGATATGGAGAACCAAAATTTAGGAAAATATTCAAATTTTAACCAAAAAACCAGTATTGTTTGGATAGATCAAGTGAACTCGTCTTGGAAATAACATGTTTCCATTCCCGCCGCTCACTACCGCCCTCATCCATGCCCACTATCGTTGTTGATCATAGAATAAATCTATTACCATGAAACTTGATCTTGGTCTTGAGATCCATTCCCACATAAAAACCTCCTAACCTTAGTGGATCACATTAGAGGCCCTTTCTAATAACCATTATACCATCTTGATGGATCCTCCAGCCACTTCGAATCCCAAAGGAATAAGAGGCCTCCCGTGTCCCACTGGTCACCAATTTTTCTCAAGCTAGACTATCCTGACACCATCTCGAGCATCATCCATCAACTTTGATGTTTGGATAAATGATAAGATTGGAGGTGCTTCACATAAACTTCTCATCGTGTAACAATGCACCATAATCTCCACTACAACCATTTACGACGCCACATTCGTGCATGCACCATTTCTACATCACCTAGTCCTTGTCCATGCACACTGAAACCATGCTAGACAACATTACCCCGTGTGATCCCTCCATCGGTCCACTAGAAAATTCAAAACACATGAATTCATGACTGTTTCCTTTACAAATATAGTGGGTATTTGTTTAGAAATTAAAATATAATTTCTAGATCTCGGTTACCATGCGATGTTTGAAGATTTTAAGGTAGATGCCAAGGATCTTTCTCATTCAATAATAGAATGACTCCACTACCAACTAAAATGAGTAGATGAAACCCATAGTTAGGGAACCAGAGGGATTAGGATGATACCATGTATCCCATTCATGTTTATTAATATTTTTTATTTTATTGTCACTTTATTTATTTATTTAATTAAATTGAAATTTTAATTTTGTTTTAATAAATAGGATTTATGCATTTTTATATATTTTTTAAACACTATCACCACCACCACTTATTATAATAATAATAATTAATATTTTAAATTTATTATTTATATTTTATATTTTATTTTATTTCTCTCTCTCTCTCCCTCATCTTATCTTCTATTCTTCGGTTTTGAATGTTTTTTATTCTTCATTATTTGTTTTTATTTTAATGTCATTATTTTAATTTATCTTTGATTCTCTTAAATTTTAATTTTTACACCAAAGTGATATCCTACTCCTAAAAATGGAAGGATTTCCCAAGGATTCACCTAGGGGATTTCAAGGTGATCTTGATTTTTTTTTAAATTTTATTTTATGTTTCAAATAGATGATAGTGACATGAAAAATTGTGGAGAATATCCCCTAGGCCATGAATTTAATTTTTTTCTATTTTTTGTATAATATATTTTTTATCCCCCTCTATTTGATTAACTATTCACATGAAAGAGTGTAATGATTAAATGGATGAAACAACATCTATTGAGTTAGTTCCTAGAATATGAAACACCTCAAACCAAGGTGTTTCATCAACCTTGATTACAGGAGGTGTTAGAATTTATAGTGCATAAATAATTTTATATTTCATAAGTTCTAAATGAAAATATAGTATTTTATCATGATATTTCATTTTTATATTATCAAATTAAAATACAAATATAATGGAGAATAATGATTATGCACAAAGCCAAACCAAAAACCAAGTTACTTCTTCCTCAACTCTTTTTATTTGGAATTAAATTATTGTTTATATTTTTATATTTAAGGTCAATAAAATATAAAATAATGTAATATAAAATGAAAAGGATTTATCATTGTTTTAATAAATTAATAAAAAAAGAATTAGTTTATGTGATATAGAATAAGTAGCTGGAAAAACCGAGAAGATCCTCAAATGGGATAAACCTTTTCCACAACTGTATTATACTTGGAATGTAAGATTCCTTTTCCACAACCTGGTACATGTATGAATCAATAATATAGTCAACATATATGAGAATAAAATCAGGACAATCATGGCCATCAAAACCTCAATCATAAATGCTAAAAAATGTAAAAAATAATTAATAAAGGAAAGAGTCATAATAATCAATAATCATGAACCATGTGATGAAAATCATGATCAAAGTAAATATTAAAAAGCTGGAGAAAGAATAATGAGAAAATTTTGGTATCTTGAAACATTATATTTATAACCCATTATCACTAATGTAATAAATTATTGGATGAATTTTAAATATGTAGGATAACTCTCTAGGTTAATTCACTATTTCTTTAATTTCATGGAATGGAAAATTACCCCTTGAATTGGTGCTTTATATTATCACCGCCACCGTATAAGCTATATCAGGCTCATCCATTCATAGAATATGTATCAAAACTCACCTGATAAGAAAATAATTTAAAATATACCACTCGATAATTGAATATTTATTAGATAAAAAATTTCAACATAACACCCTTAAAAACAACATAAATTCATTTATAGCTTGGTTATCACTTGGGATATAAATGGTCTTTGATGAAAATATATAAAAAATAATAATAATTCATATAGAGAATGAATATGGATGGTATTATAAGATCACATCCTTAGTGATGTATAAGAATCATTAAATAGTGTAGATATATAAAAAATTACCTTTCAAAGAACATTATAAATACATACTTTTTAAAATAGGGTGAAATAAATTTTATTTTGGTACATTTTATAATAATAAATTCAAAAAATATTTAGAAACAAATTTTATTTAAAAATAAAATTGGAATATTATAAATTACTCTATAAAGAATTTTTTTTCATGATGGTAGTATAATTTTTTCATGTCTTAAATGTTAAAAATTAACATTATTTTCAAACATTTGGTAAAGAGAGTAAAAAGAGACCCAAAAAAGAAAAAATTAAGAAATTTACATTTAAATCCTTTAAAAAGAAGGTAAAATATCATTCTGAATAATTTTAAAAAACCATCTGTATTTAGAAAATAATGTTATATATATATTTAATATATGGATATGTAAGAGATAGATTCTTCATCTGAAAGAAGATACAAGATCAATATCAGTTACAATCAACATTATTTCTGTTTATTTCATCAATAAGAGGGGAAATATAAAATAAAAAGGTAAACCAAAAACATAAAAATATGAGTGAATAATAGATGGGGTTAATTAATATAATATAAAATATTTAGCCCAAAAAATCCTTGAACATTAATAATCCAAAAATAAATTAGATTTTATCATAACAATACTTCCCTTTTTTCATAAATTTTTAATTTTATTCCCATGAGAGAAATGAATTCAAATTAATCCTTAAATATAATTAATATTAGAATATCCAGGATAAAACATTCTAATTGAGCTATATACAACTCATAAATGAATATAGGAGCATAACACAAACATATATCCCAATAAAGGAAAACATTTAAAACATTACTCTTAAAAATATCATAACATTTAATAGAGAATTTATAAATTGAGAGATTATGTGTAATGAGTTTAAATCCACATAAAATAAGTTAAAAAATAACCTAAATAAAATAAAGATAATTTTACACATAATATTGAAATATTATAATCAATGATGAAGTGATATAACCCAATGATAGAAAATTGAGATAAAAAAACCTCTGTACCACATGGTAAATTTCAAGAAAAATCCCCTCAGATAAAATAATTTTAATTTAAAATTAAAATTAAATGATGTATTAATAATTAGTGATTGAAAATTTAAAATGTAATTATATACAGAAGATGAAATAAATTATATATATATAATTAAACATGCCATAATTAAGGGAAATTAAGACGAAATTCCATTCCTTGAGTCCATATTTCCAATGTATGTCATTTAAATAATATGTAATAAACATAAATAAATTAGTTTCATTATTAAGAACCTTTTAAAATATTAATACCTTATAAAAAAATTTAATTACTAAATTTTAAGGATATATTTAATTAATGAATAAATTAATTTAATGTTTGTTGTTTTGAGGACGTTCAGTTCAAAGTTGAAAAATGACTTTAGTATGTTGACTATAGTTGAGAAGGAAATTCATACAAGATATAAAGAATAATAATGATAAAATAATTATAATTTTTACAAAATTATTATACTTTTAAAACCAATTATTTATTGTGGTTATAAAAAATGAACGATGTTAAAATCATTGAGATGGTAGGTCATACGTACGCATGAGTAAAATTTCCATTTTTCAACAAACATGAATAGAAGAAGGTAAGTATTTTTTTCAATCTTTTGAATTATTATTATATAATAAAAATATATTTTATTTAAATTAAACTATATATAGAATCCATGTGACATGATTATGAAAGACAAACCACACCGCATTACGAAGGTGGTAATCCAAATATACATATAAACGTTGTTATCATTTTTCAATGGATGAAAAGTTAATAAAATATAAGATATATTATCTTTATTTAATGATAATTATGTCATTAAAATCATATATACATTATATCTATCATTATAACTCACCATGAGAGGTAGTGATGGGGAACAAATTACATCTACTCGATAGGCAGTAGTCCTTCATACACACGAAAAACAGATTCGTTTCCCATTTAATGGAAGAGATGATGCATATAGGTTGTCACATTAACATAATAAAATATCTATAGAGAAAATATAATCTCGATATCATTTAATTATTATTTATAATATTTTAAAGAGGTAAACAAAGAAATAAAACTAAATAATTCGATTAAAAATTATACCACTTCTTTAAACTACCCCCTTTATTTACAACACAATCCCTATAATGATGCTATTATGTTCAAACTAAGACCTCTAGAATGTGTGGTTGTATTTTTGTATTTATTAGCAGATAATTTTTTTTATGAGAGGATAGGGGTGACTATTTTTAAATGAGGAGATGACCATTCTTTGAATTTATTAAAGTATTAAATTAATATAAATTAATTCATGTATAAAAATATAATAAAATCAACCCAATTAAAATTTAAGATGAGTATGAGTTGAAATAATCTCATATAATTAATTATTGGTATGTTTTGTCCATTTTTTCACACATATCTCTTAGTTTACACCCCCCGGTATCCCATCTGACAATTAGTGTGACATTAATGTTTTTTAATATGTGAGGTTAAGAAAGATTATATAAAAGGAAAAGTGACCAATAATTGGACCATTATTGAAATATTAATCCATAATCCATTAACTTTGTTTAACATATGTTTGTTCTTAATTTTTAATCATTTGAAAAAAAAAATTTATTTTAAAATATCATTAACATAATATTTTGAAAAAGATGAAATATTATAACATAATTTGTTTCTAACTCATGTAAAATGGTTAAAAAAAGAAATTTATTTGAAGATAAAGAATACATGGTATTGATATAAACAAACATTATATTTTTTATCGGTTTATATATCATTTAAAAACTTATATTTTGTTTTAATCCATTTTTTAAATAATTTTAACATTAACTATAGTAATGAATATTTTCTTATTAAAGGGTTATTATTTTACTTATACGGTAAAAATAGGATCATATATGTAAAAATAATTATTTTTAAGACCATTTATCATCCTAATAATCTTCTTTAAATATTTTTATGAATTTTAAATAATTTAATATATATATTGATCATAAATTATATTAATTTCATTTTTTGAACTATTCACATAATTGGATTTTTAAAAAAACATTGAAGAAATAAAATTTGAATATAAACCATTAAAATTTTTTAAAATATTTTATATTTATCTTCCAAATTTATAAGACACTTTACCTCACCGATAATATAATATTTTATACATCTAAAAATCGTTTTCATTATTTTATTACTACTTCTAGTGGCATTGCGTCAATATTTCATAAGAATACAAAAAGTAATTTAATCACTAAAAATAAAAAAATTACCAATATAAAAATAAATAAATAAATTTCAATATAAAAATTTTATATTTTTAAAATTTTTTATTTACTCACATTTATGTCAGGAAAAATTATTTGATATGTTATTTTATCTTATCCAGCATCGCTCAAGCATTGCATAAGAATTTGGATATGATTCCTGTTATATAACTCCACTGTTCAAAAATATCAATAAAAAATTATTTAAAAATTATATTGATATTAAAATTCTATATATTCCAATTATTATCATTATAAAAAAAATTAAACTTTTCCATTGCCGTATAAGCACCGCGTTGGCACTGAAAATGATTTTCATATTTATCCTGAAATAAATATAAATTATATATTTTGACCTACTTTTTCTTGTTATATGTTTTATACCTTCATAAATTATTTCTTCTATAACTTTTAAAATAATTTATATTAAATTTTTTATTGATGACAACATGAAATAAAACTTATATAATAAATATTTCATTTTTGTTTCTATTAAAAAATTGTATCTTCTTTAAAAAGTATTATGAAATTATAATAAAAATTTTTTATTTATTAATATGAATATTAATTAAATTTTTTAATGAACAAATATATATATTTTATTTAAATTACTTTTTATATAAATGTGTAATACATAATAAAAACAGTTTTTAAAAAATTATCTGTTTAAGCCAAAATATAAACATATACAAAAAATCAAGTATAAAGTTGATTAATATGTAAATAATTGAATTTTTTCTAAATAAAAGAGAATTATTTTAATTTAAAATCCATTTCATATCATATTGATATTTTTTAATGAAAATAACTAAAATTTTTACAAAAAACTGGTATTTCATTATTGATTGAGAAATCAGTCTTTTCAAAGAAATCCCAAAATTTTACTCTAAGATAATTTTGATATCAAGATTCAAAAAATTATATAATTTTAATAAAAATTTATTTCTAAAATTTTCATAAATTAATTATATTTCCGAAAAAATAAACAATTAAACCAATTTTTTTTTGAAAATATATTTTTGACGCATAAAATGACTTTACTAAAAATTTATAAGTTATTTATTATTAATTAATAAATTCATATATATTATATAAAACCATTATATTTTTTTTTAAAATATAGTTATTACTATTACTACCTCATAAATAAATGGCAAGGTTATAACAACTACATTTAAATAATTATATTCCATCATTCATTTAAGTTTAGTGTTCTTTATTTTATACACCATTGAATGCAATGTTTATTTTAAAATCTCGGGATATTAATTTATACCGTTTATTGATTTGTACATGTTCTATTTGAACTTGATCTCGATTATCAGGGGTTTGACATTTTGAAATACATTTTTTTTGTAAACCTATATCATAAAAATGGTTAATAAGTTTTATTTTTGTAAGAGAAAAAGAAAAATACGAAGGTTATATGAAATAACACATAACTAGTTTTATAAATAGGATAAAATTAATGAGAAGTGAAAATATGGGAATGGTGGAAAAACATAATGTTCAAATAATTTTTGATGGTGAAAAAAAATGATCATAAAAAATTAACTTATCATGGGAACGTTAATGAACAAATAAACAAAAAAAGTGATGTTCACAAGGCTTTTGATTTATCTAAAATATAGGTAATATGATAATATTTTTTCATGAAATCTTTCCTATAGTTTAGGAATATTTTAAAAATTTAGACTAATAAAATTACAAAATATACTTAATTAACAAGTATAATTCCATCCTTTAATCAATTTCCATCACAGTATCATAAATTTATCCAAACAATGTGTCTTCGAAATGATTTTTAATGCCTAAAATTCTAAAATCAACTTCTATATGATCTCATAATCTAAAATAGGACCCCATGTTATTCTTCCTATCTTTATATATTTATAAAATATAATATTTTTATAACATGTTAAGATAATATCCCAAATTTATCAACCTTAATATAAAGAACTACTATAATAATCTCCAAATAATTAATAATAACACCAATGGTTTAACATATAACATCCAATAAATAAATTACCCTATATCCAAAATAATATAAATAATATCAACATTAATAAAACTATTTACCTCAATTTTTGACTCATATAAGTCAACATACATTCCATAAATTGAAATATAATTCTTTAGAAATATTACATCATGTTAAAACTATGGGTTACAAATACCCCAATCCAATAAAAATCTCCCATAAAATCATTACTAACCTTCAAGTCGCATCACTTAAAACCAATAAAGTGTTGTGTAAGACTTTTAACTTATGATCATACATAATATTATGAACCCATTATTTTATCTATACATATTAATATATCCTGACTTGAAAACAACTTAATCCTTTAATCTATCCAATCCATTACTCTAATTCTAACCACAACATCCTTGAACTTTCACTCCTTGATCCGATTCTAGAAAAATAATATTTACATTTTTACCATTGATATTGATAACCATGACCAAATTGTAAATCTTAAAAATAGATATCATCAAACTAAAATATTTAATCACTTAAATAACCAATATCTTTTAGGTTTATAGTTTTAGAAAATTAGCACAAACACATACATAACAATGAAAATGTACAAAAGTGAGCAATTTTCCAAATATACCCAGCTTTTAAATTTTCATAGTATGTCTCCAATACATCCCAAAAAATGTCTCTACATATGGAATATTGATATAAAAAATCATTTTATATAATTATTTATAACATATGTAAAATAATACAAAATTAGGGTGAGATGAAACCCTCACTCTGGGTAAATGGATGCATTTAAAATTTAATTTCATCAATTAGAAAAATATAGGAATAATGGTGTGATAATGTACATATATTTAATTAGAATAACATCAGGTAATTCACAACCAGAAAAACCAAGTTCATTATTAACGAAACATGGAATTAATACTTATCAATTTTAATATTAATTGGAATTAATAATCATGGTCAATGTTATATTGATCTTGATCAAAGGAAATATTAAATACCCATAATAATCATAAAGAAAACATTTGGTATATTGAAAAAATATCTTCATAACCAAAGTAGACTTGTGTTATTACTAAATATACCATACATAAACTTATAAGATAATCCAACAGGGTCAACTCCCACATTATTTCCAATGAAGAGAATGAAAAGTACTAAATGTATTGGGGAGAAACATAGGGCTCGCATAATGTATAAGATGTATTTGGATCACCCATTTGCATAAGATATATCAGGATTACTCATTTATCATAAATAATTTAAATGTTATATTCTTTAATAAAAAATTAAAATATTGTACTTCTGAACATAACACCATTGAAAAAACCCAAAAAAATTTTATAGCCATGTTAATCTGTGGAAAAGAAACAAGTTTTAATGTACATTTCATTTAAAAAAATTGAATGTCATATTGAAAAATTGGATGGATGTAATTATAATATCACATCCTTGGTAAGGTAGAGTAATAATTCAATTATGTAGAAATATAATAAAATACATTAAAAATAATATTAAAAACATTTATTTTAAAATAGTTGTAATGATCTTTTCATTTCGTACCTTTAAAACTAAAGTTACAAAAATATTGTGAAAATAATTTTATATTATTATAAAATTTTACTCATATAAAACAATATTTTATTAAAATTAATTCACTATGGAGGTAAAATCGATTCATTTAATAAAATATAAAAATAGACATTCTTTCCATTTATTAGTAAAAGAGTCAAATAATACCCATGAGGAAAACATTAATAAATTTTCCTATAAATTTTTTTGAAAGAACGTATGAAGTAATGTAACATAAGTTTAGAAAATAAATTATGTTTATATAATATTAATTTTGATTTTTTTAGAAAACATGGATACAAAACAGAAAGATTCTAGATCTAAAGGAAGATACAAGATCAATATGAATTACCTACAACCTGCTTGATGTTTCATAAATCAATATTGGATTAAAGGGAAAATAAAAATTTAAAACACATTAAAAAATAAAGTAGATTAATATATTTGTGGATAAAAAAATTAAGGGCAAATAATTTCTACCAAATGACCCCTGAACATAAAAAAACCCAATAAAATGAAACTGTATCATAAAAATCCGTTCAATTTGGTAACTTTTTAATCATATGTCCATGAATGTAATGAATTAAAATGAAAATTTAAATATCATGAATATAATAGTATCCACGATATAATATATCAATATTTATTATATATTACTTGTAAAATAATATATGTGCATAATATAAATGTATTCCCCAAAGAATGAATATTTCAGCTAAATAACCATTTCAAAAATCAAATCATTGAATTGAGAATTAATAAATGGATAAAATATTTAAATAAAATGTCAAGATAAAATAAATAAGTTTAAATAAAATTTAAGTAAAAAAATTCCATTTCTCACACAATACATCAGTATTATAATCAATTAAGAAGTTATATAACCTAATGAATGGAAATTGATTTAAGATATCTCTTTACCACTTGGAAAGATTCAAAATAAATCCACATGGATGAAATAATTTGAACTGAAACTTAATATACCATTAATTACAATCGAATCATGATATAAAATTTAAAAGGTCATTGTATACTCAATTTAAACTAAATTCGTGCATATCATTAAAATATTACTCAATAAAGTGAAATTAAGAGGAAATCCCTTACCTTGAGTCCAGACGTTCCATGTACGTCATTAAAATACTATATAAAAAACATATGTCAATTATTTTCTTTCAAAATAACCATATATATGATTAAACTATCATACTTAATTCATTCATTTAATTTATTTTAAAGAGAAATCTAATTACTTAATTTGTTAAATCAATATCGTATGTTTTGTAGACATTCGGTTCGTAGTTACAAAATTACTTTGGTATATCGACCATGGTTAAAGTGGTATTTTTTAAATAATATCAAGAATAATAATAATGAAATATTTATAATATTTATAATTTAATTATTGTTATAAAAACAATTATTGTTTTTATAATAAATGAACATGTCACAGTCATAAAGATGGTTAGACGTACATATGCATGGGTAACATTTCCATATTCAAATAATAATAATGGGAATAAGATAAGAGAAATTTTAACTTTAAGAAATTATTATTATATCATAATTTTCAAATATTTTATTTTAAATATATTTATATACGGTTCTCATGTGATGGTGTTATGAAAAATGAATCACATCATTTTGTGTGGTGGTAATACACATGTATACATGTACAAAGATATAATTTTTAGTGGATGTAAAATTATGAAATAAATGACATCTTATATTTATTTAATGATAATTATTTATCTAAAATTATATATATGAATAGATATTAAATCCATCATCATAACCATATGTGAGAGGTGGTGACAGTAAACAAATTATATCTCTTCGTGAGGTGGTAGTATGCCATAAACATGAATGATAGTATCATTTCTCATTTGATGGAAGATGATATGTATATAGGTTATTCCATTAATATTAAAAAATATCAATGTATTGAAGGTAAATGGGTTATTATTTCGTATGTTTGAATAAGAAATAAAAAAACATTCAACTCAAAGAGATACATATTTTTCAAATAATATCATTTTCATTAAAACTTATGCCATATAAGGTTGGTATTTTAACCAAAATAATTATTCTAGATTGTGGTTAGGTTGTTTAAAAAGGTAATTGGGGAGGTATTCTCTCCAAAAAATATATCTAATTGTGTATATGAGAGGAGTGAGGGTTCCATTTTACAAATGAGGGCAGAGGAATTCATGGAATTACCTAAAGTATTGAACTAATATATTATAATCATAATTTTAAAATTGGTATATATTGATTTAATTTTAAGATAAGATGATAATGATTTTTAATAATTACATAGAATAAAATTTTTATGTGTTTTGGTTATGTTTTCACCATTATCTCTCAGTTTTAACACCAAATAACCCTTTTAACTGTTGTGATTTCAATGTTTTTTACTCTTTAGTGGTAAAAAATGTTATTATAAAAGGAAAAGTGATAAATAAATGGAAAATGGTTAATATATTCTACCATATATCATTCAATTGGATGAATATTGTGTTTTTTATAATTTAAAATCAATTAATTAATGATTTATTATTAGAAAATTAAATTAATGGCATTTTTAGAAAAAAGAAAAACTATTATAATATAATATGTGTCTAACTAATGTAAAATTGTTCCAAAATGAAACTAACTAAAATATAAGGAATATATTGTCTTAATATAATTAAAAATAAATAAATTATTATTTAGGTTTATATATCCCATTAAAAATTATATTTTAGTTTAACACCGTGGTTAACCAATTTAATCCTTCACCATGGTAATGAATTTTTTAATATTAAAGGGTTATAAATTTACATATAAAATAGTAATTGAATAATAAATGTAAAAGGGATGAAATTTTAGAAAATATATCTTCCTAATAGTAATATTAAATTATTTTTATGATTTTATAAATAATTTAATAAAATATATATAACAAATTTTATTATTAATGTAATTTTATGAACTGTCCAAATAATTCGACATTGAGAACAATGTGAAAAAATTTAATTATAATATAATTATTTAAAACATATATAATAAGTTATATTTGTATGAAAAATTTATGGGATACATTAACTCACCTGAAAAATAATACTTTCATATTTTTGAAAATCTTAATCTTATGTTTTTACTAGTTCTAAAATTACTATTTCTTCATAGTGTAAGAATTTAAGGAAATTATTTTATCACTAAAAATTATAACGAAATTATCATTAATAAATAAATTTAATAAGTTCAATATAATCTGTTAAATTCATTTTAAATATTTATTTACTCAAATATATGTAATGACAACTTATTTAATATGTTATTTGGAATTTTCCAACATCACACAAGCTTTGCAAAAACATTTTTAATTGATTCTAGTTATATAACATTGATGTATGGAAATATGAATTAAAATAATAAATTATACATAATATTGACCATTTTTTTAAAATAAATTCTAAATCCAATTATTATCATTAGGACACCAATTTTTACTTTTCTAGTGTTGTGTGAACACTACAATAAAACATTTAATGATTTTAATATTTATTAAGAAATAAATTCCTATTTATAGGTTTTGAATTATTTATTATGATATATATATATATATATTATAATTAAAATTAATTGTTATTTCCATATGTTTAATAAATTTTGATATCATATATATGTGTTGATGATTTCATTAAAGATATCATATTTTAAAAAATGGTATTTTTTACAATTCATAAAAAATATACATTTTTTCAGATAAATAGCCAAACATTCCAACTATGATAAATTAGATGTTATATATAAAAAAGTGAATTACATTTTATCAAAATAAATTCTTAGAACTTTATGAAATTAATTTTATAACAAATGCATAATGCGTAATGAAAACTATTTTTAAAAAATTGATTTCAAAGTTGGAAAATGAACTTATACCAAAAATAAATTATTATGTTTGTTCATATATAAATAATAATATTATTTTTTTATAAAGTGGTTTTATCTTAATTTAATATACTATTAAAATACTAATGGGAATTTTTAATGAAAATAAGTTATAATTTTACCAAAATTGATAGTTTCACAATTCAATGAAAAATCAATATTTTTAGAAATAACCAAAATAATTCACCCTATGATAATTTTGATATTATGATTAAAAATTGATTCAATTTAAGAAAAATTATAAAAATTTTTGAAATTAATTATATTATCTGCATAAAAAAATGTATAAAAATCATTTTTGATTAAAACTTATGTTTGAAACATAAAATGGCATTACTAAAAATTGGGTACCTACTTATAAGGAATTAATAAATACATTTAATTTGTATTTAATATTTAGAAATAATTTTATAAAATGGTTATAAAAACTATCACCAAAAAAATTAATGAATAGGTTATAATAGTCTCAATTAAATAATAATATATCATTGTTAGTTTATGATCAATGTTTGGTGTTGTATACACCATCAAAAATAGTGTTTTTTTAATATCAAGATGTTATATTTATCAACTCCAAAAAACCCAATATTTTAGATTAATTCAAAAGATACATGGATCGTTATTATTTTTCCTATGATAAATTTTGATTACAAGTTGTTGGGGGTATCTCCATAGATAACCACAGATGTAATTTTTCCACCCAACCCATATTTCTTGGTAAATAGAGGAGATTCCGAAAAATCACACTTCCTTAGGAGTCTCATGAATTTAATTAAAAATATATTTATAATTAAAATGAATAAAACTGAAAGGGTCATAAAAACATAAGTACCTTAAATATTCCCACATCAAGGGTTGATTATGATTATAACTTTGATTATATTCTAAACCTGATAAATCCAATTACCTTAATGATGCAGATGATGACTTGTTCCCCACATGATTCACAAAAGTAATTTTTATTTTCACCATCCCTTTTAATATTCTGTAATTTATTTAAATTAATGAGATGGATGAAGTTGAACTATTAAAGGATCATACCATAAACATTACAAAATATTGATTTTTATGTCATGAATTCATTCTGCTACATTTGAGGATCATTATGGTTTATAGTTTCAAATGATTATTCAATAAATGAAAAATTATTTCATCACAAATTGAAAAATAATTATTAGCATATGTTTTTATCAAAGAACCAAAATTTTAAGATATAAATAGTTTTCTTTTCTTAGAACACCTTCACAATTTTAATCATGACCTCATCCTTGTCCCTACTCATCCTTAAAGCCCTATGAAAAACATTTTAAAATATATGAAGAACACAACAAGATCAGTAAGTGAATAAACATGATAAAGAAGAATAACATTTAAGTCCAAGGGATAAAATGATATCCTAAAATATAAGAATCATGAGTAATAATATAGGATCATAACATAAATAATGTGGTATCATAAGAACATGATGATATAGGAACTGTATCGGCAACAAAAAACATGGAATAACCACTAGTCAAGGATAACAACCAAGACAACATTACATGATAGAAAAAGTCCCATAATGGTTTTTTTACTCTCTAACTCCATTCATAACATCTATTATGAAAAAAAACATCACCCAATTCATTAGATAAATATTTTGATAGACCCATCAATACATTTTATTGATTATGTGTTCCATAAATGGAAATAAATCATAAGGAATAACAATAAGAACTATCCATGGAATAGAATATGCTTAATAATCATTTCTCATATCATAATAAAATGAAATTTCATAAATATTCCAAAGAGAATTTGGAATTAAATCAAATGGATTTTCATATCTGAACATATAATTATAGGTCTCAAAATAAATTATTAATTAGGGAATAAAGAATTTAAATGATAGTTACATAAAAGGGTTAATGGATAGAAAATATTGCCTTAATGGATATTTATTTGGAAGAATTTATTTAATAAATGATATAATGGAATGTATTTACCCATGAAAGAAAATTATGGGTTTTTTGAAGAAAACTAGGAGAATTTAAAGGAATACGAACATCAAATATAAGTTACCACAAAGGTAAATTCTGTTGACACCATATAAATAAAAATAAGACAATTATTTTATCATATTTAAATAAATTCAAAACAATTAGTATAAAATAAATAAAAATATTCCCTTTAAAAATCAATGAATGAGTGACATAATAACTAGAGTTGGAAGGGAAACATTAAAAGTGTATTTTTAATAAAAAGTCCCTTACATTGAATCTGACTCATCAGATGCATTTATCTTCATAAATAATAAAAATATATATATTATTTTATTTCATATGAATTTTTTTCAATTTTATTATTTATTTAATTTTATTTATGATCATTTCATATTTATTTAGTTAATCATTTATTTTCATGTTGCATGTTTTGTTTATATTCAAGTCATATGTCCATAATAAGATCAGTAAGTTGACTAAGGTTAGATAAATTATTATTTAATCTTATCTAGAATAATAATAATGAAATAATTTTCATTTTATAAGATAAATGAGAATTTTAAATCTGACCATGAAATATGTTCATGAAAAATGAACTACATTACAATCATAGAGACGGTAGATCAAACATATTCTTAATTAATATTTCCATTAATCAATGATCTTTTTGGAAAGAAGGTAGGTATTATTTTGTCTTTAAATAATAATAATTATTCCATAAATATCCTATTTTTTTAAATACCCTTATATATACCATCCATGTGATTTGGTAATGAAAATGAATCACATTGCTTCGTCGAGGTGGTAATCCACACGTAGGCATGAATGAAACAATCATTTTTCAATGAATGAAATTAAAAGAACATATATAATGTATTAATTTTAAAAATTTATAAATATTTATTGAATTCCATATATATACATTAAATATATCATAAAAAATATTCATGAGAGCCATTAATGGAAAATGAAACACATCAGTTCACGAGGTGGTAGTCCACCGTACACACGAACGATGGATTAATTTCCCATTTCATAGAGGAGGATATATATGTAGGTTATTAATGTAAAATAATAATATCTCTATATATTTGAAATAATTATATTATTATATCATCATTTTTGGATAATATTTGAAATGGTTATAAGAAAAAATGAAACAAAAACCTTGGTTGAATGAGTATACTAAATCTTAAAAGAAATCATTTTCTCTTTTAAACCCTATAGTTAGATATTATACCCAAAAAATTCTTCTATAACATAGTGATAAATTTTATTAAATGATTTGTATAGGTATTGGAAAAAATAAAATTCATTTTAAGATTGAATAAAATAGAAGAATAAGTGATCTTTTTTAGAGAGGGGAGTGACAATATTTGAATTATA
This sequence comes from Viscum album, assembly GCA_963277665.1. Classification (NCBI taxonomy): domain Eukaryota; kingdom Viridiplantae; phylum Streptophyta; class Magnoliopsida; order Santalales; family Viscaceae; genus Viscum; species Viscum album. The sequence continues at coordinate 1,956,801,534 of OY728136.1, read as the reverse complement.
TAAAATATAATGTTAATGTAACATAAATTTCACAAAAAATAGATATAATTAGAACATAGTATGAGTATGGGTAAAAATATAATAATAAAATTAAATTATTAAAAACCTATATTATGGGTTTACCCTTATCAAATTATTTTAACGTGCATTAACCCTTTAAAAAATTACTATGATAAGACTATTTTTTACACATTAGGGGTAAATATAGTTACAATAAAAGAAAAATAGGACAATAAATAGAGATTTTTTCATATTTTCAACCATATCCAATTATTTTCAAAAAAATTAATTTTTTTAATTCTTTAAAATCATTTAAATAAAATATTATTTATTATAAAATATCTTAAATGTAAATTTTTGAGTAGTTCATATAATTTGACCTTAAAAACATGATAAAACATTTATTCAAATATAATATTTCGAAACATACCTAACATGTTATATTTATCTCTAAAATGATTATAACATAAATATTAATTAAAATCATATTACTTTTAATATTTGTTTAGTATATTTTTTTATCAATTGAAAACATTTTATGTTGGCGTTGTGTAAAAAGTTATTGAAATTATTTCACTACTAAATATTGAATATAATTTTTTTGGATAAAAGAATTCATCTCTAAAATTAACATTATATCCTGTCATAGTCATTCTTTATCCCTATTTAGAAAAATTATAGGTAATAAAATAAATGTAATGGAATTTATTGCCTCTTTTTTACATAAAATAATATATAGGAATAAAATAAAATAAATATGGAACTATGTTTCCATATTTTATAAAATTAGAATGGAAATGGAAAAACTAAAGTCATAAAATAGTATTAATGAATGTTTTAGGATCATTTTTTCTCTTATCATATTATTTTTATCCTTAATAACCAGATTCACCCATACAATGTGGACAATTACTTAATATGGTCACTATTCATAATTACAAAAAATAAAAGGGAACTATGTAAAAAATTTAGAACCCATGATTTCAAATATGGAATCCATTTTAAAGTATTAAATTTGTTTAATTTTCAGAAATTAATTTAATATTAATACTCAAAATATAAGGAAAACGGTTTTTCAGGAAAATATTTTTTTTATTAAATTTATTTTATACCAAATAATGTATAAAATTCATTCCAAACAGCTTAATTGAATTATGTTTAATCAAAAGAAATTATTTAAATTTTAAAACTAATAAACAATTTAATTTTAAATATTAAATAAAGATATTACATTTTTCAATCAAAATATGTATTGTTCACTATTAATTTAAAAAGAAATTTTCTGAAAAATCTCAAATTTTAATCATATGATAAATTTTACATCATAATTAAAAAATGATGTAATTTTTATTAAATAAAATTATTAAATGTTATAGAAATTAATTGTAATATTTTTTGACAAAAATAATTAAAATTTCTTTTTGAAGAAAACATAATTTCATTGAACAACAAAATGTCTTTACAAATAATTGAGTGATTATTTACAAAGAAATTTTCAATAAATTTTAATTTACTAGGACAAAAATGTGTATTTAATATTCTATTTAAACTTATTCATACTCACCAATTGAAAATAAATGTTAAAGAATTCACATTTAGATAATAGTATTTTTATATTATTTCCCTATTCAAATAAAGGCCAATATTGTGTGTCTAGAAAGCTATCAAGTATAATATTTTTCTAAAAAATAATTGTTTTACATTCAACCCATTTAATAAATTAAATCTATGTAATTTTATCTCATGTTAAATAAAAAATGGCTTGACATTTTTGGACAGACTTGTTTAAATCACACATCATAAAATGGGTAAATAAAACTTACTTCATAAAAGGGGGAAAGGAATATAACAATGTCATCTAGAATAACACATAACTAGGAATATATATAGGATAACACTGGTAAGATGCATAAATATGGACATATAATTAAATTATAAAGTCCAAATAATGATGAAGACTTATATAGATCATTGATCATATTAAATTTATTTCTCATGAGTAAGATGATAACCGAAATACCATAAAGAAAAGAGGTGAGAAAAAAGGAAAAAAATCATTTGAAATAATTGTAATTGGATGTTTTTGTTTTTGTTTTATGATCCTCTCCATATATTTAAGTATTTACTTAAAAAAATTAATAAAATAATTAAATAAATTTAATTGAAAAGTATAATTTCATCATTTAATAAATGTCTACTACAATATCATTTTTCCACTAAATGATGATTATTTAAGTTTATTTTTTATTATTCCTAAAAAAGTTATCAAGATATTCATCATGTCAGTAAACAATAAACAAAAAATTAATGGTTATCATAAGACAATATAACATCCAAAATTTATAAACCCACACATGATGAAATAATACATTTATCTCCAAAATGTTCATAATAATAACAAATATTCTACAAGGTTATTTTCATAAATAATCATTCATCTTAAAAAATAGGCATAACAGTAACTTCAAATAATATTTTATCCTCAATTGAGATCTCATACCTTTCATCTTAAATTCAAAAATAATTAATAACATTACTATCAAATAATCAATCATGTTAAATAACATGCTATAACTAAAGGTTACATATAGATTAAAACAAAGAAGCTTCTCAAAATATATAATTCATAAACATTATAAATCACTATATATTGTTATAATGTAGTGTAATTACCCAAAATATCATGAATAAAATTTAGAAACTAACATTATGGGTAATATTTAGCTTGAAAATAATTTTTTCAGATAATATTTCTATATCATTTTATCATTTTCAACCATCGTGATTATGTATATATCATTATAAACTTAACTAAACTTCAAATAATATACTTACAAAAAGTTTTATTTAATAATAAATAGATTATTCTTCCTAAATCTCAGTAAATGGTTCAAATCCCATCAAATTCTCATCACTTTGAACCTCAAAATGGGTATTTATGCTTTAAATAGATGATTAACCCTAAACTTATAAACCCCTGAAGGTATCTGTTACTCATATGTCTGCATCACATGAAGGGATATATGATTCCAAAGTTGTAAAAATTATTTATTAGTCACATAATTTTGAATATATTCCATACATACAAAAATAAAATAAACAACATCAAATGTGACCATAGTCACTTTTTCATTAAATCACGAACCAATTTTCAGTGTTACCAATACTATGATGTTAAAGTCATTAATTTAAATAATTTATTTATCAGAAATAAAATTTATTAACTTAATAACATGCATATATTAAGGATTATATTTCCCTTAATCACATTTTTTCTTCAATAGATCCTTACCACTAAATACGTTTTCTTACAAATTAGTATTATTCAATATATTTTTTCAAATCCTTAAAATTAAAATATTTTGGAAAAATCGTTAGATGTTTCATGACTGTTATACCAAAAATAACACTAATAAAAAATACTAAAATGTAATTCTAAAATCCTAATACAAAAACGACCACAATCCTTGCACATTAATGTTTAGTATAAAATGGTTTCTTCCTTAGTATTGGAGTTAGCCCAAAGAAGAGGGTATTAACATGAATAATTCACAGGTTCCCTAAATTTAATAAAACTAACTATAAATTGATCACTAGGATGAAATTTATTTCTCTACAATGAACACATAATTTTTCCATAGTAATTATTTATTCTAGGAACTTAAAATCTACACATAAAGTAATGTACTATTTCATTAAGAAATTCTCTTTTCTATCTCTTTCCACATTTCTAACATGAAATAAATTTATCTTTCCTTACTCTATGGTCTCCACCACTTAGGATATTAGCATAATATATCCTTCTCTTCTCTTGTGAGTTAGAGATTTGGATAAGGTAAAAGTTGATAATTATATATCATGATAATTGATTAGGAATAATCATAATATCCTTCACTATAGTCATTATCACATTTGGTTCCACTTAATTAAAAAATTTCTCTCACACCCCCTATTAAAATCACTCCTCATATTTCTATCCATTGAATAAATCCAAAAATCATTGCGTAAGAAACAATAATCATAAACATGAAAACTAATTTATAGGATGTATAAATCGGGAAAATTTTATTTCATACAATTAAACCTTATGTGTATCCTATAACATTCTTTATCATCATCTATTAAAATACATCATGATGATTCATAAATAAAATTTGAATTAAAATGTTCATATCCAATGACTGGTAAACCAGGTCTGCAGTAAGGTTATAGACACTATGAGCTAGAATGATGTCTGAGATATACTCGACCAACTATTTTCGGGGTTATTACCCAGAGATGAATGTTTTCCAAAACCACATCAACTTATTGTATCTAGAAAAAGATTTAATTATAGGAAAACCACATTATATTTTTCTTGTCAAATATTTTGGATATTATCCTATACATTGGATTATCCATAGGGTTTTAACAAATATATCTAATCATAATCTCTAATTTTTCATAAGCCTTTACCTTGTTGCCACATATAAAGACCCATAATTAGACATTAAATAATTATGAGATTTATGTATAAAATTAATTCAATTACATTTGAGGATATTTATGGTTTATAGGTGAAGAGGATTTTTCCATTAGCATTATATTAACATATTTTACATGAAAAAATGACACTCTTACTTATTATTGATTTTTTCCACAAAATAAAACTTTTATGATATAATAAGTTTAAATTTCATGACACATGTTCAAGAATTAATCTTCACCTCATTGTTTTACCTCATCATCGTTAATAGTATATATTAAAAACATTTTATAAATAAGGATGGTCACAAAATCAGTAAGGAAAATGTCATGATAAAAAAGAAATATATGTTAGTCAATGTTATAAAATTATAACAACAATGGGATGGTTACTGAGTAATCACATGTGATAAAAGAATAAATTACATGGTATTATAAGAACATCCATAAAAATGAAATGTGATGTTAATATAAAACATGAATTAATAATAAGTCAAGGATAATTAACATGACAACATCTCATGGTTGACAGAGTTCTATCATTGGTTAGATTTATTCCCTGATCCCTTATATAACATCTTATGAGACAAAAAAATTACCACATGCATTGGATTTTTATCTTGGTGAACTCATATTAACCTGTTCATGATCATGTGTAACACAAAAAGAAATAAATCATTAAGAATAATCATAAGAAAAACACACGGAATAAAATGTGTTAAATAATATTTTCTCACATCATAATTGTAGGAATTTTCCTAAAGATTCTGAGGAGAAGAAAAAACTAAATATTATGGATGTTTATATCTAATTAAATAATCTACTTTATCAAAATAAATTTTATGTTTGTTAAAAAAACATTAAATTAGAGTTTCATAAATGTATTAATAGATCTAAAATGTCTACTTAATAGGATAGATTTTAAAGAAGGAATTTGGGAAATGAACTAATGGAATGTATTTACCAATAAAAGAAAATATGAGTAGTAAATTGAAGAAAACATTTAATATTTTATAGTAATCCATTAATGAATAATTTATTATATAGGTGATAAATCCATTGGCACTAGATATATTAAAATAGAACTTTTTTTGTCTCTTTTTAAGGAAAGTCAAATCATTTTTTATTATATATATAAAATAATTCCATTTGAAAACCATTAAGAGATAGAAATGAAATTTACATTATAGTTATTTTATGTCTACATAAACATATCTATTAAATAGTTTTTAAGAATATGTACATGGAAGAGAAATTTTTATAAAATACGCTTTTAAAACATTAAGACAATTGTTTTAAATTAAAGCTTCACTTACATAAAACATTTAAAGTATTCCATTTAAAAAATAATTTAATGATATTATAATTTGGTCAAAATTACTTTAAACATCCATATATGTGTAAATAATGATTTTATTAAATCTTATAGAATAAAATGGGAAATTAAGAAAATAGTTTTATAGGAAACTTAAAAAGATGAGTTTTAAAATAATGTCTCTTACCTTGAGTATGAGTTGTCACAAACATTATTTATCTTATAGAATAATAAACTCATATTAATTATTTAATTTATTAATATAATTTCAGTTGTTAATTAATCCTTTTATTTTATTTATTATAATTTTTTATAAAATTACGTAATCATTTAAGATTATTTCAGATGTTTTCATAATATTTTGCTCATATATCCATAATAACATTGGTTAGTTGGAAAAGGAAACATAGATAATTATTTCATCTAATACGTAATAATAAGCATGAAGTAATTATAATTTTTAAAAATAAATTAAAAAATTTAAAACCATCCTTGATTAATGCTTAGGAAAAATGGTCTATAATACAATCATAGAGATTAAAGACAATATGTATGCATGAGTAACATTTCCATTTTTCAATGATCATAATGGAAAGAAGGTAAGTATAATTTTATATTTCTAGAATAATAATTATATCATAAATATAATTTTATTTCTTTAAATATACCTATATATACCATCCATGTGATTTGATGGTGAGAAAATGTATCACATAACTTTTTGGAGGTAATAATCCATACTTATTCACAAATGACATTATTATCATTAAATTAATGAAATTATAAGAAAATATATGATATATTACATTTATAGAATAATAAATATTTCATTAAAATAATATAAATACATTAAATCCATTAAAAAAATAGGTGTGAGAGGACGTGGTGGGAGACTAATTACATCAGTTCGTAAGGCAATAGTCTACCGTACACTTGAATGATGGTTTCATTTTCCATTTAATGGGTGGGGAAATCGATTTTGGTTGTTATATTAAAATAATGAAATCTATGTATATTGGGGATATCTATGTTATTATATCATCATGATAAGAGGATATTTAGGGGGTATAAGAATAAATATAAATGAAAACATTTACATAAAGGCTATATATCCTCTTTGGAAAACTTCCTCTTATCAAAACATCAAACCCTCTAAGGATGGTATTTTAAGAAAACCAATACCACTAGAATAGAGGTAGTTATTTTATTAAGGTATTTGGGTTGGTATAAGACAAGAATTGGTTTTTTATGTTTATAGAAAAAATGACAGGAGCTACTATTTTATACATCAAAAGAGGGGAACTTTTTTAATTACTTAATTTATTAATTTAATATAACACAATTCTTAAGTAAAAAATGGATCCAAAATAGAATAATTTGAATATAGGATAAATATGGGTCTAAATAATATCAAGATTTTTTTTTAAATTTTAGATTTGGTTTTTACCCTTATATTTATGTTTTGACCCACACTCACAATTTCTTTTTTCAATTACCCTAATTAAAAAAACTATTATTATTTAGCTGTCAATATAGTTACAATAAAAGATAAAATGGACCATTAATAGAACAATCATGATAGTTTCAACCATATCCAAATTATTTGGAAGCGGATAATATTTTTAGATATTTCAAATAACTAAATAATTTATTAATTATTATAAAATATTATAAATTACAATTTTGGAACTATTAATATAATTTAACTTGAAAAAACATAACAACAAGATAATTTTAATATAATACACTAACACATTACAAAAATTTTATATTTATCTAAAAAATTTAAGGAACATAATATTTCATTAACATTATATAACATTTAATATTTTCTATTATCATTTACTATATTTTTCTATTAATTGATTAAATATCATGTCTTCATTGCATATGAATTTAAAGAAATTCTTTTATTACCAAAAATTATAAATAAATCACCTTGATAAAGAATAAGTTATCACTAAAATTATCTTTTATAACTCAGTATTTCCTTTTATATCCATATGTAATAAATTTAGATATAATTAAGAAAAGGGAATGATATTTTTACACATCTTTTCATAAAATATAATAAAGGTCAAAACCAAAGAAATATGGAACCATGTTTCCATATTTTCAAAAAAATGGATGTAAATGGGGAAAATAAACCCATAAAATAAGATAATGTTACCTTTTATGGCAATTTTAAGTCATTATCAAATTATTTTAATCTTAATTACCATATTTACCCACACCATGGTAACAATAATTTATTAAAATTACTCATCATAATGTTTCAAAATAAAACGGTCCTATTTTTTAAATTTTGAACATATGATAACAAGTATAGAATCTAGGTTTAAATTTCGAAAAGCGATAGATAATAATTTAACATTAAAAATAAAAATACAATAAAAAACAATATTCTAGAAAAATAATTTTTACGTATAAAAATGTTTTTCTAAAAAATTCAATTATAATTTTTGTTCTAAATAAAGTAACGGGATTTTGTTTATCACAATGAAACTAATTAAATTTTATATCCAATAAACCATTTAATTTTACTTTGTAAATAATGAAAATATATATTTTAATAAAAATCACGGTTTTCACTATTCAATGAAAAATTAATCTTTGAGATAAAATCAAAATTTCATCATATTTTAATTTTGATATGATGATTTAAAAAAATAAATTGTTTTTATAAAATAAAATTTAAATATTTTTAAGAAATTATTTATAATATTTTATCAATTTTTTTAAAAAAACCCATTTTTAAATAAAATAATTTTTTGGAAAAATAAAATGGCTTTTCTAAAAATTGGGTGATTATTTACTAAGAATTTATCGATATTCTTATTTTTATTAAGATCTATATATATATTCCACAACATTATTTATAATATTAATAACCTTTATTCCATTTGTTAGGTTATAATAGTCGCATTTAAATAATAATATTTTTATAGTATATCCCAATTTTCTTAATTACTTGTGTTGTATTATAAGAAAGGCATAAAAAATTATATTCTTTTAAATAATTAGGTAGTTATAATGTATATTTTGAATGAAATATTCATACCATGGTACATGAAAAAGGAGTAGATTCCCAACACAACAAAGGTTGACCCATCTGTTAATCCTTTACCTGTCAGTTACCAAGCATGTCATTGTCAAGGTAAAATACGTTGCTACATCTTCTTCCCATTACCCACCTAAATATATTGGGGAAATGTTTTCCAAAGATTAAAAAGTTATGGTAAATAATTTAATAAATAAGATTGATTAATTTTTTTTGATTATTCTCAGAGTAAATGATATTAATCAAAATAATTTTTGAGAATGATACATAATTAAACTGGGGAATATTACTGAAGAATAAAAAGTTTCTAAACCCACAATGTTAGAATAAATCTACCCAAATGACTTGATAGAAAGTTTTATAGTATTCATAATTACTACACAAAAAAATTACTAGATCTTTCCATCATTGTCCTATTATCAATATCAAACTCTAGTGAGTTATCCTAGAAAGACTTTGATAAGAAGAGTGAATTATTAATTAAAGATAATTAATTCCATTACAACTACTCTAATGGTATTTTAAGCTCAATGAATTCTAATAAAATTGGAGACAAAACTATAACTTGAGTTGATATATTTAATTCTAATACAATTTAACTTCAATAACCCTAAAATATTTTTATTCAAATTTTATTTTTGACCTATAAAATCATCAAACTCATTTTAATCCCTTTTATGGCCTTATATTTATGACCCATAAATATTAGAAGGGTGATGTGCACTATCATCTTGCATCAAATACAATTTTATTTATTTCTAGAATATAACATCTTAAGTATGAAATCATCCATATTTTATAACTGATGTAGAAATTAATATGATATAAAATTGATTATTTTTATAGTTGAATAAAGAGGAAAATAAAAAAAGTGAGGGATTATGTTTTTTATTTTTATTTTCTAAAATTACTGAGAAAAAAAGTAAATCATAAATGAAATTATAAATTAAAAGTTTATTTGAATTTGGTCAACCGAAGGGAATCCCTTGATAATAATCCTTGAATTTTCACATAATAAATTTTCAAATAATTTATTCATTGGTTTATATCATATGAATCTTGAATGATATTCAAATTTTATTAATATATTTCATGTGGTTCTGCGGGAAATAAAAAGTAATCCATTGATTCGTGTGGTGCTTATATTTTTTTCTAATATGATAACTAAAAATCAATATGGAAACAAAAGAGTAAATTTATGTGTATTATAGGCTTTTTTATTATTTCCATGACAAAAATATTTATGGACATAATAGTATTCATATGAGTTCAATCGATTGATATGAACTACATAATCACCTTGATTCGAAGGGGAAGTGGTGGGGGGGGGGTAAATTAAATTTGAAACACATCATGAGTTGGTACCAACAAACAAAATAATTTTATTGAAAGTGTGATATACCATTAAAAAAATAAAATAAAAGGAACAATGAGATGTAGAAAAACAACATACACTAATAATTAAAATTGCCATGTAATTGTTACCTAAATAAAACTCATAATTCATATCATGTTCTACCTCGAGTGATCATACAGAGCATATAACAGTATAGGGGGGGAGGGAACTATAATATGGGTGGATGATTATATGATATCTCTCTATAATAGTTGATCTTTTCCCCCATGGAAAAATATCTAGAAATTATCCCCTTCTTCTATTTTTATTGAAATTAATAATTACACTATATATACTAATGTAAATGGATTATAGTTTGATGATTTAGAAAATTTTATCAAAAAAGTAAATCACCAACCTAATTTATATAGAAAACTATCAATAATAATGGGTAGAAGACATGTATCAACATCATATATGGCTTGTAGCATCATATTTTTCCTCCAACCTCTTTTATAATGGGGATACATGGATTTTTCTTCAGTCCATATAATGTAATCTATTTTCTCAAGAACTGGGGTTTGCACTACTCGAATATGTGCTATGTTATCTCTAATAGTACATTACAAATACATTTAATGAAAATGGTGTGTAAATTACCTTTTTTCTCAAGATAATCCATTAATGAACATTTTTCTATGAGAAATTGAATTATATTTAGATACACTGAAATAATTTTTTTTAACTAAAACAACATATAACTAATAGAATCTAATATTATACTAAATAGGATAATAGTAATGTTATAAAAAAATTCCGTGAAATAAATCCCCCCCCCCCAAATTTTAATCTTCTTTCCTTACAAAAAAAAATCATTATGAAATTAAAAAATGCCACACCTTAACAAAGGAATCAATCAATTTATTTTATATATAAATATATTATCCTAAATAAATTATTTAAAAAACACATAACTTTATCCAATTAAAATCATATCAATCATTCATCTTATAAAATTTCAATTTATGAAATTTCTTATCTTCTATTCAAATTTTTCAACATTTAATTAATATCATAGAATTATATTATTTACATTTCCTAGTGCATAAGTCACTCATATTTGAAAAGTGAAAAATGTGAAATTTTATTCTCATATCATAATTATGAAAATCATACAATAGGTTTGGTAAAATACTAACTCTCCATAAAATATAAAAAGGAATAATGTGTTAATAATGAGGATATTTAGGTATGTATTTTGAGACTTAGGGTTGGTGGGTCCGCATTTCAATATCATGGATATAAATAGAAGGTTTTTCTTGTGGAATATTTTTCATGATCCATCATTTAAAATGAAATGAAGCATTATCACTCAAAGTAACCAAATACAAGTAACCCACTCAATTGTACTTTTCAAATATAAGTTCATATGTAATCTAAAATTTATTACAATACAATATTTCTTCAAATAATTTTTAATATTCAAATTATTATATAATTTATTCAAGATATGTAAAATGAATTATAATGAGACATACATAACTTTTGGACCTTCCAAAAAACAGAAACATTTTCTCATATTTTCATACATGTAACTCATTCTCATAAGGTCACATTAATTACCCCATTCCCCCACACTCGTAGTGAATTACAGTCATACAGTGTATACTAGATTGAAGTTATGTATGTAATGTATTATTTCAATTTGGTTATCTATAAGGTTATTTCTTGGAAATTAGGATACGAATAAAGGACAATGTAAGGGAAGATACTAACATTTACAAACCAATTTCTCAATATCAATAAACACATCAATCATACCAGCACATTTGAATTTTTTTCTCAAAAGTTTTTATAAAGGATAAAATATGTTAGAGAAGAAAAAATAATACATGGTTTCAATATAAAATGGAGTTTTTTAGGTTGATAATGAGAAAATTAGTTTAGATCACCTCTTATGTCTTGGAATAAAATGCCAAGAAATTCATGGAATGAATAAAATGATATGTTCTAATAAATTAAAATTTATAAGAATTAAAAATTTGGAATTAGAATTATATATAAAAACATTTTAAAATAATTATAAAACTATACCATACATATAATTTTAAAAATTTATATGTAAATAATTATTATTTACAATCATAATTAAATAAAAAATTTCAGCATTTCAATTTTTTTAGATAATTATTTCTCTTAGATTAGTAAAAAGGTAGAAACTAGTGTGGTTTCAATATACACTTTCCTACACATTGTATCTCACATTGTCCCTGTTTTCAACACATAGAAAGAGAAGAAATATTAAAAAACCCTAATGACCAAATGTGGGAAACAATGTGTGAATTGAATTAATAAATATTTGAAATATAAATTCAAAAAAAAATAAATGGTTATGTAAATCTCAAAGGATGGAAACATTTTCATGGATATTCCCTCATGTAGTATCCTGTGAATTAATTTTTAGGATGATTCCATGAGAATGAGATCATACCGATACAAACTAAAATAAACATATAGTTAATCCTGGAACTAAATTAATTTAAAAATAATATATATAATAATATTAAGCGTTAGACTAGTCATTTTGGGAAGGTGTTTTTAATTCATGTACATGAGGAAGTGTATCAGATAAATATGTAGATAATGGGTCTATTATCTACTCATAGGTCAAATATGATATGAGAGGAAAAGGGGCTATGTCATTTCCCAACTCCTCATATTGAAAAAGTAGTTGCTTATCTATAGTGGTCAATGGATTATGTTGGGAAGATGATGTCTCTATTTCAAGTGCAAGTAATACATTCTCAGAGAAATATAATTCCCAGATGCTACAAAAATAATTCCCATAAAAAATAGTATATTACCAATATGTCCCATTATATATGATAAATTTTTATATATATATGTGATATAGTTACATATATATAATCCTTGTGGTGGTTCAAATAATATAAGTGTAACATCCACACATGATTTTGATGTATAATATGTTAAAGTTAATGAAATTGTACTTTATCTTTTTATCTTCACTAATATGGTCTGTGAAGATGATGTTTTTCAGTTACTAGTGTTCTATGAAATATATGTTGAAGAGTATAGGATTTCTTATCCTTTCGGTGGTGAGAAAACCTCCATAGACTAGTTGGTGTAACTCAATGGATAGATGGTGGGTCCTAGTGGGTCTTTATTTTTATATCGACCACACCATTTAGCCGACGGGGTGCCAAAATTCATATTTTGAATAAGGAATAATGCCAAACATTATACTAATCAAATATTAAAACTAGTCTCTATGCACCAACCAACCCGTTTTACCGTTGTCCTGCTGGTGAGGCAAAATGGATTTCTAATGAAACCAGTCCAGGGGTGAATTAAATTCCCCTTATGGCTTTTAATTCCACATTGTTTGATGTTTATTTAATAACCCAATCATGAACCTTAACATCCTAATTCAAAATATGATGCCTATATTGTTTTTTATTTTATTATGACTGATTTTTTTTGATTTTCTAATAAGCCTCTTTAACAGAGAGTGGTAACCGGTGGGATACAAAATCAAAGGATACAAAATAAACACATGCCCCATTCAATATTCAAAAATAAACCGGCAATACACAGAACCCAATACGATCAGATCATCACACCAGTCGCCAACCAAGCATATCGTAGAACATCATAACCATGCCATCAGTCAAAATCCTATCGTCTTTAACCAACATCATCACTGGCACCTTCGCTGTCACCATCCAATTACCACCATTGACGTCACCAACCCGCACTAGAGCCCATCAAGAACTATTGAACTCCCAGAAAACCAACATTGTCGCTATCATCACCGACCAAACATCAGAAGTCGTAGGAGACCAGTAATGTCTATCTTAGCCACTAGAAATGAAAGCAACAGACACTATCAACACCATCAAGTGAGGATAAAGCCTCATGGAACTCTTAAATCCCCTCGAACAGCACCTCCCAAAGCTCCTATGGAAACCATATCTCCAGACCTAACAGGGGAGGAAAGACAGGACACGAAGATAGGGCTGAGTAAGAGGGGAAATGAGCCGTAGGGAGTCATGATCATCGCCGAGAACCGCAACCTCACCATTCGAACTTCACACCAGTCGCTAGAGATCGTCAAAAACTGTCATAGCCACTATAAAACAACTTACCCGTGTCGACACAAACACGAAATAATGAAATCACTGGTACAAAATGAACTAAACACATCAGACCATGAAATCAATGGCATGACATCGTCATGAACATCATCGAAGGGAACCAACATAATCAAAATAGAACACAACCAAATCAGAAAGATAAAAAGATCCTTCACTGAGAAATCCTCGAGCAGATCAACCACTAATGAAGGGGTTAGCGAACATTCACCGAAAATCAAAACAGATTGGGTGAGGATTACCATCGGACGCCGAATCCCACCTACAAAAACCTCCAAAGAACCAATGATTCGGATCTGAATTGGAGTGAAGCTGAAGGAATAGAGGTCAGGGTAGGGATTTGAGTGTCGAGGTATCCAAATCAGCATGGCGAGATCGATTCCAAAAGCCAAAACAAGATTGAGATCAATCCAACACAGTAAGACCTGCAAAAACTGATGACCGCCAAACCACTTAACCCAAAACCACTGTGATTACATTGCTCCAACATCGACCTGGAGAGGCACGGTGGAACGAGAGGTCAGGGTAATGTAGAATCAGCTAAGGTCTTCATTAGGACCAATAAAAACAACCCTGGAGATAAACGCCTAGAAAGAAGCAACACCTTGGAAGAGGAACGAGGAAGACGATGTCATTATTGGAAACCAAATCACACGGAGATGTCTGGAATAGGTGAAAAGAGGGAAGGATAAGAATGAAAATGAAGAAGAGTGGTGCTTAGACATGCTGCTGAACCCACAGCAGAAGGTTTCATGAGGAAACCCTAGATGGATCCTAGAGCGAGAGGGGGAATCTAGGAGAGACGGGCACCATTCCCATTATTGTTTTCAATTTAACTTCATCATTTACCTCTTATTTTACCATCATCATTGAAATTTTCTAGAAACAGTAGAATTTCATGCTCATCATAGATCCAAAGAAAATTTTTCATCCATATTGATAGATGAGCATTGAAAAATATAAGATATATGTTTTCCTTGAACATACAATGAAAATATTAACAATTATATATTTATTATTGAAATATATATACTATTGATGTTTTTTTATAGAATCAATATCTACGTCAAAAACAAATTTTATATAATTAAGTCAACATGAATAACCATCCTATGCCTCTTTTTAATAGTGAATTTATTACATAACCTTAATTTGTTGATGATTCTATGTTAGATTGGTGGAGGTTAAATTTATCAATGATAACCTATCATGAAGAGATATAAAACAAATGATAATGGAGATGTTCCTAGGAATATCATTTAGAATGATCATCAAAAGATCATCTTCATCTTGATTCTATTCATGAATAACTTTTCCATTTATGAAATCTTAATGGACCATTAATCATCTGACAGACTTGAGTACCTCTTATAGAATTAATGTTGAATTCATGATCCATTCATTGATAGATGAGGGGTCTCGGGAATTGGAATCCCTACAATTGACTTACCTTGTATTTTGGATCCAATGATGGATATCGTAAGGCATGAGATTCTAGAGTCACAATCTAGAAATGACTCTTCTATAGAATAGATTTTAAAATTATATCTTGGTAAACCATAATCAAAACAAAATTCTTTTATGATTGAGATCATTATCTATGGGTGTGATATATGTTCGGTCCTCCACCCTTTGACAAACCTTATAGTTATTCATCAATAATCTTACAGTAGTAAGTTTCTTATCTTATGATGAATTTTTATTCTATTGTTATCTTTATTCATGGTGTGTTGGAGTGAGTTGTTGTTATGGGTTAATGGTGATTCTTTCAATGTGTAATTTCTCATGATACCCAATATGAAGCTACTTTCCATGTGTATCAATAGGGTATCTTGGTATAATGATTGATTATGATCACATGTTTTTTTAATATGGTACTAAATTATCATCATGATTGTTTATTTTTTTTTTAATATTATGATCTTCCTTGTCATGTTTATTACCATGGTGTTAGTGGTTGTTCTTATTATTTCATCTTAGTTGACTATAAAGGTATGATTACCTCGTAGAGGGGGAGTGAACATGACATGTGATGTGGATAATGGTTGAACCCTATATAGGGAAGATTCATGGTAGCCATGTGGACCAGATGAAACTCAATTCCATTAGGATTTTGGGTAACATTTCAAAACATGATGGCTTGTGGATTCTGAGTATCTTTATCACTCAAATACATTATTATTACAAATGATATGTTACTACCATTGTGCCTAGTTCTCAAACATTTACTACTTCATGACCAACCATATCAAAAAGAGTTAAAGAATGTGTGACCAAACATCACAGTTGATTTTTTAGCACATTTTTTCTTGATACATGACTATTTATGATTACATTCACAATTATTGTTATCATGGAATAAAACTATTATAAATGTTCAAATTTCATAATGACACATTGGTGGTGTCTTAGATGTTTTTATTACTAACACAATATATGAGAATTTGGATATGTATGAAGACACCTTTTATAGGGGTCTAAGAAAGTGAAAGGGGTCTATGTTAAATGGTTAAGCTGAGGAACATTGTGTTAAAAGTGGTATCAGGGTGCACTCTATATGATATGAATTTTTATTTATTTATTTACTTAATTAATCTTATACATGTGTTTTCTTTATGACAATGGGATCCATATTTACTTATTATTATGAATTTTATTCTATCTATGCAGCTTCAACATGTTTACACCGATTATTATAGTTTATGATATATTATTATATTATTGTTGTGAAAGGAAATGTTAATGATGCTATAGTCTCTCAAGTGATATACATATACACCAGTTTATTATCAGATGCCTCTTGTATATGAGCAGGCACATGTTAGGTCTTAGGTATCATTAGAGTGGACTCAGTGGTTTAGGTCATGAAACTACAAAATTTTATCGATGAGAAATTATCCTTATTTTATTTTAGACTATCATGGTACATTGTAGAAAGTATATAAGCTATTTGGGACATAGGTAGGGGGTTTTTAATGTTCCATGACATAGAAATTGTAACAGATCTCAAAGTTATAATTGTAGGGATTATTGTTTCTATTTTTTTATAATTTTTCAATTCATTCATCATTAATAGGAATATAAGATCACATAACACGCACACAAAAACACACACACAGATATATATATTTATATATTGTTTTTCATTAATGTTCTTTAATTCCTTTATATGAGCTATCTGTTTGGGATAAACTTCTATACTATTTTTGAGTGATAAGTCTACTTCCCATGTTGTTGTGATATATCAATGATCGACCTAATTAATTTAAACTGGTCATGTTGTAATATATATATATATATATACACATCTTTGTGTGTATTTGTGACTATGACAAATGTGTAGGGATCGAGTCCCCAGTTAGAGCTGGGAGGGATATACATTGGGTTTCAGTTAGACTCATGGGAGAAACATTGTGTGATCACATAGACTCATTAGGATATATCCTAATGTATTTAGATATTCTTCATGGTTCCTTCACATTTTGAGTAATTCCATATCAACATATACATACAAGTCTACATAGTGGGCTCAGAATAACCCCTTAATGGAGGATGTACCAGCTCTACCATCAAGCATGTAATATAATATAGATGGGAATTATCTCGATACTAATAAATAGATTAGTAAGTTCTACCACTTCAGTGTGAATTACATCACATAATTCCCCTCATAGGAATAATAATTGTGATTTAGGGTTGAATAATCAATGAAATTAAACACCAACATTCTCCATCTTTCTAGGGAACTAGAGTCCCTCGACATGCTGGGACTAGGATGAAATAAATACAAAAATATTTTACTTAATAGATTCTTCAATGGATCAGATGGTAAAACTAGATAATCCCATTCTTCTAGAGAATCCAATTTGTGTTTATATACTCATGCAATTGCTAGGATATAAATATTTTTCACATTTTATTTGGATTTTATTTTCCTTAATACTCTATTAGGTATGGAATTGGACAATATTTGATGATTCATAATGTGACCTCTATTTTTTTAGATTATGGAAATCTATGGGACTCCATGATTTTAGAGTTGATGAGATTTGATTTGATTCATAGAATATACTAGTTGATGAGATTCAGAGCCCACATTTATTACTACTAAAAATTGGTATAATTTACTTTCCCAAAGCTAGAGATGTAAATTTTAACTAACTAATATGAATTGGGTGCATGTAGTGTTGGTCCATACGTAATTCAACTCAAGATGACCTTGAAACTAATTTTGGTATTGTCTCATTCAATAGGATCAATGGTAGACCCATCATTTTTTCCTTCAGTTGTAGATATCTATTTGGATGAAATAATATATGGCTTCATAGGGATACCACTGATAGAGGATTTATCATTGAGATAAATATCATGGAAACTGAGACACCCATTTTTATAATCCATTAATGTATGTTGTTGTAAGAGATAAAGTAATCAAGGTGTTTCTTGAGTACTTGGATCATAATTTCATTATCAGGTTGATTACTTCACTAGGGGGATTACCTATGTTGTTTACTAGGAAGATTAATGGTAACCATTGATTCAACATAGATTACCAGATGTTGAACCAATTGAGTGTGAAGAATATATATCCTTTTCTAAATATCATTGATATATTTGATCAGTTATGTGGTGCCTAGTGGTTCTCGAAAATTGATATTTGGTTGGTCTATAGCCAATTTTATGTTAGAGTGGAATATAAACCAAATACATAGTTTCAAAGTAGGTACGAAATATATTAGTACATAGTGAAGGAATTTGGATTGACGAATGTGTTTTTATCATTCATGGATCTCATAAACAAGAAACTCCAACCATATCTAGAATTTTAATTCAAAGATTTTATTTATTCCATCCTCATATATTAATAAACACCAATGTATAATTCTAGAAATCTTTAGATTTTCATAAGTACACTTTGAGAACATTCGATTTGTAAAAAACTATTAATGTGTAACTCTAGGAATCAAGAGGTGAAATTATTTGGGCATGTGGTATTTGAGATAGGTATATCCATGTACCCAAATAATTTTGATTAAGTGATTTTCAAGATATGTTATTACAACATGTCCAATATTATGATCTTGGAAGCATTAACATGATAGTACTAATGTTTTTTCTATGGATTCCAAAATTTATTATGTCCCATGACTAAGATAAACAATAATTGAGAAATATTTTTGAGGCTATAATAGTGGGAATAGGCATTTATTAAGATGAATATAATGTTGACTATATCTCTAGTGTTGATAATTCTTTAGTTAGGGAGTTTTTAGTTGTATAATGTGATGAATCAGGCAATAGTTTTTGAGTCGGGATGATCCAGAGGGAGCATGTAGCAGACTCTCGGTCACATCGTCTACAATACAATGAGAAAAAGTATCATACATCTTCATTAGAGAAGGAATCCAGGGTACATGTATTGAAGTATTTGTGTTACTATCTATTTGGTGATAGGTTTTTGGTCCTCAATAAACATAATAACCTCTATTATATCATCACATACTGAGTCCTAAATCCATGATAAATGTGATGGGTATAATTCAAATAGATGTTTTAATTTGAAAAATATTATAAACTAGGTAAAGGTAAATTTAATGTAGATTATGTTTTCTATAAGATCTAAGTAGATTAGGATCTTGGTGAATGGAAATCAGAGGAACATAGGCTCCTGATTAGCTTGTTATCTAATCAGAGGTTGTATGCATCTAAGTATTAGGAATCATTGATGCAAGATATGTTAGTGGCCGCATCTTCCATGTAAGATTGGATGAATTAATGACAAGATACTTACCTAGATTGTGTTGTAATGTGATAATATCATGCTAGAGAGGACCAAAAAATGGGTGGTCGTTAGACAATGATGATGTCATCCTTTTATATGGGAGATTTTAAGTCCTAAAGTACATTAGGAAGGTGTTGATGAGAGACTCCCATACCTCTAACTGGGAGTAACATCCTTGATTATAAAATATATACTTTGACACTAGGAAATAGTTTTATTGTTTTTGGATAAAGAGGTACATTATTATTTTTTTTCCATGTCATGCCTACTATAGGGTATAGGCCGTGCACAGTGTACATTTTCATGGGGTAACCTAGGACCTAAAGGATTTAGGAAAAATTCTAGGTGATTTTTTATCAAATAATAATTGTTTCTCATATCTTACAGATATATCAGTCTCATTTAAAAGATGAGTTTATAAATATTAATGCACATTAGATAGTATTCTTACATGGAGTTCCCTTGAAAATCATATCTTGAGTTATATGTATTAAATTTTTATGGATTATAGAAGGATTTTGGGTATTAACTGAGATTGATAAAAACATACCATCCCCAGAAATGATGGAAATACACGTAGATGATTCTCATACTAGAGGATATACTTTAGACATATCCATAGACTTTGACAGAGCACGGGATGATCAGCTAGACTTGGCTGAGTTCCGGTACACAAATTTTTAACAAGATTTGATTTAGATAGAACCTAGTGAGGATAATTATTTAAGGCCATGTATTTCAACACTATATTGGAATGAGGTAGGTGGGGAAGTATTTTTGGGGCCCATTATTATACTAGGTTCATCCAAGAGAGCACAACTAATTCATAAGACGTTGATCAAATCATAGAGATAAAAAAACTTACGCTAACCATATGAGATAAAATTTGATGATTTACATCAATAATTATTTTTTATGAGAGTAACTCAATGGTTATGCCATTAAAATTTGATGAATTAGGGGAATAAATCACCACACTATGTTTTACACATTAGCATCACCGATCGGGTTGGGATAATGGAATACCATGTGGATATTCCTTCTCACTACAGAGGTATGCACTATGAATTTCATGTGTATCAGATTCAAAGGTATATTATCGATCATAAAAATTTCATCAATTGAGATAATGTTGTCTTGAATCTTGAAAAATAATAATATGAGTTCCCAATGGGGATAGGTGACATGAGTGAGAATTTAATTTTAGGGAAGTCAGTACCATAAGTCTATATTCTACGGCATCATGGATAGATCTAGGAATAGACTAAGGAGAGAGAGGAAAATGCTCTAGCCCTGTAGCCCAATTTGTTTGAAAAGAACCTTCAGAGTCACTTCATGGGGATAAATAGTCATTATAATGGAGAATTCAAACATTTTACCTTATTTTTATGTATACAATTTTAATTTTTATTAAATTATCCTTTATCTATTTGTTCTTCAATGATATGGGTTGGGAGGAGGGTAGTTTTTAGAGACTAATGGTCACAAAACCATAAGTGGAAGATTTTAGGAGGTAATGGAGTAATGGTGAATGTAAAATAGCTTTTGGCTAGCTACTGTATAGTGGAAAAAGAAAATTACATATATTAGTAAAAGTTTGTTAGTATAAATATGAATTAAATACAACCAAAGGATAAAAAAATCCTAGTTTAATTTGAATATTAGTTTTATAATACATCAACTTCAAACAAAAAATTGTCATTATTTTAATATACATACATAAATCTTAAATACCTTTAATCTTGTAACACTGCATGGCATATCCTGGGGAATATATACACAAAATGAGTGTGCTAAAAATCCTATTAAGGTAATAAACATGATAAGGAAACATAAAATGTGCGTTAAAGGTATTACATGATATAACATAAGAACATTATCAGGAGTAATAATAAAAATGTATAATATAAATAACAAGGTAGTATAAAATCATGAAAACATATGAAACGTTGAAAAAAAACAAAACATGACATTATAATATGTCAATGCTAATTACCAAGACAAAATCACATGGGGGATGTAATCCCATAATGGATTGCATTTACTCCCAAATCCCATACATAACATCACATGCCACAAAAGATTTACCTAATGAATTAAAGAACTATTTGGGTGAAACCATCATAACATGTTCATAATAGTGTGTAAAAGAAAAGAAAATAAATCATGTGGCATAAACACAAGAATTACCCATGGAAAAAATGGGTTTCATAATCTTGCATCACATCATAATCAAAATTGATGTCCTAAAGAATACATTTGAGAAATTATTATAAGGAACACATTACCCTAACAAAGAAATAGTGAATAATCTCAATATATATATGAGATACATATATATTGAATTTGGATTCATTCCATAACATTAATGAGGGAGATAATTTGATTTAGAGACATACTGGTTGTAATAAAAAAGAAAAGGGTTGTTTATAGAGATCCCCTACATTGAGTGAAAATCATCACGTAATTTATTTATATTCATTAATAATAAACTTATGTTAATTATTTACCATTTTAATAACCATTTCCTAAAATATTATTCATTATATTTTATTTATTATCATGTTATATTCGATTTCTGAATCATTTAGATTCATGTTAGATGTTTTGTAAATATTGGGCTCATATGTCCAAAGTCATTTTGGTAAGTTGAATATAGAAAATAGATTATTATTTCATCATATCAAAAATAATTATCATGAAATATGTATAAATTTTGAACAAAAATTATATTTTTAAGACAATCCATGAATTATTATTATGAAAAATGAACTATGATACAATCATTGATATATTATACCTTAAATACACTTCAGTAATGTTAACATTTTTTCATTCATAATTTAAAGAATGTAAGTATTATTTTACCTTAAATGTACTATAATTATATCATAAGTATAAAATTATTTCATTAAATACAATAATATTTACTATCTATATTACATGGTATTAAAAAATGAATCACATAATCTTTTGGAGGTTGTATTCCACACATATGGATGAGCAATGTTATAATTTTTCAATGAATGGAATGGTATGAATATATATGAAATATTTTATTTATATAATTTTAAATATTTTTTAGATAAAATATATTTATACATTAAATAAATCTTTATAATTGTTCATGATAGGTGGTGAAGGAAATCAAATTACATCAGTTCATTCAAACGACGATTTAGTTTCCCATTTGATGAAAGAGGATATGGATATAGGTTATTCTATTAAAAAATAGAAAGTAAGTATATGGAAGATACTGGTGTTATTATTTCTCCATGTTTGAATAATATTTAAATGTGTTGGAAGAATAAATTAAAAAATTCTCAGTTAAGAATGACACCTCTTCGTCAGAAACCTCTGCGGGATTACACCAATATCATTCCAAGGATAGTTTTGTGATCAAAAAAGGAATATACATAATTTTGATGGATTTAAACAAGTTATTTGGATAATTATTGTATTAAAAAAGCCTATTTAAGAGTGGATAATAGTGGATATGGGATGTCCTTTTATAATTGGGAGAGATGAGACACATGGAATTTTGAAAATACTAAAATATACAAATGTCTTATTCATTCCAAATGGATCCAAAAAAGACCATTCTCAAATATTAGATTATACGGTGTTAAAATATGTGTATATATTCGAAATTATACACTTTTTTTAATTTAAACCCTTATATTTTTAGTTTAATCCTTGATAACCCACTTTTACACATAACTGTGGTGGCATATTTTTATTATTTTTAATGTTCATTATAAACAAACATTAAATTGACCATATTACCTAATGTTAATTATTATTATTATTATTATAAATTTTGAATCTAATTTTTCAAATTCAATTCATATAAGTGAAATAACATATTTAATCATATACCCTAAAAATGCGATAGAAATGGGTTTTTAGAAAAGTGCATCCTAAACCCAAAAATGTACTTATACGAAAATTTTTGATCTAAAGATGTCTAAAAATTAATTAATTATATTGTATATATGTAAAAAGTTATTATGTTAATTTTAAATAAAAATAAATTCATAATAGAAATTTTAAATTACTTTATTTATGAAATAACAAATTTTTTAAAAAAAGTATTTTCACAATCCACTGGAAACTGTATCTTTTCAAAAAAAGTCAAAATTTTAATCATAATATTGAAATTTTGATATAAAAAATTATATATATAAAATAAAAAGTTATTTATAAATGATCAATAATTTAATTACAATATCTACTCCCACGAAAATTTAATGAAAACATATTTTTGATGCAAAACATTTCTTCACTAGAAAATTGAGTTATTATTTACAGTGAATTCATCAATAAATTAGTACTTCATATGAACATTATATTTATTTCATAATGTGGATAGTCCAATTAATACCCTCTACTTTAGTTCCTTGGATAGAAATTCCAAATTTAGATTTTAGTATTTCATGTTTTGTTTAGGCACGATGTTACATATGATATATGAAATAAATCACAGTTTTAATTTTTAAAAATATCTAGGTGTTACATTCATCGCCCCATAATAAATTTCACCCTTGAAATTTCATATTACATACTAAGGGAAAAAAAGTTATGTTACTTATACTTTATGGATTCCTCAAGTTCTTATAATGCCACATCATATGTATAGCCTAACCACAGTACGTTGACTAGGTGAGTTTTCTTATTGTGTAGAACACTATCTCTATACTCCAAGATCATCATTGGGTTATCCTCAAAATAAATATAATATTCATTATATACCACCTATGAATTAAATATATGTGAGGCATAATGTATTTATATCCTCATGATGGATACATGGAATATTTCATTTACTTGAGAAATTATTTGTGGTAGTGAAAGTCAATAATCCATTTCTTTGTTATAATTGAGAATCTCAAAGGGGATAATGTACCTATGGTTTAAATTTACATTATTGAAAAATATAATGACTCTCATCAAGGGATATGTGTATAGAAACACTTCAAAACTTACCTCAAACACTAGGTATCATTGGTGATTGTCATCATATCTCTTCATTTGACTCTGAGAAGACCTAATGTTTTGCTGCATAGTCTTGAATGTTTCTACCATTTCCAGTCCCAAAAACTTTTTTTCACCAACATCATGCCAACATGTAGGTGTTTTACATCTATTCCCCTAAAAATATTCATAAGGATCCATTAGGATACTTGAGTGAAATATGTTATTTTATGAGAACATGACCAAAGGAAGATTTTTATAACATCCTAGTTTTATTTCAAACAAGAAGGATCTGTATATGTCTTATAGTGGATGAATAGCCCACTAATATTGGAAAATGGTATGGGGTTATAACCCATACTAATATTTATCTTAGTGTTTAGATAATTCTAGATATATTTCATGAACTTTGGTGTAAATATCATATCTTTGTTAGATAGAATTGATAGAGGTGTTCTAGGCAACCTCACCACCTCTTTGATGTATATCCTTTAAATTTGAACAAGTGTGAATTCTTCTTGAATTAAAATTATGTTTGAATCTTTTATAAACATTCCACCAAAACATATCATGAATTATTTTCTATTGATGTCTATGTATACCTTTTAAAATGTCCATGGTGATTTTTTTCAAGATCCATATAGGTATAGGTAAGGGTTATATCACCCCCTTAGAATTGTTTATTTTATACTTCACTTGCTGAAAAAGAAGACACATTGATATATATTACCTGATATATATATTCATATTGTATAACCAATAATGCTATCATAGATCTTGATACATATATATTCTCCCTAGGTGCATAGATAAGGATAGGTTGTGTGCATAATTAAACATTTATTATTTATCTCTAGAGTTGATGGTACACAGAATCATGAACAAAATCTCATAACTCCTTCACCTATTTAAAACTCTGTGGGTTTCTATTTCTTATATCATTCACCTTCTTCTAAATTTTCAAATCTTCTTCATGAGCATGATTTATCTTCTCTAGAAGGGATGGTTGAGAAATCATTTGTGACAAGAATGATGATGTTTGTTGCTTTATGATTCTGATGTACATCCTTTTCAATTTTAATATTTTTTAAGTATTTCCAATTATCATCATTGATAAAGTTGTTTGATCATTTATACATAGAGAATTTTTTATTTTTTCCCTTTCATATGGTGGAAATTATTATATTTTCATATTCATCGATCAACTCTAATAACATTTTTCTAGTGAATATTAAACTCTTTCTATGTGTGTTTATATTTGAGGCTCTTATGATCCATATATATATCACACTTCCCCCATTTAGATAATATTTCAGGATTTTTAATGCAAAGATCAATGTATCCCACACCAGATCTTGTGTTAGATAGTTCTTATCATGAAAAATCAAATTACATGAGTCATAACATATCCCTTTAAAAATTTTCATTATTACATATCCCAATTCCGGAAGCAGCTTCGATCCAGAAGGCTCATTGAAACAATTCTATAGGCATATTTGAGATACTTCCCACGCTTTGGATTGATGGCATCTATAGTCCTCCCAAGATAACTCTTGAAGTTTTCTCACAAACCTTGATGCCAGGGTGGATAAAATTGAATGTTGATGGTGCATCAAAGGGTAACCCGGGTCGAGCAGGGTGTGACTCTATTTTTATAGATCATATTGGGAATTTTCATGGTTTCTTTTATATTAGCTATGGAATTACATCATCTCTTGATACCAAAATGATGGGCGTGATCAATGTTATTTCCTTTGCTTTTTAAAAAGGTTGGACGAAAATAGGGATTGAAAGTGATTCGACCACCATTATGCAAGAAATCTGGAATGGAGTAACTCATCTTGCTTGGCCTTTCACAACTAGATAGATGAAGTGCCTTGACTAGCTTCTGGGGATCGACTACATTGCTACACATGTCTTTCTGTAATCCAACATGGTTGCTGACGCACTTGCTAATAAAGGATTCAATCAGGACCTGACCTGGTTGGACACTTTTCCTCTTTATTTGCTTCACCATTATGATAAATATTGTAAAAAAATCCCCTCTTTTTGTCACTTGTAACTTTCCTTTCTTTATATATTCAATAATTTTTGCTTGGTTTTTTGACCATGGCATGAAGCTCTTTAAAAAATATGCCTTTTTACACCCTTTAATGGTATCTTCACATTTTCACTTCTAGAAAAACATTATTCTCATTAATGATAGCTTGGTTAGAAGGATTTGAAATAATGATAATATTCACATGAATTTCCATTGACATGTAGCTAGCCCATGGAAACTGTGGATATCTTTTTTAGATAATGTTACAGGCTGGTCCAAAATTTCGTTTTTCCTAGAAGGTTCCATATATTTCCTTTTTATTGTGATAATATTCCCCAAGAACAATAATTCCTCTATGCAGGACTCATAGTTATGGTACTCTAAAGATATATTATCCATTTTAATGTATTTTTAACTGTATTAAAATTATCCTCATGATCTTCTTTTCTGTTGGAGTATATCACCATAACTTCTATGAGTACTATCACAATGTTTTCAAGGTATTTATCTGAAGAATTTATTTATTATTTCCATAATGATTGATATGGAAATTGTGAGATCTCAAGGCACCACTATGAACTCATAGTGTCCATACTTTGTTTGAAATGTATTTTTGGGAATATCTTCTTTCATTGCCCTTAATTGGTGATGCCTTGATCAATGATCCACCTTAATGAAATAATGGGTCCCACATATTTTACTGGACAATTCATCTATCTTGGGAAGGGGATACATATTTTTATCATGATTTCTTTAAGATCATGATAATTAATAATTTGGTTCATTTCCCCAACATTCTTCTTGAAATATCGGAACAGAATACCCCATAGTGAAGAAATTGGGCAGATGAAATAGTTTTCTAGACTCTATAGTGACTAATTTTTTCTTTTGTCCAACTCAATAGTGTCCATTCTATAATGAGTCTTGGATATGGGTAGATATCCAAGTATATGTTCGATTGATAACTAAACCCCCCAATCATAAGGAAGAATATAAAACTCTTCCAGTAATACCTTAGTATAATCCCTCACAATAGAAATGTCTTGAAAAATTATTCTATAATTTGTCATTATCATATAGGCTACATATTATTTCTTAAAAGAAAATAATATCCATGATTGAGAAGATGATTCCAAGGAATATTAATCCCCAAACTTACACATCTACTGAATTAGAGGATGAATTTGATGTGAAAAGTGATCTCTCTATCCCAATTGTATATGTTGTAATTATATAAGGGGAACGAATCCATGTCTTATAAAGCATAAAACATTACTCAAGGGATTAAGACAAGATTTTATGGAAGGTTTATTACAGAAAAAAATGACTTAGGAGAAGATATCTTGATTTTGAGGAAATAATTTCTCTATTTTTTATTCTCACAGATAGATCTAACCCCATGATTTGAGGTGGTGTTTAAATATTTATAGTAATCAATAATGATATAAAGGAATTCATAGAAATATATTCAAAAGGTATATTCACTATTTATGAATTAATAACTAGTGTACCTATAAAAAAAATTTGTGGATATTCATCTCATTATTAGTGATTGAATATTCCCTTCCATTCACTCAGGGCATTAGAGGTTTTTATCCCTCATTATCTACAACTACCCTTGGATTTTGGAATTATCTTTCAAAATTACTATCTTCATTGCAGTTGAAGCATTTTTTAGTAGACTGAGTGTAAATCTAAACATTCTTTCTCCTTCTAAGTTAGTTGGATTATTTTGTCCCCTTAAGTAATGATTAACCTAATTTCCCTCTTTTAAATATCTGAAATGTCTCCAAGGTACCTTCATAAAATATCCATGATGGTTCATCCCATACATATGACATGTGAGATATTGAGTTTTCATTTATCCCTGATATTTATCAGATTATCCTTTATTAAAACAAAATTTTATGATTTTTATCTATAGAACCATGAGATAACTTAGAGCCAGTTATATTAATATAAATGTTGATGGAATAGTGGAAAATATCATCACATATATTAATGTCCCAAATGGTTAAATCTTTTTAGTCTCCACTTTATAAAACTATATTAATTATCCACTATATATTCAGTGATGATGATATAGCAAGAAGTGTTATGAGAAAACATTATAAATTTTACCTTACAATCCCCAATAGACCCATAATCCTTTTGATTTAATTTTAGTAACTCCCTTTTAATTTTACAAATGATTTTTTTGGGAATATATTTAATGAATTTATTTTTTACAGAATTATTTCCATTTAGTAGAATCAATATTCACTTTAGATCCTTTGTTCCTAAAAATTGTACACCACAGAACTGCATCCTACTCCATGCGATAAAATTATAGTAAAACCCTCTATTGTTTTAAGAATTAGAGGATAAAGAATATATTCTAAATAGTTTTGATCCATTATTCCATGATGATAGTATATTAATATTCACTATAGATTTCAAGAATGTTTCACACAAAATAGTCAACTGTAACTTGTTCTTTTTTAGGAGGTTTTTCTACATGATTCAAGTTATTTCTCATAACTCGATCCACCTGAGGTAGTACTACCATGAAGTTATTATCTCATTATCCCATAAAGATATACATATTGGTAGGGAAATCATAAAATTTTATATCAAATTGATTATTTTCATGATTTCAACTATTTCCCACCATTAACTAAAAAGGAAAAACCAGATGAGAATAAAATAAATAATGATCTTACAAAAGGGAACCCTATAAACATAGAAGTAATAAATTATAACTGATATTTATATCCTAAATTATGAGTCTATAGGTTTCAATCAAACTTATACATGGTAATGTATCCTTTTATTTTTTGTAACCTAATAATTTTTTCATTTCCTTTATAATGGTTTGTAATGTGTTTGTAAATTTTCAAAGAATATCTCTCAGTAGTTTAAACCTAGGTGTACATCAAGTCCTCTTTTTTGTGCATAAAATTATGATCATGTCAATTCCCAATGAACCATTTTTGGGGTTATTACGCTATTGTAAAAAAATTCCAAATCCACATTCAATTATAGTATATAGATAGGGATGTAATTTCTTAGAATCCACTAGCTCTATAATTCACCAAAATTATATGATATTTTTCTATAATTTGAATTATCCTTATGGTAATGAATATATTAATATAGTTTCAATCCCCAGGTATTTTTATACCATCTTTTGATACCATTTATTGTGGCCAATGCATTTTACATATATTATTGACTTATTTTCAGGATAAATATTCTTCAAATACAACTAAAGTATAGAAAAATCCAAATTCCTTTAGAAGACTAGGTTTACAGTATATCAGATTGAAAATATAATAAAACAACTTTATTTAAATCTCTATAATGAGATTTTAAAACACTTTTTATCGTAAAACTACATGGTATAACCTGGGGAATACATAGACAAAATAGTTGAGATAGAAAGACTAGTATGGGAATAAACATGATAAAGAATAATAATATGTGAGTAAATGTATAAAATGATATCCTAAAATATATGTTCTATGAGTAATTATATGGGATAATAATATCAATAAAATAACATCATAAGATAAAGAAACATAAGAAGTTTGTAATAAACACAAAACATGACATAAGAATAAGTCAAGGTTAACTTCTAAGACAAAATCACATGGAGAACATAGTGAAATATAGGATTATTTCTACTACCTAATCCAATATATAACATCTCATGAGACAAAAAATTTACCCAATGAATCACTTATCTTCAGAGAGGTTGTCTTCAATACGTGCGCACAAATGATGTTATTATTTATTAATGAATATAAATTTATGAATATATATGATATATTTAATTTCCATAATTATAATTTTTTTATGAATATTAAAAATATACATTAAATTCATCATTATAAATATCTATGAGAGGTAGTGATGTAAAATTACGTACATCAGTTCACGAGATGGTAATTCTATGTGCACATGAATGATGGTTTCATTTCACATATGATAGCAGTAGAGATAGATATAGGTAATTAAATTAAAATAATTGTACTTATTTATATGTAATATAATGTTGTTATTATTTATAGATTTTTGAAAAATATTTTATAGGGGTGGATGAAGAAATAGAACAAAATCCCTTAGTAAAGAATGACACCTCTTCTTCGGACATCCTCATTATGTAAACACCAAAATCCTTGATAGGGTGGATTTTATATAATATAAGGGACTCTAGGTCATGGGGATAGACTTAATGATGATATTTTAAGAGTTATTGGATGAACCACAAGGTTATTTAATTGAGGATAAGAGAGGATATGTGGTGTCCTTTTATAACGGGGGTATATGACCCACATAGAATTTAAAAAAGAGAAAAATATATAAATATATTATTCACATAACACGTATTCTAAATAGACCATTAAAAAATAAGATTATATATTTATGAATAATTTCTATCCAATATAGTTGTAAAAAAATTTAAGTCTTTTTAATACTTATCACTTCAGTTTAACCCCAGGTAAACCTGTAATAACCTTAAGGGTGGTAATCGAGTTTTAATAGTTTTACCCTATATTATGACTAAGAATTAATTTAAAAATATTATATAATATAAATTATTTTTATTAAAAATTTGGAATCAATTTTATTAAATTTAACTCATATAAATGGTATAATTTAAATGAATATTAAACCCGCAAAATGAGGTGAAAAATGGGTTTTGAGAAAAATTATTTTTTAGACAAAAAATGTACTTATAAAAAACATAAATAAGGATGAATCAAATGTAAATAATTATATTATATCTAACTAATTAATATATATGTTACAATTAAATAAAATTCAAATCATAACGGCAATTTTAAATAAATTAAGTTAATGATAATAAATGACAATTTTACAAAAAAATTTATGTTTCACTATTCGATGAGAAATAATTATTTTCAAAAATATTAAAAAAATCACCCAAATATTGATTTTATATTATGATTTAAAAAATATTTCATTTATTTAAACTTGAAAAAATTTACCCTAATATTATGTCATTTCTTTTCTAGGCTTGCGGTTTCATGTCATATATTCTATCAAACAAATATTTATTTTAAAAAAATATCATGGTGTTATAAGTTGGAACCAACTAGATAGTCGGTGGGGTTCTAGTGGATCTTATTATTTTTAAAAACCTCACCAGCTAACTAGTAAGGATCCACCAGCTAGCTGATGAATCTCACATGCTCACTGGTGTTCCAGGATTGGTGGTTTATTAAAATCACACCATAGGAATTAATTCATAATGGGTTGAACTCTATTTAATACCCAAATTCCCACCCCTAAGAACATAATTCAAATATGAGACCTCCCCTCTTGCCTCTTTAACTCTCCTATTCAACCCCTTACCCCTTTATCGTTGGAATGATTCAGTAATTCTAGAATGGAAATATCTTATTATATCCTTGCTAAATAATTCTTCCTCAATGGTAAATGAGAATGGATATATATTGGATCTATGTTTTAAATGAATATCCAATGATTTTTTCTACCATTCTTCATAGATCGGTGGAATATGTTTTTAGTTGGCATCATTTCATGTCTAAATCAACATCTACTATTGACAATTAATATTTTATGTGTAAGTGTTCATTAATATCCTTATTTAACATATATTGACATTTGATTGATGATGTAACCATAATTTGATGAAGATTCCTTGGTATATTGGGGGTTGATTCAATGATTTTATTAAAAAATCTCTTTACTAGAGGTGAAACTCTCAATAACGATTATGTTTCTAGGAAGGTCATCTATAATGATCATCATGAGATCTTCTTCTTCTTGATTATCATCATGAATCTCTTTTCCACTGAATAATTAATGATAGATCAATGACCATTGGATGATCCTAGTCATACTTCTATAATTAATGATCAATTCATAATCTCTTCTTTGATCTAGGAAAAATATGAGCAATCGGCATCCATGCCTTTGATATACCTCATATTTGGCTATGTTGATAGACTTTTTTATGGTATGCGATTAAAGAATTACCTTTTTGATACATATTATTCTTTATACACCAATATAAACTTCCTTTATAATGAACCAAAACAAAAATAGACATATTGGATGTGTGATCACATACTCTATGGGTGTGTGATGACTTTAGTCATAGATTCTCTAGTGAATCTTGGTATTCTTCATCCAAAACCGTGATGTAGGAAGTTCTTTATAATTTGTGGCCATTTTATTCTCGTAATGACTTAAATACTCTTGTGTTGGAGTGAAATTTTGTTATTGATTGACATTGATTTTTGTGTGTGTTCATTTATGTGATACCCATATATGATCATTATATTCATGATTATCACTAGACTGTCTTGTTTCCATTATTGATGATAGTCACATGTTCTCGTATAATGGAAAAAAATTCTAATGATTTTGAAGAATTATTTTCATATTTTTAACTTTATGGTCTTTTATATTATAATATTCTTTGAGGTTTTTCTTATTATTTCTTGATTAGTGACAACCATGCTATGATCACCACTTGGAGGGGGAGTTCACATGACATTAGATGATGTCAATGATAAACCACAACATATGGTATAATCATGATAAAATTATGGCCCAAACAAATCTTGATTCCCTGGGGATATCCAGAAATGTTTTATAAATCAAATCCCTATGGATTTTGTGTATCTTTCTCACTCAATGTCTTTATGAATCAGAGTGACAAGTATATAACATGGTGGCTAGTTGTGGATCATTTCTGAAATCCTAATCATCCATATTGTATGGTGCTATAGTAGGTACGATTGGGTATCTTAGTTCATTGGTCGGAACATGAGGTCTCAATAAGTGATTGTTTTCGATTTATTACATATTCATTATTACAATGGTATAGACTGATTACACATTTTCACATTTGATAAATATAAATTTGTGTTGTCCTAATGGGTTTTTTACTCACATCATGTATACAAATTATGTTGAACAAGTAGAATTCATGTATAGGGATCCATGTAAGAGAAAGGGGGCCATTAAAGTGGTTGAGATAAGAAACATGGAGGTGGTAGTGGAATAAGGCAAAACTCCATAGGGTTGTGTGGATTATTTTTTTATTTAACTTTTAGATCATATAACTGTGTATGTATTTATACAATGAGAGTACTATTTAGTTTTTTGTATAACTGGTATTCCATCTACACACATTTTCAATTTTACTATGAATATTATATTTTATTATATTGTGTTATATTGTTATTGTGATAATGAAATGATAATGATGGTATATTCTCCCCACTGATGGAATTAGAATCTTCCTACTGGTCAGAAACCTCTTACATATAGAGAGGTGAACATCAAGTACTATGACTCTCAAAAACATATCCAGTGGTTTGGGTCGAGGTTTTACACTCTGATATATATGGATGATATGTTAGTTGATGGTACAAGTGGTGTTGGTGAAGAGGATGGTTAGTACAAGATAAAGTGGTGGGTTTAGGTGGTCGAACATGATCAGTGGGTAGAGTTATCTAATCTGTAGCACCCTTATATTACATGGGGTTGTTAGATGTAGTAGTTGGTGTGGGTCCCTAATGCATCAACACATAGGTTTTCCCCCACCTCTAGACCAAAATATTGTGAATACGAATGTGATATTCCATATTAAGAAGTGAATCCATTCGATCATTCATATTGGTGGGATCAAATACCCCTATGTGTTGTTCCAAACAAGTGTGATAGAAACACACATTTAGATTTTCCCAAATACCATCGATCAAATTAATAATATATAACATTGAAAATAAGGGATGCAAAACATAGTATTATCATAAGATTCATGTGATGAGGTCCATACCCCATACCGACATGAATCCCAAATCATTAAGGTGTGGGAATAGAATTACAATAAAATATTAGTAGATGAGGTGTAAGGTTGGGGAGATGATCACAGAGACCTTCTGCTAGGTAGAGGAATACTAGAAATCATGTTCATCATGTTACCTCCACATTAAGGTCATGTTTAATCAGTTAGGGAATTTGAGGGTGGAAATATGTTATGTAGGGTGGGATGTGAATAGAAACTATACCCTTGAATAAAATCACTCATGGTTAAGGAAAATGGTTTACCAACAAGTCGAAATCATACAAGTATCTCTGTATATCTCAATCCCTCTCAGTTAGAAGTTTTTCCAAACATGATCATTAAAAAGAACTCCCAAAATAAACCAATGTATTTAATAGTTATGACCTGAAAGATATTTAGTAAAAAAATTAGCACAATAAATCCTCTATAATAACCAAGATATTAAAAAATTTAGTATTCTTGTGTTTAGAAAGTGTTTTATTTTCTATATTGGGTGTTGAGGGAATGTATACAGTCATTAATTAGCTAAGATTTAGGCATAAAAAACCCAAAAATAAGGTATGTCTAAGGATATAGTGTTATAGACGGTTCCCTAAACCATTCCCCAGTGGAATAAGTGAATTTTTATGTTGACATGGAAACTGGTGGAGTTGCTTATAATGATATTGTCTAATGAGGAACCAAAAATAGTTCTTGGAATTGGGAAACTGGAAGGTCTATAATTGGACTCTCCACCTCATCAACTATATATATTATATTGGGTGTGAAATTATCCTCAGTAGGTGGAGTGGGGGGGGGGGGGGGTTCTTTCCTCCCACTATAAGGAAATATTCATCTTCTATAATAATATTAAATAAACAAAAACTGTAAAAAAGGTAAAAATAAAAATAATGAAAAATTACAGAAAATGTGAATATAAAAATTATAAGGTATGTAATTTTATAGTACATAACATGTAAGTATAAAATGTCCCAAACTCATGTATTTTTCTTACATACCTTAGCCTCCTAATGTGAGTTCCATAAAAGTTTCATGAAAAGTGAAATGTTTATATGTATTTTTATTACCATTTCAATATTTTTCTATATGTGAAGGTTGAATAGTAGGATTTGGGATGTGAAGGTACGCAACATGTGTTGAATTTACACATCATGTATCAATATGTGGTTCCCAAGACATTCAACGAGTCTTTATGAAATTCATCTAGTTAGGATGAGAATAATAAATTTTATTTATCAAACACAGATTCCATGATTGGGTGAAATTATTTTTCTACCCATGTTCAAGATTATACATTATGTGTTCTTCATTTTGTTCATGTGTACTATAGACTATTAGTGGAAACACTCAAAAAATACTAAAATACCTAAACTATTTTTTAAAAAAATTGAATGAGTGTTGTATACATACAAGGATTGGGGAACTAAATAGAAGTGAGTTGTTGTTAAAAACTCCATATATCAAAGGATTGAAGATTATGCATGTAGATTTACCAACATGACATGGGAAAGGGATATGCAGGGAACCTTATGAGTTCTATATCAAATGGGTTAGATTATGATTAAATGGGTACTACATGATGTGTATGTACAAGGCCACACATTTCTTAATATTTTATATTTTTGTATTTTTATTTTTTATTTTATTATTATTTGTTTATTTGTTTATTTAATTTGTTATATATATTTTAAAAATAATTCTATACATATTAAA
Organism: Viscum album; assembly: GCA_963277665.1. Classification (NCBI taxonomy): domain Eukaryota; kingdom Viridiplantae; phylum Streptophyta; class Magnoliopsida; order Santalales; family Viscaceae; genus Viscum; species Viscum album. The sequence continues at coordinate 1,956,764,842 of OY728136.1, read as the reverse complement.
AAATATTCAACATAAATACATGAAAATAATAAATGGAATTTATTTGGATGAATTTTTTCCTAGTGCTCAGGTAAGGGGTTTAACCATTGAATCGTTGATCCTATGAGAATCCACAAACACTAGGGGTTGTTTTTACAACAAAATTTTTATTATTTTGTTAGTATTTAATATATTAAAAAATTCTCCCACTAACCAAAAAAATATTATACCGGATATGTGATTTCATTTAAAATAAATATGATGGTGTTGAGTTTTTTTGTGAGGGATCAAAACTGAGCCTTCCAGACCTTGTGTAGATACTCTTTTAGTCAATCAAAGTAAATAATTAGTTTTATATTAACTTTTATATAATTTAAATTTTTATTAAAAATACATCATACATAAGTCACATGGAAATTCTAGTTTTTTTAGATAAATGAAGAAATTTAGTCATCTGGATGTACTTGAACCTATGTCATTAGGACTCTGGGATGTGACCCTACAAGTTAATCCAACCCTATCCTGGATTCCTTATTTATTTTTCATCTAAATTATTAATTATGAATGTGTAATGGCATGGACCCACCTGGTCTATTACATTTACAAATCCTGATGTTTGATGTATCATGGGGACCATCAGTGACACATTGAGGAGTTTTCTAAATTTCTAGATGAACGAATAGTGGTACCGATCGACATCGATGTTAGTGGCACCGATCAGCTATCAATGGAACAAATCGGCATCAGTGCTAGGGCATCGAAGCTAGGGAAACAATTCAAGGTTGTCGGTAACTTAGCCATTGGTGATTCATTTATAGCTTCTCCCGATCATTTCAGTTTCCCTATAGTAACATCTCATTTAACGTAAAAGTGTTTTAGTAGAATTTTGAATGTGATTTAAGGCCCAAAAGGATATTTTAAATACCCTAAGAGTTTGGAAACACTTTAATTACCAAAACGTGTTGCATTTTTATCAATGTCACAACCTTTTCCACATTTTCTATTCTCCATTGTTTTCCAATTAAGCCCTATTATGTTTTTTTTCTCCGTTTAAATGGAATCTATCAACTCACAGCCATCCAATGGTCTATCTCAATCGTTTCTAAGTGGAACTATTACATCACAATTAATTCCTACCTATAAAACCGTCAACCTGTGCGGTCAAGCCATGATCTGACTTTTATGAAAACTGAAATGGTCTCCCCGATTTTAGGATCTGGCATTTCTTATGCCATGATCCTCTCTTCCTTCTTCATTTTCATTTCTAATAGTTTCCTCGAGGATTACTCCCAAGATGAATCATGAACCTATGATAGAGCCCTTTACACATAACCTTGGTGTTATTCCTACAAGTTGCATGTCCCCTGCTCTTGGCACAAAAAGGAACTTCGATCTTTGATCATTCAAGTAGGGGTTTTTATTTCATGTCTCTTTATTATGCATCATGCGGGGTGGGTATGATGATGTTCCATCAATAAGTATATGAAACCAACTATAATGAAGATAATAAAAAAAACGTTTAAAGAATTTATGGGTGGGAAACATGATCATGATGTTGAAATTTACTTTTTTTTATGTTGTGAATTGTATGAGTTCATGTCCACTGAAATTCATGGTCGTTGGTGTTCCTTTCTTGCGTACAAATAATGATCTGTTTTCTTGATGGTCTTGTGATAGAATAACCATAACATTGAAAGTGATTAACAATGTAAGTTTGGTTGAAAAAATGGATTGTTGATTTATAAGAACCCTAGTGTGATCACCCCGGTTACCAAAATTAAATGAAGGAACTTAATGAATGGTTCTGGATAAATCTGAAAACTCCCTCGCTCTATTTTGGTGATATTCATCGTTGTTCTATTAAATTTTTTTGTGGTGAAAAAGAGGGCAATGGAATCTATGTTTGATTGGTTGTTAATTTTAGAATATGATGATGTTTGAAGCCAGTAGTGATGTTATGGACCCGTTAGGTTGGGGGTCTTTTGGTTCTAGTAATTCAGGGGATCTCACGTGATCCCATTTTGATGTTTTTATTTACAAGTGAACTGGGAGTGAAGGCTTAAACACATTTTTGGCTGTTATTTTTTAGTTTTTTTTTTCTTGTAGTTACGCTAGTTAGGTTCCTGGTAGTGAAGGAATATTTAAATGGTATCACATGAACATGATAATGAGAACAAGTTCAATGGGGAACTGTTTACCAGAAATGGGTTGTGCACTGGTTGTGTTTGTTGTGTACTTGTACATTTAGGGGTATTAGTATGGGTTGTTGTGTGTGGGAAGATTCTTGGTTTCAAGATCCTTATGTTGGGATGAGTTATTGATTACCTATATGTATAAAATTTAGTTCTTGTGTTTCTTATAAGAACCCCACCCATGTTAAGAACTTCTTGTTGAACATCCCCATTTCACAGGGAGGGTGTTTTTCCTAACATTCCTTTAAGTGGCTGGTTATTAGCTTCTTTTTGATCGCTCTCCCAGGTATCCCAAGAATATACAAGTAGGATGTGATTGGATGAGGTTCATTATGGCCCATGAATCTTCAGGAAGGGTGTGTTTTAGTGGTTGCCCATCATGTATGGGGATAGGTTTGTTTCCCAAGTGTCTTCGGGATGAGGCCCAGGTGTCAGAAGGTGGGATGTATGGTTGTGGTAGCCTAGGTGTTTTCGAGAGGTATAAGAGTGTGGTTGGGATTGACTATATGGTTGTTGTTTGAGCGGTAGGGGGACTACAATGAGATTTTTGGGGGAGAGATGATGCATAGGACGTTCTAAATAATCAGTGGGAAAGTGGTGCGGTGTACCCAAATGTCGATTTGATATTACTTTTATTTTACGTATCTTACATTATGTGGGGAGTGTTCATTTGCTGATGTTGGTTGGATAGTTTTCCTTGCTTGGTGTTTTGGTTACCTCCATTTTCTCATGGGAATTAGAATGTATCCCCACTTGTGCATGAGATATTTGGATTTACCTATTGAGTATACCTGTATACTCATCCAATGTATATAAAATTACTTTCAGGTTTCTATGAGAACTTTGAGCACTGTCACAGACCATACTAGCTTGGGCCTCGGGATAGATTTCATTTCTACTTTTCTTTTATTTTGGTACTTTCTTTTATAATTCTTCTTGTACATTGTTTCAGTTTATTCTGAACATGCATATGGTAATGGATTCTTGGCTTTATATTTTTAACTTTAGTCGTTACTATTTCTTGGATTTATCATCTTATCTCCCAATATTGATCTATAATAAAAAGTGTAATTCCTTCCATTTATGTGAGATTATATAACCTTGGTTCTATTCACCACTCTGGGGCCTACTAAAGGCGGGACTCGGGGGGTCATTATCTCTCCTTCAACTTGAATAATGAAGGGTATGGAAGTTTTTTGTCCCTTCCCTCATCTTGTAGAATATGTGTTGTGACAAAATGTTATCAGAGGTTGATGTTTGAGAGATTGAATGGAGTTCGGGGTTAGGAATAGTGAAGATTAGATGGGATGGTAGGGAAACAGTGTTAGAAAATATTTGTGAGTGAAATAGTCCATGAAAGACTAGCTAGGATATAAGACTATAGGCCCCCATGATACGATGCAAGGAAGATGGACCTACTGAATGACGAAGTGAGGCTACAATGATTGTAGGGTACATACCCTAGGAAAGGTATATGAAGAATAATATATTTTTTTTTATTTTGTGTCTTGGGTGTTTTTGGAATTAAAAAAGTTTAAACAAAGTTTAAAAGGAATTTTTTTCACACTACTCAGGCATAGGAATTCATGTTTCCTCTTTCAGCTATGGCACCCAGACATTATCCATGAGTTTTACAGGCAGTCGAGGCCTAGCAGGATGATCTGGATAATAAACAGAGGGTTGATCGAGAGGAGGTGGATGAAAATTGGTAGAAAATGCTTCATTCCTTCTAGCAGAAGACTCTTGGAAGGTATGAGGTCTGCATCTCGGTCATGGAGATGGAGAATTGGCAAGAGGAGCTGGTGATCACTTTCAGCCTGATTTGGGCTCCGATAGAGTACTAGGGTTCAATGGATGTGAGAAAAATGTAGTTTGAAGTGCATTAGTGGTGGACAATTTATCTAGGGTAGAAGAGGGAAGCTGTAACGCCCTGACCCCAGTTACCTAGAGTTGGTGTATTATTACATAACATGGGCAGGATCACAAAAGATCAAGTCTCGAAAGACCGATTAGTTTATTATCCTTGGAAACACTAGATACATTCATAAATATTACATTATGTCATAAAGTGAAAAACTACAACAAAATATTGTCTTCATATCCCCTCATACTATCCCTTTAGGTCATTCATAAAATACTTCTTCACATCCAGGAAAAAATAAAACATTGAAAGGGGTAAGCTTAGATGCTTAGTAAGGATAAAAATATAGCTAAAACTTTCATAAATAAGCATAAACATTTAAGGCATCGAATAACTAAAACAAAATCCTTTTAAACATGAACTTTAGCATAATATGGAACAGATAAAATGGAATAATTCCATTTACTTATTCCCATGGATATTCTACTAGTTGAATAATCACAAGCAATATCAATAACAACTTTCATAATGATGGAATGCATAATGCTAGACTATCATAACCACATAGTCAAGGCCTTATGCCAAGACTGCAAATAAGATTTCATCAAGGCCTTGTTCCAATACACTAGTTTGTATCATGAGACCTACCGATGCATCTAGGAGCTATAGTGGGCTCCACCCGTCACTTATTAAGTACAACGCATTCCTCATATGAACAGGTTTAGACATAACATAAACATTTTTATTAAAACTAGCATAAATAATGTAAATACTTTATCCATAAACCATGAATGGTATAAAAATAACACATCTAAAGTCAAACATATCACAAAACCTTCAATACTATATGGATGTTTTGTATCATAATAACTAAACTTCAAATAAGATTAAAATCCATCAAAGGATGTTGACATAGATGAAATCAAAACTATTTGATAGAAATATCTATTTTTTTGAAATCATTTAAAATACACATAATTAAAACATTTACATTGAAAATATTATTATAAGCTTGTAAGGGATTCTTCGATGTTTTTATAATGGCCGAAAATAGTTGCACCCTCCGTATAAGTTAAAAATAGACAATCTTACATTAATTTTTGTCGAAAATGTTTAAAAGGAACTTGTTTAGAAAATGACGGAATGATTCCTTTCAAACCATTTTATAAAAAGTCAAACAAGGGTATAAATGACATTAACCCATAGTCTAGTGAATAGTAAAAATGTTTTGGAATAAATTTTTACGAAACATGGATATGGATGATAAAGGATGTCCCAGTAGATACTTACGTAACAACAACCTCAGATAATAAAGACATTATGAAATTAAGACTTACCTTGTAATTTTCCTTGGTTAAGGGTAGGTTAACATCATTTATAATGGTTAAATAATTGTTATTAAATTATTCAAAAATAATATACATTAATATGATATCATATATGATCTATTAACATTTCTTTGTTAATAATATCTTAGTATTATCGTTGTTTCGGGTGTTAACTTAATCATTTTCTTTTATATGTTTTGTTACTTAAGTCGTGTTTCTTATGGATAGGTTGTATCTTATTAATATAAATAATGATATAAAGTCCTTAACCATTATTTTTAATCATCAAATGAGAATAATACTTGAATAGATACGATGTGAAATGAATCTCATCGCCTTCGTGGAGACGGTAGTTCGTATGTATGCACGAGCGACAATATCATTATTTTGATATTAAAATAATATATAATTGTATTGTATATCATATATAAAAAATCATTATTATTTTATATTTATTATTTACATCAATTACATATCATTACCATACCCATCCAAGTAGTAATGTTTTGAATAACAATTACACCACAGCGTGGAGACGCTAAGCCGTACGTATGCACGTATGGTGACATGTCATTCAATGGATGGATAGAATAATGAATATGGTTGTAGAATATTTATAATAACATCACAATATATAAAATATAGTGGATTTATTATTTTTTAATTTAAATAACAATGAAAGAAGAAGTTGAAGAAGAAAGGAACATGAAAGAGGGTGGTGAAGACATTACCTCTTCTTCGGGTTCTTCCGTTTGATTTGATCAAAAGGTCTCTATAGGATGGATTTATAATCAAAATAAGGCCTATAGGTTTAATTTAGGGAATTTTAGAGAATATTTTGGTAGGGGTTGGCCGAGCCAAAAGGCTTTGAAGGTGTGAATTAGAGGTAAGGGAAAGTGTCCTTTTATAAGAGGGGTGAGGGGAACCTTAGGAAAATCTAGAAATATTATTTTACAATAAAAACATATTCGGTTTATAATGGCTCAAAAGTTAATATTTAATGTTTCAGGTGAGGATTGGTCGAAAAAAACTCAAATAATAGGTTTTGTACAGGTTTGGGTCACTATATTAACTTTTTCTTTTTTATTTAACTCTTAGTTAAAAAGTTTGATATTTACCACGTCTCTTTGAATTTTTATATTATATTGTAAATAAACATACTATAAACTTCCAAGATACCCCCAAGTGTTCAATTAATAATACACCTATAAATATATAAGTCCTCTGGCCAAACCATATATTTTTAGGAATAGAATATCAATTAATAATATAATATTTATTTTAAAAACTCATTTATGTCAATTTTGACCATATTTAATAATTGATTTTTTTTAAAGTCATAAAAAATTTATTAATTCAAAACAAAATACATATAATAAATCATAACATTTAATATTAACCAATAAAATTCGATTATGTCATCAATACTTTCATATTATATTTATTTTAACATTTATAATCCCAATTATTTGATTCTTTCATTGATAAGGAAAATACTGCATCATTATTGTGTCATAAATATATTTAATTATTCAATGAATAAAAATTATAAATAAAATACCATTATGTAGGAAATATTTTTATATTTTTAATGAATATTTATAGTCTAAAATATAACATATATAACCCTATTTAAAAAAAGTTTCTAAAAGATATCTGCTTATGTCATTTTTGTTTTTACTTTAACTTATTTAATATAAAGTGTCATTATCACTTACAAATGGATTCACAGGGTCCCAAAATTGACCAAAATATGCCCATGGTCATACATGTATCAACCAATATGGTTAGGACACGTTTAGGGTAATTTATTATTATTATAGTATTATTTGTTTACCCTTATTTACCAGATTTACCCTTTAACCATGGTAAATAAAATATTAACCGAAGTAATTATTCAAAATGTCAAAAAATAAAAGCTATATATTTACACAATTTTGACCTCCAGATTCTAAATATGGAATCCATTTTTCTAAATTCAAAACACAGAAGTGGCAGAGATTAATTTAAAATTAATTCCTGTTGTCAAAACAAAAAACATGTTTTTAAGAAATAATAACTATCAAAAGATTGGCTCTTGTTTATGTCCGGTTTAAATTTGAAATTACATCCATTGACCAAAATTGTATTAATTGGTAAAAATATATTCTAAATATACTTCAAAACCACTCAAATTCATAATTTATCACTATTAATTATTTCGATTAAAAAAATTGTTTTTAATTAAAATTTAGTAATTTTAACTATGCATCAAAATATGAAAGTTATCAGAAATGCACCAAAAATTCACCCTAACAAAATTTGGATATTAAGAATCCAAAAATGAAGTCCATTTTTAAAGATAAAATGTATTAAATTTCAATAATTGGGTATTATTATTAATAACGACTAGTTTTATTGGTTGTTGTGTGTGTTAGAACTCGAAGTAGCGTACAACACAAGTTACTGTATTATTCAAAAAGAAGCGTACCATGGGAGCTTGGGGTGTTACAGAATCTGAGGTTTCATGTTCTACCATGTAGAAGGAGTTCCAGTTGGAATTCCATTCTTCAATAATGAAGGCGGAATAGAGGAAAGAGCTACTCTTCCTCCAGAAAAGAAGTATGTTAGTAAGGAATCTAGGGATCATGTTCAAGGATCTCATTTATTTTTCTTCAGACATCTTTCCGAATGAGGATTCAAATTCAAGATGATTAGAGGAGGCACTTTGACTTGATCTTCGGTATGTAGTTAATCACTTCACTGGACTAACTTACTTGGAGGTTCAAAAGAAGGATGGAATAGTGGAATAGAATCACACACTGGGAGGTGTGCCATGACAGGGGATACATTTTTTTTCATCAAAGGGGAAGGTCATCAACAATAGGCCTCCAACATTAGGGCCTTTGAGGTTTCAACCATTGGGGATTATACCCTAATAGTTCTTGTTATGATCGTTCAGTCCCCTCCCTTTATCCATTGTCCTAGGAATCAGGTGATTTACCTATGGAAGCCATGTGAATCATTGAAATCATTTTCCATTCCGAGTGCAGTACAGTGTGGGTGGGTAGGTTCAGCACCCAACCTAACAGCAGTAATTGCCAACCAGTCCTTTCAAGCAGTAATAAATTCCTCCAGGGAAGATGTTTCAAGTGTGAATGGCCTTAGGGTGATAAGGGGCCTCAACTGGGGCACATTCAAGGAGACCATTGGTAGATGAGGGGAACATAAGCTAGGTGTGGGTAGTTTCATGGCACAAAGGTAGCAGTTCCAGCACGTCCAAAGGTCATTTGAGGTACAATCAGTCTGTTTAAAACTATATCCTCTAACTTGTTGGATTTAGGATATTTACACACCCTTGTTACACGCAGTCTAGACCATACCTTGGGAATAAATTTAGAGAGACCATTCATGTCCATGGTGTCTAGTATGCCAGTTGAAGGTCAAAACATCCATTTTGATGTTTTCAATGGATGCAGACTGATTTTGGGGCCATATCAGTCCACTGGAGATCTTTTTTTTCTACGAATGCAGCCATATGATGATGTCCTAGGAATCAACTGGCTATTTTACTCATATACTATTATATATTTCTTCTATATAAGGGTCATATTCTTAGATATGGGTGGATATCATATAGCTTTCATTGGTGAAAGGGGTTTCCAGGAGGGCTGCTAGCATGTGGAGCCCCTTCATTCCTTTTTAGCCGAGCTGTCAATGGGATCATCAAACTCAGAGATAGTGGGAGTTACCAGTTTTTTTAGTGAGTTCCTTGAAGTATTCCCCAAAGTTGTTGTGAATCTACTTCCTCTATGTGATATTGAGTTTGGGATAGACTTATAACATGGTGCCTGTCTTATTTTAATGGATCCCAGTTGGATGGAGCCTTCAGAATTGTGGGAGTATTGGATTTAGTTTGATGACCCGATGAAGAAGGGTTTAATCAGATGAAGAAAGTCACCATGGGGTTCTCTATTAGTAAATTCAAAGAAGGCATATGGTGGTCTCAAGCTATGAATTACCTACCAAAGGCCGAATCAGGTGATGGTGAAGAACTATTACCTCCTCTCAAGGATCAAAGACCTTTTTAACTATTTGAAGGTAACATGTTGGTTCTATAAGATCAACCTACTTTCTAGATATCACTAGTTGAGGGTGAAGGAGGGTGACATCCAAATACTTCTTTCCGATGCAGATATAGGTTCATTGAGTTTGAGGTCATTTCGTTTGGGGTTACGAACACACCAGTTTTGTTCATGGGACACATGAAATCGGTTTTCCTTGAGTATCTTGACTGGTTCTTGGTCATTTTCCATGATGAAATCCTGATGTACACAAGATCAGAGGGGGATCACAATGATCATGTAAAGACTATTTTGGATGTCCTCTAATGCCAAAAGCTCAATGAGAAGTTGTCCAAGTGAATGTTCTAGATATGAGAGTTGTACTTCCTTGGACATGGGGTGTCCCATCCGGGAATACCAATGGATCCATAAATGGTGGAAGAAATTGTTTCCTAGGAAACACCCTATAATGTGGCAGAGGTGCGTAGTTTACATGGATTGTCATGTTACTACTGAAGGTTCGTACCTGACTTCTCTTGATTTGTAATACCTTTTATGGCATTGAACAAAAAAGGCTAGGATTTCATATGGAGTGAGTAGTTCCAGGAAGATTTCAGATATCTGACAGGGATGCTGGTTAGTTCCCCAATGCTGAGGTTTCCAGGGGAAGGGGTGGTGTTTGAAGTGTTCTATGATTATTCTGATCTAGGATTGGGCTCTGTGTTGTTACAGTAGTGGGGGATGATCTCTTCTGTGTCTAGGAAGTTACGCACTAAAAAACATAAATATTCCACCCAAGACCTGTAATGTACATCTGTTTTGTTTTCACATATGTTGTGGAGGTATTTCCTCATTATGGAAGGCTTTGTGGTCTTCACAGATCACAAAATCGTGCGGTACATCTTCTCCCAACAAGACCTAAACATGCAACAATGAAGGTGGATGGAGTTTCTTCAATAATATGACTTTGAGAACACCTTAAACTCCATAAAGGGGATAATGGTGACTGATTCCTTCAGTGGGAACTCATAGAAGGATGTGGTTTAAGAGTCAGTATATGCATGGATGGAAATGGAGGAGTTGGCTTCTTTGGATCTGGGCATGAGAGTGGAAGATAGTAGAGGCTATCTGTTTCAGATGTCAATAAAGTCTTCCTTAGTACAAAAGGTAGAGGACTCTAGGTGGGGGATATAGAGGCCTAAGTAATGCATGATCGTGTAATCTGGGGAATGCTTCAGAAGGATGGTCGAAGATTGTTCAGAATCAGATACTTTTATGAAAGAAGTTGTTTGTCTGAGAGACGATGCACAATGGATTTCTTGATGAGTTCAATAAATCAACCTTGAATGTACACCTAGGATTTTCTATGATATACTTGGTATTGATAGGCTAGTTTTGGTGGCCTGGAGTTAAGCGGTCGCTAGTAGAGTTTGTGGAAAATTGCCTCACGGGTTAAGAGGTGAAGGCAGAACACCATCTTCCCGATGGTCTGTTGCAGCCCTTAGACATTCTGGAGTGAAAGTGGGATGAATTTTCAATGGATTTCATCACAAGAATACCTAAGGATGAGGTAGGATATGATTCCATTTGGGTAGTGGTGGACCAATTAATGAAATTATATCACTTATTAGAAATTAATGAGTCGAGTGCAGTGGATGCCTTAGCCTAAAAGTACGTAGGTGAAGTTGTGTGGATGCTTATAGTTCCCAAAACCATCATTTCAGATCAGGATACAACTTTATTTCATGAGTTTGTAATGGATTACAACATGATTTTGGAACCCAACAATACCTTATCACTAATTTCCACCCTATGATGGATGGGCAGATAGAGAGGACACTCTAGACATTGGAGGATATGCTATGAGAATGTGTTCTGGACTTCATAGGATAATGGGTATGATACATACCTCTGATAGAGATTACCTAAAACAATTTATATCACTCTAAATTGGCATATAACCATTTGAATCCATGTATAGAAGATGGTTTCATTCAACTATATGCTAGACAGAGGTTGGGGAGGTAGGTGATCTTGGCCTAGAGGTCGTACAAAGCATGACAGAGAAAGTTCATCTTGTGTGTGGAAGGATGAAGTAAACATAGGACCAAAAGTAGTCGAATTCTGATCATAGGAGGAGACCTTTTGAGTTCGAGGTTGGGGGCCACATGTTCTTAAAGGTCACCCCTCACCATGTGCAGTGGAGGCTTGGTAGGAGGAGTATGCTTTTTCTAAGGTTCATTGGACCCTTCGAGGTGTTTGGATGAGTCAGAGAAGTGGCATATGAGTTGGTGTTACCACTGCAATTGGAGAGGATCGACAATGTCTTCCTTGTATCTCAGCTTCGTCGGTGTCGACACGATTATTCCCACATCCATGACTTGGGAGTGTTCGATGTCGAGGGCGATGCGACGTTCATGGAGTGACCATTGAGAATGGAGGATCGTAAAGAGAAGGTGCTTCATGGATGGATCATTCCCTTGGATTGTGTGTTGTGGAATCATGGTGTCCTTGAGGAGAATACCTAGGAATGGGAAGAACATATGTAGGTCTAGTACCAGGAGCTATTTTGAGCTTTGGACTTTTGTTTTTCTTTTGTTCCTTTCATAAGATGTAATGTCGAACCCTCTTACTGTAGGATAAGTTATTTCCCAGTTCTCTAATTTGTGTGAAAATTACAAGGGGAGGGGAGGACTTGATCCCTCCTGAATATGCATTAATGTGGATTTAATGAAACCTATGCAGACAATTCAGTGCTTCCCAAAGCAGATAATATCTTGACAAGGAGGAAGGAGCTCCCTCATACATGTGTCTGGATGGTGTGACCTTTTTGTTCTTTCATGGTTACATGAGTAATAGGAATGTGATTTTTTATGTAGTTGTTTAGGAGATAGATGTGAGACAGTTTTTCTTGGATTTCTAGGTTTTATTCCATCTTTCAAGCAACTCTAGGGTGGTTTGTCTGTGGGAGGTATATTACAAGGTGTTTTTTCAGACCCCACTCTTTTCTTTGGTTTACTCTTGAATTTTCAAAAGAATGAATAGATTAAGAGGTATCTGATGTAATGGATTAGACCCTCAAAATATAATACTTTTCCAAATCATGATTTTTGAGGTATCCTAGGGACCATCAACGACTAGTCATGGAGTTTTCCAAATTCCAGGTTGAACAATAGTGGCACCAATTGGCATCAATGCCAGGGCGATGGTGCCAGGGTGTTCGTGAAACACCCATCAGTGATTCATTTCCCTCTTCTCTTGGACATTTATGTTTCACTCCAGTAATGTCTATTTTAATGTAATAGTGTTTTAATACCCCTTTCAATGTAATTTAATTATCTAAAAGGATATTTTAAATCCCTAATGAGTCAGACGACCCTTGAATTACTAAAAAATGGGGCCTTTTTATCAGTGTCATACCCTTGGCCGCATTTTCCAATCTCCAATGATTTCCAGTTAAGCCCCTGTTACATTTTTTTCTCCGTTTAAAGGAAATATATCAACTCATATTCATCTGTTTTTCTATCTCAACCATTTCCAAGCTGAATTATTAAATCATAATTAATTCCAATTTGTGAAAGCATAGAGCTGCATGGTCAAGACACAATTATAATTTTATGTTATTAGAAATGGCCTCTAGGATTTTAGGTTCTAGACTCCTAATAAGCTAAGATCCTCTCTAGTTTCTCTCATTTTGTTTCTCAAAGTGTGCCTTGAGACTTCCTCCTGAGACGAATCATACACCTGTACTGGATCCCTTCCCACTCTACTATTGAGTTCTTCCTTCATGTCATGTGTCCCTTTCTCTTAGAACAAGAAGGAACTTCGATCTTTGATCATACATGTATGGGTTCTTCATCATCACTATTTACTATGCATCATGTGGGTGGGTATGATAATATTGTATTGGGATGTAGATGAAACCAACTTTAATGACGATAATAAAAGTACTTTTAAAAGATGGAGGGGTGGGAAATATGTTGATGTTGTTTCATTTTACCTTCTTTTTTATGTAGTATATTGTAAGGGCTCATGTCTATTGAAGATCATGGCCTTTGGTGGACCTTTCATGTGCACTAATGAAGTATTGTTTTCTAGATGATCATGGGATTGAATGACTGTAACATTGGAACTGATTAATTATATAAAATTGGTTGATTAAATGGATTCCCGATGGATAAAAACCCTTGTGGGTCCACCCTGGTTAACCAACCTGAAAAAAGAAACATAATAAATGGTGTTGGATAAATCTAAATAAAATGTTTCTCTGTTCTGGGGATATTAATTATTGTTATTTTTAATATTTTTGGGGTGACATAGAGAGGAATGGAATCTCTGGTTGAGAGGATTTTGATTTTTGAATCTGAGGCCTTTTGGAGTCGGTGATAGATGTTCTGGACCTAGAAGGTTTGGGATTTACTTGGTTGTTGTACTTTGTGGGATCTCAAGGGATCCCATTTTGAAATTTGTATTTACAAGAGAAGTAGTGGTGAATTCTTAATCACATACTCGGCTGTTTTCATTCAATTTTTGTTTTGGATTATGGTTATGACTTCTAGTTTCCCTGTAGTGAAGGAATATTTAAATTTAATCACTTGAACATTATAACGAGAACACATATAATAGGTAACTATTTTCCATTAGTTGGTTTTTCTCTGGTTGTGGTTGTTTTTTACTTGTTCATGTAGGGGTATAAGAAAGGGTGGTTGCATGTGGGCCAATTGTGGGTATTGGGACCCTTATGTTTGGGATGTGTTCTTGATTACCTCTTTGTATAATATTTAGTTATTTTGTTTCTTATATGCACCCAACCAAGTCTATAACTTCATGTGAAATGCCCTCATTTCATGGGGGTTTATTTTCCCCAAAATTAATATGAGTGGATGGTTATTAGCTATTTTCTGTTGGCTCTCCCAAGTATCCCAAGACTCTCTGGGCAGGCTATGATGGACTGAGGATCATTATAGGCCAAGAATATTTATGTAGGGTGTGTTTGTGGTGGTTGAACCAGGTTTGTGGGGGTAGGTTTGTTTCCCTAGTGTCTTCGGGATGAGGCCTATGTGTCTGAGGTAGGAAGTGTGGTTGTGAAGGCCTAGGTGTCTGGGGCGGTTTGTGTGGTTGTGGTGACCCAGGTGTTTGCAGGAAGTATAGCTGTGTGGTTGGGATGTCCCATATTTTTGTTGTTGGGGGGTGGTAGTGGGACAACAGTGGGATTTTTGGGGAAGGTCTGATGCATAGAATGTTCTAAATAACTAGTGGTAATGTGGGGCTGGGTAACCAAATATCGATGTCTTATTATTGTTATTTTACCTGAATTGTGTTATTTGGGTAGTGTTCCTTGGTGAGGTTGAGTGTATAGTTTTACTTTATAGGTGTTTTGGTTGCATATATTTTCCCTTGGGGCATTAGAATGTCTCCACACTTGTGCAAGAGAGATTTTGGTTTCCCTACTGAGTATACCTATATACTCACCATAAATATATAAAACTACTTTCAGGTTTCCCTAAGGACATTGAGGACCATGCCAAACCTTACTAGATTAGGCATCAAGATATCTTCCACTGCTTATTTTATTTTATTTTGGTACTTTCAATCAATATTCTTCAGAACTTTTTATCAGTTTATTTTGAACATGAATATGGGAATGGATTATTGGCTTTATTTTTATCTTTAGCCCTTCGTGTTTTTGGGATTTACCATCTTATCTCCCAATCTTGTAATATAATAAAAAGGGTAGTGCCTTCCATTTACGTGAGACTCTATACCCGTGGTGGTAGTCGCCACTCGGGGGCATACTGAAATAATGAATTAGGGGGTCATTGTATATCCTTCAACATGAATAAGGAAGGGTCTTGCTATTTTCTGTCCTTTACCTTATCTTGGAGATGATGGGTTGTGACTAAAAATATCACTCATTGTGTAATAAAGATATAATAAAACCAATGAAAAACTATAAAACATATAAATTATTGAATTGGAAGAGGTTGAATGGATGCTACTCTTGTGGTTGGGGAGGGATTTGAATTGATGAACAGTTGAATTCTATTTAACACCTCCATCTATTGGATACCCATTCATTCACTTGAATTATTAATTTATATATTTTTTACATTTTAAAATAGTTATACAAAGGATAATAATGGAAATTTATGAAATATAAAAAAAGAAAATAGAAAAATAATTAATTCAACATCGATGGTCAAAGCGAGTATTCGAATTGGTGACTGATATCTTCTAAAATAATTCCACATCCCTCAACATTGATTTCATACAATTTTAATTCATTTAAAATGTATATATATTTTTATATAATTATTTATTATTATTTTATAAATTTTTAAATTAATATTGTTATATATATATATAAATTTAGTCGATGAATCCAATTTATTGTTATTATTTATATGTGTGTGTGGGTGTATTATTGCATGGTTTCATGAAATAATCATTCACATAATGTATTATTTTTTCTAATTAATTATCTTAAACTAAATTTGCACAATGATTTTTTTGAACTCTCTTGTTTATCCTAGATAAATGAAAATAATGTTTTATAAATTAGAGGGAATAAAGTGAGAAGGTATATGAGTAAACTCTTATTCATCCTCAGTGGAGTTTCCCTTGAATAACAAGAGATATAAAGATGTAAGGAGGTCAATGAGAATATAAATTTTACAAAGTGATTCATTCTTGGATGAGGATTAATCTGTGAAAAGATGAAAAGAGTTACCAATGGTTAATCCATTCTCTTAATCCCAAAAAAATATATTACTACACATGTTTGAATTTTTTTGGTTCACTACCATATTGTCATTTTTAATAGTTTATGACACATTTATTAATCAATATAAAATAAAAATAATGTCAAAAAGATGAATAAGGAAGAGGTACTTCCTATATATGATTAGTCAATTGTTCTTCCCTGTCCATTAGCCACACAGTGAATGGTGAGATTACTAAATTTTCATACAGAATTTTTTTTACAAAATTAATAGAAGATGATGAAAATCTAGTTTTTATAATTTATAAAAAAATAAATTCTTTATTTTTTATACATTCACACTCCCTGAAAATAGAACTATAATTTTATCTATTTCTTCATTATGTGTTAAACTAGTTGTTATTTCATTATAGACAAGATTTTGTCTATTTTACCAGTAACCCATGGTATTCTCTCAAGGAGAAAATATTGTGGGATAAAATAAACAATTTTTATATACAAAAAAATAGGAAGATAAAAATGAAATTTTTATATATTTTCAATATGAATACCCATTTAGAGAAAAATGAATAAAATAAAAGAATAAATCAAAATTTTGGCCAAATGTTACCATTGTGATAAAACAAAATGATGATCATTCATCATTGATTCTAAGAAAAAAATATTTTAATCATCTAAATAGATGGTTTATACCACCGAAATCCATAATTGTATACAAGTTTAACTCAGAAATATCCTAGGGTTTAGTTGGTAACATAATGTGATCTACCAATGATTGATAGTGATATGATTTATTCCAAACGTCAAAACAATAAATCACAATGGAATCACACCATTAACTCAATGTGTAGTCCAGTTTTTTATATTATTTTTTCCATGAAATAATGGTATATGTTCATGGTGGTATTCATGTGATTTCAATTGGTTAATATGAACCACATAAAAACATTTATAGGAAGGAAAATTAGGTGTTTAATGCAATGTGAAATATTACATGAGTGGGTACTAGAAAACATGATAATTTAAGTGTGATTGTGAAATACCTGTAAAAAACTCAAATAAATGGAAAATAATAGTTAAATAAAAACAATTTACATTTTTATTTTAAAAAATCATGGACATATTACAAAAATTTAACTAAGAATTAACTTAATTTTCAACCATGAGAGACCACATAGAGAATAGAGCTTACTGGGAGGAGAAGAAACTATATAATGGGCGGATTCTCATCTGAGCTCTCTAAAAAAAATTCACTTTGACCTTGAAGTTTTACTTACAGAAAATTATAACCTACCAATATTTTAAAGAAATTTACAATTATAGTGTGTGTACAAGAGTACATGACCTAGATTCCATTTTTTGATGGTTTATACATGAAAGAACCAAAATTCAGTTGTCGAATTGATTTTCACTATCAATTATCAGTAAGAAGGGTACATGGAATGTAAAACCATCATACATAGAATTTAGTGTCATATTCTCCCCCTAACCACTTACTTAATGGGTATACACATTGTGTTCTTTTGACCAAATGAAATGTTCTATTTTATAAAGAATTTTGGTGTGTTGTCTTGGAATTTGGCCCATGTTCTCTCTAAGATTACACATTATGTAAATATAAATTAGACAACGACCACATGTTATTTTTTATTAATCCAAATTGTCCTAAAATGAAAATTTTACTAGGAAAAACGAATATATATCTATAAAAATTAAAATTAAATATTTTAACATAAAAAATATAATCATTAATTTTTTCCATTTTATTTAAAAAAATACAAAAAACAATTATGCCTAAATTGGCCCTATAGGAGGTAAAAAAATGTATATTTCATAAATACTACATAAAATCTGCAATTTATTTTTTATAATAACCCATAAATATTATTTTTTCTAGTTAGGGGATATCAATAAGAAATTACATTTCCAATTAAGTTCTATAATAAAATAAAATTATGCATGATATTTATATCTATAATTCATGGTAGAATGAATGGGTAACCGATTTTAAAACTATTAAAAAGGGTTTATAATATTATATAAATATATAACTTCCTCAAGAGAAAATTGTCGAGATCCATGTAAAAGACATACAAGAAAATTTGGATACCACGTTAAATATATAAACATATCATGATATATTAAAATTGTTTATTGAAATGGAACAATGTATGGATTAGTAAGTTAAAAATACTAACAATGACCTCTATACTAAAAAATTGCTTATATAAGTGAGAAAACAACAATCATCACTCTTAAAGTAGCATCATTATGAACTATGCAACATAAGAAAATTTGCTTTAATGTTGTATGACATCATAGACATTAATAACAAAAATTCACACACCTTAATCCAAATACATAAGATATAAACAATTATAATAATATTATACATTTTTTATTAAAAAAATATGTTTAAATCTTTCAAAATAGATTATGATAGATGGAATTTCATTTATGAACTTGAAAAGGAATGATCCCAATACTAGAGGTTAGGAAAACAAATTAGGTTAGCCTAAATTACTCTCCTAATTATTATACCTATCTTCAAATGTTGGGCCATATAAATAAACATTTTTTATCTTTAAATATAATCTCTAAAAAATTATTATGACATTCCTTTAGTATTATATAAATTTAATGAATGAATATCCTAAAAGTTTTTTATTTATGTGAATGAAATTATCAAAAAATGAATGATTTATCCATTTTCAAACCTAATTACCTATAAACCCTACATCAATTTATTCTAACTATAAATTACATTGAACATCAAATGTGACATAGATAAAGGAATAATAAATATTAATATCACCTAATAATTCCCTAACCAATCCTGAATCATATTTACATTATGTCCACAGAATTTAAGAAATTGGAATTGACCCATTAATAAGAACCAACCTCTAATGAAAGAATTTAGTTTAAATATATCCAAATAATTCACTTAATAGAAATATTTATTGATAAAAAGGAAATTTATGAACCAATAGGTTATTTTAATTATAGTGGAAGTATCTATGGTATAGGAATATATAAAAAGAAACAACTGGGATTCATTATTACATTATAAATTATATCGTACTTTCTATTGAAACTATAATAACCAAGATATAAGGTGATTAATATGAGGTATATTCTGATATAAGACTATCCAATTATCATCAGGTTCATATCTTTCTATGGGATCAATAATCTAAAATGAAATCACCTAGTTAGCCTCAAATGTAAAGGTTATATTTTAAATTTACCCCACATGGAGTATAGGAAATAGCATAGAAAATGCACAGATCATGACCATCATAGTCACCTCAACCGACTCTGTCTTGAGATAGAGAAACACATATTATGAAAATTATAAGCTCTGGGATTATATGTTTTATGTGTTAAAACATATATCAATTGTTTCGACTTGTGTTTCAATATTAATTTCCCCATATCAATCCATGTAACTCAATAAATATATTTTCTTGGATATTAAAAATCCTTAAGAGTTAGAAATTGAAGTGTGAACCACTAAGATGTAGAATAATTGGACTATATTCAAGAAATAATATATAGAAATCTTCATTATGTAAATATTAGGAAATATCCATTGAATGGCATAGAATAACCTTAGATTTTATTTGTAATCTCAATAATTTTAGAATTCATCGAGGCCTTAGATGATAACAGTTGATGAATCAACCATATTATAGATTGGAATCTCTATTGTTTGGGATGAAAATGTGATATTATAAGTCATTATGATTTTCTAATTTCGTGTTATAATAAAATATAATAAAAATCCATGTGAAATATTAAATTGAAAACCTAATTTTTCTATCTAATTTTGATGTCTTATTTCACAGTAGTTTGTTAAGTAACTATATTCAATTTCCCTTTAGGATGTCCATAGATCCATCTCCATAATATAGTACCATATTCATTTGGCCAATTCCAGAAGTATTCTATCATTTGTTGAATAAATGTTATCTAAGTGATATTTGATCATTTTACTAATTAAAATATCTATACATTTATGTGATATAATATTAAAGGGTAGGAAAGTATCCATAGACTAAAAAAACCACATAAGATTCTTCCCCATGTGGATTAGAGGATTCACCCTAATATCCATGGAATGATGTAAAAATATATTAATGATAATTACCCATCATATAGAAATAACAATAAAAGACTTATGAAGTCACTTTCGAATTTAAGCCTAAGGGAAAGATCAAAATATAACTTATTCTCCAATGATGGATAAGTGGTTCTATCTTTTTAACCATCCATATCTATAGAATAGAGGAAGGTTCCATCTATGAAACCAATGTACCTTGTTCGGAGATCATAAAATATCTATAAAAATTTGTTTTTTATTAATATTCAATTAATATAAACAAATAAAATTTAATGAAGTATGGATGTGTTTTCAAAAAAAGTATAAGGTATGAGAACAAATTTTTTCATTAACATGTACTTAGTATAGTTTGAGAACTATTCAATCATTTGTAATTATTTTTTAATTAAAAAAGAGGATATTAATTTTGTGTAATTATCCAATGCAGAGATGAATTATCAATCTTATACTCTAGATAATAATTAGGAGGATCATAAATATTCCCATATTAGTTTTCAGAAGTTGATTCTACGAACCTTGATAGGAATATAAAACTGAAATTGGGAATTTTAGATAACCCACTACTTATTATTATTATCACATTTATGAATATTGATGAGTGAGAATAAAATATTTCTTTTCTATTGAAGAATTTTTGATTTATTCACAAAGAGTTACATATAAATATTGAGAATAAATACCCAAACACTAATCCATCACTTTGTATTTCTAGTTAACCACTATTGTTTTAAACTAGAACCTAGATTAATGAATCCATCTTAAAGTTACATGGTTAAAGATGACATGAATTATATAATCAAGAAATGTTTCATCTATGTTGTCCAATACCCCAAGAGGTTAAGAAATTTTACCCATATGAAAAAAAATTATAGAAAAATGTGAGATTTTATAAACATTAGGTCCATTAACAAGAATGATCTAAATTATTATTTTATTATCTAGATTAAATGATAAAGAATTTATTTTATGATTGGATTTTAATACATTTTTCCATGAATTGGTACTCTCGGTACATCTAAAATTGTATGGTCCCTAATGAAAACAGGATAACTTTTAGGGATCCTTATAAAGTATATTTATATTAAAAGATTCCCTCCATATTAAAAATACATGATCTATATACCAATGGGTGATGTTACAAAAATTTATTCCCCTATGTTGAATGAATTATAGAATATTATATTAATGCTCTGATATTTATGTAACTCTTGTATATTGATCTGTTTTCTAACCTCGAGGTGTACTTTTATAAACCTCTATCACTTAATATAAATATGAGGCCACTAATGTCCGTATTTGGAGTAAAATATTGGGTTTTTCATGGATTCATGGTCTATTATTTAAGAATTGAGTTTTTCCTTGATAAAACCAATGAAATACATGATATCCCCATCCTTGGAATCATCGAGAACCAGGATGATTTCAAGGACACCACCCCACATCATTAATTTCATTCAAACCCACCTTGGAAAACATTCTACCAGCATGAATTTGATAAAAAATGTTTAACATTCTAGGGTCATGATTAATACCAAATTGTACTTGATATCCTCATGAAATATTCATCACATCCTCTAGTTTTAATGTAATTCATGGAAGGAATATAAATTACCCTATATATAAAAAACTCAAAATGACCTATTAACACAATTTTTACCAAAATAAATATGTGGGTATGAAGAATAGACATAATACCTCTCCAAAATTATATTGGAGACCATAAATGGTATACCTATATAGAGAAGTAATGTTTCACCTTGATGTTTGTGATACAAAAGCAGCATCATTAATTTCTTTTATATATTAATTTTAATACCCTATAGGAAGCACAATGATATAATCATAGTGTTCTCAAACCCTTCTTGAACATTCATTATTTTATTAAAATCCACTTCATTGTTTTATTTTATTTAATTATTTTCCATTGATTATTTAAATGAACTAAACATTATCTATGGTGATCACCCATGAAATCATAATATATCCTACCTATACTAATAAAAATGAACATGTATTAGTGGCGATCAAACACATTACATATTTTTTCCAAATAAACTAACCATAGTTGATAATGATTTAACATGTGCCTATGATATAGGCCATAAATACATATCCAAGTGTGCATATCCTAGAATAAGGAAATTCATTATGTGTTATATTCTAGACTCAAATTGGTTTATGGTGAGGTAATATGCAACAATAATACATCCCACTATTGAAACCAAAGGTGATTGGATATTGGATTTGATGTCAATCACTAGAATCATGATGTATGGGGGTAAATAAGTGTCTAAAGTTTAATTAATTTATAGACTAATGCACACCATCATTTTTTTCATTGATGTTTTATTATGCATTTAGATGTTCAGATGCTTGAGATGTGATGATTCTATAGTAATTAGTTTCAAGAAGATACAATGTTTCAAGAGGTTCTGATGTTATTTAAAAAAGGCTGGACATATTTTGATTATTATGGACAAGTACGTAGGTAACACACAATACCATGATGATATTGGCTACATTTTGAGCAGATGTTCCAATTTTAAATATTGTATAGTGTTTGATATATAACATTGTTGTGGAAGATATGCTATATATTTAAAATATATAAAATAGAAAAACTCCAAATGTTTCACATGTGTGTAATATTTCTAGAAGCCGTATATGGATTTTGCATATAGAAAAACAGTGCGCATAAGATTTTATTAATAATAGAGATTTCTATTTAAGGAATTTCAAATTGGTTTTTCCACATGTTGATGAATGTGTACAACTTTTGGTGGTTAAAACACATAGTGTTATTTTTTTCAACATGATAGAAAATGAAATTTTGGTATTAAACAGTAACTGTGAAAAATTGGGAACAAAAAAATGTGGGTTTTGTTCATTGTGGATGTATTATTTATGAACATTTAATGAAATTTCTAGGAGAAGAAATATTTCAGGGATGAGGATGTGTCTATTATTAGGATTCTGAGTCTTAATTGGATATGTGTTACTAAATATCAAGTGAACTATATTTAAGAGAATTTTTCATGGAATAGTGTTATGCTTTATAAATTAAATAACATCATTTTTTGGGATTAGTTTAATAATATTCATGATTTAAGATTACTATAAAGTACTATAGAGGAGAATTAATATGCTCTGTAGTTCTAGAGCATGTTGGTGAGTAAGATCCCTAAATATGAATTTTAGATATCATTTTTTTGTGGTTGATAAGATCCTAGAAACAATAAAGGAAACACTTGTAATGTAAATGTGTAGATCATAAATAAACATATAGATTATTTATTCAAAATGAATATTATTCTTTACCACACTAAAATAATGTGGGACAATTGGTGTGATCATGGACCATAGTGTTACAATGTGTGATCCAAATCATTGATGGTAAGGTGTGAATGTTGTACATGTTTATTTATCTTATTATAGTAGTTATAGAAACAAGGATAAATCCTAATAAATCTAGGAAATATAAAAATAGATACAAAAATGATATTTTCATTTTCATATCTATATTTTTTGAAGGTGGAAGGATCCAAGTGGTAAAGGTTGATAATGCTATATCGAATAGGAATATAAGGAATAAAACATTATAATTATAATTTACAATTTCCATAATATAGATGTATATTCTTATATTGTGATACCAAAGAAGAAAAATATTAAATCCTTACACTGAGGTGTTTATCATATCATACATTGAAGTAGGAGACTGTATTAAAGAAATGTTCAATAGAGAATCAAATCATGATTAATTATGAAAAAAAGTATCATGTTGAATGGAGATAGAGCCTCATGTATATAAAATAATGAAGAAAAATTGAAATTCTATAAACTAGAAAAAACCTATCCCAGATTAGTGTGAAAAAAGAAAGAATATGGAATTACCCTTGATTCAATGGTTCTTATTTACTAAATAATTGTATCATATACACTGCATAGTGTTATCATCTTGTATGTTAACACACTATTAGAGTATTATACATGGACTATCCCTTCTCAATGAAGTAACTAAAATATATATTTCTTAATCATTCATTATTTTTTACCTTAATATTTATTTAGTACGATTTATGTGAGTTAATTAAAAGAAATTTCACATTTTTCTTCTAATATAAGAACACGATTTAATGATCCAAGGGGATAAGAAAAGTATACAACTTTAAGCAATATAAAACCCAATTCACCATCCACATAGGGTGATTCAGGTCAACCTGGTACCAATAAGCGACATCCAATCCGAATGAGTATAATTTTGGTTCAATAACGTAATATGGTTAGATTCATAACACACATAAAATCAACCATGAAGCCTTCCTTTATTAGAGGAAAAAAGTTATCACTGAAAAAAATACTTATGTTCTTATTGGATTTTTTAAATAAGGCCACGTATTATGTTTTCATAGATGCTAACCTGATACATCACAGTTGAAGAGTTAGATAATCTAGGGAAAATTATGTTTTGATTAGATCGAAATCCAATAATGTTTACAAGAGAAATAATCATTATGAAAAATCATTTGATATATATATGTTTGTTTTAATTATTTATTAAAGAGTAATGGATGTGATATTAGAAGTGGGGAAATCCTATATTTTTCTTAAAGATAGTTTTTTTGTCAAAAAGTAAGAAAAATAATAATAGTAAGAAGACCCATGAAAAGATTGACTTTGTAATGGAGGTGAATTTATTTATTATAATGTTATATTCAATGAAAACTATGTTGTGGAAAAATCATTCAAATAAGAAAATAAAGATTCATCCTTTAATGTTAAAGAGAATATAGAGTAAAGATAATAAATTATAATTAAATATAGTTTCCAATACAATGAATAATTTTATAATATCCAAAAGGAGATCCAATCCTTACATGAATGTTTGGATCAATGTGAAATTGTGAATGAAGTTGACTACACATTGATATAAGATATACCAATGGAGAAAAAAGTGATAAAGGGAGAAGGGGTTGCCCTAAATGACGACATAATGAAGATGGGTTAAAATATGATGGATTAAATCAACTTACTAAAAATGTTTCCACAAGAATTAAAAAGAGGAATTGATATAGAGAAAGTGATAATCATAATTAATATCCATATCAAGACACAAAATGAGGATATTATAAAATAAGGAATGAAATCTACATAATGGTTATAGGAGTTGTAAACATAGCTGAAAGTGAAAGATAAGATGATCAAGAAGCTTGCGATAAATTTAAATTTTTCATGGAAAAAAGAGAAGGATGATACAACCTATATGGAAGCATCAATATGTGTAAGAAAAATTGTTTAAATATGGAATCTATAAGTATAAAAAAATTATTTTCCATTACTAATATAAACATATCTTAATGAAAGCTATCTTTGAAATGATACATTATTGGAAGATTAGTTCACCCCGTCAGTTAGTATCTAGAAGAACAAGGGATAATAGAAAGAAATAATTGGAATGTAAAAAACATTCAATCAAGAATGGAAAATAAGTTTTATTTTTATGAGATATTTATTATTTGTAGTAACAATAGAAATGCGAAAAGAGATTGTAACATGAAAGGAGTTGAAGGTGACTTCTGTAAATTTTTCATTCCTATGGAAAATGGGAATAAAAAATTTATCTAAAAGAAATTATTTCATGATGGAAAATATATTTAATTTTTTAGAGGAATAAATTTATCCCAATGAATGGTGCATCAATAACCAATTATATTACACTCAAAAATAACTAATTGGGATAAATAGAGATAAATATGGAAGGAAAAATAAGCTTCATTGGTCGTGAGGATGCTTTGGATCATATAATAAAAGAATAACCAAGTAAAAATAAGAATGAAGTTATTCTTATGGTCATTTAATTAGATAGATATGTGGCATGGAATATTGTTTTCATATGTCATAACATTAGGTGAGATGTGAAGGATAGTGGAAGATCCCTCCTATGGAAAGCGAAGAATGGAGAAAGATGCATTCATGTTGTATAAAAAAATAAATGTGTATAAAGGGGATTAGTATCATAATGAAAATGGAATAAAAGACATAAAAGATAAAGTTAACTTGAGAAATCATCCATAATAAAATCAATATAATTTATATTATATGAATAAATAATGGTAAGACTTATAAAAAAATTAGAAGAAAAGGGATTTTATGTAATGAACAACCATTCTCATCTAAATTATTATTATTGAGGTATCCCTCTTCCCATGTATTTACATGTTTCTAAAATTATTTTTAAGTGATTCAATATTAAGGGGGATATATGATCCACGAGGTTATATTAGCCAAATGAAAATAAATAAAATAAGATGAGTCAAATGTATTTATGTTCTAAATTGGTATCAAGCCTAAATATAAAATGAGAATTGGTATCAAGAAAATAATTGGACTCAACATGTGATAACTAGGAACAGATATGGGTTTTCATGAAAAATATGGAGTCTCATGCGGCATTAAAGAAGTTACAATGATGTAGAGGATGATCTATTGTTATAGAGTTGTAAAATATATTTTGAAATTTAAAGTGTTGTTAATCCATCGCAGAATTTTAACAAGTGTGGTCAGGATAGATAGGGTAATATTATATAGATAATAAGAATCAAAATTAGTGAATAAGAGAAAACATTATCGAATTCCATGTTTATTTGTAATGTACTGATAATTTTTTAATATCTGATTGTTTTTAGATACTAAGAAGAAACTTAAGAGAAATATGAGAACGAAATAGTATTTACTTATGCTAAAGATTATCTAATTACAAAGAGTACAATACTGAAATCATTTATAAGAATTTGGTGATCTGAACCCAAAGGTTATTTTGCCTCACTAGGAGAAAAAGTTAGTCCCTAAGAAATTTCAATGGTTAATAGATATCAAGTGGAATCTATTGTTTATTATAAACAAGTGGTATAATTAGTTTTAATTTTTATTATATATCAAACACTTGTGATTTATAATTTATTTTTTTATTGTTTATTATAAGTGTGAATGAGATTATATGAAAATATATTGATGAAATAAATAATAATATCTTTTAGCATCTTTGGATGTATGTGCGTGACATGGAATAATTTGATTTTATTGACTAAAACCATTATTTCCAACAATGATTTACAACTCAGTAGGATTAGAGGATTTATCAAAGATTAAATTATAGGTAGAAATTTTTGTAATTCCCCGACCCTTGTGAAAAATATCAGGTGAATTATTTTATTACATTGGCATGATTACATGAATGTTATATCCCAAATGACCATGTAGTTTAGTAGTTCCGGAGAACAAGACACAAACATAAGTTCAACATTACATCTTGAAATGAAATATATAATTTCCATTCCATGGGAAACATCTACGAATCCTAGATTATCCCTATAATTAAGTCATAATTTTCATCTTCACAAATTTGGGAATAATAAAACATAAGAAATGGGTAAGCTCAGATTCTCAGTAAGGGTAAATAATACAGTGGAATTTATCTTGAAAATAACCACAAGTCATCGTGAACAACTAAAAACACAATCCATTAAAAATATACTTAAGCATAATATGGAAGGAATGATAGCTGATTAAATAAGACCATATAAATGACAATAAGAGAATTTAACACAACCATTTTAATTATAATAGTCTAATAATCACATGGTTTATAAATTACTAATACCATAATGAGGGAATTTATAATTTACTACATCTAAAACATACTGCCAAGGCCATGACCAAGGCATCTGAAAATACTAATGGAAGGCCTCGGCCAAAACCCAATTCTGTTTTGCCTCATGAGACCTACAGCTAAATTGAGGGGATATAGTAGGCCCCACCCACCACATTCAATTTCTAATTCATTCCTCATATGAAAGGTCTAAACATAAACAAAATGAACATGTGAAATAACTTTCCCCAATCTATACACATAAACACTAACCATTCTTAGTAGTGTTGTTAATTGTATCCAGATAGCACATCCATAATCAAACTGATCAAAAACCATTTACTACAATATATTATATGAGAAAAATAATATATTAATCTTGATAAGACATAATATTAAATATAGGTGTTGAAATTGATAAAAATACTCTAACAGAATCTTCAAGGAATTTTTTAGAGAAATACACTTTTTCATTGAAAAGTATAGTTATTTAGGAGAAATATTTTCTTAAAACTGGAATTAATCTAAGTTATTTTTTCTATGTTGAAATGAGTTTTTTTTTAAAATAATGGTGGATTTAAATAAATTATATATTATACATTAAAATAGGTATTAATTTGAGAAGTTCCCTTAAATCGGACTTGTTTAACAGGATGATTTAAGAAAGACCTTTATAAAACATTTAAATCCACATAAAATAATGTAGCATTCTGATTAGTATGCATATATAAAACATTAAAACAAAATTTATTAGTATTAAATAAGAATAATTAATAATTTAATTGGTTTTAATATAGAAATATAGTTACCCAAAATAAAATTGTGGTTCGGGTAGAAAACCCTTACCTGATATCCGAATGTGTTCTGAACGTGACCTTAATATCCTAGATAATAAAATTAAATATTTTATCTATTATAATTTTATTAAGTTCATTTATTTTATTATTTATGAGTTATAAGTTTTAATTTCATTGTTCCAGAGTGTTCGTTCTTGGATTTCATGATCAGTTCTCTTGATTATAAGTAATTGAAATAATATAGAATGGATATATTACTCAATAATTGGAATTAAATTTTATTGATGAAATTCCATATGTTTGAATGGTTATATATATCATTTGGTTATATATTATGAATATGAATAATTGGATAATATATTTACTGATAATTGTTTAGATAATTACAGTGGTTACTGATCATAAAAAAATGATTTTGTTTATAATTTCGCATTATGTAAATATTTAAATTTTATAATATAAAGAGGGTCATATAATACATTTTAAAATATGTATAAACCATTAAAACGGATTCCTGAAAAACCTTGAAGAATAATTTCATGAACAAAACTTCGTCGTCCATGAAGGTTGTAAATCGCACCACCCAGATGATGATTTCTTCAATAAAATAAATGTGACAGAGAGAGATTGTAGTTTGAGGAAGGGTATTCAATTAAAATGATATTATTAAAATATATAAATGAAAATATATTTATCATGATAATTTGGATAGAGGATTTGTGGAGAGGATAAGGAAAGAAAATATATTCAAAATGAAATTAAAAGAAAAAGGAAGAGGGTTTACTTCTTGAATTATCCTCATTGAGAACTTCATTAAGGGAAGGGTTTTTGGCCTTTTAGTGAAATCAAATAGTCTCAGACATGGGTAAGGGGTTTGGTAAGATTATTTGGTTGAACTTAATAAAGGATCAAATCTTTATAGGTGTGATAGGAGGAGGGGGTGACGAGTAGTATTTATAGTGGAGGAGAGGATGGTTTTTCAAGTTTTTAATCATTATTTTATTATTTTGGATCTAGACTATGAATAGCCATGGTTATTATTACCTAAAGTAGAAATCAGTGTATTTGAGTTTCAACCAATTTCCATTTACATCATCCATTACTCAAGCATGTTTCATAGTTTCATTTATTTAGCATATTTCGTAAATTATCCAATTTCACTATTCAACAAAAAATCTTGTTGTTTAGAAAAATCACATAAATTTACCCTTACCAATTTTCTATGTGTAAAATTAAAAAATGGATTCCATTTTATAAAAATAATTTTGTAGATATTTAAAATTTAATTGTTAAATAAGATCATTATTTACATAAAAAATCTAGATTTTAAATTAAACCTGATTTTATTGTACTTTAAAAAATTAGCTGAGGTATGATAATATAATCCTAAAATCATAGAAAAAAATATTTATTTTGGAATACAATTTTTGAAAATTAATTTTGTTCTAAATCAATTTATTAATTTAAAATTGTAATTAAATATTTAATAATCAGAAAAAATAAAAACACTTATGTATTAATAATTAAAATAGTCACTCTCATTTATATGGTGCCTATATTTTATTTATACATACATGGGTGAGGATACTATTCATAAGGGGACAATACTATTCGTAAATGTATGTTACTATTCATAAATGTAAATTACTATTCAAAAAATGTATGTTGATCCTATAAGACTATAAATATCTTACTGATCATAGTAGTGTATCTCGGTTTTTCGAAATTCAAACCAAAGAAGAGGCAACATTATGTTCCTTGTATAGGTTATAATGAAGAATTGTTTTATTGAGAATCAATGTTTGATGCATTCAATATTATATTTATTTTTAAATTTTTGGGGTTCAACATTCTTCCCCACTACCAGAAATTTGTTCCTTGAAATTAGTAGAATATTACCTTATAAAAAGATTTGGGTAGTTCATAATAATAATTTACATAGGCTCCCATTTTTCCTCTCCAATTTTATGATTTTTTTAATGTACCATTACTATCCATGTCATCTGATTCATCAACACCATTTCGTTAGTGTCTAGAATATGGATAGGCTCTTCATAGAAAGATAAGTAAGGTTCTAATTCTCTACCATCATAAGTGAGTACATGTGTTTTGTCTGGCATGTACATTCACATCAATGAGACATAAAATACATTCTTCACATTATAAATTCTAGGAAACACTACCAGATCAGAAGCCACATCCTCAATTCTCTCCATAATTTCAAAAGGACCTATGTACCTAGGGCTCAACTTCCATTTCTTAAAAATATTATAACACTCTCCCATTGTGATAATTTAATGAAAATGTGATTTCACACTTGCAATTTCAAATCTTTCCGTCGATTATTTTCATTGTTCTTTTTCTTAATTTGAGATTCTTTGATATGGGTTTGCATAGTCCTTACCTTTTCGATTGTTTCATCCACAAGAATTTGGCCCATAATATTTTCTTCACTAACAACATCCTAACATTTCGGTGTACGACTTCACTTTCTGTACAATGATTCGTATGGTTCCATTTGAATACTTGAATGGAAACTATTATTGTAGAAAAATTCCACTAAAGGTAAATACTAATCCTAGAATCCTTGAAAGTCAATTAAAAATGATTACAACGTGTCTTCTAAATTTTGGGTCATATTTTTTTATTACCCTATAGTTTTTGGGTGATAAAAAGTAATCAAATGATATTTATTATCCAAATCAATCTAAAGTATTTTTCATAATTTCGATGTCAATCACTGATCGCGATTAGAAACAATTGGGAGATGTTATCCATAATGCCTCAGAACTTCATTGATATAGTGTCGTGCAAGTCACTTTAGTTTAGAATACTCTTTTATAGCGAGGAAATGTAAAAATTTCATAAGTCGATCAAAAATTACCCATATCACATCATACTTTCTTGGAGTTTTGGGTCATATAGTGAAAAACTCTATAGTGATTTTATCCCATTTCCATGTAGGAATAGGTAGAGGTTTCATATCTCCTCAGGTATGTGGTCATTCATCCATCACTTGTTGAATGTAAAAAATTTATGATACATAATCTACAATTTCTTTCATCAGGTTGTCCCACCATAAATGTTCCATCAAATCCCTATACATTTTAGTACTTCCAGGCAGTATAGAAAAAGGTTAGTTGTGGGAATCATCCAGTAACTCCCTTTTCAGCTTGGGTATAGAGGGATCACAAAGCCACTTCCCAAATTTCATAATTCTATCCTCCCACATGAATCCATGAAACATTCCATCATCTTATCCTTTAATTTTATTTTGAATATTCTCTTCACTAGTCTGAGAAGTTTTAATCCTTTCTAGTAAAGATGACTATAAAACCAATTTAATAATTAATGAGGTTTCTCTTTATTTGATAATTACCATATCTATCTTTACTAGATCCATGAACATGTGATCCTTCTCTTTTCTCAATTTGTATAAAACTCCATGATCCTTACTACTCAATGCCTAAGCTCCATTATTCACCTTTTCTAGATGGCACTATATAGGAATATCATAATTCTTGAGCAGCTAGAGCCATCTCCTTTACCCCATGTCGAGTTATCTTTGTGAGAAGAAATATTTTAAGCTCTTATGATCCATATATATCTCACATCATTCTCTATAGAGAGAGTGTATCCATATATTCAAAGATAATATTACATCTAAAAACTCATGATCATGAGATGTATAGTTTTGTTAAATAATTTTTTATTACATTGATGCATAATAAATAACTCTATCATTCGACATAAGGACAAAAACAAGTCCTTTATTTGATGCATCACTATAAATCAGAAATCCACCGTTTCCCAGATGGTAGAGTCAATATTGGAGCATTCACTACCCTATTCTTCTATTATTCATAAGATTATTCATATTATTTTGTTCATATAATCTTATCCCCTTCACAAGTAATCTTGGTTAATGGGTAAGCTAATAGGGAAATGTTATAAAAGAAACAATGACAATAACCTTCGAAACCAAGAAATCTGTGCACCTCAGTTATGTTCGATGGAGTAGGCCATTCTTGAACTACCTTTTTATTGGAAGGATTAACTAAGATTCCATCCATAGAGAATATATTTCCTAGAAAATAAATAGTTTCAATCTAGAATTCAAACTTGCTAACCTTCCCATATAACTCATTTCTTCAATGAGTCTTCAGAATATTGTGAAATTGGTTCCCACAATCTTTTTAGCTTTTGGAGTACACCACGATATCATCAATAAATACCACATAAAATTCATCAATATATTTCCGGAAAATCCTATTTATTAGTTCCATTAAAATATTGGGTACTTTAGTTTTTCTCAAATTTATTACATTAAACTCGTAATGCACATACCTTGTTAGAAATGATGTCTTTGTAATATATTTCTTCCTCATTGCAACTGATGGTATCCATATTGAAGGAAAATCGTCAAAATTTATTTGTCTCAATGATGATGATCGAATAAATCATCAATGAGAAGAAGAGGAAATATTTTCTTTATCAATATATAATTGATATCCCTCTAGTAAATGCACAACCTCATTGATCGATCATTCTTCTAAATGAAAATTACAGGAGCTCCTCATGGAGAAGCACTAGAAGAGATAAATCCCTTATCACTCAATTCATCTATTTGTTTCTCGAGTTCTACTAATTCAACCATGGCCATTCTATAAGGGGTCTTAGATATAGGCCATTCACAATGAATTAAATCAATTGTAAACTGAATTTTCCACTCCAGAGGATGTCATGAACCAACTCAAGTCGACCCTCAACTGATCACCCAAGCCCGTCCGCGACATGACCCTGGGATGCGGGTCATGAAAAAATGGTATCAGACCCAATACCCAGACAGAAGTTCTTAGGCACTGCCTGGGATTAAGGCTTGGGATCCACAACGAGGGCAATGTGCTATAAATGTGTGGATAATGTAACACCCTTGGAAAAGTGATACTTAAAAGGCTAAATGTTTATACACATGTAAACAAGGTGCACCTTTCTTTTCGGAAGCCTACCTGATTAAAGCTCCATAGTTAAGCATGCTTGGCCTGGATTAGTAATCAGGATGGGTGACCTTCTGGGAAGTTTCCTAGGGTGTGTGTGAGTGAGGACAAAACACACTGAAAGAACAAGTGTGGGCATGTGGGGATAGTCATTAGTCTGATAAGAGACCCTAGTGAGTAATAGAATATGGTGTGCTAGGAAGGAAACAAAGGTATTATAGGAGACCCATGGGGTAAGATGACAAGGTTCATGGCCCCGAGAGGCGGGTCATGATAGAGGAGGTCCAGGTAAATCCTATAGAAATACATCAATTTATTCTTTCTCAATAGGTACATAATCAATTTTAATGTTTCTTCCCTCTCCCATAGACATTGTTTTATCTTCATACGCAATAATTTTAATTATTAAAGATACTAAGGGTGGAACTAGATAAGAATAAAATGATGATATTTCTACACTAAATATAAGGGACTCTACATTATTCTAAAAAAAATTAACTTATTTATTCTTGAAATATATTTTACCATCACAACCAGAAATCCAATTCATACCAAGAATTAAATAAAATTCAATCATGGGTATGATTCCAATGTCATAAAATAAAGAACTTTTATGTGTTATAAGGTGGAATGATCAACACATATTTATTGCAATGATATTTACCTTAGGATATTTTACAAACAAATACTTTATTAAATAAAATTAGGAAGGATTAATTTTATAGGAAAACTAGGAAGATATAAAAGAATGTGATAATCAATAATAAAATAAATAATTGGATGTGTTTGAGAAAATTATTAATGTACCTACCACCACATCATTTGGAACTTCAACTTTTGCGGTTGTGATCACATAATATTTCAATTTCGCCCTTGGCCTTCTTTGGGATTGTTCCCTTGAATCTTAGAATAATCATTTCTATAATGTCTGATATATTTAAAATTGTATCATTGATCATTGGTGGATTCGTTAATTCCCTTGAAATCATAATATTGGTGGCCTCATTCTACAAATTTTTAATAGACTGTTTTTCCTTTTATGTAGGATCTATTATGTTTCTTTCCTCAAGTATCTCATGTTAGAAATCTCTTGTTTTTTTATTCCCTTTATCCATTCTTTCCTCTTCCACCCTCTTCATCTCTTGATTTTCATTAATGTCATAAGACTTATAAAATTATTTCATTTTCTTGATTTCACATGAGGATATATCCTTACATGATTAAAATTCTTGAGATACAAGTTCTATTTAGAGGAATGGTTTTAAACCATCAAATAATTGACCAATCTTGCTCCTCGGATTATGTATGTTCTTCACGAAATGGCTTGATAACATTGTTAAATTTTATTCATAATTCCAAATGTTTTCATAATCTTTTTGTTAAAAAATCAAGAATTTTCTCTCCATTTCTGTTCACTATTATTGAAGAAAACATTTTTGTAAGAATATTTTTTCAACAACCCTCCATTCCATTTCTTTTATTTCTTACAACTTATTTGTGTTTTGAATTAATGAACTCCACTAATCCATATCTCTCGATAGATGATAAATTTCCATGATAACCTTATTTCTTTTGTTACATACCAATGTAAGAAATATCTTATCTAAGGAACTTATCCATCAATTCATTATAAATGGGTTTGTTGTCCAATAGAATGATGGATGCTATTTTTGTATAATGTAGTATAACAATTCTCCTCCAAATTGTGAATTGGGATGCTCCATATGAGTAAGGTTATTGTTCATGACCTGATTCATTTTTTCCAATATATTTATAAGTTACTCTGCACCATTCTTATATTCAAAACTAACATCATTATTTTTTGTAGGTGGGAAATACCTACATGGGATTCGTGTATTCTTGAAGATTACATTACTTCAACTAGGTTTCATTTCTAAATAATGGAGTATACTAAATTAGGTTATGAATCATAATGTATAATGTCAAACTAGAAAAAAACTCAACATAAATTGAAATTTTTTACAGGTATAATATCATAATCAATGCATTGTTATGTTGAGTTAATATTTACATTTAAATCCTTCATAATGGCTTGTAATGAAGATATTAATTATCCGAAAAATATTTCTGGGAGTGTCAAACCTGGTCCAGAGTAAGACCCAATTTCATGTTCTAGGTTACCGTGAGTCAAGCTTAGAACACCATGTCAATGTTATTACTCATAGGTACATCTGTTTCAGAACCACATACAGTAATAGTATCCAGATAGGGATTTATTTTATTAGAAGATCCACATTATATCATACTTAACAAAATTCTTGGATGTTCTTGTTTTCTTATCCTAAAATTATATCTTATAGATTAATTCCCTAATCAACATTTTCAATATCTAGTTTCACATTTTTTTTACTATACTTCCTTTGATACCATCTGTAATGTCAAGGCTCAGTTGTCCCAAGACAGTGCATTATTTTATTAAATTGGAATGATTACATGAAATTTGTATTCTAAAAGACCAAGTAGTTTTTTATTTTTGAAAAAAAAGATAAAAATAGAAATTTGACATTACATCTTGAAATGAAATACTTAACAAAAATTCCATTTGAATCATCTACAACTCCTATATTATCCCTGAAAATAATTCATCACATACATCATCACTATATGGGAAAAATAAAACATAAGAAAGGGGTGATCTCAGATACGTAATAAGGTTAAATTATACATGAGAATGTATCGTGAAAATAACCACTATACATGGTGAAATACTAAAAATAGATGCATTATAAAATTTACTCGAGAACAATATGGTAGGAATGAAAGAAGATTAAATAAGGATATATAAATGATCATAAGAGAATGAATCATAACCATTTATATTAAACTAGTAAAATAATCACTTGTTTTATCAATTACTAATACAATAATGAGGTAATTAATAATGCAAGAAATCTAAAACATATTTTAAATGCCTGAGCCAAGACGTCTGAAAAAAACAGGGTAATGCCTCATCCAAAACCCAATTATGTTTTGTCTCATAAGACATAATAATGCATTGATGTTCTATATAGGGCCACAATCATCACTATCAATGTCTAATACAATCTTCATATAAAAGGTATAAACATATACAACATGAATATTTGAAATAACATTCCCTAATATGTAAACATAAACACCAACCATTTTGAGTAGTATAATGAATTTTATCAAGATATCATGTCAATATTAAAACTGATCGTAAACCATTTAATAAAATATGGTAGATGATAAAAATAATATATTAACATAAATGAGACATGAAATTCAACAATAGTGTTTTAACATACATGAATACTCTAATATAATCATCTGGGATTTTTTGAGAGAAATACACTTTTAGTTTTAATAGAATAATTCTTCTAAAATATATTTTCATAATACTAGAAAAAGTCTAAAATTGTTTTTTCAGGATTAAAAGAGTGGTCTTAGAAAAATAATGGTTTCTTAAAACAGATTATATAGTGTCTTTTAAAATAGGTATGAATTTGAGAAGTTCCCTTGAATCAAGCTTGTTTTTTAAGATGATTTGAGAAAGATCTTTGTTAAAAATTTAAATCCATATAGAATGAAGAAGTATTTTGTTTGATTAAACTATACATAAAAATATATGATAATTTATGAGGATTAAATTATAATAAAGAAGTATTTAAATAGGATTAATAGAGACAAATATTAGCCCGAATGAAAATGGAGAATCGGGTAGAAAACTCTTACCTTATGTTCGAATGCATTCTGAACATGACCTTAATGTCTTGGATAATCTTATTAAATATATTAATTAAATAATTTATAAACTTATATTCATGTATTATATCTATTATAATTTTATTAATTAATTTATTTCCTATTGATGAGTTATAAGATTGAATTCCATCATTCTAGAGTGTTCTTTCTTTGATTTCATTATCAGTTCGCTTGATTACATGTAATGAAATTCATGTGGAATAGGTATAATTCTACAAAATAGAAATTAGATGTTATTAATGAACATACATAAGTTATAATGGTTATAAATATCATTCGATTATATATTATTAGGATGAATCATTAGATAATACATTTAGTGATAATCGTTTAGACTATTACAAGATTTATTGATCCTAATGAACTCATTTTCCTCATCATTTATTATTATGTAATTATTTTACTTATAGAACATAAAAATAGTAATATAATGAATTTTAAAATCATTTGTAAACAATTAAAATGGTTTCATGAACATCAATGAAGAATAATTTTATGAAGGAAACTTTGTCATCCATGATGGTTGTAAATCGGCACCACCCAGACGATGATATGATTTATAAATTAAAATAGAGAGAGATGGTATTTTATTGAAGTATATTCTATTAACATGATTTTATTATAGTATATAAAAGATAATAGAGTTATAATGATAATTATGACAGATTAGCAGAGGGAAATATAGGAAAAGAAAGAAAATAAAAAATGATATTAAATGAAAAATGAAGAGGGTTTACTTTTTGAAATATCTTCATTGAGAATCTCTTAGACGAAAAATAATTTTGATAAAACACTTGAACTCCAATATTGAGGAAAATATCATTTCTACTTCAAAAACATTTTTCCTTTCTTAAAATGTCATACAACTTTAAGCAAAAATAAGTTGATTAAAAATAAACATGAAAACTTGAAAAGGAAGATTCTTGGAAACAATGTTCTAAAATTCTATTCAAGTCGTATAAGTTTAAAAAAACATTCTTCTCGTACATTGGCCAGAAAAGTCAAAAAGTACCTCGTACTAAAAAATGACAAAAGATTCCTTTAATATCTTTTACTAAAAACTCACCAATGGGTAAAATTGGATTTAAACAATTGTAGGTGGATAGAAATAATATTACAGATTGAGGAAACATGGATGTGGATGATAAATATACCCTAGTAAATACCAAAGTATCAACAATCCTGGATAAAAATGAGATTGTGAGATTTTCCCTTACCTTAGGTCTGATTTGCTACGTACATGTCTGAAACTATTGTATAATGATTTAAATAATGTTATTTACTTATTCCAGAATCTTAATAATTGTTATGATATCATATATGTTCATGTTCTTAGCTTCTTATTAGTAATATTTCATTGCTACTTGTTATTCGTGTGCTGATTGCCTTTTGTTCTTATGCGTGTTTTGTCGAATAAATTCTTATTCTTCTTTTTAGGTTATAGATGCCTCATTTCTAGAATAGTATTAGTGTAATATATATCATATTTATTCATTCAATTAATTTATATAATAATTATTCATGGATGATCATGTATAATGAGTCGCATCACATCGTGGAGACGGTAGGCCGTACGTACGCACGAGCGATGATATCATTCCCATGATCATGGAATTGTATTGAAGTGTATGTATACTATTTCAGAATCAATATCACTTTACAATAATCATATATAGTCATTCTTTACACCATTATACCCATCCAAGTAAGGTGGTGGTGGAAAACAAATTACACCACGGCGTGGAGACTGTATTCCGTACGTACGCAAGCGCGGTGATTTTGTTTTCCGTAGGATGGATAGAAGGTGAAATAGGGTTTTTTCATACATATAATAACATACCAGTATATGAGTGATAATGATTT
Source organism: Viscum album (assembly GCA_963277665.1). Taxonomy (NCBI): domain Eukaryota; kingdom Viridiplantae; phylum Streptophyta; class Magnoliopsida; order Santalales; family Viscaceae; genus Viscum; species Viscum album. The sequence continues at coordinate 1,956,725,540 of OY728136.1, read as the reverse complement.
TATTACTTCATAATGAAACAACTAAAGAAGAAGAAGTAGAAGAATAAATAAAGTTGAAATAATCGGTAACAGACATTTCCTCTTCTTTGAAGCGCCTCTTCTTAACCTCCTCTTAGGGAACTAAAATTGGTCTTTGAAGAAGACCAGTACATCTATAATATTACTAGGGAAGTGGAGAAGAGAAATTGGAAGGGTTTGGCCGATATTTAATACACAAAGTGGTGTGAGGGGAAGATGGAGGAGGTGCCCTTTTATAAGGGAGGAGAGGGGCATCTTAGGAAAAACTTGAAATATTATTTTATAATAAAGTCATATTCGGTTTTTAATAGCTCCAAATTGATTTATTTCAATGATAAAGTGGGGATGGGTCTAAATGATCTCAACCAATAGATTTTATCTAGGTTTGTATCATTATATTAACCTTATCTTTTAGTTTTAACTCTTAGTTGATTAGATTGACATTTACCATGTCACTTTGTATTTTTATATTATATAGTTAATAAACATACCATATACATCCAAGAGACCCCAAAGTGGTCCATTAATGATACAACTATCATGATATAAGTATCTTGTCCAAACCTTATATTTTTAGGAATATAATAACAATTAATAATATAATATTTGTTTTAAAATCTATTTTATGTCAATTTTGACACTATTTGGTAATTGATTTTTGTGAAAATCATAACAGCATGATTAGTTCGAAAAAATTTAATTAAATAAATACTAACATGTCATATTATCCAATAAAATTAGTTTAATTCATAAAAATTCTCAAATTAAAACAATTATGTTAATATTTAATTAATAAGATAATTAATCCATCATCATTGTGTCATAAATAAATTAAAATATTTAAGGTCTAAAAATTATAAATAAAATAACATTATGTAGGAAATATTTTTATCTTTCTAATGAATATTTATGTCGAATTTATCTTATGTATAAACCTATATTAAAATTGATTTAGTTAATAAACTTTGATTTTTACTATTTTAACCCTTCTTTAGATAAATTAATAATAAATGTCATACTCTAATCAAAGTGGACCTAAATGGTCATATTTTATTCCTAAGGTTGTTTTTGGTCTAATTACACTTATCCAATAGAATTATGACATTTTTTAGGGTAATAATAACATCATTTTTACCCTTAATTACCCTATTTACATTTAACCGCGGTAAATAAAAGTAAAAAGTTACTATTCACCAAAAATTATTTTGATCTCACTGAACCACATTTTCGTCCTTGATATTAACCGTGTCTCTTGGATTTTCAAAATTACACTCACAGAAGTTGTAAAATTAAGTTTTACGTAAGTTTGGAAAAAGCTCCCTCGAGGTAGGTAAAAGACGGTGAAAAGTTCAATAAAATTTTTATATATCGAAAATTATTATAAAATGACTCCAATGAATTTCATTGAACATATATAGGTATTACGTATAAATTTTGACCTAAAATAAATTTAAATAATATACATAATTATTTAAATAAAATGTCGGTTTTTAAAGAGTAACCTAGTGTTTTGACTATTCATCAAAAATTGAATGTTTTCAGAGAAATATTGAAAATTAACCCTAGGATAATTTAGATATTAAGAATCCAAATATGAAGCCCATTTTGAAGGATAAAATTTCAAAAAGTGGGTATTACTATTCATAACGGCTAGTTTTAATAATATTTTTATAGCATATCGTTGTTTAGTGAAACTCGGTATTGCGTACAACGCAAGCTATTGAAGAAGGTCGTGATTGCATGTAAAGCAAGCCAAGCTAGTGTTGTGTGCAGTGAAAGATTCATTTGATGATGTATATAACATAAAAACAAAATATTTATCATAAAAATCTCGGGTGATACATTCTACCCCCCTTAAAATGAATTTATCCCTCGAGATTCCTTACTTTGTAACAAATATATGAGGATACCTTTCCCTCATCATATCCTCAAGCTACCATGTGGCTTCTTCTAATTGGTGGTTCCTCCATAAAAATTTTACCAAGCGAGTGGTCTTGTTCCGTATGACTTTTTCGCTATGATCTAGAATCTCTATCAGTTGTTCTTCATAAGAAAGATCTTGCTCCAACGGTATAACTTCTGAACTAAGTACATATGAAGGATCAGGTATGTACTTTATTAGGAGAGATACATGGAACACATCGTGAACTTGAGATAGATTTGGTGGAAGTGTCAATCTGTAATCTACCTTTCCAATACGATTCAGTATTTTGAAAGGACCGATATACCTAGGGCTCAACTTTCCCTTCTTTCCAAATCTCATTACTCTCTTCCAAGGAGAAATTTGTAAGAACACATTATCACCCACTTCAAACTCTAGGCCTTTTCTTCGATTGTCGGAATAAATTTTTTTGAGGACTCTGAGCTACCCTTATGTGTTGTTGAATAGATCAGACCTTTTATGCCATCTCATCAACAAGATCAGGTCCTAATAGCTTTCTTTCCCCAACTTCATCCCAACAAGTTGGAGTTCTGCATTTCTTTCCATAGAGAGCTTCATAAGGAGCCATATGAATACTGGGGTGAAAGCTATTATTATAAGAAAATTCCACCAAAGGTAGGTGTTGATCCCAACCTCCTTTGAAATCCATAGAGAAAGCTCTCAACATATCTTTGAGAGTTTGAATTTTCCTCTCAGACTGACCGTCTGTCTGAGGATGATAAGCAGTGCTGAAACTCAACTCTGTATCTAGATTATGCTGAAGACTTCCCCAAAACTTTGATGTAAACCTCAGATCCCGATCATATATAATGTAAAGTGGTAATCCATGCAATCTTACCACTTCCTTTACATATATCCTGAAAAGATAATCCAGAGAGAAATCCTCTCTAATAGAATTGACGTGTGCCAACTTTGTAAGACGATCAACTATGACCCAGATAGAATTATTGCCTTTGGATGTTTTAGGAAGTCCTGTGACAAATTCCATAGTGATGTTTTCCCATTTCCATTTGGGTATAGGTAACGGTTGTAACATCCCTTTAGACTTCTGTCTCTCAGCTTTAACTTGCTGACAAACAAAGCATCAAAGACATATTCAACAACATCTCTTTTCATGTCATCCCACTAGAAGTACTCTTTCAGGTCCCTATACATCTTCGTGATTCCAGGATGAATAGAGAATGAAGAACTATGAGCCTCATCCAGCAGCTCCTTATTTAATTCTGGGATGGTAGGAACACAAACCCGATTCCTGAACCTTATTATCCCATCACAATCAAGGTTGAATTCAGGAACATTTCTCACCTTCTTTTGTAACTCTACATTTTTTTATGTGCCTCTTTACTCTTCCCATGTATAGATGGTTGAACATTCATTTGAGAAAGTTAAGATTTTCCCCCTTCCATTATAATTCCAAGATCCATCCTTTGAAAATCCATAAATATTGGATCTTTTGTGATCCTCATCATGGATAAACCAGCATGGTCTTGTCGACTTAATTCATCTGCCACCTTGTTTTCTTTCCCAGGGTGATAATGAATTGAGTAGTCGTAATCCTTAATCAGATCCAACCATCTTCTTTGGCTCATATTCATCTCCTTTTGTGTGAAAATATACTTTAAAATTTTATGATCAGTATAAATATCACACCCTTCACCATAAAGATAATGCCTTCAAATATTTAATGCAATGATTACCGCAGCTAACTCCAAATCATGAGTTGGGTAATTTTGCTCATGGATTTTCAACTATTGTGAGGAATAATCTATCACCATATCATTTTTCATGAGAACACACCCCAATACCTTCGTGGATGCATCACTGTAGATCAAAAACCTTTCTCCAATACAAGACAGTGTGAGTACAGGTGCACTGGATAACCTTCTTTTTATCTCCTTGAAATTCTCTTCACATTCCTCCGTCCAAACGAACTTAACTCCTTTTCGAGTCAACCTGGTGAGTGGATTAGATAATCATGAAAAATATTTAACAAAACATCAATAATATCCAGCCAATCCAAGAAAACATTGGATCTCAGTTACTGTTTTTGGTCTTGACCATCTTTCGATAACCTCTGTTTTTGCTGGGTCCACAGATATCCCCACTTTTAATATTATGTGACCCAAAAATGCAACTTTTTAAATCCAAAATTTACACTTGGTAAATTTGGCATAAATATTATCCTTTCTCAGGGTATTCAATAAAATTCTCAAGTTATATTCATGTTCTTCCTTACTCTTTGAATAGACAAGAATATCGTCTATAAAGACTACCACAAACTGATAAAGATAGTATCTAAAGACTCTATTCATTAGATCCGTGAAGATTGTAGGGGCATTAATAAGACCAAATGTCATCACTATAAATTCATAATGTCCATACCTTGTATGGAAAGCTGTATTTGGTATATCCTCCCTTTTGACCCTTAATTGGTGATACCCTGAATGAAGATCAATCTTGGAAAAGTCTGGAGCTCCGCGTAGTTGGTCAAATAAGTCATCAATGCGTGGGAGAGGATATGAGTTCTTGATAGTGATCTTGTTATGTTCTCGATAATCAATGCAGAGTCTCATTGATCCATCTTTCTTCTTAACAAACAGAACAGGTGCTCCCTAAGGTGATGCACTAGGGTGTATGAATCCCTTATCAAGATTCTCTTGGAGTTTCTTCTTCAATTCCAGCAACTCAATTGGGGCCATTCTATAAGGTGTCTTTGAAAAAGGTAAAGCACCCGGTATGAGTTCTATTGAAAACTAAACTTCACGATTTGGTGGAAGACCATGAAATTCCTCCAGAAAAAACATCATCAAACTCTCGTACAATGGGAATATTCTTAATCGTGATTTTCTATCCAACCATTTGAGATAAATAACCTTCATTTAGTGGAATCAAGATCTGTAGGATGGATGAAATTTCCACTGGAAGGTTACGTTCATCCTTGCATCGATAGATGATCATAGATTGATCTGGAATATGAAATATGACTTCCCTTATTAGGAAATTGATATGAGCTTCATATAAAGAAAGCCAATCCATGCCAAGAATCTCCAAAAATTCCACTATAGGAAGGATCACAAGATTTGCAGGAAGCACTTTCCCAAAAACTTCAATCAGAGAAGAATTGTAAACTTTTGATGCGACTGGTGTGCCATTAGGGGTTGTCACAGCTAACTCAATATCTAACTGCTAAGGTAATATGGCGATACCCTTATAAAATTATTCAGAAATAAAAGAGTGGTTGGATCCAGAATCAAATAAAAGATTTTCTAATTTAGAGTGGATGGTATGTGTACCTTTCACCACATCGTTATCATACTCCACATCACTGATAGAAATTGCATGTGACATTTCTTTGTCTTTATATTTAAGAGTTTGTTGACGTCGATCATCATCAAAAACCCTTGGATTAGGGCATTGATTAGCATACTGGCCCATTTCCTTGCACTTATAACATTGAAGTGTATGAGGTGAACTCTGTGTATCCTTTTCTTTGTTCGCATCACTAGACATATTCTTCCCATCATTGCAGCATTCAAATGACCGATGACATTCCTTTCCACATTTGAAACATTTACTTGTCCCTTTAAGACAACTCACTCCATGCTTCTTTCCACACTTTTAGCATAAGGGAAAACTCATCTTCTTTTCAGTGTCCTCTTTAGATTTTCCTTTGAATTCCATTTTCCTCTTCTTATCAAACGCATATGAATGATGGGTTACTCCAATATCCATCTCAACCTTGAGAGCACATCAAACGATTTCCTCGTAGCTAATAAAGTCCCTTATGGCTAACGCCCTTTGAAGACTTGGTTTTAAGACACTAAAGAATCGATCGATCTTACTCTCAGGTTGGATAATAATCCCAGAAGCGTACCATGCACGTCTTGTAAAATTTTCTTCGTAGGTACCAACAGATTCATCATCTTTTTTCTTCAGTTCAAGAAACTCTGTATCCATCCTTGTTTGAACAATATGAGGGAAGTACTTATTGAAAAATAAGTTATTGAACTCGTCCCATTCCATGGACTCAATTTCATCCCTTCGCCTAGTATTCTTAATAAGATTCCACCATTGATCATCTTCACATCCAAAAAATATACTGCTAGGATGACTTTATCATGTTTGGAACATTGATGAAATGAAAATATCATTTCAGTAGTACTGATCCATTGTTTAGCAACTAATGGATCAGTAGACCCACTGAATGAGGGTGGAACCTACCTCATGAAGGACTCAACAGAATGTTACTCCTTCATTTGTTCGTTTAGAAGTCCTACATGATTCATAGGTTGAGAAAGTTGTGTGAGCATCGCTACATGATTTTTCATTCCAGCTCCCATAACGTTTGTTTTCTTAGGGGGACAATCATTGCATTTCCCGTCGCATTCCGCATTAAAACAGTCTCTTCAAGATCCATCCATTGACTAAAACCAAGAAGAATAGTGTGAAAAACACTAATTATAATAGGAAAACCACATAATCAAGAATAAAATTTCACACTTAAGGTCTTATCATTGGTTTTTCGTGTCCATTTTTAAAACACTATGATTTTGTTATAGGCTTAGATATATCATTAGGGTTCTTACTAAGCCTTTCACATCCTAGTTTCGAAAGGTTGACTATAACCTCCCTCTGATACACACTATAATGACTAATACATTACATACATTGTTATTAATTAAAAATTTAAGCACACTTATTAAAACATATATCAAACCCACAGTAGGAACATATAGGTATAGTGTCTTTAGAAACTGGGAAACATAAACAACTGGTTCATAAAAAACCTACATTGTCTCCCATTTATTTCATCATATCTAGAGTCCCTTTTGGAATATCCTACTTAATAACCTTCTTCCTGACCTGGGGAAATAAAACATACAAAAGGGTGAGCTCAAATGCTCAGTAAGGGTAAACAAAAGAAATATCATATTCATAAGAACACAGCATTTTGAAAATCTTAACCTGCAAAAGAGTTCATAATATCATAACATGGGATAAATCATAGTAGTGAAATGTAATATAAATAATCCTAAAATAAAACATGATACTTTGTGGAATACATACAAAATCATAGAGAATCATTTCTTATTAGTCAAGAATCATTTCCAAGACTATCTTAGTGGACAAAGTCCATTTCTGAACCGAGTTCACTCCTTGTTTCAGTCCTGTTTCACTGAACCGGACTAACCTGTTGTTCCAGCCATGTCTATCTCATGAGATATAAATCTTTAACCAATGAATTGAAGGTAGATATAGGTCTCACACATCTCATAATGTTACCATTCTAATGTGTTCCACAAGATCATAAATCATACATCATAGCATAACCCATGTAATAAAAATGGGATTCTTAAACATAATGCCATCATAACATAATCCACGTAAAATAAAAGTAAATCATTAAAATAATTCCATCATAACATAAAAAAATCAATTTAAAAATAGGGATAGAAACAGAACCCCATATTATCTTAGATGGAAAATAATTTTGATAAAACACTCGAACTCCATTCTTAAGGAAAATATCCTTTCTACTTCAAAATTTTTTTTCATTTCTTAAAATGTCATAAAATTTTAAACTAATAGAAGTTAATTAAAAATAATCTTTAAAGCTTGTAAATGAAGATTCATGGAAATAATGTTCTAAAAGTCCATTCAGGCCGTATAAGTTAAAAAAACATTCTTCTCGTACTTTGGCCGCAAAAGTCAAAAAGTACCTCGTACTAAAAAACGACAAAAGAGTCCTTTAATATCTTTTAATAAAAACTCACCAATGGGTAAAATTGGATTTAAAAAATTGTATGTGGATGTATGTAATATTAAATATTGAGGAAACATGGATGTGGATGATAAATATACCCCAGTAAATACCAAAGTATAAACAATATCAGATAAAAATGTGATTGTGAGATTTTCCCTTACCTTAGGTCTGATTTGCTTCGTACGTGTCTGAACCTCCTGTATAATGATTTAAATAATGTTATTTACATATTATAGAATCTTAATCATTGTTATGATATCATATATGGTCATTTTCTTAGCTTCTTATTAGTAATATTTCATTGCTACTTGTTATTCAGGTGTTTATTGCTTTTTGTTCTTATGCATGTTTTGTCGAATAAATTCTTATTCTTCTTTTTAGGTTATAGATACCCCATTTAAAGAATGGTATTAGTCTAATATATATCATATTTATTCATTAAATTCATTTATATAATCATTATACATAGAATATCATGTAGAATGAGTCACATCACATTGTGGAGACGATAGGCCATACGTATGCACGAGCGATGATATCGTTCCCATGATCGTGGAATTGTATTGAATTGTATGTATACTCTTTCATAATAAATATCACTTTACAATAATAATATATAGTTATTTTTTACACCATTATACCCATCCAAGTAATGTGGGGGTGGAAAACAGATTACACCACGGCGTGGAGACGGTATTCCGTACGTACGCACGCACAGTGATTTTGTTTTCTGTAGGATGGATAGAAGGTGAAATAGGGTTGTTTCATTCTTAAAATAACATATCAGTATATGAGTGATACTGATGTTATTAGTTCATAATTAAACAACTAAATAAGAAGATGTAGAAGAAGAAATAAAGTTGAAAGAATCGGTAACGGACATTACCTCTTCTTTGAAGCGCCTCTTCTTAACCTCCTCTTAGGGCACTAAAATTGGTCTTTGAAGAATACCAGGACCTCTAGAATATTACTAGGGAAGTGTAGAAGAGAAATTATAAGGGTTTGGCCAAGATTTAAGGCTCAAAGGGGTGTGAGGAGAAGAGGGATGAGGTTCCATTTTATAAGGGAGGAGAGGGGCACCTTAGGAAAAACATAAAATATTATTTTATAATAAAGTCAAATTTAGGTTTTAATAGCTCAAAATTGATTTCATTAGAAGCTAAAGTGGGGATGGGTCTAAAAACTCTAACCCAATATATTTTAGATAGGTTTGGGTCATTATATGAACCTTATCTTTTAGTTTTAACTATTAGTTAATTAGATTTACATTTACCATGTCACTTTGTATTTTTATATTATATAGTTAATAAACATTCCATATACATCCATGTGACCCCCAAGTGGTCCATTAATAATATAACTATCATTATATAAGTATCTTGGCTGAACCATAGATTTTTTAAGTAGAGAATAACAATTAATAATATTATATTTGTTTTAAAAACTATTTTATGTCAATTTTGACACTATTTGGTAATTGATTTTTCTGAATATCATAACTTCATGATTAGTTCGAAAAATGTTAAATAAATATATACTAACATGTCATATTAACCTATGAAATTAGTGGAATTAATTAAAAGTCTCAAATTACATCAATTATGTTAATATTTCATTAATAAGATAATTACTTCATCATCACTGTGTGAGAAATAAATTAAATTATTTAATGTCTAAAAATTATAAATAAAATACCATTATGTAGGAAATATTTTTAGAATTATAGTGAATATTTATAGTAGAATTTATCTTATGTATAACCATATATTGAAAATGATTTAGTTATTAACCTTTGATTTTATCCATTTTAACCCTTCTTTAAATAAATTAATAATATATGTTCTAATATAATCCAAGTGGACCTAAATGGTCATATTTTATTCCTAAGGTTGTTTTTGGTCGAATGACATTTTTCCAATAGAATTAGGACATGTGTTATGGTAATAAGAATATTATTTTTACCCTTAATTACAGTATTTACTTTTAACCGTGGTAAATAAAAGTAAAAAGTTACTATTTACTGAAAATTATTTTCATCTCATTGAACCACATTTTAGTCCTTCATATTAACCGTGTATCTCAGATTTTCAAAATTCCACTCATAGAAGTGGTAAAATTAATTTTTATGTAAGCTTGCAAAAAGCTCCTTGGAGGTAGGTAAAAGACGGTGACAAGTTGAATAAACTTTTCATATAACGAAAATTATTATAAATTGACTCCAATTAATTACATTGAACTTATATAGGTATTATGTATCAATTTTGACCTAAAATAAATTTAAATAAAAATAATAATTATTTAAATAAAAAGTCGGTTTTTAAATAGTTACCTAGTGTTTTCACTATTCATCAAAAATTGAAAGCTTTCAGAAAAATAAAAAAAAATCACCCTAGGATAATTTTGATATTAAAAATCCAAAAATTAAGTCCATTTTGAAAGATAAAATTTATAAAATTTCAAAATGTGGGTATTACTATTCCTAACGGCTAGTTTTAATAATATTTTAATAGCATATCGTTGTTTAGTGAAACTCAGTATTGCGTGCAACACAAGCTGTCGAGGAAGGTCGTGATTGCATGTAAAGTAAGCCAAGCTAGTGTTGTGTGTAGTTAAAGATTCCTTTGATGATGTATATAACATAAAAACAAAATATTTCTCATAAAAATCTTGGGTGTTACATGGTGTATGATATCTCTTTCGATACAATGCTTTATATGTTTCCATTTGAATAATTTAATGGAGTCTATTATAGTAGTAAAACTCAATTAAATGGAAATAATAATCCCACATACATTTAAGGTCACATGAACAAGATCTCAACATTCCTTTTAATGATTAGACTATCCTTTCTGATTTCCCTTCAGTTTGAGGGTGATAAGAAGTACTCAAACAAAGTTCAGTTTCCAAATATTTTTTGATACATTTCTAGAATATCGATGTGAATAATGGATCATGATCAGAAATAATTGAGATAGGTTCTCCATGAATCCTCACAACTTCATTGATATAGATTCATACATGGCGCTCTGGTGTAAAATCCTCCCTTATAGTGAGGTAATGTGTAGATTTCATAATTTGATCACCAATTACCCATATTGCATCATTATTTTTTTGAGTTTTGGGTAATCTAGTTAAAAAATCAATGGTGATGTAATACCCTTTCCATGTATGAATGGGTATAAGTTTCATAACTTGTCTAGGATGTTGTCGTTCGACCTTCACTTGTTGACGGACTAAACATCTTGACACATAATCAACAATTTCCTACTTCATGTTGTCCCACCAGGAATGTTCTATCAACTATCTAAATATTTTAGTGCATCTAGTGTGTATAGAGAAACTCAAGGTATGTCCATCCTCCAAAAACTACATTTTCATCTCAGTCATAGAGGGAACACATAGTATCTTCCCAAATTTTAGAATTCCATCCTCACACCGAAATTCATCCAACTTCCAATCATTCAAATGTTTAATTTTCTTTTGAATATTCTCATCATCAAACTAAGAAGTGTGAATCATTTATAATAAATATGGATGGGTAACCAACTGAAAAAGTGATCATGGTTCACCTTCATTGATATTCCCATATCCATCTTTACTAGATCTATAAACAAATTATCCTTCTCAATTATCATTTTTTAGAACTCTATGTTCCTTCCTTCTCAATGAATTAACTATCTCATTTTCCTTCCCTGTATGGTAGTGTATGAAACAATCATAATCCTTGAGTTGATCAAGCCACCGAATTTTCCTAATGTTGATTTATTTTTATGAGGATATATTTTTTAATCTCTTATGATCTTTATATGCATCACATCATTTTCAACAAATATACTTTCTCCATATCGTCATATTAAATATTATGTATACTAAATCAAGATCGCGAGTTAGATAGTTCTGTTCATGAATTTTTATTTAGCTTAATGAATTATCAATAACTTAATCATTATGCACAAGGACACACTGAAGTCCTTTCGTTGATGCATAACTCTAAATCAATAATCCATTATTGGTTGATGGAAGAGTAATGATTGGAGAATTACCTACCATCTTCTTCAATTGTTCAAAACATTCTTCAAATTATTTTGTTCAAACTAACTTAACCCATTTACGAGTAAGCATGGTTAAAGGGTTATCTAATCAGGTGAAGATCTGGATAAAATGATGAAAATAGCCCGGAAGACCAATAAAACTATGTACCTCAGTTATGCTCATTGGATTAGGCCATTCATGAAATTCCATTTCCTTTCCAGGATCAACTATAATATCATCCTTACAGTCGATATGGTTAAGAAAAGAAATAGTTCGAAGCCAGAATTTACACTTTCTAAACACCAATGTAACTCGTTACTTTAAGATTATTCAGAATATTTCCCATATTATTTTCATGTTCTTCACATCTATTGGAGTATACCAATATATCATTAATAATTACCATAGAAAGTCACCATCTTATTCCTTGAAAAATTCATTCATTATATCAATGAAAATAGAGGGTGCATTAGTCATTCTAAATGGTATTAATGTAAACTCATAATTCCCACACCTTGTTCGAAATGAAATCTTTGTAATATCTTCCTACCTAACAAAAAATTATTAATATCCTAATTGAAGAAAAATATTCAAAAAATATTGGGCCCTATGAAGTATATCAAATAAATCATCATTGTGAGGAAGATGATACTTTTTTTATTGTAATAGAGTTGATCTCCCTATAGTCAATGCAGAGCCTAATCGATCCATATTTCTTCTTGATGAAAAAATATGATCTCCCCATGGAAAAATACAAGGGAATATAAATCCTTTATCACTAAATTAATATAATTGTTTCTTTAGTTCTAATAATTACACTATGGCCATTATGTATAGGGTCTTTGATATATTCCTTGAATCATGAATTAATTCAATAGAAGCCTCAATTTCCCACATTAGAGGTTGTCTAGGTAAATCCTCTAGAAATACATCAATGTATTCTTTCTAAATAGGTATATCTTCAATTTGAATGTTTCTTCCCCCACCCATAGATATTGTTTTATCTTCCTACTAATGAATTGTATTCACTAGAGATACTGAAGTTGGATCTAGATAAGAAACAAATATTGAGGTTTCTCCTATAAGGATAAGGGATTCTACATCATTCCCAATAATTGTAACTTTTTCTTCATGAAGTAGATTTTTTCATCCTAACATGAAAGAAAATTCCTACTAATAATTATATCAAATACAATAATGGTATAAGGATAAGGTCACAGACAAAAGCATGTTTATGTGTCACAAGGTGGATTGATCAACACATTTTTGTTGCAATGATACTTCCCTTAAGAGTTTTGACTATTAAATAATTTACTAATTAAAATTGGAAATATATAATTTTCATAGAATACTCATAAGAAATAAAATAATGAGACGATCCAATGTCAAATAATGTGTTATATAAGTATGAGGAAATGATAAATGTACCCACCACCACATCATTAGAAACTTCAACTTCAGCAGTTTTGATCGCATAAGCTCGGTCATGATCCCTTGGCCATCGCTGGGGATTTTTTCCTTGACAATTAGGTAAATCAATGGAATAATGTCCAATATAATAAAAATTATATAATTGAGCATTTGTTAATTCATTCTTTCCCTTTCAAACAAAAGATCGGTGGCATCATTCTCCCCATTATTAATATACTCTTTTTTTTTCAAGAAAACTCTTGGGCCATTCTCTCCACATGTAACACATGTTTAAAAAATACCCTTTTTATTATTACCTTTAATAATTATTTCTTCTCTGACAATCTTCTTATCTTTATTTCCTTTAAATTAATGAAACTAAGAGAATTCTTTAACTGTATTTATTGAACATGAGACTATATCTCCATATGATGAGGAAGTTTGGGATAATTGTTCCCTTTATAAGAATGGTTTTAAACCATCAAAGAATTGATTAATCTTGATCCTTAGATTATGTTTGTAGTCAATGGAATGCCTTAGTAGCCTTGTAAAATTGGATTCCTACATTCCAAATTTTTCATCCCCATTAAGTTTAAAACTCAAGAATTTCATTTCCATATATGCTCGATGTTCTCATGGAAAATATTTTTCTAAAATTATTTACTTAAAGTCCCTCTATTTCATTTCATATATTTTATCCTCACACTTCATGTTTTCAATTAATGACCACCATTGATCCACATATCGCGACAGATAATAAACTCCCTTGATAACCTTCTGCCATTAATTACATCCCAAAGTGAGAAATATATTCTTTATGTAACTTATCCATTACTCTGCTATGAATGGGTTTGTAGTCACATTGAATTATGGAGGCAATTATCACATAACGTGGTCTAACGCTTATTATCAACATTGTGGATCAGGATGCTCCATATGGTTAAGGTTATTTTTTGTAACTTAGTTAGCTCTATAAGTATAATTATAAGATGATCCACATTGGTTGTAGCTTCCAAACCAACATTATTATTTTTTATATGCGGTAAATCCCTATGTATGAATCATTCCTTTATACGGTTTTAATTATTTACACTAGGAGCCATTTATAAATAATGGAAGACACTAACATGGGTAATGAATCACAATGTGTAATGTCAAACTTGAAAAACACATAACCTAAATTGAATTTTATGCATATCAAATCTCAAAATCATATCATGGTTACTTTGATAAAATATTTACATTTAAATCCATCCAAATGGATATTAAAGAAGATATGTATTATCCTAATTATATCCCTCAGGACTGTAAAACCAAATGCACAGTAAGTCCTGTTGTTGTGTACCAGGTTAGCCTAAGTCAAACATGGAACACCTTGTTGAAGTTGTTACTATTATGTACATCTATTCCAGAACTATGTACATTTATAGTTTCTAGATAAGGATTTATTTTCTTGGAATATCCACTTAATTTATTCATTTCCAAAATTATAGGATGTTCATATATGACAATCCTCAAAGTCTACCTTAGGGATTTTTTCACCTAATTTACATTTTATATATCTAGTTTCCATGTTTTCTAATAAACATTATTTGATAACAACTCTAAGGCCTCGACCCCAATTGGTTGGATCCAATGCATTATTTTATTACATTATCAAAATTATAAGAAATTTCTATCATAATGGACCAAGTAGTTTAGCAGTTTTTGAAAAAAAAGATACAAACATAAGTTCGAAATTACATCTGGAAATGAAATAGATGATATAAATTCCATTGGATACATCTATAACTTCTAGATTACACCTGTAAGGAATTCAAAATATTCATCTTCACAACCTGTGGAAAAATAAAACATAAAAAACGGGTTGAGCTCAGATGTTCTGTAAGGGTAAATAATACAGTGGATGTTATCATGAAAGTAACAACCAAGCATCGTGAACAACTAAAAGTACATTGCTTTAAAAATATACTTGAGCATAATATGGAAGGAATGAATGATGGTTAAATAAGGGAATATAAATGATCATAATAGAATGAATCATAACCATTGATATTATAATAGTTTAATAATTTCAATGTTTATCAATTACTATTATCATAAGGAGGGAATTCATAATGCAAGACATCTAAAACATATTGTTAATGCCTCAACCAAATGTCTGAAAATACATCGGTCTGGCCTCAGCCAAAACCCATTTATGTTTTGTCTCATGAGACCTACCAATGCATAGAGAGACTATAGAGGGACCCAAATATAATTTTATATGTAAAATTAATTCCTCATATGAAATGTATAAACATAAACAACAAAAATATTTGAAATATCTTTCCCCAATTTTTTCACAAAAACACAAACCAGTCTGAGTAGAATAGTTAATGGTATAAATATATCACACCCATAGTCAAACTAATAAAAATCCATTTAATAAAATATGTTAGATGATAAAAATAATATACTAACCATGATAATATATAAAATTAAATATAGGTGTTTACATAGTAAAAAATTCTAAAATAGAATCCTCGAAGAATTTTTGTTAGATAAGTAAACTTTTAATCCGGAAGGCACAGATCAGACAAACGTCTGATCTCCCAAAATATTATTAGAAAAAGAAAAGTTCAGGACAAAGAAAAACAGAGAGATTACATCACATCAAACCCATTCCCATCTCCATACTCACCATCAGGTCCATCATCATCTTGTGTGGCCGATTCCCATTCAGAGGACTCATATCTTTTAAAAAGTTCCAGATATTGATTCCTGCGGACAAGTTGCTCTTTGGTGAGTTGTTCCTTGAAAGTTCTCCTTGCTTCATTGCCTTTGGCCAAATCAGGCCTCCCACCACCACCCTGCTTGCGGGCAGACCTAGTCGCCATTGGTTTGGGAAGATCCGAATAGTCCCTTCTCTGCCTTCTCCTGCCTTGTGCTCTCCCACTCAGCTCCTTGCCCGTCATCTCTTTACTCCCATTCTTTACAATGTCACTATAGGAAGATCTGTTGTTGCCATTTTCCTTCTCATTGTCAGAAACATCACCCCACTGCCTATGTTGAGCCACTGGGGGAGAGACAGATTTGCTTTTCTTCATCCGCACGCTTCCCGGTTGAGTCTCCTTGCAAGGATTGCATTCATATGGAATAATCCTTCCAATAGGAGGACTAGACATCCTCTCCGCACCCTTCTGCCCAGCATCTTTCCCATCTAACACTAAACCATGATTGGAAGTGTTTTCAGGGATGATGGAGCTGAAAGTCCTCCCTTCTGCCATTCTCTCCATTCCCTTTATCTCACCTTCTTCCATTCTCTCCATTCCCTTTATCTCACCATCAGCCAGAACTGCAAAACGATTTGATGAACAATTTATCATGTCATTAGCAACTACCTGTGCCCTGATACCAGATGTATTCTGATCTCTTGTTTCGTGGGAGCTCTGTTCCTGCTCATGACCCCTTCCCACAAGCTGGAAATCTAAACATGCAACCTCCTGGCCCAAAGCAGCATCCTGGAGGTTCATATTATTCTCACATTGCTCGAAGTCCCCCTGTTCCACTGCCACTTCTGTGCTCATGGAGCCTCCAAATCCCTGCCGAGCTTCCTCCACAACCTGCTGGCCAACAGGCCTCATCATCGTCCCTTCCACCGACATCTGTTCCAGAACAGATTTTCTCCCATTCCTCTAATCAACTGCCTGCAACACCTGAAGCTTAGAAACTCCCCCTTCATCAATAGCACCCCGAATGGAGGAGCTGGCCAGGTCCCTTTTCAGCCTTCTGAACACATCCACCACCAAAGGGTTCACTTGTTGATTTGCCACCTTCCCAGTTTCCACACCCGCAGAAGAACTTCCCCCTGCCTCACAACCCGATCGCATCTCATCCACCCCAATTGCAGATCTACCCTCTCCCTCACTGCCCAATCGCACCTCTTCAACAGGTCGCAGATCACCAGCGCGCACTCCTTCCACTGGCCGCAACAGAACACAACCATCAGGACCACTGTTCGCCATCCAAGCCGCGTCTTGCCCAGCACTCGAAAGCACGCCAAAACCCCTACGCTTCAGCGCAGAAGGACTCCATCGACAGACTTCAGCATTGTGCCCCAAACGCTTACACGATGAACAGAAGTCCGTCCAACCATCATAAATAACTCTCTGCTTGCACCGGTATTCTTCACCAATTGTGATCCAAACGTACTCAAATGGGACCCGCGATGCATCCATCTCCACACATATCCTCGGGCAAACCGGATGACAAACAGCTGCCGTTCTACTATCCGAACACAGGTACCGACCGAGAAGATTGCCAAGCATGCGAATGATTGCAGGGTTTTGAAACGGCAATGGGAGGTTGGGGAAACTAACCTAGATGGCCGCAGACGTCGAGTCGCGGTTCATGTGGAAATCGAATGACCATCGGAACAAGAAGAAGCGATCTCCGCTGCAACGCCGTGGTGCCTTCGACCAGGCGCGTATGAGGTCCTTTTCATAAGAAAACCGGATCATGATGTGAAGCTTATCGAGAAGTCCCACCGTCGCCCGCTCATGGAGATCCCATTCAGCGAAGACGAATCTGTCAAAAGCGTCGACCGACGGTCTTCGATGACTGAACCTAGCAATTAGGGTGAACTTCAGAAGCGCGGAGGCGTCAGTGAATTCCGAGTTTGAAATCTGGAGATTAGGGCAGCCATCGAGAAGCTCCGGCACCTTCGGACCAAATTGAACCTTCGGAAATTTCGGATGAAGATCAGGGTTGGAGAAGGGGTGAAATGGGGGTGCCGCATTCCTTAAGAAGGAGCCCTCCCCCGCAGGCAGGGGAGGGCCCGCCGCGGCCGCCGACGTCGTCACCGGGGAAGACGAGACGCGCTAGGTTTCGACCCCGCCGTCCTAGATAAGTAAATTTTTACTTTGAAAAGAAGTGTTGTTTTGGAAAAATAATTTCCTAAATATAAAACTGAACTATGTTAGATTTTACATGATGAAATTAGTGTTTTTATTAAAATAATTTTTGGTTAAAATATATTATATTGTGTACATGAAAATAGGTAATTATTCTAGAAGTGCGCTAGCATCAGACTTGTTTGTCATGAAGATTTGAAAAATCTCATTATAAAAAAATTAAATCCCCTTATTATAAAGAAGGATATTTATTAGTATACATATTTATAACATTCACATATAATTTATGAGGATTAAATAAGAATAATTATAAATTTAATTGGGATTATGATAGACATAGAGTAACCTGAAAGAAAATGATGGTTCAGGTAGAAAACTCTTACCTTATGTCTGAATGTGTTCTCCACTTGGCCTTAACATCTTGTGTTATCAAATTAAATTGGTTAATTAACTAATTAATAAACTTATAAAAATTTATTGTATCTATTATAATTTTAATAAGTACATTTAGTTCCTTATTAATTAGTTAAAATATTTAATTTCATCATACCAGCGTGTTCATTCTTTGATTTCATGCTCAGTTTACTTTATTATAAGTAATGGAATTAATGTGGAATGGATATAACTCTATTGAATTGGAATTAAATTTAATTAATTATCATATAGATGTGTAAATGGTTATATATATCATTTGGTTATATATTATAAGAATTAATCCTTAGATAATACATTTAGTGATAGTCGTTTAGATTATAATGACAGTTATTGATCGTAACAAAATCATTTTGATTATCACATAGCATTATTTTAATATTTTATATAAAAAAATAAAAAAGGTTATATTTTAAATTTTAAAATATTTTTCAACAATTATAATGGTTTCATGAACATCCCTAAAGAATAATTCAAAGAACGAAACATCATCATCCATGAAGGTTGTAAACCCGCACCTCCCAAACGATAATTTCGTTTATAAGATAATAGAGAGTGATATTGTAGTTTGAGGGAGTATATTCCATTAAAAAGATATAATTACATTATAAAAATGATACTAGCTTCACAAGGGTAATTTGTATAGAATAGGAGAGGAGAAGATAAAAAAAATTAAAATAAATTTAAAATAAAATGGAAGACGGTTTACCTCATGAAATATCATCCTAGAGAACGTCCTTATAGGAAGGAGTTTTAAACTTTTTGTGAGACAAGAAAGTCTTGGAAATGGGGGAGAGGCTTTAGAATAGTATTTTTTATAACATATTAAAGGCACAGTGCTTGAGATGTGTGAGATGAAGAGGGTGTGAGGGGTAGTATTTATAGTGGAGGAGAGGATGGTTTTTCCATTATTTTAGTCAATAGTTTATTGTTTTGGATCTAGAATATGAATAGTCCTGATTCATCTGACCAAAAATAGTAATAAGTGCATGTGAGGTTGAACCAGTGGCCATTTAAATCTATCATGACTCATGAATGATGCATAAATTCATTTATTAATCACATTTCATAAATTATTAAATTTCACTATTCATAAAAATTCAAGTATTTCAGAAAAATCCCAAAACATTACCCTCAACATTTCTCAACATGTATAATATTATAAGGGGGTTTTTTCAATATAATAATATAAATATTTGTAATTTAGTTTCGAAATAAGATCATTATTTACTTGGAAAATAATTATTTAAAATTTAAAAATTATTTTATAATACTTTCAAAAAATAATAGTGGCCTCATAAAATTATCCTAAAATCATAAGACAAAAAAATATATATTTTGGAATAATTTTTTAAGAAAATTAATTTTAGTTTAAATCAATTTATTAATTTATAATAATAAATTAATATTTATTATTCAAAAAACAAACAAACACTTAGTTATTAATTTTTAAAATATTCACTCCCATTTACGTGGTGCTTAATTTTTTTATACATACATAGGTGAGGTTACTATTCATAAGGGTACATTACTATTCATATGGGTATGGTACTATTCATAAAGTTACATTACTATTCACTAAAAATATAAGTTGATCCTATCATTCTCTAAATATATTACTGATTGCACCCAAGTATTTCAGTTTTTCAAAATTCAAATCACATAAGAAGAAAAATTATGTTCCTTTTCTAGGTTATAAAAAAGTGTTGTTTTCATAGAGACTCAGTGTTTCAGGCATTCAATATTAAATTTATTTTTAAATTCATAGGGTGATTAAAATTAACTTACATAAATTCAATGAGTTAAATGATGCTATAAAGTAGAAAGTGGTTGAGAGGCTAAAATGAAAATTTTTTATTTTCTTTATTTAATATGTGGTACCATCATGTGGAATGAAGGCGAAAAAACTAGTATGGATCTTGTTTACAACATGTATTACCAATAACTTATTTAGGAGATAATTTATTAATCAATAAGTGGTTGAACCTAAAAGATTAATGATTATAGATGGAATCGAATGTTTAAAAACTAAGTATTGTTTTGAAATGGTTGTAACAACCCATTCTGTATGAATGTTACTCTTAAATAGTTTTAGGATAAAATAAGTATTCAAATTTTTTCTAGTGATATAAAATATCAGATGAATGGATTTCATGTTTTAGGGGGAGAAAGGTCACTTATTATCACATTTTCTAAAGGTGGGAAGAACTAACTTCCCCAAAAAAACTATTTTTGGAGAATATAAAGAACATATGGAGAAATTATTGTATGAAGGAAGGGATATTATAGTTTAAAATGTACGACCATGGTATTTTATTAGAAATGGGATATATAATGGAAAAAATATTGATAGGATTCCCCTTTTAATTTCTTATCAAAGGGTCGGAAAAATCATGTTATCATAAATCTATAACCTTCTAACCATGGTGGTTTTTGATAGAAGATATACTTTAGATAATATTGAAAAAAATATAATGGGTTGAATGTAACAATAAAAGGTTATTTTGCTATTGGATTAGTTGTCAGTAATTGGAATCATGATATATAGTGGTAAATATGTATTTAAAAATGAATTCATCTTAGGGATTATTTCTCAACATTGTTATATATGGAATTAATATTTTAGAATAATTATATTATTTTAGGATCAGAGGGTGTAACTATCTAGAAGTACTTATTTTCAATAAGAGTTGATATTATTTGGGGTGATAAAGGAATTTGGAAAATCATTGACATATTTTGATATTTCATTTTCAATATGTACTATGAAACACCACATATTGGTGATATTTTCCATTCAATGAGTGCAGGGTCTTATTTTAAATTTGGTAGTGTGTTTATTATGTATCATTCTTTTTGATTCTACCTAAAAATTTTAAAAAATGAAAAATTAGAATAATTGTGAAGTTCCCTATGTATGTAATATTTTTGGGAGTTTCACACAACTGAAAAATGTATTATTTGAGATAGAACCCTATATAAAATAACTCTTTGGGATGGTTCCCCATTGAAAATAACCTATAACATAAAACAAAATTGCAAAAGACACTTTTTTGTGATGATAAATCTCACCATCGCAAATAATTTTTTAAACATATTACTAACACAATAATATGTGATTGGTCATGTTACTTTTTGTAGTAAATTATTTTCTATGGGACACATTCCAATCAAAAAATTTGATTAAAGAATAATTAAAAAACTAAATAATAAAAATTCAAAAAAAAAATCAAAAATATTACTATATTTAATTCTAAACATATCAAATAATAAAAATAATATAAAAAATATTTTCATTATAATTTTATCAAAATACAAATGTGCATAATCCATCAATTATTGTGGAGGGGTAGGGGGAGGGGAGTAATCAGGAAAAGGAGGAGAGGGAACTCTATCCCTGAACCTTGAACCAGCTATCACATGTACATGTTTTGTGTATCCTTCTATCATCTCATCTTCCCCTCATACTACCGCTGCTAATGATGAATATCTTCTTACTCCCTATGACTGGCCTTTATAAACTCAATATGAGCTCACAACTACTCATCATAATATGAGACTGATGATTATGAATTTTTATGAGATCCACTCTATTTGGATGTATACTATGTTGAATTATCATAAAAACATATAGTAATCATTCTAGAACTGATACCTACCACTCATTCCTTCTAGAAAGCATACAGCGTCACCTACATCTAGGCCACACAATTAAATCAAGTCACACTGATTGCCTGAATCTCGATCATAGCCTAAATATCATCCTATTTCATGGAATATTTTTCCACATATGTATCCTTAAATGAAAATTTGAAATTAAAATAGTTTAAATATTATTTTCATTGAAATTTAAAACTAAAAAACATTATGATAAATATAATCGGATGCTGACAACCATATGTTATCTTTCCAGTGATAGGATTTCTATACATCCTATTATAAATCTCAATCTCCATAATATCATAATATTCAACTGAATATATGAGTATAAAATAAATATTTTTTATTTAATGTTAAATAAATGATAAAAATAGTCACTTACCATATCTCATCAATGTATACTGAAAGTATGACTTCCAGATCAATGTGTCACCTCCTGCCTCCCCCAGTTCTTCCAAAATAATGATGTTATCCTCTAAATACTATCTCCTTTATAGTATGACTGTAATATATCCCTATCTAGAGATGAGATTTAATCAGGTTCACAGCCACAAAAATACTAATTAAAATTTGTTACTCCCACCTTTTTTATGGATTTCATCCAAAAAACTATGAAAAAACTAATGGAAGCGCTCACATATACACACCTCTAAGTACTAACTAATGAAACTATACAATATATCATTAATGGTATGCCATAAAACATTAATTATTTTAATAATATAATGTTAATAATTAAATAAATTTCAAAATAACATTTATTTATTTATATACCATCTAATGATCAAACATGTAGTGTCAAACATCAATGGGAATCTGATCCCATAACACCCATGCCTTAGAAAAATAGATCCATAGAATGTATCTCCCCTATCTAACAACTATCTGTGAAATTATATTAAAAAATTGAACATACAGTAAACCAATTATTCAATAAATTAATTAATGAAAAGTAGTGAAAAGTTACTAAAATAAAAACCTAAACATTCCTCTGCGTGCATGTATCGAAGTCAAGATGTGGATTTCACCCATGAATAGGGTTGGGAATCATCAATATTACAGCACCATGACCCCTTTGAATCAATGATTAATCGATAGGAACTTTAGTATTAGATTATAAATCATTCTGCTCATCAACAAGTTGAACAACCTCCTCGAGGCTAAGAAATATATCATCATAATTATCGATATCCATTTGAAATAATAAAATAATGTTGTAAAAAATAATTTAAGTCTAATATTATATATTTATATTTATTTTGTTTCACTATAAATAACATATAATTGTGTAATTCATCATCTTCATACTATTCTTCATATATAATAGTTTCAATATCTACATCTTTTTCATCATTATCATCAATTTTCATAAGATTTTATTTTTCATCATCTCTTTTTATTTCAAATCCTCTGTTACATTGTAAACATCATTATCACCATAGATATTTATATGTGGAGTGTCATCATTAGTATTCACATTTAATCATTGAAAAGATATATTTGGAGCTATCACTTGAAAAATTCAAATTCCTTCCACTTAAATAGAACCAAATTTCTTTTGAATAAAATTAATTTCCCATAATTTCATTTTTTAATGATCCACCAATAAATTAACTCTATTTAAGTATCATTATAATTTGGATAATATATTTTGGGGGGTTGATGAGCCAAAAAAATAGTTCATTTACTAAAATATAACTTTTTTATTTAATATGAACAATTTAATAGTGTAGATTAATATGTAATATTCTATCAGTATCAAACTAATGATATTTGAAAATCAATTCATAATCATGTCCTAAATAACACATCTCTATTATTTAATCTATAATTCCATAAATGTAAACATCACATTCTATATGATGAGATCCTCTCATGAAAACAAAACTATTCATTTTTTTATTCACCATATGCACATGTATGAAATCAAAACCCATTTCTCACATATGCAATATAAGTCTTAACTATTATTGATGGTGGGTTACTCAATACAGATAACTGATTATCAATACTATTGTAATGTTTTGAAACTAGTAGATGTTGACAATTAACAATTTAACATATAATAAATTTATTTCATCTGTTAGACCATAAAAAATTTACATTAATAGTATTTTAATCCTGTAGAAAAACCCATGTTGCTAACATTATCCAAGAAGAACTACTATAATTTATAAGAACAGTTTCTGGAAATAATCTTCATAGATTCTTGAAATAAAATAATATTTATTAATTTATTTTAAAAAAATTAATGAATATTTTTTTGTAGCAATCAATGTCAAAATTGTGTCTTTTCTTCAT
Organism: Viscum album; assembly: GCA_963277665.1. Classification (NCBI taxonomy): domain Eukaryota; kingdom Viridiplantae; phylum Streptophyta; class Magnoliopsida; order Santalales; family Viscaceae; genus Viscum; species Viscum album. The sequence continues at coordinate 1,956,701,086 of OY728136.1, read as the reverse complement.
ATTTGAGTAGAACACATGTATCATCCCTTGGATTTTCATCATCTAAAATTCGTCATCCATAGACTCAATCAAATCCATGTTCAGTATGATTAAAGGTTAATAATGGATTTTTTATTATATCATCAATATTTCCCTCATTACGTTCCATTCAGTAATATATTCAAGAATATTCAGGTTGGAAATAACGGGATCAGAAAAAAGTAATTTATTCATGAAAATAAGCATCTAATATTGACCTTTCTACTAATGCTTTATTACAAAACATTTTCATCAGTATATAATTACATGTGTCATATGGATACATCCATTAGAACTATACCAGCCCTCCCAATATTTCTTCATGTAGAAAATGTAATATCGAATATACTGTTGACTCAAAGAGAGACGGTGTGATTTTATTAGTTTACATGAAATTGAAACAACATATTCTATCATTTTATTAAGTGTAACAAATTTTTTGTTCCTAAACATATGAATAAAAAATATGATATTTCTATTAGTTCATTCCAAATAGAAAAATTCATCAAACCTCCAAATCCAATCATTATATGTTTTTTCAATATAACATGATAATCATGAGTTTTTAATCATATAATATTACTGATTTTTAAATATATAACCAAATTTGGAACATAACCATATGATAATATCAAATAAATAATCTAATAAAGAAATAAAAAAGAGTTATCATTGAATGGTATATAAGATATTTTTAGAATCATTTACATATGTGATCTGTCATTTTCGAAAAACTCATGTTATGGTCACCTGAAAATTTGGGCAAGAACAAATCGTTCCTTTAAATTACCATTGGTCTTACCAAGTATGTCTAAAAACTATATGAAATATATTATTGAAATATTTCATCTCAATATTCATGACATCCACCATTTTATATAATAACAAAGAATAACAATATGGAAGATCCCAATATATAATTCATTTAATCCAATTGTGATCATCCCAAAGATATCTATTTTTTGTTGGATTATATTTGGTCCAAAGCTATTTGGAGGTAATGATGATATACTATATTTTAAATAAATACATAAGATCATTTTTATAGTTCTATCCCTGTCAATTTTACATTTTAAGAAATAATTATTGTTCCTTCCGAAAAGATTATTATTGTGAAGAAATATGTGATGAAAGTAAAAAAACATGGTTTTATCCTATTAATGATAATAAATTTTTTATTCACTAATAATTTATTGACATTATTTGGGACAATGTGTACTCTATCCATATAACATGTGTGATGATGGAAAGTCACTAATTTTTAACATTAATGAGCTTTTATTAGAATTTTTTTGTTTTACAACAACATCATATATACTAACACTATTATCCCCTAATGAATTTAACTCATCAGTCGATGGATTCAACTAAACATTGATATTATTTTTTATATGTCTTTGAATTAATAAGGTCGAAAGATATATGGTTCATTTAATAACTTCCAAGGTGGTATGTTTTACATTATTACAAAAATGGGACAATAAGAATGTTGTATACTATAAGAACCAAATGAAAAAAACCATCATTAGACAGACCCAATCACATGTTATGGGTTTCAGAAGAAAAATATGGATATACATGGTGAAAATATATGCATGAATCACCATGATAAGGATGATTTATTCTTTGATTGGTTGAAATATTTTTCTCCACGACATAAAGGATGTTGTGTTCTATAGCGTAATTAAATTCTATAATCTGGTTGTAAGTGGGAACTAACTCAACTATTAAACCTGAAAAAATCCATATTCCTTTAGTTAATCCTATTTGAACCTCAATTTTCCACATATAGGAGAACAATATGATGACACATTTTCCAAAAAATATTTGATTCAGTCATTTGAACTTGTATGAATCTTCTAATAACAGAGACTAAAATTAAAATCATACCTCTTACTCTTATATAAATTTTTAGGAAACACATTTCCTTCAGATAATAATGATTTTACCCATGCCAATATTTGATCAAAATTTCTATTTGATATTCCATTATCTGATTTAATAGAAATAAAATTTTCAAACACTTCAAAAAAATTATCTTCCAACTAGGATATAAGGAATTCTCAACAGAATTTGGAAATTCATAATGTCGACCTAGTTATAACTCATGAGTGAAATCAATATCACTATTTGATTCAGTTTTTTCAAAAGATAATCTTGATAAATTCATGTACTATAGTTTTAAATCATAATAGATCTAGAATAAAATTATTAATATCTTCTTTGTAACAATGTCCACCATATTGATAAAAAAATATTCTTTTAAAACAAAAGGAAATATATAACCCCTACATTTTAAAGGTTTCAAACCTCCTCATATCACATTTTCTTCATGGAAAAATAATTGTACACTATAAAAAAAATTCTTGTTTGGATGATTCAAATGATAAAAAATTCACCATCCTCAATATATATTAGATTTATAAAAGAATCATTTTTATTAATATGATGATTTATCCAATCACCATCATGTAATAAATAATATTTTCAGATTCCTTATTCCAATTTTTTTCTAAAAAAATATGAAATAAATAAATTAGTTGAGATTTATTTTATAAATAATTACACTTCGAAAAAGTGTATGATTTTAAAATATAACAAATTACATGTAAATATTATCAATTTTGTCAATTTACTTTAAATTTTCTGTAACTAGTTCAAATTTTGAGTAAGTACTGCTATGTTTTAATAATGACCACTATTCCTTACTCAGTACCACTTGTTTTTACTAACTACCAATTTTTTTACTAAGTACTGCAAGTTACAACAAATTAGCAGAAATTATATCTAATTATTTCTAATTAATTCTAATTCTTACTTACTTAGATAGCTCATTATTAATTAGTACTAATTATTATTAAATTTCACTAATTAGTACTATGTACCACTAATTATTACTATGTACCACTAATTAGTACTGAGTGCCACTAATTATTACCAATTATTACTAATTACCACTATTGTTTTTACTAATCATCACTAATTATTACTGATTTATACTCAATATCACTAATTATTATTAATTATTACAATTTGGTACTAATTATTAATAATTGAATCTAATTATTATGAATCACAACTTATCATTACTATGTATTACTAATTAGTGGTAATCATTATTAATTATCATTAATTATTACAAAATTTATCTTAATATTTCTAATTATTACTAATTGCCATTAATTAATAATAATTAACACTATTTACGACTAATTATTATAAATTACAGATAATTATTACTAGTTGCTACTAATTATCCCTAATAACCTCTAATTATTCATATTACTGCTAATTATTCATAATTACCAATATTTAGTGCAAATTATTACTAAATATCACCAATTACCGCTAATTTTTACTAATTATGTATAATTATTACTAGGAAATGCGAATTATTAATAATTATAGTAAATTATTAATAATTATTACTAATTATTACTAATTTTCACTTATTAGTACTAATTGTGACTATTTATTAATTTTTTACTAATTATAACTTATTTTTACTAATTACTGTGAATTATTACAAATTACAGCTTTTTATTTTTAATCAATGATTATAATTACATATTATTAATAATTATTAATAATTACCTCAAATTATTACTAATTATTACTAATTAATGCTAATTATTACTAATTAATGCTGATGATACCTATATACTACGCATTATTCTTCATTACTAGTAATTATTACTAATTATTACTAAATATCCCTCATTAATAATAATATTTACTCAATATCAATAATTACATCGAATTATTAGTCATTAATTCTAATCATTAATAATTATCCCTATTTATCACTAATTAGTAATGTTTATTATAAATTATTACTAATTATCAATAACTAATAATAATTATAACAAATTATTACAAAGTACCATAAATTATTACTAATTATTACTAATTAATACTAATTATTATTAATTATTGCTAAATTTTACTATTTACAAAAAAAAAATTGTCACAAATTCTTATTAATTATTACTAATTTTTACTAAATATTACTAAGTATAACAAATTATTATTAATTATAATTAATTACAACTAATTTATACTAATTACTGTTAATTACTGCAAATTACTACTAATTATTACTAATTAATACAAATTTCTACGAATTACCACTAATATTTACTACTTATTACTAATTATTATTAATTATTCATAATTATTTCTAATCACCACTAATTACTTCTAATTACCACATATTATTGTTTATCAACACTAATTATTTCTATGTAACTGAATTATTACTAATAGAACTAATTACTACTAATTACTTTAAATTACTACAAATTACTACTTATTACTACTATTTATAACTTAATTTTACTAATTTTAGCTTCTTTTAACTAATTATTACCAGTTTTTACTAATTATTGTAATTATTATAATCAATAATTATTACTAATTACCATTAATTATTTCACATTATTACTTATTACTACTAATCATTACTCATCACTACTTATTATTACTAATCATTATTAATCATTACTAATTATTACTAATTATATTTAATTTTACATTAATTATCTCTAATAAATACCAATTACTACTAATTACCAATACTTATTACACATTACCATAAATTATTACTAATTACAACTTATTATTAGTAATTAATATTAATTTTAACAAATTACCACTAATTATTACTAATTTCCACTATTTTTTAATAAATAACACTAATTATTATTAATTATTACTAAATTATTTATAATTATTACTATTTATCAAACATTATTACCAATTATGACTAATTATTTCTAATTATTTCTATGTACCACTAATTATTTCTATATATCTCTAATTATTACTTATTAGTAACAATTATTGTTAATTACCACTATTTATTACTAATTACCTCTAATTATTACTAATTACCACTAATTATTATTTATTAAATTTAATTATTACTAATTAAAAACTAATAAATAAATCTAATTACAAAAAAATTAAAATAATTACTTCTAATTAAAAGTAATTATTACTTTTAAAACTAAATACATAAAATTAAAAAAAATTACTCCTACTAATAACTAATTACTACAAAATAAAAGTTTTCAATTATAAGTAAAACAAATTATTTCTAATTAATAATAATAACCACTAACATAAAAATAATAAATTAATTAAAAATTAAAACAATTAATGTTCCATAAAACTGATGTTCTTATCAGATGAAAAGTTGAAAATTTTCCTCCCTAAAATTTTTTAAACTTTTAAAAGTATAATGAGCATATGATCCGAGGAGAAGATGAGAAGGGAGATCAAAATAAGAGAGAATAAATAAAATTTGTGTGTTAGGGGTGGGGGTATATATGTTATATTATTAGTGATGTGAGTAATTACGATGGGAATCCCTTTTCGAATAATATTAGTTGCGTAGGGACCCATGATAATTAGTACCCACAATTAATAACTCAGTCAGTGGTTAAAAATATATTTCGATGGGTATAATCTCAAATACTCTTTTTTCTATAGTTTAATTTTGATATGAATTATTGTTTGATGAAAATAAAAATTATTATGGAAGGTATTTTCGAAGAGGGGTATATTTCCATTGCAAATACCTTTCTCCTAGTTTGTCGTGCACACACGCCAAAGGTATTTGCGGTGTAGTGTTTTTTTAATCATATATTGTCTCTCAACAAGTACTATTGGTGATGGGTGATGGGCCCATCAGAAAATCCTATTTTTTCCATTGTGGCATAGAGTTGTTAAAATAACAAAACTAGTATTTCATAAGGTTTATTTCATGGACGAAAAATAGGGAGACTCATTCCACGGTGAATTTGGAAAAACGGCCGTAGTTGCAAAAATAGGAGTGGTTTTGCACCAAACTATAGAATACGAATTTTTTGGGTATTGAAATTCCTAAGTAAATCTAGGAACCACAACATGAAAATTGTGGTTACCATGGAGGAATTTCATATAGATACTTAATGTGGGCTCTAGGAGAAGAACTGGGCTATGATGTAGGATGTGTTGAGTATTATGATTTTGAGGCTGAAGTAGAAACAAGAAGGTAGGCAAGGAGTGAGTCGTGCTTACAATTTTTTCATCTAGAAGAGTGTTATAGTAATGAAATTATACAACCACATCATGTTCATTAAAATATTGGTAAAATTCATGATTTAAAATGACTACAAGACTTAGGATATGAGGATCACTGTTCTTTAGAATTTGGAGAACATAGGTGTGCTAGAGCCAAAAAACAAGCATTTTAGATATCTCCATGCCATGGTGAAATTGATCCTAGATAAAATAAAGTTAATAGTATTAATTATAATGTAGATATCAAGGGAAAATATTGGGATAATTTATTTAAATCAAAGAGTTATGTTTGACCATGATGAAATTGTGTGGGACACCCGGTGTGATCAAGGAATTTGGAAGAAAAATGTGTTAACAAAACTATAAAAAATTAGGCATGTATGTTTAATGAGATTTTTAACCATCATGTGGTAGTTTTTTAAATAAGGATAAATATTTATACATCTATAAATTGGGTGAAAATAGATCCATGATCTATTGTCATTTCCATGTTAGTTTTTGTTGAAGGTGGAAGGCTTAAAGAGTGCACAAATTACAATGCTACATTTGATTTTTTGGGATGGAATGTAATATGTTAATTATATAATTAACCTTATTTAGAAAGAGTTTATATTAATATGATTTCATGTAAGATTGATATTAAACCCTCAAATTATGGTTTTGTTCTGATCAGTAGTTGAAAAAGGAGAGAAAAATGACCAAAAGCTCAACACAGTATTAAATCCAAAATTAAGATGAAAGAAAGGTTTCATTTGGGGTAGAGATATACCATCGTGTCTATATATTATTGAAGAGGGACAAAAATTATAAACCCTATCCAATTCATTTCACTAGGAAATGTGTAATGAGTCAACATTATAATGTTTCCTTGAGATAGTTGGTACATCTTGATAGACTATTGATGTATTATCTTTTTATTATCCATTCAGGGTTAACCATGTAAAATCATTGTGTCCAATGCATCCTTTAATTTCTACATTCATCTTTATTTAGTGTGATTGAAATTAGGGAATAATAAGACATTGAACCTGTTTTTTGTGACATATAATGAAGATCTAAATGACTTAGTTGAAAAAAAGAAAAGGTAAAATTTATAACAGGTATATACCCTATCTTCCCCATTAGGGTGATTTAGGTCAACCTTACACCCACACCTTATTATAACCACCCAAGAGAACACATGTAAAATTTAATAAATATCTCCATATGTTCGAATAATGTATCAAATATTTTAAAACATGCCTTATGAAATTCATCACATGTTAGAGTCAATAATATTTAATTAACGTTTTTATTATAATCAATATGAATTTTCATGTTGTCACGATGGACTTATACTCAAATTGGTGAAGGTATAATTTTCAGGATGGAATCAGATCATTGATATATCATTATAAACATTATTTGGTGACACTTTACACTCTAAATTTCTCTAATAATGTATGTTTTTATATTTATCTAATACATATATTTCTCAATAGGATTTTATTTAATATATAATCAATAAAATTGAATATATATATATATATATATATATATGTTAGCGCTACAACTCTCTTGTTACAAAACTAGATGAGAAGAAGAAACTATAATAGGTAATATTCAATTGAAATTTTATTCACTACTGGAAATAGAGGATTTCCCAACGGTTTAGAACTGTTGGGAAAGGCTGTAGAACCGTTGGTATATGTTATACCAACGGTTCTGCAAACCGTAGGGAAGTAAGACAATGGGAAAGCTTTTCCCAACGGTTTACAGTGAACCATTAGAATAGGGTGGAGAAAAATTACCCTATCCCAATGGTTTAGGCAAACCGTTGGGATAGGGTAAACAAAAATAACCCTATCCCAATGCTTCTGGAAAACCGTTGGGAATGTTTTTCCCAATTTTTTTCCCAAACCGTTGGTAAAATCACAATGTCAAATTGGTTTACCAATGGTTCATGGAACCGTTGGTAAAACAAAACACAGAATGTTATGCCAACGGTTTAAAACCGTTGGCATAACCTATGCTGGGAAAATAGCACAACAGCTCTCCAATTTTCCCACCAGGTCTCATTTTGTGGGTTCCCCCTCATTTTCAATCCAACTATTATAACTTCAATAAACTAACATACATATAAAATTATTGTACCTGCAATAACCAACTAACACATACATATAGAGAACAAATTCATACACATTTAACATATAATGCTGGAACTATACACATCCATAATTAAATTAGAATTCATAATGTAATTATAAACATACATAATTCATTTAGAATTAAATTTAAAATTTAGATGACAATTATATGTGGAATCCGGAAGTCAATTCATAATTTTATCGGTTTTTTGTATACCACATATTTTACCTGAAATGATGTCCATTTTAAACAAAATACATACACCTGGAGTGATACTGGCCATACCACACCTTGGATTGAGGCAAGGTTGACTCGTACACATCACATATGACCCATGGATCGTTCGCCTAAAGTTTCAACAGAAACCGAATGCGTTTGGTCGGTTTTCCGTATGTCAGTTCATGTTTTTCAATTAAAATGACGTCCTTTTGAAACAAAAGGTAGACGCTTTGAGTGATGCCGGCCACACCGCATCTCAGATTGAGGCGTTGTTTACTCTTACATGTCACATATGACCCATGAATCGTTCTCCTAAAGTTTCAACAAAAAACCGAATGTGTTTGGTCAGTTTTCCGTAAGTACTTAAAATGTTGTCCATTTTAAACAAAAGAGAGCCACTTAGAGTGATTTTGGCCACACCGTGCCTCTTATTAAGGCAGGGTTGACTCGTACACATCACATATGACCCATAGATCGTTGTGCTAAATTATCGACACAATCCAAATGCGTTTGGTCGGTTTTCCATATGCCAGTTGATGTTTTTCACTTAAAATTGTGTCCTTTTGAAACAAATGACAGACACATTGAGTGGCAGCGGCCACACCGCGCCTCGGATTGAGGCGGGGTTGACTCTTACACGTCACATATGACCCGTGGATCGTTTCTCTAATGTATTGACACAATCCGAATGCGTTTGGTCACTTTTCCGTATGCCAGTTGATGTTTTTAAATTAAAATGACGTCCTGTTGAAATAAAAGGCAGACACTTTGAGTGGTACCGGCCACACCGTGCCTCAGATTGAGGCGGGGTTGACTCGTATACATCACATATGACCCATGGATCGTTATCCTAAAGTTTCAACAGAAACCGAATGCGTTTGGTCGGTTTTCTGTATGTACTTAAAAAGTTGTCCATTTTAAACAAAAGAGAGACACTTATAGTGATTCCGGCCACACCGTGCCTCCAATTAATATGGGGTTGACTTGTACACGTCACATTTGACCCATGGATTGTTTTTTTAATGTATCGACCTAATCCGAATGTGTTTGGTTGCTTTTTCGTATGCCAGTTGATGTTTTTCAATTAAAATGACGTCCTTTTGAAACAAAAGGAAGACACTTTGAGGGGTTCCGGCCACACCGCGCCTCAGATTGAGGCGGGATTGACTCGTACATGCCACATATGACCCATGGATAGTTGAGCTAAAGTATCGACACAATCCGAATGCATTTGGTTGCTTTTTCGTATGTCAGTTGATGTTTTTCAATTAAAATGGCGCCCTTTTGAAACAAAAGGCATACACTTTGAGTGGTGCCGGCCACACCCTCCTCGGATTGAGGCGGGGTTTACTCGTACACGTCACATATGACCCACGGATCGTTGTGCTAAAGTATCAACACAATCTGAATGAATTTTGTCGCTTTTCCGTATGCCAGTTGATGTTTATCAATTAAAATGACGTCCTTTTGAAACCAAAGGCAGACACTTTGAGTGGTGGCGGCCACACTGTGCCTCGTATTGAGGCGGGGTTGAATCGTACATGTCACATATTACCCATGGATCGTTGTGATAATGTATCGACACAATCCGAATGCATTTGTTTGGTTTTTCGTATGCCAATTTATGTTTTTCAATTAAAATGACGCCCTCTTGAAACAGAAGACAAACACTTTGAGTGGTGTCGGCCACACCGCATCTCAGATTGAGGTGGGGTTGACTCTTTGACGTCACAATGACCCATGAATCGTTTTTCTAATGTTTCAACGGAAACCGAATGCGTTTGGTCAGTTTTCCGTATGTACATAAAATGTTGTCCATTTTAAGAAAAAGAGAGCCACTTAGAGTGATTCTGGCCACAACGTGCCTCATATTAAGGCGGGGTTGACTCTTACACGTCACATATGACCCATGGATCGTTTTTATAAAGTATCAACACAATCCGAATGTGTTTGGTCAGTTTTCCATATTCCAGATGATGTTTTTCAATTAAAATGATGTCCTTTTGAAACAAAAGGCAGACACTTTGAGTGGTGGCGGCCACACCGCGCCTCGGATTGAGGAGGTGTTGACTCATACATGTCACATATGACCCATGGATCGTTGTGATAATGTATCAACACAATCTGAATGTTTTTGTTCAGTTTTTCGTATGCCATTTTATTTTTTTCAATTAAAATGGTGTCCTTTTGAAACAAAAGACAGACACATTGAGTGGTGCCGACCACACCGCATCTCAGATTGAGGCAGGGTTGATTCTTACACATCACATATGACCCATGAATATTTCTCCTAAATTTTCAATGGAAAACGAATGAGTTTGGTCGGTTTTCCATATGTACATAAAATGTTGTCCATTTTAAGCAAAAGAGATCCACTTAGAGTGATTCCAGCCACACTGTGCCTCAGATTAAGGCAGGGTTGACTCGTACACGTCACATATGACCCATGGATCTTTGTGCTAAAGTATCGAAACAATCTGAATGTGTTTGATAAGTTTTCCACATGCTAGTTAGTGTTTTTCAATTAAAATGACGTCCTTTTCAATCAAAAGGTAGACACTTTTAGTGGTGGCGGCCACACCGTACCTCGGATTGAGGCGGAGTTGACTTTAACACATCACATATAACCCATGGATCGTTTTTTATAATGTATCGACACAATCTGAATGCATTTGGTCGGTTTTTCGTATTCCAGTTGATGTTTTTCAATTAAAATGACGTTTTTTGAAACAAAAGGCAGACACTTTGAGTGGTGTCGGCCACACTGTGCCTTGGATTGAAGCATGGTTGACTTTTACACGTCACATATGACCCATGGATCGTTCTCCTAATGTTTCAACGGAAACTGAATGCGTTTGGTTGGTTTTCCGTAAGTACTTAAAATGTTGTCCATTTTAAACAAAAGAGGGCCACATAGAGAGATTCTGGCCACAACGTGCCTCTGATAAAGGCGGGGTTGACTCTTACACGTCACATATGACCCATGGATCTTTGTGATAAAGTATCGACATAATCCAAATGCGTTTGGTTGGTTTTCCATATTCCAGTTGATGTTTTTCACTTAAAATGACGTCCTTTTGAAACAAAAGAGAGTAAATTTGAGTGGTTACGGCCACACTGCGCCTCAGATTGAGGTGGCGTTGACTCGTACACATCACATATGACTCGAGGATCGTTGTGCTAAAGTATCGACACAATCCAAATGCATTTGGTTGCTTTTCTGTATGCCAGTTGATATTTTTCAATTAAAATGGTGTCCTTTCAAAACAAAAGGCACACACTTTGAGTGGTGCTAGCCACACTGTGCCTCGGATTGAGGAGGGGTTAACTCGTACATGTCACATATGACCCATGGGTCGTTATCCTAAAGTTTCAACGGAAACCTAATCCGTTTGGTTGGTTTTCCGTATGTACTTAAAATGTTGTCCATTTTAAACAAAAGAGAGCCACTTAGAGTGGTTCCGGCCACACCCTGCCTCCGATTAAGACGGTGTTGACTCGTACATGTCACATTTGACCCATGGATTGTTGTGGTAAAGTATCGACAAAATCCAAATGCATTTGGTGGCTTTTCCGTATGCCAGTTGATGTTTTTCAATTAAAATGACGTCCTTTTGAACCAAAAGGCATACACTTTGAGTGGTGGCAGCCACACCGCGCCTCAGATTGAGGCGGGGTTGACTCATACATGTCACATATGACCAATGGATCATTGTGCTATTTTATCAACACAATCCGAATGCGTTTTTTGGTTTTCCGTATTCCATTTTAAGTTTTTCAATTAAAATGACATCCTTTTGAAACAAAAGACAGACACATTGAGTGGTGCCGGTCACACCGCGTCTCATATTTAGGCGGGGTTGATTCTTACACGTCACATATGACCCATGAATTGTTCTCCTAATGTTTCAATGGAAACTGAATGCGTTTTGTCAGTTTTCTGTATGTACATAAAATGTTGTCCATTTTAAGCAAAAGAGAGCCACTTAGAGTGATTCCGGCCACATTGTGCCTCAGATTAAGGCGGGGTTGACTCATAAATGTCACATATGACCCATGGATTGTTGTGCTAAATTATTGACACAATCCCAATGCATTTGGTCAGTTTTCCGTATGCCAGTTGATGTTTTTCAATTAAAATGACGTCCTTTTGAAACAAAAGGCAGACACATTGAGAGGTGCTGACCACACTGCACCTCGGATTGAGGTGGGGATGAATCATACACATCACATATGACCCATGGATCATTTTTCTAAAGTATCGACACAATCTGAATGCGTTTGGTCTCTTTTCCGTAAGCCAGTTGATGTTTTTCAATTAAAATGACGTCCATTTGAAACAAAAGGCAGACATTTTGAGTGGTTCCGGCCACACTACACCTCGGATTGTGGCGGGGTTTACTCGTACACGTCACATATGACCCATGGATCGTTTTTCTAAGGTATCGGCACAATCCGAATGCGTTTGGTCGCTTTTCCCTATGGTAGTTGATGTTTTACAATTAAGATGATGTCCTTTGGAAACAAAAAGCATACACTTTGAGTGGTGGTGGCCACACTGCTCCTAGGATTGAGGCAAGGTTTACTCGTACACGTCACTTATGACCCATGGATCATTGTGCTAAATTATCGACACAATCTGAATGCATTTGTTCGGTTTTCCGTATGCCAGTTGATGTTTTTCACTTCAAATGGTGTCCTTTTGAAACAAAAGACAGACACTTTGAGTTGTGGCGGCCACACCGCGCCTCGGATTGAGGCAGGTTTGACTCGTACACGTCACATTTGACCCATGGATTGTTTTGATAAAGTATCGACACAATCCGGATGCATTTGGTCAGTTTTCCGTATGTACTTAAAATGTTGTCCATTTTAAGAAAACGAGAGACACTTAGAGTGATTCCGTCCACACCGTGCCTCAGATTAAGGCGGGGTTGACTCGTACATGTCACATATGACCCATGGATCATTGTGCTAAAGTATCAACATAATACGAATGCATTTGTTCAGTTTTACGTATGCCAGTATATTTTTTTCAATTAAAATGACGTCCTTTTGAAACAAAAGGTAGACATTTTTTGTGGTGTCGGCCACACCATGCCCTGGATTGAGGCGGGGTTGACTTGTAAACATCAAATATGACCCATGGATCGTTGTGCTAAATTATCGATACAATCCAAATGTGTTTGGTCTCTTTTCCGTATGCCAGTTGATGTTTTTCAATTAAAATGAAGTCCTTTTGAAACAAAAGGCAGACACTTTGAGTGGTGTCGGCCACACCGCGCCTCGAAATGAGGCGGGGTTGATTCGTACACGTCACATATGACCCACAGATCGTTCTACTAAAATTTCAATGGAAACCCAATGGGTTTGTCGGTTTTCCGTATGTACTTAAAATGTTGTTCATTTTATGAGAATCCTCATGTGTCTATTAGTGGAATGGTATTTACTTAAAATCTTATGGATGTTTATATAAAATATTTTTATATCATTCTTTGTATGGATTAGATTTTTTGTTTATAATGCTATGAAACATTTTGGAGCTAACAATGTCATTCCCAATGAATACATCTCTTTTATAATATACCAAGAATCTATGATATTGATTAGATGTGTAAATGTGATTTACATTGATTATCATGATGAAAATAAAAAAAATATATATTATAGATTTTCTAGTATTAAATGAAATCAAGGAGGGTGGGGGGCTATCTGGCGGGGCTGTCCGGGGGGCTGTTCGGGGACCAAGGAGGAGGGGGGGGGGGGTTGTGCGGGGGGTTGTCCGGGGTCCAGGGTAAAGGGTGGGGGGCTGTCCGAGGGGCAGTCCAGGGGGCTTTCCGGGGTCCAGGGAGGAGGGTGGGGGGGCTGTGCGGGGGGCTGTCCGGGGGGTGTTTGGGGGGTTGTCCGGGGGGCTGTCCAGGGACCAAGGAGGAGGGTGGGGGGGGGGGGGGCTGTGAGGGGGGTTGTCTGGGGTCCAAGGAAGAGGGTGGGGGGCTATCTGAGGGGTAGTCCAGGGGGCTGTCTGGGGTCTAGGGAGGAGGGTGGGGGGGGGGGGGCTGTGCGGGGGGCTATCCGGGGGGTGTTCGGGGGGTTGTCAGGGGTCTAAGGAGGATGGTGGGGGGCTGTCTGGGGTCCAGGGAGGAGGGTGGGGGGGAGGGGCATTATGTGGGGCCGTTCAGGGGGCTGTCCGGGGGTGCTCGGGGGTGCTCGGGATGTTGTCCGACGTCCAAGGAAGAGGGTGTGGGGGGTGTCCGGGGGGGGGGGGTGTCCGGGGTCCAGGGAGGAGGGTGGGGGGCTGTCCGGGGGTGTTCGAGGGGTGTCTGGGGTCCAAGGTAGAGGGTGGGGGGCTGTCCGGGGGGCTGTCTGGGGGGCTGTCCGGGGGGGGGCTATCCAGGGTCCAGGGAGGAGGGTGGGGGCGCTGTCCGGGGTCCAGGGAGGAGGGGGGGGGGCTGTCCGGGGGGGCTGTCTGAGGGGATATCTGGGTGTTGTCTGGTGGGTGTTCGGGGGGTTGTTCGGGGTCCAAGGAAGAGGATGGGGGTTTTCTGGGGGGCTGTCTGGGGGCTATCCGGTGGGGCTGTCCGGGGTCCAGGGAGGAGGGTGGGGGGTTGTCCAGGGTCCAGGAAGGAGGGGGGTTTCCAAACACACCACCACTAAAAGACAACAACATCCATAAAAATAGATAATATATAAAAATAACTGAACTCCAATACTATACTATGAGTCTAGATAAAACCAACAACTAAAATAGATTAAATATCAAATCACAGTAGTATCAGTCAAAAATGTAATGGATCAACTTGTCCCACATCAACATCACCAACATCACCATCATCATCACCCTCGTCCTCGTCTCCATAATCATCCTCTCCCTCCGCACCCTCGCCCTCCTCCTCGTCCTCGCCCTCCTCCTCGCCCTCACCACCCGCCTCGCCCTCCTCCTCTCCCTCCTCTTCCGCATCAGACTCCTCACCATAATCATCGTCAAGCTGGACATCGTCCTGAACACCACTAGAACAAACACCTGGTGCACCGTATATAGAATGTATCGACGAAATATACTCATCAAAAGCTGGGTTGGCCTCAGCTGTAAGTGTAGGACGTAGATCTTCAATAAATTTCATAAACACACTGTTTTCCCTAGCAGATTTTTCTGCCGTCTCTGTGGCCCTTTTCTTAGCCTATGATGCATGTGCCCTAACATGCTACAGCTTGGTGGAATTACAGCTCATACCTGAGGATGGCCAATACCTCATCGGGGCTATCATAGGTCAGCAGCGTACTCTGCCAGAATGCTCCTCTCCCAAGACCTGATGTAAGTGATCTGTGTGCCCAAAGTTGTCTGGTTCTTGGGCGTCAAGGGCCTCTAAAGCAGCCTGTTAAAAATATAAATATATCATTAAGTTAAAAAATAGATATTAAAATATAAATTCAACAGATTAAAACTTACAATCTGCTGGTGAGTCGCTTCGTTGACGTCACTTCAATCCTTTTTTCGTCTACTTGAGCAAAACAGTTTTTCTCGAGGCACACGTCCTTCAATATTTTATATTTTCCTCTACAATGACATTGAAAAATAAAGTTATATGAAAACATTATCAAACTATTATATAATTGAGGAAGAAAAAGAAAGTATAAGGCATAAAGAAAACTTATAAACAATTTTCATACCTGCTTTCTCTCATGATCAGGCATCGTAGTGCGTCCCAGTGTGTGGAGGTATTTTTTTTGAATCAATGTTATTTTTATTTCTTCCAGATGATTCCTAAATAAAATTCGATAATGAAATATATAGTATTAATGAAAAACATGAAAGATATTATTTACATACCTCAAATGTTATTAATACCTTAAACTGGGTACTCGTCCAATGAGTAATCATTTGACGATACTACTCTATAGGACAATCATCTACCACTAGTACCGCCTCTAACATAGTGCCAACTCAAGAAACCCCGCCAATATACAATGCATGCTTGTAGGCTCTCCAAATCTCGCCTAAATCCTTTAGACGTTCCGATCGTGCACCCTCACCATCGGGAAAATTAAATTGAAGCTGAAATAAAAATATTAATTCATATAAATACAAAAATAATTAATAACATTAAATAGAACAGATTTTTTTACCCATATCTCGGCCCAATCTCTATCCTTGACCTCGTGTGGAAAATGTCTCCACAATAGCGGGCTGACGGGAATGATGTCGGAGTATTTGGAAAGCGTCGCCAAAAAACTCCGACATTGCTGCCCTGTTCTCTCAACCATTTGGTTGTCTTCATTATAATCCACCATAACTTGTGTGTGGCGGTTCCTCACCGAACGCATGCGTGTACGCCCCCACCCACGCCTCCTATCAGTAGATGTATCTTTCATGAAAGAAAAAAAAAATATTTTATCAAAGCATGTTATAATGAAAATATATATTGCTTTAAAAATTTGTTAGGGTTCTATACATATACCTGTGCCGGTCTAATCGTTGAGCGTCGCTGGATCGACATAAACTGATGGAACACCCTATGGTGGAACAGGAGTCGAAGACAATGGAATATAGAAGCTCAGAGAGACAGAAGTAGAAGGAGAAGAAGATTGGACAACTGTCTGGCCGGATGCTGACTAGGGAGTGGGAATCATCATGGGATGTGAAAATGATGTGCCAGAAGATGCAGAAGGTAGCGAAAACATGGGAGGCCTAAATATCCTGTGTGTCCCTAATGACACACCGGGATCAGAATGTGGGAAGGATGACATGTTAGTGGGATGGGTAGAGTCTTGTCGGGTACGCGCAGCTGCTCGTCCACCTCTGGTACGAACCCTCCTCGTACCACCGGCCTAAGTACTAGGACCATTACTAGGCTCCTTGTCGAATAACTGTCGACGTATATGTGGATCCTAAAAAAATGTTTACAAAAAAAATAATCACATGAAATTATATATTCTTTAAATATATCAATTTGAAATAATGTACTCACTACAGGCACTTATGATGGAATTCCCAACTCCGTCATTCAATGATTGTTCTCCATCATTTTTTTCCTTCGTCTCTCTTCAATTGGATCCATTTCCGTCTTTTGAAAAAAATATGTAATTAATTAGAAAAAAACCCAATGTCTAACCCAAAAAACTTAATATATGAGGGAATAGGGGGATTAATTGGTAATTTAGCTATCAATTGTTTTAGAAGAGCTTGAATGGATTTAAAAAATCATACAATTTGTAATGTTCACCAAGTTAGAAATATTGTTTGACTATGTTTGAATACAGATCAATTTCAAATTAGAAAATGAAATTCAAATAAAACAGCAACCAATAAAAATTGAAAATTCACATAATGGTCAAGTCATCTATCAATTGTTTTAGAAGATCTTTAATGGATTTAATAAATCATACAAGTTGTAATGTTCACCAAGTTAGAAATATTGTTTGACTATGTTTGAATACAGTTCAATTCCAAATTATAAAATGCAATTCAAATAAAACTACAACCAATAAACATTGAAAATTCACATAACAGTCAAGTCAGCTAAAACATATTTGTGATCAATACTAAATCAATTTGAATATTACCAACCTTAACAACCCAACTCTAGGTAAACCAAAAGAATTGAGAACATAGATGAATGATTCTATATATTTTCAACCACAACTTCAGGTTCACAGTCAACTCTGAAAATTGAGCTATTTGAGTCATCAAAAGAAATAAATGGATTGGTTCTAATGGGAATAGGGACAGTGTCAATTCCATCATCACCATCATCAAAAATATGTCTTGGAATTACTTCAACTATGACACCAAATTCAGGTCGAAGTTGGTCTTTGACATAAAAAACTTGTTTATCCATTGATGCCAACATATATGGTTCTTCGGTAGCAAGAGTGTAAGTCAGATTAATTACTCAAAATCCACAATCATCAATAAATGTGCAATGTCTCGTCATCGAATCAAACCAATGGCATTTCATCATTGTGACTTGTCCATGAGTGTAATAATCCACTATTATTATTTTCTAAACAACTCCATAATAACCCACATTTTCAAATCGCGGTCTACAATCTGATGCACTGGCATTACAATCTATTGTGGCAGTAACCATAACACCATCATGTTGTGTTCTCATGTTTATTACTCGTTCAGTGAAAATAAATTTGTATCCATTGTTAACGATTGATTTACATTCACGAACCATGGTATTAGGACCAAAATCCAAAGCTCTTATTTCCTCAAAGACAGAGTCAGTAGACAAACTCAATACTTGCAATATAAATGACTATTAAACTTAATTAAATATTGATATAATTATCTTAAACATTAATTTTTTTATACCTTCAATTTTAACCATGCAGAAAACTCTTTGCTATGCAAAGTCTCTCTCCTTCTCAAAGATAAAGAATGATGCTTCCTATTTATCATAGTTTTATGTTCCCTGTAGATAAAAAATATTAATTGTTTAATAGATATATATGTAAGATATACATAATCAATTTAGTTACCTGATATAGTCATCGAAGAAATCAAAGTTGAACAAAACTGTGCGATGTGCCATCTCCCGCTCTTCATGGATTAATGTCTTCAATGTATATGATCCAAGAATTCCTCCTGTTTGAATAAGTGATGGAAAACTGGGTACAATTTTCTCATACTATTCTTCTTCATTTCTCATTGGTCAGTTCAATCTTGTAGTAAGATCAGACAAATACATCGAGTAGAAATCCATACAATCTTGACCAAGTAACCATTCACGATAGAACCTTCGGGATGATTTCTGTTTCGGACATAAGAATTTAATGTGAACATATTTCTTTCAGTTGGATACATCCAACATAAATAAACAGGTCCTCAGAGAAGTATTTCAGTGGGAATATGGATAGTCAGATGCAGCATGCATGTGAAAAATTATGGAGGAAATATTTTCTCCAACTCACACAAAATTAATGGGTCATCTGTCAACATTTTTTGCAAGAAATACTTGGACAACTTCTTAGCAAAATGATCTCTAAAAAATGGCACAACCAAATAATATCCACCCTTACATTGTTGGAAAAAAGATGACGGATTGCTATTGGAAGCAACTCATGATGTAGAATGTGATAATCATGAGTCTTCAAAGATTTTAGCTTCAACTCTCTTATGTTGACCCATTTAGATATGTTGCTTGAATAGCCATCAGGAACTCTAATAGCCTCTAATACTTCTAGAAATTTTTTTTTCCATAGGTGTCATCACATAAGAAGCACATGGAAGTTTCCATTTATTTTCACTGATACGCACAGGATGTAATTCTGGTCTGATGCCCCAATCCACCAAGTCACACCGAGATTGTAAATCATCATTTGTCTTCCCCTTGACATTCAGAAGAACTAAAAGCAACATTTAGAATATATTCTTTTCAATATGAATTACGTATAAGCAATGACATATCAAATTGGTTGACCAATAAGGCAAATCAAAAAAGATACTCCTCTTCCTCCAATTGTAACAGGTTTCAGTGGAAACATTCTTTCTCTTTCTAGATTTCATTTGACCCTTCCCGAACGAAAAAATGAAACCTTTCAATTCATTAATCACATCAGTTCCAGACATACGTTGAGGTGGACCATTGGTCTCTATGGTATTATCAAATCTTCAGCGATTCATTCTATATGGATGATCCTTTGGCAAGAATCGTCGATGTCCTATAAAACTGAAACTACCGCGCTGTTTCAGTCTTCAGGATCATGTGTTATTCATACAAACTAGACATGACAATTTTCCCTTCATGCTCCATCCAGACATCATTGCATAAGCTAGAAAATCATTGATCATCCACATAAGTGCAACATGATTCTGAAATATGTCTTTCGAACATGCATCTTATGTGCGCACACCCACATCCCAAAAAAGATTCAACTCTTTTATTCAAGGTTGCATGTAGAAATCAATATCAATGTCGGGATTAGAAGGACCAAATATGAGTATACTCATGAAAGTGAAAGGTTAATTCATACAAAACCATGAGGGAAGATTATAAATGTGTATAAAAATTGGCCATGTGCTGTGCAAAGTAAGAATCTGCCCAAACAGATTAAAACCGTCGCATGAAAGACCCAGACTCACATTACGCACGTCAGCTACAAAATCACGATGTTGAGCATCAAATCTCTACCATGAAAATCCATCTGTAGGATGAACCAACTCATCATTAGACTTCTTTCTCTCAGTATCATGCCATCTCATTTTTATTGATATTTCATTAGAAATAAAAAGATTCTAGAGTCTGGGGATCAATAGAAAGTGCCACATTACTTTTTGTGGAACGCAGGATGGTGTTCCATCAGATTTTGACTTCAAGCGGGATGTGCCACATATAATACAATCATTTCATTCAGCGGTTTCCTCCAAAAATAAACTACAATATTTCGGGAAAGCATGAATTTTGTGTCTTGAAAATCCATGTTCCTCAACTAACTTCCATGCCATATAGTCGTTTGAGGGAATATCTACATCATCTGGAAGTAAGTCCTTCAAGAGGGTAAGAATGTAATCGATTGTTGTATTAGAAATATCATACATAGTTTTCCCATGAAACAGTCGGATTAAAAATTTCAGCCTTTTTATTTTATCGCATTGTCGATATACTGGAGTCGTGGCAGCATCATTCAATTTGTTCACCCTATCAATATCATCATTTTCACTAGATGCATCAGTTGTGCTCATATCGAAGTCTTCTTGAGTTGAAATCCTTTCTTTTTCCTGATGACGAATAAATAGAAACTGATCATCTAAAAAAAATCTCCATTCCAGTCTTTTCATTTCAATCATCACCAATTTGAGATTTCATTTTCTCCCCATTGTGATAACACACGATGTAGTTTTCTTGAAAACCATTTTTGGTTATCTGGTAGCTGACTTCTTCACGGCTCAACCAAGGTCTACCAACACAATTGGAACATGGGAAGTGTATGCGACCACTATATGAAGCATTGTGAAATGTAAAATCTATAAATCTCTCAAAATTGTTTTGAAAATCGCTTGAGATCCGATCGGTTTCATACATCCAACTTCTGTCCATTCTGTAAAAATATTTTATATAATTCTTTTTGTCATAAACAATTCAATAGGATTGAACATTAATAGAAAATACATTTATGTAAACGATAAAGGTAGAAGTTTCTAGTCGATGTAGTAAAAAGCACCCCACCCTCATAAAAGTGAGTATTGGACAAGAAGGAAAAATAATATACAACGGACAATGAGAACCATATTTAGTTGACCCTAAAGTTATATTAGTACAATCATCTTTGGGGAAATGGAATATATGATCCTGGTTAACTGATGAATTCAAAAACTCGTATTCCATATGTTGGACACTATCTATGGTAAGAAATCATGTGAGGATGGGTTTACATCATTCAATTTCTTACATGCTAGTGAGAATAAAGACTTAAAATAATGACTTGAGTTCACTTATACCATGTCAACTGTTATACACACCATGTGAACCCTTATACACACCATATGAACCCTTATACCATATCGTCATTATTACAACCATTAATAACAACTTATTAAATAACATCACTTATTAAAGATAATAAAATTGAACATAAATCAATAATAATATTGGATATATCAATTAAAATGAAGTCATACTATCTTACATCATAAATAACCACCCACAACCATGATTAATGACCACAAAGCTCCCCTTTCGGCCAAATCAAAAGTGAAAACAAAAACAAATAGTTGTAGAAAAAAACTTTATTTGTGTGAAGAATAATAATATCATCGTCCTCAAGATATTTGAACCACGTAGTCATGATTTTCAAGATGAAATTGTATCCATGAAACTGTATGAGAAACACGATTCAATACTTTCATTTTTCTGATTTTACCAAGCATTTTGAGGAACCCCAAATCAGTGAAAATGGTCATTGTGTTTTAAAATGGTGATTGAATAACACATATACGATGTTGAAGGTAGAATGATTAATTGTTATATTAGATAAACTAATATTCACTAATATTGCGAATTTGACATTCTGTGAATTAGTTTCATGAAGAAGGAAGAAGTACTAATTAGGGACCACATACTATTTGGGAAAGTTCCTGAAGATACTCCATATGTTTTATTGTGCAAAGGATAAGTGAATAGTGTGTCATTTTATATATATGTAGATTTTGATTGAAACATGATACATACTTGTTATGTAATACAAGTAGTATACACAAATTAAGATGAACAAGATATTCATGTTTTGCATGATCTTAATGAAAGAGTGATTTTCATGAAATAATATCAATAAATATTACAAACAATTTCTTATTACTTTCTATACATGAACCTATAATATTTGAACCAGATTAAAAAAACTATGAATCTTCAAAATTAGAACACAATAAAGAGACACCATGCCCTTATAAATGTAAATGTGTAATGAAAACATTAATTGGACATACACCGATATAGGGATTTGAGTACACAATTCGTGGAACAATCATAAAATTTTACAAAAACCCTAAAAATTGGGAATAATGAAATCGTTGAGAATAGAAGGATATTCTTTATAAGAGTTGGAACTATATCCTTGATAAAATATAGAAGGAGCCTAACCTGGTAGCTTCTGATCAGATGGAAGATGTGGGGATTGGGAAGTGCTTATGCCAAGGAATTGCATTTGGAGACGAGCGAAAGGCTTTTGGAATCATGGGGAGGTCGCTGCATACATTTGGGTATTTGGGATTTTTTACAACGGTTCTTAAAAACCACTGGTAAAACTACGTTTTTCTCCACATTTCCAAACGGTTTTATGAAACTGTTGGGAAAAGTCAGTTCTTCAAGGTCTTTCCCAACGGTTTATAGAAACCGTTGGTATACAAGTGTTGGGAAACCTCTCTTTTCCAGTAGTGATGGTAATAAAATGATTGTTTAAATCCAAAATACTATCAAATATTGAAAATCTTTGAAATTAAACCTCAATATTTGGATAAAGTTATTTTCATATTTATATGTTGTCCTCTTCCGCATTCTACAATTACTAATCCAACATAAAATGTTTCACTTCTTTGGAATCAGTCACTATCAATTAATAACAAGGATGATCTCCAATCGTAATCTATCTAGTATAAAAATCCATTTCTCACCTACAACTTCAAAATAGTGTATCATCTCTAGGATCATAGAATCTTGATGTTTTGTGAATCGGGCCAAAAATTATACAACTTCAATATTTTTTTAGTGTATTTTTCACATCCCATTTTAGTAATGATAGATTTTATAATAGTATGGATCATGTTACAATAAATTGTAATAAATAAGTGAATCATGAATAAATTTCAATGATTGTGTATTTTCCCACCTAACTCATCTAAAGTGATCTGATTAATTATTTGTTGAACTCACTTCAATAATATTTTTCATATCATCTGGATGTATAAGATAAAATTTAGGTGAAAAAACATTTCGCATATTTGAAATTAGAATATGACTAGGTCCATCTCTCCTGTAGAATGCAGGAGCTAGGTTATTTTTCCCTATAAGGATAATATAGACCAAACCTTAGATACAAAAATAATTTCCTTAGTCATCCCTAGAATATATGTTTCTGGAATTTAAATCTCTCCAATTTTATCAACAGCAACATGGGGTTCTGTTACTGTGACCAATAATTGGAATAAATGTAATGGTTTGAGTATAATTTTCATTACTGAAAAAATTTAATAGTACCCACCATCACACAATAAATTCCATCATTACCCCACTATAGTTGCATCAGTTACTGTATGTCATAGGATATATATTAAAGAAAATCATTTTTAGAGCTCTCAAAGGCTGCTATAGGAATTCTAGTTGAATTTGTTCACTCGTTGAGGTTTGGAAAGTATGAATTGTATCCTATTAGGATGAGGAGGTTGTGGATTTTTAATTAAATTAGTCATATTCCAAAGGGATAAAGCTATTGAAATTATATATTTTAATTAATCATTTGTTATAAATAAAATGGAAAAAATATATTAAGAAAATGATTCATGTCTTTCAATTTCATTAGAATTTGTTTATAATTCCCCTATTTATGATAAATGGAAGTATCCACTTTTTATTATTCATCAATATATTCTCTGGTCATTATGGTTTCCATTCAGATTAATTATATAGATCTTATAATGAAATATTAATTAAAATTTTTAGATTGTTAAAAAACATAATCAATGTCTCACCAAGAAGAACTTTCTCCTTGTTAATGGACGCTTCTATAATTATGGTTAGTAGTGTTTTGTCAATTCCCATTAGTGATATATTATAAATTACTAGGAATTATTCCTCTATAAGTAATGTTTGTTTATCAACTATATGAGGTTTATCCTTACCATTACGATTTTCCATATGGATTATACGATACATTACATGATACTTCACGATATCTCTTGAATCTAATAGAGTTTATATTAGAACAAAAGATGTGGTTTCAATATTCTATGGATCCACTGGGTATATATCCTTCCTGATTGAAATACCATTGATTAGATATAAACTATAATTATAAATTTTTATAGTTTATCATATAGTCTAAAAAATGAATAAGAATCATAAAATAAGAACTCATACATATTTACTATGTGAATATTCTTGTCCAACCTCTTAGCATGCCCTAGGTGCTAAAGTACTTTAGGGGAAGTTTCTATACTAGAATCTGTATGGGATGTAATAATTAAATAACATAAATGAATAAATCTGACAACTTCTTGTCATTATGTATATATATATATATATATCAATTATGGATTTTCCTCTATTAGGGACTTTACCTCTACCTTATCCCAAACTATATTTCCTAACTCCATTTATCATAGTTAATCTATAGAAGTTACCATAACCATCACTATTTGAATAAAGACCAAATTTATATTTGACTATTGTAGTCAATTTTTTAATATAATTCTATGAAATATCAAATTTCATCTATAAGATCAATATACATATCCCACTCATCATCAACCCCATTACTATACATAACCTTTTTGTCACCAATATCCTCAAGCTCTAATATATATCTTATGAAAGTGATTTTACGGTAAACTAAAAGGATCAGTACTTCCAATTAATAGATTTAAAAATTATTCTCAACATTATTTTCTAAATAATTCATATTGTTAATGGATTTGATGTTCCCAACATATGGAATATAGAAACCTTCTTGATGAATAGAATATATATCATTTGATTTTATTCTTATGGTGCCATTTTCCATGGTATAATGACAATATAAGTATTTTTAATATGATGTAATATATATATAATTACTTTTTTAGATAATGGTTTCCATCTAGTTGTCTTTCAAGAATTAGTTAATGTAATATCCCATATGTTGGGTATTCATTCATTTATGTAATTTTATTTTTTTAGGTTTGATAATAACTATTTAATAAATATTGGAAAATTATGGTGTTGAATAATTATTTTTAATGAATAATAAAAAGAAATTATAATGGTAATAAAAAATTAAAAAATATAATAATAATAATGATAATTATAATAATATCAATGACAAAATAATGAGAAAGGGGGAGCCCCCCATTGCATCAAACTTACTACCTCCCCTAATGAGATCCCTCATCACTCACCCCCAAAGGCAATCCCTCTTCCACATGCCTCTAATCATTTCGTCTCCTCCTCCCATACCCATGTGAAACATCCCATGATTGAGTCCCTTCTATGAATTTCTATCCATTGGGTGACCTTTAATCTCTAAATCCCCTCTCATGTGGTGATTTCTTCACAGATTCACCAAAATACATGGATATCCATTCCAGGTAATATATCCTCTCTCATTTATACCTATTTTCTTGTAGTTTATTTCTTCAAATAAATTTTATTTGGTCTACTCAAACATTAGGGTTTCTTGTATTGACGGATTTTTTTTGTTTTTTTGTGATTTTAGGGTTTAAAAGGTTAATATTATGCATGTTAAAGCCTTGAACATCAAAGAAAACATGTTCTTGATCGATCATCATAACTCTGAGATTGGATTTCCTACGTTCAATGTTTTAATTTAATAAATTCTCATTTTTTTTTATAAAAAATTATTTAATTTTATATGTAAAATTAAACATTTTTTAACTGATTTTATTTTGGTTTTGTTTTCAAGAAATGAATTTTCCTATTTCAATGTATTTTATAGATAATAATTTATTTCATGGTGCTCACTAGTTGATTGATAAATTTCCCAATTTCCCTTTTTGAAATTATATTGTTGTTGCAAAAGATTTTTGGGGATTTATATTATTTTTTTAAATGTTTTACTAGGAATTTCTCGATAAACATGAAATTTAATGTTTTGATTTATTATTTAATAATTTTATTTAAGTGAAATATTTGTTTAATAATTCTTATGGCAATGTTTAAGTCATGCGAGGAACTAAGGAAAATCGTTAAGTCCTTAGATTTAATTTTTTAAATTTGGGGTGATTTTTAAATGAATTTTCAATGTGTTATTTTCAATGTGTTTTTTCAAAAATGGTTTTTATAGAAGTGATATTAAATTTGAAAATCATATTTTCCTTCCATTACTATTTCTGAAAGGCTCAGTTGGTACTTTTAAAATCATGCTAGGTTTCTTGTGATTCTAATTTATCACCAATTGTATTTGTTGTTCCACTTTTTTGTTATTTGTTACTATTATGGTGATTAGATATGTGGATTAGGGATATTTCAATGAGTGGGTGTTATATGTGATGGAGATTTCAGGTATAGATTTTGATGCATATTGTGCTTGTTGTATGTTTGTTCACCCACACTCGGTTTGTTCATTGGAGCCTAGGTTAGTAAGAAGTAATTATAGACTTATGATACAATAGATAGTATATTATTTTGTAATCACACAATAGTTCTAGATAGGGATATATAGGGTGTTCCAATCTGATGAGGTTGGGTTTAGGGAACTAATATCTTTGGATTAGGATGTAATTTGTTCTTGAAATTTCATCGAGTTTAGTAAATTCTAATACATTATCAATTTTTGGACTAGGGTAGATCCCATGACAGTTATCCTTTTATTAGTGGTTTAGGTAGGGGATGCTAACTTTTTCATTATTATTTTCTGATACTTTAATTTCTTTGAGGAAAAATTATTTTTAATTTAATTTATTATATAATATTGAATTTTAGGGCCAAATTTTTATATTAACTCATTCCCCCTGTTTGGTTTGTTTCTTTGTAGTTTTTTTTAAAGATATTTTGGAAAACATTTAAAATGAAAATACTTGATCTATTTGAAATGTGGATTTAAATATGGTTATTTTTGTTTGAAAATGGTAAGGATGATAAAATATATTATAAGTGATTTTTATTATTCAAGGAAAATAATTCTGATTTATTAGAATTTTATTTCAAACTATCGTGAAATAGTTTTATGATTAAAGGTTCTTCAACTGTTAAGGTAGGTGGTAGCCCACTGAGTACTTATGTTCTCAAAACTATGTTATATCTCAATTTCAGATTCAGTATTGGCTTATGATCCTTCATAGAGCATTGAGTGATTTAAGATTTTTTAATAGTTTTTTTATTGAGTTCATCCAAGTGAAAATATTACATTATTTTTTGGAACATAAATAACATTCCATTGAATTTTTTTTGTGGCCCTATACATATATTATTTAATAGTTTCCATTATTTTGATGTTCTATATTATATATGTAAATACTAGATGATTCTGGAAATTTATTTTATCATGGGAGTATGGGTGGAGAATGATGTTATTTTGTCAAGGTTGGGGAATTGGGATGGTTATTTGGGAGATTAGATTATATATGTTTATATAAACATAATTTTTATGTTATGATTGATTCTTATGATTCATTTTTAGCATAGATGTCCGACATCTAGATGGTTCATACCAAAATTTAATTAGAAATCTATTATTTCTTTTACTCTTATTAAGGGTGAAATCATTAAAATTGTAGAACTAATTACCACGTGATTTTCTACATCCCATAATAATTGGAACTCCCCTTATGTTAGTGTTGGGCCAATACAAGTGTCAGTTTAGATGGTAGTCAACCCATGTTGTTACACTAATCCTCTCTTAAATGATTTCCACTCCTCTCTATAAACTCCTTCTATATGAATATTTTCTTTCAACCAGACTGATTTTAATTATTTAATTATTATTGGTAGCTCATGACACACATGTACCTTGCTATGAATAATATATACATCTATTTTAATGTGATCATTCCACATTTTATGTGTCCACCGTCTTCATTTCTTTATAATTGAGGTACCTTCAACTCAAAACAATATATCCTTTATCTTTATTTATGGATCAGAGTTATTCCATACATTATTATAGTCTATAATTAGTCTAATAGTCACATCTATTGATGGTAATGTGACATTATATTGTTTTCTGTTCTGCATCATTATCAACATCAATTTTTGATCCATTAGTTTGTTTTATTCAACCGTTAACTCTGAAAATGGGGTTGAGATTTGTCTTTATATGCATTAATACTAACCAGAAAATTTATAAGGTTTATATTATTCAATGTTTAGGTCACAGTCAATTTTATGGAACAAAATTTTGCATCACAACATCACCTTTTATGGGTTTTCATCATAGCTTTTAAAACCATCATTCTTTATCACCTCATTTGGTAAACTATTTTATTGAATTAAATTGAATTTTTAATGAATCCTTATACGTGATGTTATTGTAGGAGAAATTTTAAATTAATTTTTAACATCGATTAAAATCAGCATTGAAAATGAATTAGTTTTTTGGTTTTTCATGTCGATTATAAGATAACTGATGTGAAAAAATGATGTGATAATGGTATTTTCATGTCCATTATTAAATAAATGATGTAAAAGACCAATATTAATGGATTTGTTACTTCTATTATCAAATAACTGACAGAAAAACCCAATTTTCATAATAATATATATTCAAACCCCCTTTTCATAGAAGAGAATAAGTAAAAACAGGTAGAAAACAAGAAAAAACTAACTACAAATCAAGATGAAATACTAGTATTGAAACCATAAAAACACATTTAAAATTAGAAAACTAAAGAATAAAAAATATGGTTTTGTAGAAATAAAATAAAATCAGGCCTAAAAATGATTTTACCAGTAATTTTGTAAGTGTCTCATATCCTGTGCACTATTAGGACAAGGGTCATAAAAATATTAAAATTGACTGAATATTATTATTTTTTATTATAAAAGGTTGCTCAAAACAGAAGAACATTCACGGGGTATGGAAGTGGTGTAAACGCAAGGAATCTCCTTGGATAATGTCTCTACACTCCATAGGCAAGGATCCCAAAGTATCATAAATCCTAATGTCTTCCCCGAGATTCCCCTGATGAGCAAGCACGTCAGCAGCAAAGTTTACCTCCCTCCAAACATGATGATGTTTCTGCCCCAAGAATATCTCCCTCATGCATCTACGAATTTGGAATATCATGTCCCATGGAACCTTTTTTATGAAAACGTTTTTAAAATAATTCAATTTAAATGGTATTATAAAGTAATATATCCAAAAGTTAATAATTGTAAATGAAAATTCACCTTATATATTATATATTTTATCTTAGAACTCTTCTTTCTCATGGTATCTCAAAATAAATTACATTCCCTATTTGAAAATAATATGAATGAAATAAATATAAATTTCATTATAAAAGACAATTAATTAAAAAATTCAATTTATGTTCACAATAAATTCTTAAAAAAATTTACATCACCGTAGATAGAGAATAACCAGAAAATTTCCCTCCCCCTTGGACCATAAACACCAAAACTCCAATAGAAACTAATATAAATGAAAATTTAATGTTAGTGTTTATCAGGTTATAATATATATAACACATTGTGAGATATATTTATCATAAAATTTAATATAAGAAGACATTCATCATTGAATAATTTCATTTTTTGAAATATTTTATCAATATAAAATATTATTTATACTTTAGTCATTTTCATCACTATAGGTGAAATAAATTGTGGCTGCATAAACCAATTTACTTCTATCTTATTGTACTTCATAAAAATTTTATATAGATATCTAATACAAAAAATCCATAAGTAGATATTTTCTATAAATTAAACGTAGAGAAATATTTATGTTAATAATTACATGGAAAAAATACATCATGTTGATACACAACTGATCTCTAATTACATGCTCCATGATATCATTTTTCAAATCTTCCATAGTAATTTCACTCCCACAAACACCATCTTTAATTGGAATCTCATAATCATCCAATAACAAAATTAAATATTTTAACAATCTATCTGGACTACTAGAATTTGTTTATAAAGTCAAAAATAATTCTATTTTTATTGTCTATATAGTATTTACTTTCCTTCAATGTATTCCGGTAAAAATTTATATAGTTATATAAACATTAAAATTTTGAAACAATGTTAATAAAAAAATAAAATATAATATAAAATATAAACATACCTCTATGGTAATATGTCGAACAAGTCTAGATGGCCAAAATAAAAGGTGGCCAATACTTTTTCCAATTGTACTCACCTAATCTGCTGAGTTGTTTTATAATATCCTATAAAGTGACCCTATGGTGGTCTATCTATATATGGTGATGATTAATAGTATCCCCAATATAAAATATCTTCCCATATGCAACAATATGATTTTGGGGATAATAAAAATATAACTCACTATTACTATGGTTCTATAGAGCGGAGGTAATGAGTAGGATAAGAAGAAGTGGGGTCTATAAAAGTACGTGGAGGAGTGGGAGCTGCAGTATGAAACTAACATTACATGTTTTCAAACATAGATTATATTGAATCCCTGATCATATCCTTCGTCAAAAAAAATATCCAGAACATGATCTTCCAAATATTTTAATTTATTATAAACATCTTCCATTGAAGAATCTACATAATGTAGAAATGACTTTTTTCACCAATTCACCTGTTGAGAATACTCGTAGAAAACCCAGGTGTTCAGGATTTCAAAAATATGTATCTATGATATCCATCATACCCTTTTCTCTAAATACTCCCTATGTGCTCTGCTCCTCAACAGGATATTCTAAGAAATATTTGAAAAAATCTATAATGAATCATAATGTATAACTAAAATAATAAACATAAATAAATAAATAATACATCTTATAATCCTATAATAGACAACACTAAAATCTTCTGTAAGATATTGTCGTTTTTTTCTCATCTATGTCCTCTTCCATTTTTCTTGTATAGTAGGGACTAGGGGGGATCCTCAGTAGATCATGAAGGTTCAGCTCCAAATTTTTTAAATTTTCAACCTTCAGTTGTTATTCCAATAATGTATACCATGCCTGATATAATTTTTTAAGGTATAGATTTCTATATTGGATCTCGTAATGAGATCTCATTGATTTCCTTAAATTTAGAATAAATAAATCTGTAATTTTTTTAATAATATCATTAATTAAAAATAATTATATAAGGTAACATTTCACTTACCAAAAATTATTATCACCTTATTATTTTATTAAATTTATTCCTTGTATCTTAATCTATATGTTTATATATATCTCATGAATTAGGATGTTTCCTATGCCCAAAAATGATATATTATCTAGGGGTTGATTTAAAATCCCTCCATCTACTATCATCAAATGGGAAGCCTTTCATTTTGTCTCCTCCATTATGGGGTATATCTTATCTCATCTAATAATAATGGGGAAAAACTTATGTTACAATAAATATTTCCTGATATGTAAAATAAATGAAAATGATCATACAAAAACTTTCTTCCACAATTGAAATATTATCAATTTGAAAACACTCCACCAAACAAAAATCAGAATAATAAATTTTCTTTTATCTAGAAGTGATTTAAAATTCATTAATTCTTTGGAATTTGGACCTATTGGAATATCATTACCATAAAATTATATTAATATCATATTGTCCCAGTAACTGTAAACTAAAAATTTAGGTAAACATGTGCTTCCATGTTTAACAACCCTTGACCTCTTCTTTGGAACTATGGGAGTATTGTCTCTTGTAAAGAATGATGAGGCTCATCAACAGAAGAATTTATATGTTCTTCCATAGAGGTATCAGTATGATCATTTCCATATTTATGTGTTGGATTAGTTGATTGATCTTCCATTATACTATAAATCAAAACAACACACAATTAGTACACAAATATCCAAATTTATCTATTAAATACTATTGAAAATAAAAAATGAAAAATTATTAAATAAAAAACTAAACTAAACTAAACATAACAAATTCTTAATCATATTTTTTACAGTTAAATAAAATCATAACAACATTAATGAGATATGAATTTTCATATAAATGATTGAAAAATAATCTATGTTAGTGTGTGAATATTAATAATGCTCAATCCTAATAAATAATTTAAATTATAAAAAAATATTGTTATTTAATATAATCTTATACAATAATTTTATATTTATTCAACATATTTGATTTAATTTTTTTTTCAAAAAATTAATTAATAGATAAATTGCATAATGGTAAACATCGTAAAATAAACAAAACATAATTAATAAAAACAAAAAATTCAACTTATTTGTTATAGTATGTATTTTAATAAATTAAATAAATATTAAATATATTAAATATTATGAAATATAAAAAATTAAATGAGAAATAAAAATATTTTACTCTTAGTTGTAGTAATGTACTAAAGGGTTGTTTTACTAGGTTCTTTCATAAAGATAATTTCATATGGAAGACACCTTTGCTATGAAATTCACATCAATATTGTTAATTAAAAATTTAATAGAAGTAGGGATCTCACATAAAAAAGAATCTTCATCATGTTTATCATAACCAATATAATTTTTTTAACTTGTAAAAAAATTGACCACTACAAAATATATTGATCAAGAATATAGAATTTTTTTATAATGTTTACATTATAAATTGATCAGATATGTATTCAATTCAATTCAAATAAACTAGTATCATTCCTAAATCATTGTGTTTGATACTCTTTTTGTTGATAAACCATTTTTTGTTAGACACTAGAACATACAATTTGATTTAATCAACCCCTCATATTTATTTAATGACTTTTTAATATTCACTTGATACAGAAATTGGGTGTTGGTCTTTGGCACTAAAAATATGAATTAATTCTATGAACACTAATTCAATACAATTCTGAACTACAATTTTCATGTCCCAATCATTCATATGAAATGTATATCCATAATGTCATACTATAACCATGTTATCAAGATTAAACCTGGACCAACCACAAACCATATCAATATTTTTTATTCATTCGTTCTACTAAGAATGGTCACTTTAAACTAGGTATAAAGGTTTTTTATACTCATTATAAATACAAATATAATTCTAATTTGAATAATATTGTTTAAACTCATTCATATGAAATGTTATATATGGATAAGATTCATCTATGTTATTCAATAGATATAAATTTACATTATTTATCTGTTCAAATTTCTATGATTTTACTTTCAAGACACAGTTCCCATTTCCCCCATAATTAACTTATTCATGGTGAGATGCAGGCCTACCAATGTGTTCTAGTTCAGACATAGA
Organism: Viscum album; assembly: GCA_963277665.1. NCBI lineage: Eukaryota > Viridiplantae > Streptophyta > Magnoliopsida > Santalales > Viscaceae > Viscum > Viscum album. Next base: position 1,956,667,103 of record OY728136.1, on the reverse strand, counting down.
GCGTGTAAAAAACTCTACAACCTCCTCTGAAATATAATTCTCAAAAAATTTGTCTTTGTGACATTATTGAATCTTAACATACCCCATAAATATCTCCATGTACCATTCAAAAAGATATATCCAATGTAGATATCATAGATTGTAAAGATTTTTCCTCACACCAAATGGACCATGAAATACGTTATGAAACTAGAAAATATTAAGGAACATACACTTCTAATTGAAATATTACAGATATTTATTCTTTATCCAAATTGATTAAATCATTTGGATCAATCAAAAAAATTAAAAATTGAATTAATAAATTAACACACATTCATGATAGTTATTCTAACACAGATAAGAAATAATCAATGTAATGAAACTCATAGGAGCACTTTCATCATGACAAGAAATTCATGATATTTTATAATTGTAAACATCAAATACTTTATATAATTTTTTAACATTTGATGAAGAATCCTACAACCCATTAATATCATGAAAGAAATTATAAAATCTTATTTTCACTATCTTTGTTAATGTATGGAAATTTGGGGGTTAGAATGTTATCCTTCTATTAGAAGTGGGAGATAATTCAAAACATATTTTGATTAAGATTAAGTCCAACCTTTAATTCAACCCATATTTAATATTTCCATTAATATCTAATAATGTTTAAGTCAATATTTCACAAAACAAATATCTGCATACATTTAATCAATATTATACTTTTCCTCATGATATCTCCAATATGGTAGCTCAAAAAATATTGAATATTTCATAAATATATTTATATAATCACATGATTTATCTATCTTTCTGAATGTCACACCAATGATTTTTACCCTCTTAAAATGTTCATCACTGGATAATGGGTTTTCATAAATATCATATTATTGTGACCCATTGAATTAATTTCTTGATCTTCTATTAGACTGATCCATATACAAAAACATTAGATGACCCATTAATACAATTTTTTTCTTAAGATGCAGGTGATAATATGAAGTATGTTGTCTACAAATTGGACAACATTCATGCCCCTTAACACTATATCCAGACTAATTTACAGAATGTAAGGAAGTCATTTATCATGAACATAAAATTTGCATGCAATTGAAAATATTCCATTATGTAAAGATGATAAACACTAAAAAAATCCTCCCCTAAAAGTTTCAAATAATAAAATAATAGTGATAAGAAAACATCAATATCATTTCTGGGATGTCTTGGTATAGTGATCAATAAATTCAACAAGACATACTTTCACTTCATAAAATATTCAAAAGATATGTTTTAAATTATAAATAATGTTGGCCACGAACTATGTGTTCTTCTAAGTCGTAGATATGGATTCATTCTCTCTATGCGTAATCCAAGTATGGTATTTCTAACTTAATTTCCAAATATAGGAAACTGCTGATCAATTTTCTTACACTGTGGAACACTAACTGGATGTGATAATTTCCAAGAATATATCATATCATCTATATTCTATCATAAATATTTTTCACCATGTGAATTTTCATATAAAATTTTCAAATTAATAATTTTAGGAAGACAAAAAAAATACAATTTTAGGGGTCTCTATAACTGCTAAATCAACCTGTGGTTTTTCTTTCAACTTATACCGAAACATCTCACATTTAGTATACCATAATAGAGATTTTTATTCCTTAAAAAATAAAAAACATTCATTTGAGTAGACCAATATTTTTATATACCCTAATCCCATTGGTAATAATATTTTTTTTATAATGTGAATTTAGAAGTTCATTTTCTTTAGGAAGAATAAAAATCATCAATTATAGATACTCTATAAAACTCTTGTCACTCCATCCATGTTTTACCATCAGTTTTATCAATATTGGCACCGTCAATAAAAATCATAAATTCTATAAAACCCAGATAAAATAGGATTTTAGCATCACAATATATATGATCAATTATTTTTTCTATTCCAATTTCCACTATTTCAATATTATGAATAATTTCTTCAATTTTATTTGAGTTGTCATCTTTTAAAGCCTCACCTTTAATAGATTGGAAATTATTCCAAGTCTCGCCATTCCAAATCCAAGAATTGTAACTCATATTAAAATAATTATAAATTAAATTTATTTTATCTCTCTACATTTCAAATTCTTCATATTTAAACATTTCAAACATCGATAGAAAAACATGTTGTTGTTTGGAACATTTTGTTTACAAAATTCAACAAATCATTCACACCTTCTTCATATTAAACAATTATTCCAAGTACCTTAATATATCATTGACTCATTATTATCTATAACAAAACTCAAAAATAAATATATTTTCAATATAATATAGTGGTGATAAAAGTATTCAAGAGGAGGAAATAATATATTATGTTAATGATATTCCAAAAGAAACACTTGTGGAAGAATGAATCAGTAAAATGTTTCAATTGTTTTAAATAATTTTGAATATGAGTATTAAAATTGAATAACAATAGAAAATAAATTCAATGTTATTTGATACGATTATAAAACAATTTAATAGAAAATAATGTGAATATATATCTATGATGTCATAATTTGAAGAAATAAAATTTTGAATATTTTTAAAAGAATTTGTGCATTTGAAAAGTATTATTATAAAGTCTAGAAAATAATGGAATATAAGTTTAAATAATAAGTTAATGAATAAAAATAAAATATTGGTTGTAATTTATAGAAGAATATACAGTTATATTATTCCTTAATTTTTTATTTTCTTATAAATAAAATTTTATGATACTTGAAATTGAATATTTTAACCCAAAACCACATATAGCTATTTTAAGGGACCCACTTACCCAAGTTGTTTTCCATTACTTGAGTAAAATTTAATATTTATACTTAATCAATTGTGACTTCAATATGTGCTTCATAGAAAGGCACATATTCCATTTTGATTTGGTTGATTAGGTTATTATTTTTGTTTTTGTGAATTCTCAATGTTGTGATAATTTGTTTCAATATAAAATCGAGATAGGTACTCAGTTTTATTTAAAAGTGTTTTTTGAATCATGGAAAATTTTATTCTATGAACCCTCATAAGTTATAATTATTTATTATAATGTTTTTAGTGGAATTATTTTTTAATCCATGGTGATAGTAATTTTTTTGAATGAATTGTATATGTTCATATTTATAATATGATGTTTGATTCTTCCAATAGCATAAGTTGAATTATTGATGTATTTTAACTAATTATTCAATATTATATAGACTATGGCGAAGTAATTTTTTTGAATTTCATAGACTATGACAACCTTGAACTTTGATAAATTTTCCCAAAATCAGAATATACATAACAAAATTATTTAGATAAGAATATAATGGTTTAGACTAAATCTGAAATCTCAACTTGGATATTGATCAAAATATGATATCATTCATAAAAGGAATAGTAATTAAAGAATACTTTTTAAGTTGTTATAATAATCCTTGTATTCCACATAAGTATCTAGATAATTCAATAACCCATGACATATATCATTATGTTAAAAAATGTTAATTTTGGAAAAACAAATTTAGGTAAAGCGCTTAGTCACCATTAATTCCCAATCAATCAAAATATAGAAATCATATAAAAAGGAACCAATTAAAATTTCCTATTGTTTATTCACTAATAATTTAAATATTATATTTATTTTAACTCATAATATATAGACTACATTATTAATATATGATTTTTCAGGATAATAATATGATCACATCACAAGAAAAGTGTTGAAATTCACAAAAACCAATTATATGGTATTGTATATTGAACTGTGTGAAAATTAAATGTACGTACATATTAAATTTTAGTAATACTAAGTTTCTAATAAATTCATAAGTCTAATTGAAATTTATCCTCATACCTGGATTTATTCATAAATAATGAATTATTTATAAACATCATCCAAATAAAAAATAGTAATAGATTTAAAGCAAAAAATCTAATATGTGATGCGGTATAAAGAACAATGAAATAATTCAGGGAAAATATATTTCCATATAGTATAAACACAAAAACATTAATATTTACTAAGTAAATTTGTGATCTAACATAAAATATTAAGATATAATGAATTCCACATAGTTGTATAATTAAATCAATGCATTCTTAATGTAAATGTAGTTGGTAATGCAAGATTTGAGATGATTAAATTTATATTTGAAGACATTACGATGAGGTTGAAAAAAAGAAGGTTAATGTATATGATAAACTGAGATTTAAATGATTAGAATAAAAAATGAATATTTATGGCTTCCCCACCATTTAATGACCAAAAGAGAGGTTTGATGTGCGATGATTACTTGATAAGAGAGCATATCAAATCTGCAATAATGAGGAAATGAAAACTAATGATGCAGGAATATAGAAATATGATACTAGAGCGAACATGATTGAATATTAGATGATTAGGTTTTCTTCCTGAGTGAAACAAGTCTGCATTAATGAGAATCAATATCCATGAATTTATTAAAATGGATGACTCATAAAATTTTAAATAATATATTACATCAATTGTATAATAAATGCCATTAGGAATCTTCATTTTTTGTTAGTTATATGATAACCAACATGACAAAGTAGTTAATTTTATTTTCAGGATGGATATTATATAACCAATGTGAAAATTTATATTTATCATTTTTTTAATATAATAACAAATGCAACAAAGAAAAAACATGTCCTTTTCACGTCAGTTATAAATAACGGATTTGAAAATTACAACACGATAAATACTTTTCGTACTTGTGAACATTGATGATGCGTTGGATATCCATGAGTGGGGGTATAATCCTAGAGACATTATGAATATATTGAATAAATTAAAATTTGGAAATCTCTAATATATATTTTAATTATTATGTTCTTAAATACACAAAAATCCATCATATTAAACATGGAATAACATAGATATATTAAATTTTTCTTATGCCTAGTGTATATGAAATATGTATTCATATGTATTGTCCAACAACAGTACGTATAGATTTATTATCCTTCCTTAAGTTAGTTGAGACACCTTTATGATGGTTATTGAGCTTATATTGGAATGTGAATCACAATCTATAAATTATTCCCAACATAACCATGTTGTGATAGGTTCATCTAGATATAGTTTGAAGTGCCCTTCGATAATTATTTCCCAACCCCAATATTCATACTATCTATTTTCTAAATAAGTAAAATATTTACATGTTTTTATGCTTATATTAAAACATTTACATATTCCCAGATGATATAATCTCATAACGTCCCTTTAAAAATTTAGAAATATTTTACATTTATACCTTGAAATCAACATCATTTCATATCCGAGGTTCATTTTCTAAAGTATTTTTTCATTAAAAACACTTGTACCAATGTCCTTATCCTATATATACCATCACAATTATGTATCACTAGAATGAATTCATCATAAATCTTTCTCAAAAACCAAAATTTACCTTGTATATATCTCATAGGATTATCTATACATCCCTCTGTAATTAGTGGAATCTATTTTTTTCGGGATCTATCTAGTTTATTGTCTGTAAAGAATATGTAGGGATTTATGAGTATATATTTATGTGAAACATATAAATTTATAAATCCCATCATGTTTTTTAAATTCAGTATTACTTTGAATCGCTTAGAATTCCACATTTATTTAGGCTTGAATTAACTCCTTATATATAACTCCCAAATTATGAGCCCATCCTAATGTTACCGAGTAAGTGAAATGTGATTGGTTGATAAAAAATTATGTTTATTAGGATCCAATATATGTTCATGGTCTTTTGTAGTGGTTTTTATGTGCTACAATATATATTCTAGCTTACTAGGTCCTTTCTTAAAATATTGATGAAATAGTGATATTTTTCAATTTCATAGTTTTAAAGCTTATAAAAAACATCAAAACCGGAATTTTCATTCTAGTGGTGGAATTAGTGCATCTACTTGTATTAAAAATCCATATAGTAGTCTATGATTCTATAATTTAAATTTCCACAAACTCTTTGGAAATTCATTTTTATGCTTGTAAACCTAATACCTATAATAATTTAATTATTGAAGGTAAATGTTGGTGGTTATTTCTTAAATTCATGTCTCTTACTCATTAATAATATTTTGAAATAAAGAATATTGGTCTATTTTTGGAACATAACATTATTTTTTTACTATGATAATGTTTAATACAATGGTCTAAACATTTACAAGAGAGCACAAATTTCAACATTGATGGAAAACAATATTAAATATTAACAAAGTAAAAAAAATTAATTACTAGGGCCTTCATTGTTTACTCAGTCAATTTCAAAAAAATACTTATCCTTATGTTAAATTAATATATACTAATGTAAAACCTAGATAAAAAGAGTAATTTTCATTTATGGGAGTCACCTAATAAGGAATATCACCCATTTTGCAACGGTCCCCCAATTTGTTGGGAGGAGAGTGATGTTTCACATACATCCTTAAAGGTAATCTAAATAAGACACCAATCTATTTTTTCATAAAATTTGATCTATTTTGTCACCGACAGATTCAATAATAAGGATATTATTTTTAGGTAGTCAAATATTTTTTTAATAATTTCTACTATGGATGAGGAAAAATTTGTGGAATTTAAAAAATGAATAGAATAGTGATCCATTACCATGGATCAATGCTTGTAAAGATCAAAGCTTAGTTTAAATTAATGTATAAATTGATTGTGTACAATAATAAAGGATCAATGTATTATAATGTTATAGCTGGGACAACAATAGTGTTTTTTTATAAATAAACAATTAAAAATCCTTAGTTGATAGAATGGTTGACACAATGAAATGATGAAAAAAAGATATTGATATAAGGATTGAAAAATATTGCCTTAGGAAATTATTCATTAACTCACATTGGTGATTTAAAACCAAAAACCAAAGCGTAAGGGATAAGATTAATGAATATGAGTTATATAAAGTCCTTATGAATAATACCTTCATGAATGAACACTTCACCAAGGTCCAAATTATAAACCTTGGTGATTGTAATCCTTTACATAATATTTCAATTGAGTTTGGGGGAAGGGTATATTTTACTAGCCCCCCTAAATTTGAGCATATATATCTTAGCTTCCAAGTTCTAACCATCTCCTAATATTATCCAATGTCACATACCTATTTTAATTTAACTAATTTCTCTCCTATTGGCCTATTGACCACTATAGGTGAAATTTACCATGGTACGGGTCTTAAGAGGGTATTTTCAAAAAACCCACCTTTCCTTTATAGTTATATTTATATAACTATTATATCATTCACATTATTTTTGTTTGTATGAATATGAATCCCCTTAATAAATGGGATTTCACATCATAGAGAAAATCTCTCCTATAGTGGTCCTCTTTCTCATCTTGGAATATCATGGAATGTTCAATCATATACCACCTTGATAATAAGGATCCCTAGTTTTGAAGATCCTAGTAAATGTCTCCTCTTATTATATTACTATGAAAAATTTGAGGTTGAATCCTTCATTATTGGGGTTTCATCCCATTGTAATCCCCACTCATTCACATAAAATAATCAAAGGTAATTTTTAGGTACATTAATGTGTATCCTAACTCACTCAGTTTTAGGATCCCATTATTTATTGAAAACATAATATAATCGCCCATCGTACTTCCAATCATTCATATTAGTGGATACACATGTGTAGGATGCACACCCATGTCATCAATTATCTCTTCTTAACAGTGGACCATGTTTTATGACCCTAAACTGAAAGGCATAATGTTAATTTTCACACAACCTTAAAAGGTACGATAGAATAGTCCTTACCACTTAACCCTAAACAATATCGTATAATATCCTCCACAAATAACATTAAACAACCTGATAAATCCACATAAATATATATAGACATTAAAATTGACATGTGAGGAAGAAGTTAATGATATTACATTATAGATTCAATCTATATGTTATACATTATTGGTAAGCTAACATTTACAATCCTCAAATATGGAGGATTAGTATAATGACATATGATATGGATTTAAACTATAAACCTAAAATATAAGGGTTTTGAATCCCCCTCTAGGGATGTATAATGAATTTTTTATGGGTTCAATATCAATATCATTATAACATGCCTTTAACTATTCCTTACATGATTGTGTGAAACTATAGAGTTCCCCTCTATATGACTTCAAACTAAAATGTTACCAATATTCACCATATCTATATGCATTGAATGATGGATAATTTAATTTTTATAGTTTGATTTTAATTATTTCAACATCATTTAACATATATTATATATAACTCTTATAATTATAGGAAACATGTTCATTAATATTCTTAAATATATAAGATATTTCAAGTTTATACAAAAAGATACTTTTTGGAATTATTTGAAGACCCATCTTCTCTGTGTTTATAATTGATTACTCCAACAAATCGAAAAAGGGGTACGTTAGGTAGAAATAGAAGAAATAATATTAATTAAAAAGGAAATCATTAGAAAATCAATGTAAGAATCACATATTTATGACTGTATTTTAATAAAAAAGGAAATCTTTTTACAAAAACATAAAAACATAATTTCTTGTTTTCTTATAAGAATTATATAAATGAATATGATGAAGAATAATCTCTTAAAAATTAATTAAATATTTCAGTAGTTCAATTCATGACTCAAAAAGCTAAAAATATTATAAAATATTTAATGTATGATTTTAAAAATCACTATAAGATTTTGATAAATGTTCCAAGAAGAATGATAAATTATTAAATATTTAACAAATCTTAATAATTGTATAAATTATTATCTAAATCCTAAAATGGAATTTAAATTTTTGAAGACAATTTTCTTCATAATAAAATAATAAATTTGTAAAATTTTTATCTCTAAAGATCAGGAAGGAAAATTATGAGGGGGATAAAACCCATAAAATTTCCTAAACTGAGTAATATGTGATTAAATCAAAACAATAAATAAATACAATGTTTTAATATTGAAATAATAATATGAAATATGCAACTAAAATGTTCATATAGATGGATATTTTGTTCATGATTTTATTAATTCAATTTATTATTAAATTATTTTCTCTAAAAATAGAATTTTGAGAAATAAAAGGGTTATCCCATTTTTTTAATATTCATTTATAAGGAATCAATAGTTGATCTCATGAATTTTTGACAATTTCAATTCTTCTCATATGAGTTGTGATCTAAATATTAATGATTTTTGGATAAATAAAATTCTTTCTATTTGATATTAAATAATGATATATCTCTTAGAATAAATGAATTTATAAATTTTGATGTTGGAAAATAAAAATTGTAACTACTAGATACTTTTTTCATGAATATATTAAAGAATTACCACTTTTGTGTATCGAAACATTATATTTAGAAAAAAATTTAACATTTAAAAAATTTGAATGTGTTATGATGATGTTTAAGGATATTTTCGTATAAAAAAGTGGTCAATGAAATAGTTGGATTTTTTTTTCAGGTGAGATATTGGAAAGATTCTTGCTATTTGAGAATTAAAGAAGAAAATAAATGGTGAAGCTAAATAGAATGGAATATTTCATAATGACGTTTGAGTGTATTATTTGAATTATTTTTAATTATTAAAAGATAGAGATAATGTGGGAGTGAGAAAAATAAAGAGAGAGAGAGGAAAATTTGGTTTGGAAAAATATTAAAAGGTGTAATGGGGAATGTTTTACAGAATATAGTTAAAATTAACATAACTCATCCATTGGATAATTTATAATTAGATATTTATATTTGGTTAAATGTAAATTCAAATAACTGAAATTTATATTTTTATTTTAGTATTCATTTAATTTAATATTATTTTTTTCATTATGTATATAATATAGAAAAAATATTGGAACCCTAAGGATTTATGTGGTATTTTTTGAAAATATTTTTTTGTTCAATATATGTGTTAGTTTGTGTTTGATTGGTTGAATATGGATTTTTTTATGACAAGGAAGAAACATTTCATAAATTAGAAGATAAGAAAATAATGGTTCTAAAATTTGTTTGTTTTTCAATAATAAGTCTAGGTGAAATATATATATATGATATAGAGATTATGACAATGTATATTCAGATAGAGAAAGGAAAAATTGTGATATCCCAAGGATATAAATTTGTAGGATATGTCAACCCTTAAAGAGGGAATTGACCGAGCATAGAAATTTTTTGTCCAAGGGTGATATGTATTATAGCAGAAATAGAATGGAATGAGGGAAATTAGAAAAAAATATGGTTTGTGGATGTTATTATCAGTGGAATAAATATTGTTTGGGGTTATACCAAGTATTTTTCCTTTTTATATGGTTGTATAAGAGTTTAAATATCAATGGTACCAAGTCAATATGATAAACTAAGTGGCCATATGAATTTTTTTCAATGTGTGTTGGATAAAATAGACACTATTTGAATATTAAAAACACATTTTTAAATCATGTAATCACATTCACTAATTTCCTTATTAGAATATATTTTTTTATGGAGATGAAGAAACTAGTTCCAATTATTGACAAGAAATTATTTTGATAACATTTTGTCAGTACATATTTTGAAAAAATATGTGTAATTTTTTTGAAATGAGATGATGTTGGAATCCACCTCTTGAAGGAATGAGTTTCAGTATAATAAAACTATTTAATAATTATTAATGTAAGACCTCATGAACACAATACTTATATATGTATGAATAACTGCCTTTATGAAGAATAACAACAAGTGTATTACACAACCAGACAGGTATAAAGAATGGGTTGTTTTCGAAATATTATTTTGAGAAAAAGTGATCTTCACTTTCAACTTAATTTTATTTATTTGTGTATTATTACATTATATGTGAGTTTATGTTCTAGTATCCTTAAAGTTTCAAAAAAATGAGCTTTATTACTAGATTCATAATTTCATATATTTTGGCAAACCATACATCCAAACATTATGAATATCCCAAATTCTAAATTTTTTTGGAATTTATTGAACTAACACTCATGGTTTTTAGTGTATTCACCCATTTATATCTTCTAAATCATGTGAATATAGATAATAAGAGACTTATGAAAGGCTTATTTCTTTCAAACCTTGTATTTTTGGCTTTTGACCACTCATTTTGTTGGGTTATCCTTAATCAATATTTCTATCTTAATGTATTTTCCTCCCTTTATTTCCTTTTCATATTTACCAAGTCTATGGTTAATCTTTCACATACCTCAGGTGGTTATTTTTTATAAATTATTCCGGATTCTTGGTGTTATGGTATAATGTTTTTCTTCTGGGACATTTACCCCTTACTTAAATGTTCAACACAATCTAGGCTATCTCTTGGTATGTGTTTCTATGTTTTCCCCTCATTCCTTATAGTCTATCTTATGATTGGGATTTCAAAATCAATTTACTCAACAATTATTTGTCATGTGGATTCTTTAAAAGTTTTGGACTTGTTTTCTTTATGGAAAAATGTTTTAAATAATGGTTTAAATTTTTTAATTTATTTTCATGAGTTATTTTTTAAGGATTAAATTTTATTAATTTTATTGCGTGGAATATTTTTTTTATTTTCATTATTCATTTTATATGTTTTTGTGTTTTATATCAGTGGTTAGTAATGTAATTACATTTTTTCTTATAGATTAATGATATCAATTGTCTTAATATGGGGATAACCTCTATTTTCCAATAGGTTTTATATTCCATTGTATTTTAAAATTGTTTTTATTAGGAATTTAAAAATGTGATTCTAAAGTATAATTTTGATTCTTGTTTAGAACCATGTAAATAGAATATATAAATTATTTAATGTTTTAAATTGTTTTTAAATGGATATCCTATATCATAAATTTTATTTTTAAAATTCTATTTATTGAATGGCCTTTTTTAAATAATTCATTATTAAATGAGGTATACCCTTAACATAAGAACTGTGTTTTATGAATAAAAAGTATTCATTAGATGGATGTGATTACTGTTAAAACATATTTGATTTAATTAGATGGATTTAGGGTGAACTATATCTGAGGGTGGGTTGAGTTATAACATTGCCATGGTTTTCCTTATATTTCATTATTGATGTCTGTCTGTTGTAACACACATCCTTCTTCACCCTTTTCTATGAGTATCACGGGGATATAAAAACGTTTATTGAGAGATTTAATAATGAAATCCATACTTATCATAATGATATGAACTTATATACTGTATTTGTGTGTTACAACCTCTAATAAGGTAGTTCCACTAGTGTGGTTGGCTTGAAAAAGAATATTGGATGTTGTTTAAAAACATCATCATTTAGGCTGGAAGATGGTTCTTCCAAAGTATGTTTGTGATCATCTCACTAGATTCTTAGGAGTTACTTGTAATTATATAACTTATTATATATATTTATTATCAAATAATAAAATAGTTTTTCATTATTTTTTTTAATAATTAATCAATAATTCATATATTATTCTCCCTATACCATATACACATGATATAAATTCATCCTTTATATGCATTATACTAATTAGTTCTATCTATAGAGATGATGTTTACTTTGGTGTGATGAGATCCCTTATAAAATTTTATAAAATTGATTTGGGAATGGTTTATAGAATTTATGTATTAAATAAATTTAAAAATGAATGAAATGTATTTAATTTCAAGAATTTTTTTTATTTTGAAATGGGTTTTTTGCAAAAAAAAGGAAAATGATTTTTTAACCACAACATGGTTTTTGGAAAGTAGATTGGGTAGTCATTATATATTTTATCCTTTAATTATAAACAAACCTATATTAAAATATTTTATTTCAAACAATTTGATATAGACTTTTTTAATTAAATAAATGGATTGAATCTTTGGGTAAATCTTATTATGTTGTTGTGATCACACACCACCCAAAACACTAAATGTTTGTAGACCCAATAGATTTTATATGTTTTAGGTTTTAGTTAATTGGATGATCTAGCTAGTGGAATTATATTACATGGGATCTCTTAGAGTAGTTGTGTTGAGATGGTTGGATGGTGACCATGGACACACATTGAGATTATTGACAGATATTTTTGGTTCTTTTGGAGTATTTGGACTATTTTTGTATTTTATAAGACATTCATCACTATATATTATTTTAAATCATTAGTTTCATTATAATTGATTTTATTTTGTTGGTTATTTCATTCCACTCATTTTTGTATTGTTTTATTTTTGACTAATTACAGTATTTGTTCATAGAAATCCAATATATGGATGAAAAAGTTTAGATGTTTGGTAGAATTACACTACTTATTTACTGATATATATTTGGCTGGAATAATCCCAAACATGTTTATTTTGAGGTATTTGAAAATTTTTCTATCCCATGGGGAATGAGAACACCCCCCAGGGATTTCCTTGGACAAGATCGGGTGCATGGATCATGGGTTTTTCATGTTATTCATAAAAAATGTAATGTGAGTGTCATCAGTTATTTTGGTTAGTTTTGTAGATTAGATATAGGATAGCCATAGATTTGGAGGTATGTCATAGGTGGGTTCCTCATCACCCCTACTCACGAATACACTTGAGAGTCCATGGGATTATAGGTTTTTAGTCTTGTATTTTTAGTTTTATTCATTAACCTCTAGTGTAATTGGTTTTATATTGATGTTTTTTTAGGTATATTTTTTTGGTTTAGATTTTTTTTTGATTTTCCATGTTTTAGTGCACATATTGGAGTCAAAATAGAGGTGAGAGGTAAAATTACATTATCTAGTAATCTATGTGAATCTCGTGTGCGGGGTCCTATAGAGTATCCAATTTCGGTTTCATGGTTGGTGCATAATCCACCAAATAATTCAGTAAAACCATTTATATCCACTTTCCCATCCAATATTTTTGTTTTAAATCAAATTTTAATTTTAATTTATTTTGTTCTTATTTAATTCATATTTGAGATAAATTAAAGAGGATTTTATAGTTTTTTACTGTTGTTTTCTATGATTTTAATGGTACTTTGAAAAGATAATATATTTTTAAATATTTTAAAGTATTATAAAATTTAATATTAATTAAAAATAATTTAATGATGACAGATTTATTAATGCATTAAATGATGAATGGGCGGAGTTTTAACATAGTTTTAAAGTAAAATTTAAAATTTTTAGAATGAGACTATATAATTTAGGAATGTTTTAAAAAGGGAAACAATGAAAATTATTGAAATGAACATAAATTTTGGGAAATCTTAATTTTCTTCAATTAATGGTTTTTTTAGTTTCCAATGACATTAAAATCGAGTTTTGGAGTTTAAAATCAAAGTGACTGATTCTAAATTTTATTAATATAGTCTTTAGAAATAGATTGATTAACATTTTTTAATTATTTAAAAGTTTTACGATTATGAATGGTATCTAAAGAAAATTTTAATTGGATCTAGTGCCATGATATTAGTGTGATGTTGACTTAAATTTTGATCATATTCATTTTGGATTTATTATTTTGTAGTCTCTTTTTATTTGAAACAAATAGGAGGACACCAATAAAATTCTTGAGTGGCCATAAAAAGGTTGTATGTCATGATATTTATTGAAAATGGGTCCTAATATGATAAGGTGTAACCTTTATAATTGTTATGTCTCCCAAGACACTAGGTGGATTGGTAGACACAAACTATAACACCCATTTATAAAGAGACCCGAGCCAAACATATATAAATGTTATATTCTTTCAGATGAATATTATTTACAAATAACATTTATATACAATCAAAACCCATAAAGGATTAATTAATTTTGATTCTAGATTCATAATACACCTATCCCATAAAATATATTATTTACCTACTAAAACAATATTCATATTATTACATTTGAATAAAAATCACAAATATACCCATCCATTAAAACCTGGGGAAGGAAAACTTAATAAAGGGTGTAATTAAATGTCTATTAAGGGTAATCATGGGAGATATCAATCATAGGAGAGAATATGATCATCATAAGTTTATGAGAACATAATAAATTATAGGTTCTAAAAATAAAAATTTCATACCCATAAAATATTAGATTATAAAATCCAAAATCAAGTCATATCCATAATAATAATCAATAATAATGATAAATGAATAATAATAATTCAATATTAATAATATAGGCATGTTGAATTATAATCATAACAAATCATAAACTTTTCAACCAAGCTATTCACAATCAAGTTCACTCATAATTCAATGAGACTAGGTAAATGCTTTCATACTAATGCATCAAAATGTGAACATAGATATTCACAATAATGTACATGAATTATCTTTTGAGTATATATAAAATAAATAATTCCCATATATTAAAATATGAACAAATTAATTCAGAATCATGTCTTTGAAAATTCTTATGATCATAACTAGATTTGAACACACCGACACATCCAAATGTGAACATTTCTATCCACATTAATGTCCAAGATTGTCGTTTATATCATAGAAGATATCAATATCACATTACCTAATATATTGGATGTATATATAAAACCAATCCAAATCATAATCATAATCTATTAATATGTTTTCCACCAGATCATAAAATAATTTATCATTTCACCATAGTGTAAGCCCTGAAAAATAGAATGAGTTTCACCAAGATTTAATCAATATAATGATTAATTTTTAAAATAAGAAAATAAGGATGATATCATTTTACCATTCCCCTAAGAATCCAATATAATAATAAAATGAGATTTTCATATAAGAAAATTTATTTAAAAGTTCACCGAAACATTTATTGAGGAAAATACTTTTTTTATTTGGAAATCACTTAGATAAAATATAAACTTTTATTGAAGATTATAGAAAATGTTATCTGAAATGAACCATTCAAAATATTACTGTAGTATTAGAAGAAAAGAGTGCTCATTGTAGTGGGAAAATTCATCCATGTTATATATAATAAAACAATTATTATCCTCACACATCTGTTAAGAAGTACCTCATTTTGAAAATGAAAAAAAATCTAAAACATTTTCATGGAAATTAAAATATGGGTAAAAATTAATATAATCCAAAAATTCAGTTCCTTAATGACATTATTGAAAACAATTTAATTAAATTAAATATATTGATGAAAAATATTGTCTACCAAAGATGAAATAAAGCCAGTTTTTAATAAAAAAATTATTTTGATCATTATACTACCAAAGATAATAAAATGCTTCAATTTCTGGAATATTTCATAAATAATTATTTTAGAATAAAATAATTTTTTATGTATATGATCCATATTATTTTTTTCAATGAAAATATAGATTATAGAATCTCAAGAAAATGAGATTGTAACATAAATTCTATACCATAAGTATCTTCTTTCTTCATACATGTTCAAACCTCCTGTATAATAAATATATATTTATTATAAATACATTATATAACCATATTCATACATAAAATACCCTATATCATTCCATTAAACTTAGTTACTATATTTTTATTAATTTTTTTTTCTTAAAATGTATATTCGGTTAAAAACTGGTCCATTTTCCATGCATGTTTCAGCTCAATGGTTCCTGTACTTTAACAATGATCATGGTTTTCTCAAATATATAATATTAAAAATTAAATAGGTGTCATATATATCCATTATATAAATTTTTTTAACCATACATATATAGAGGTGATGAAAAATGAATTACATCACTTCATGGAGATGATAGTTCATTCGTACACACAAGTGATGTACCTACTTTTTGATGGATGGAATGAAAGAAAGGTAAATTTTATATAAAATTCGTAGATTAATTATTATATCATAAATATCATATATATTCATTAAAACCATATTTATTATTCTCCCTATAAATAATAAATAAAAATGATTCACATCACTTTATGGAGGTGGGAGTCCACATGTAAGACTCAGAAACATTATCATTTTCCAATGTATTAAGAGGTAAAATGATAAATATGATATTATAATTAAAGAATTATAAATTTGTCTTAAATATAATTAGTAAACATTAAATCAATCATATTAACTAACCATGAATTATTGGGTTGAAAAATGAAATACTTTTACTCACGAGTCAGTAGTCCACACGTATACATGAATGATGCTTTCGTTTTCCACCTGATGGAGATGGAGATAAATAAATTTTTTGAAAAAAAATAATAACGTATAATTATATTTATTATACTTAATTCTCCATGTTATTAGGGATAAAATATTTTTTTATAAGGTGGATGAATTAAAAAAATTTAAAGTTTGATGCTAAGAGTCATACCTCTGGAAACAACTCATTTGGATTACACCTTAATCGTTTAAAGGTTGGTATTATTACATAGATAAGAAATAAAAGACACTATAATAGGTTTTAGGAATTTATCTGGATCGGTATTTACTAGTATAGAAGTATCGTGAAGTGTGATGAATAAAGGAGAGGACATGTCCTTTTAAAAGGGAGGGATAGGACACCGTCAAAGTGTTTCAAATGATTAAATTATATTAATTTATTATTAAATGGTAAAAGATTCAAAATCACTCATATTAAAATAATATTTGATATAGGGTTGATATATCACCATCCATAAGTATTTAGATAGTCTTTATGTCATTTTAACCCTAATTTATTTAGTTTAACCCCTCGTTAACCCATTTTATCCTTTAACATAGTAATGAATTATTACCTCTGATACAATTCATAATGAAAAAAAATAATTTAAAATTAATAAATAAATATTAACTATATTTATATTAAATATGGAATCCATTTAAGACTATTAAATCCCTATAAGTTTCATAAATTTATTTTACAATAATCCCTGTAAACAAAATTGAAAATTGTTTTTTGGAAAATGCATTTTTAGTATAAAAATGAATCTATATCAAAGTATAAAATTCTTTAATATAGTTACCTTAGTTAATTTATATTTAATAAAATTTAATTAATTATATTGAAAAATAAATTAATAAAATAAATTGTAAATATTTGATGGAATTTGTTTTGAATGGATTTTAAACTAGTGAAAATGGAAAACAATTATTTAATAGAAACCCAGTAGATTATCTTATGAAAAGGCATGTTTTTTTATAAAACATGTATGGTTTTAAATGGAAAGAAATTTGCAATTTTGAAATTGAATAATGTGATTGATCATATTTTAAGCAGTCTTAAAATAGTTCACCCATATGTAGGAGTGCATGAAAGCCTTAGGTAATTAGTGAGTTATTTGGATACACTCTACGCTACAACAACATTCTAAAACATACTTGCGGTGGGTCACATCCTGGATAGGTTGGTGAAGAGTCTCCTTTGGCTTGTTTCATAGGGACGTGTGTATACATATTTTTCTGAGTTCACATAGAGAGTGCAGATTTCTATAGCTGATTAATATTATCGTACCTTTTAGCAGATGACCATGTTGCTTGCTAGTTTATTTATATTTGAGATATAAATGAATGCCAAATATTTTCAACATCTTTACATGCCTTCTAAATTTATATAAATTGTTTTATATAATTTTTTTACATAAGCCATTGTTTTAGAAATATTCCATCATTTGTAATAAATTTTCATTAATTATGTATTTCCATCATTTGAAAATATATACCATGTTTTGTTTTGATATGATTTTGTATTTCCAAAACTGTTTACATTAAAATTCAATGATTTTATTTGGATAATCTATTTTTGGAATCTATTATGGAATATTTGGTGGTATCCTATTGGGCTTAGGCTCACACCCTACTTTTGTCTTTAGGTATTTGTAGACTTTCTTCTTCTAGGTCTGAGCAAGGGGAAAGGATCTCTTGGTGGTGGATCTAGTTGTTGAGAGTTGGGCTTAGTGAGTTGTGTTCCTCAGGACATTGAGCTATTTCCCCCATTTTAGTTATTTGGTTTTTGTTCTTTGGGCTGGTTTATGACTTTCCCTATTATGGTACATCACTCCCAATAGAGATTCTTTTGTAATGCATACTTCTTTGTTTCCTTTTTCTTCCGCATTATTATGGAAAAAATTATTCCCAATTGTATGTTGTACGATGCCAGGTGCTAGTCACTGACCTATGGGGATCAAAAATGCCTTTTGGGATATGTCAGGACCAGATCAGTTATCGGGTTACCAGGGTACTTGGGCTGGTTCATGACAAAATGGTATCAATGGAAGGTTAACGATCTTTCCTTGGTGACATTATGCATTTGAGTATTCTTATCGGGACATAGGAGTTAGTTGTGATTGAGTGTCAGACCATCTCTCACTACAATGAACCTTAAGTCAACAGGGGTGGTTAGGGAAAGACGACTTAAGGATTTGTTCTAGTCTTTTCCCTATTTTTATTTGGATAGAGTGAAATCCAAATTTTTTTATCCCATCTATTGTTACTAGTATTCCTCGTTACTCAGTTTTTGTGTTAATCTAATTTTTTTATTAATTGCTGATGTTGTGTAGTAGCATGCCTTTGAGAAGACGTGGGAATCAGATCTAGAAGGAGGTTGTTGATGAATCTCAACAAGAGAGTCCTAATGTGGATCCGAGTTTGGTTGAGGTGATTGTTCGCACTGGCCAATCTCTGGGATATCCACCACCTCCAGTTCCTATTTAGGCTCCAGTTATGGATCCTCATAGTGATATTCTCTGAAATCATTCTAAAGAGTTCCTACGCTTGAAACCACCAGTTTTCAAAGGTTCCACTGACCCACAACATGCTAAAGAATGGTTGAGTAAGATTGAACGTCTCTTTAGGTTCCTGGAGACACCGAATGTGATCAAGCTAAAGTATACCACCTTCGTGTTGGAGGGACCAAGTAGAAGATGGCAGGACACGATGGTGATGGCTGGAAGAGATGAGGGTTTCGAGTGGAACAACTTTAGGGTTGTTTTCACTAACTAGATCTATCCAAAATCAATAGTGTTGGCCAAGGCTATAGAGTTTTTCAATATTGATTAGTCCAATAAAACTGTGACTGAGTACTCAAATCGCTTTGCTGAGCTGGTACAGTTTTATCCTAAGATTGTATCTTATTAGAAGATAAAGGATTGACAATTCGATTTGGGACTTCGATCTGATATCCATTATCAGGTTTCCTTACTTAAGCTACCAACTTTTTCTAATGTACTGGATAGGGCGATGATGGTTTAGATAGACCTGGAAGGAAATTCAGGGTTAAAGGGAGTTCCTTTTCATCATAGTGGTAGCATTGGTTCCATTAAATGAAAATAGAAGCGTGACATTTCTCATGGTAGTTCTCGACAACATAGACATTCTAGACCTCCTATAGCACCAGGAGGGGCTTCATTGACTTGATACCAGTGTGGAAATCCCAGACATTCTAAGAGAGTTTTCATTGAGGCACCAAAGAACTATAGCTCCTGTGGACGTTTAGGGAATTTACAGAGATTATGCCGTCACTTTACCACTCCACATAGTTGAACATGATCATCAGCACCTCTAAAAACTACATGGAAATCAAATGCTTCACCTACAATAGGGTTCCAGCGACAAGAATCCAGAACTAAGTTTCTTCATGCAGTGGAAGAGTTTCCAGAGGTTGTTGATACAGGTTCTGCAACTGTGAGAGGTACCATTACTATAGCTTCACCTTTTGTGACCAATCTATTTGATACGAGTTCATATCACTCTTTTATTTCAACCCATATTGTTAATATTCTTAATCTACCTATGGATATTTTATCTTGTGTGATGGATATTACTACACCCCTTGGTATAAAGAGAGAGAAGTGTATTCATAGTCTTGCTTGTGTCTTCTCTGTATCAGATGTCGAGCATGCATGGTGTTTTTTTGTTCTTGACATGAAATATTTTAATGTCATATTTGGGATGGATTGGCTCTTTACCAATAAAGCCCGGATCGATTTTTATCTTTGATGTGTCTACCTTACTACACCTAGTGGTGTACCTCTTGTTTTTCACAGAGAATGGGACCCAAGGTCAAGCAGAGCCAGACCCTATTATCCGGAGTTGGGGAAAACTATATCAGTGTTTGATTTTGATCTAGAAAGAGATTCAATGTGTGGTGATCTTCCTTCATTCATCGCTAAGTTTCCCGACATGTTTCCATTTGACTTTTCTGGTTTACCACTGGTAAGGGAGGTTGATTTTCCTATTGAATTAATGCATGGTACTCAACCAGTTTCTATTCCCTCTTACCGAATGGATCCAGCTGATCTAAAAGAACTAAAGGCGCAGTTAAATGATCTTCTTGAGAAAGGATTTATATGCCCGAGTGTGTCACCTTAGGCAGCACCTGTTCTCTTCTCCAAGAAGGTTGATGGTTCTCTTCTCTTATGTGTTGATTATAAAAAGCTCAATCAAATAACAATAAAAAAAATATCCATTTACACAAATTGATTATTTTTTTGATCAATTGAAAGAAGAGAAGTAATTTTAAAAATTGATCTTTGATCTGGTTACCATTAGTTGAGGATAAAAGAATTTGACATTCATAAGACTGGTTTTTAGAGTAGGTATGACCATTAAGAGTACCTTCTTATGCCCTTAGGCCTAACTAATACTCCAGTAGTTTTTATGGCTTTGATGAACAAGGTTTTCCATGTGTATCTGGATACATTTGTGGTAGTCTTTGTGGATGAAATTATTGTCTACTCCAAGTATGAGGAGGATCATGTGCGTCATCTTAGAATACAACTGAGTCATCTATGGAATCATCGACTTTATACCAAGCTTTCAATGTGTGATTTTTGGATTCTGGAAGTGAAATTTTTGGGACATGTGTTGTCAGAATAAAGAATACCAGTTGATCCTGAGAAGGTGAAGGCTGTTATGACTTGGGAATAACCATGAAATGTTTTAGAGATTCTGATCTTCTTGGTCTTTACAAGATATTATCGCCGATTTGTAAAAGACTTATCAAATTTAGCCTCTCCAATGACTACTATGACTCGAAAGGGAGTGATTTTTTCCAAGAATCATAAATATCAGAGTTTTTTTGTTGAGATAAAGTGTATTTTGACTACTGCATGGATGTTAACTCTATATGAGTATGGTATAGGTTACGTGGTCTTCTATGATTCATCGGGTTCAGATTTGGGATGTGTCCTTATGCAAGGTAATCATGTTGTTTCCTATGGATCTTGTGAGCTTAATCCTCATGAGAAGGACTATCCTACCCATGAACATGAAATTTCAGTTGTAATGCACACACTTATGTGTTGGAGACATTACCTTTATGGACAATGGATTACTATGAATTCAGACAACAAGAGAATGAGTTATATATTCTATAAAAAATATTTTAATCTCTGCCAAAGGTGTTGGGTGGAGTACCAGAAATCTTTCAACATTGACATTGCCTATACCCTGGGGAAAGGGAATTCCATTGGAGATGCGTTAGGCAGGAAACTTCGATCACATTCTACGAAAGAATATTCGGAAGAGTGGAGTTTAGTGGCTCTTTTTTCTCAGTTACATGTTGATGTTAAGTGAAAGGGGGATCACATTTCATTAGCCAGTGTTCTATTGACATCTGCTCTTCTTGAGTTAATTCTTCAAGAACAACAACTTTATGATGAATTCCATAGCATCAAGGAATATTTTTATGGTGGGGAGACCTACATCCAGTGGTCTTTCTACAAAGAGGGTGTTCTATTTTATCGAAACCTTTAAGTTGTGCCGTTAGAGGAAAGGAAGGATGTGATGGGGGATTTCCATAACTCCCAGTGGTTTATGCACCCAGGAACCATAAAGATGTTCTATGATATTCAGTTATTGTTTTGGTGGCCAGGTATGAGACAGGACATTGTTGTGTTTTTATCACATTGATATATATGCCAGCAGGTGAAATACGATCACCATAAACCTTCAGGTTTTCTTTAACCACTTCCAGTCCCTATATGGAAGTGGGATGAAATATCTATGGACTTTTTTCTTGGGTTACCTAAAAACTAGAGGAAGAAGAACGCAATATGGGTTTTGATCGACAGGCTGGCCAAGTCTGCTCACTTTATACCTATTAGAGATACAACCAATGTTGAGGATTTGAGAAATAACTATGTGAAAGAAATTTTTCGTTTTCATGGAGTTCCATCTGCTATAGTCTCTGATAGGGATCCTTAGTTTAATTCTCGATTTTGGAGAGGCCTTTAAGAGGCATTGGGATCTCAGGTTCGTTTGAGCACGGCCAACCATCCACAGTCAGACGGCCAGACAGAGAGAACTATACAAATCTATGTGGATATGCTTCGTACCTATGTACTTGACTTTGGTGGGTCTTGGGATGATCATCTGGAGCTGGTTGAGTTTTATTATAACAACAGTTATCAGTCTGTGATCAAAATGGCACCATTTGAGGCATTGTATGGTCGCCCTTGTAAATATCTTTTATGTTGGTCAAAGATTAGTGAATGTTTCTTGGTAGGTCCAAGTTTGGTCCAAGATAAGACAACTAAGATCAAGTTGATTCTTCAGATAATGTTGACAGCACAGATCTAGTATAAGTCTTATCCTGATCGTCACTATAAACCATTGGAGTTCTCAGTTGGTGACCAGGTTTTCTTGAAGGTTTCACCACTGTTAGGTCATCGACGACTTGGGAGGCAAGGGAAGCTTGCTCTCGTTTTGTGGGACCTTTATAAGTTGTTGATCAGGTAGGGAAAGTTTCTTCTATCTAGCTCTACCACCACAGCTGACGTCGATACATAACATATTTCATGTATCACAGCTGCGAATGTATCTCTCCGATCCATCCAATGTTTTGAGGTGGAGTGATATTGAAATTGAACTAGATTTATCTATGATGGAACGACCAGTCAGGGTTGTTGATTATGAGACCAAGGTACTTCGTGGTAGGATGATACATGTGTTCCGTGTACTATGGTAGCACAGTTTTGATTCTCATGAAACATGGGAAAGGGAGGCACAAATGAGAGAACAGTGACCTCATATTTTTGACACGGAGTATTCTTCATAGGCTTTCTGGGGAAAGAAGGTTTCTATGGTGGGGAGGTTGTAACATCACGTTACTGTTTCAGGTATTCCTAAACGTTTTTATGTTAAATTATTATTATGTTAATTCATAAATATTAATTTATCAGTAAAAAGTTCTATTTTTGTTAAAACACGTCGCAAAATGCTAAAACATCGAATTAATGCATCAAAATATTCAATTAAATATTTTTCTATTTTAAAAACTATGTTAGAATGAGTTTTTGAGGTATACAAAGTCTCTGATAGGACAGAAAAAATATATTAAATTTATTATTTTAAAAAAGAGAAATTTATTGAAAATAATTGAATAACTCCAAAACGGTTCGTCATATAAGAAATTTGAGACCACAATTATGTTTGAAATATAGTTTTTACCATAGTAAGGGTATAACATTCAAAGGCCCCAAATATTTATATGTCTCCCTCATGAGATAAAGTTTTTAAATAATATTTAATATATTATTTATTAAAAATTAAATATCTCCCAAATGGTGCGTCGAATGGGAAATACAAGGCCACTGTTGGGTCCGGAATGAGAGTTTTATCATATACATGGTTTAACATCTGTTCGTATTGGGTGTTTGGATGTACTGCTCACAATATTACCAGTTTTTGTATTAATTAATTAATTAATTCGAGTTTTAATTAAAAAATCATTTATATCTCTCAAACCGCTCATTCTTAAGGAAATATGAGATCACCATTTGGTCTGTAATGGGGTGTTAACCCTATACGGGGTATCACATTAATTCTCAATGGGCTTTTAGATATTATTTAATTTTTGTCAAATTATTAAATACATTAAAAGAAATAAAAAATCCTTGTACTGTTCAATCATCTTTCAAACGCCATTTTCCTCCATTTTAACTCTCAGGTGAAACCGAAAGCTTGTAAAATAGTCGTTTTTATGTTTTAAAAACCTAAATTACTTAATGAGATGATTATATTAACTTCGTAATCAATTTTCTAAATCTGTTTCGCATTTAACGTGTGTTTATAGGATGAGTTATAAATCCTAAGATTCTGGGGTTATAAATAGACGAACCCTTCAGGGTCCCTTGTTGATCAGTTTTATTGAGTCTAGTCAACCTTGAGTCCCATCTACATACATCAGAGCAGTCTATTCAATCTGATCAGTGGTCCTCCAACCAGGCGCCAGCGGCGGTTCCTCTTGCACACTGGGTGACTTTCACACTGGTTCTTTTTTTTTCTTCTTCATTATTTTAATTAATTTATTCCATGATTTATTAAATTCTAAATTATGGAAATAAATTGGTTATGTTTAAAACAAATAATGAAACCTAAATCATCAATGAATAATTCATCATTAGATTAACAAAGATTAGTTACTCGAATTATCGGATGATAGGTAAAGAATTATCAAATGATAATTACCCAAACTATTCAATGTTAATTATCAAAATTTGATTTATCAATTGATAGAACCCAAATAATAGAAATAAATTCCATCAACAATTATCAAAATATAATATTGGGAGATTATCGAAGATAATTTTTATAAAAATTATCATATGATAATTGTGAAAAAAACAATTAAATATAATTTCAATAATTTAACAATAGATAATCGTGTGGGATTATCGAATGATAAATTATTAAATGAAATTATAAAAGGTTATTTATGTCTTCTCAAATAATAATTATGAGGATGTATTAAATGATAATTTTATTAAATTATTGAAAAGATAATTTTAAATAATTATCAAATTATAATTACATCAATAATTTATTTGGAGAATATAATCTTGTTAAAATAAAGGATAATCACCAATAATTATCAAGATATTGAATTGATAATTGATTAAAATTATCAGGAAATAATTATTTGGATTATCAAAGGATAATGAATTATCAAAATATCTATATATATAGTTAGATATATATTTTGGATAATTACATTAGAAGTTAAGTATAATTTTATTAAATATAAAATTATCAATGTGTAATTCCATGAACCATTGAAGGATAATTTCAAACACATGCATTGACATAAGATGATAATTCACATATTATCCATTAGAGAAAAAATGTTATCACATGTAATATTTTAATTGATAATTTTAAAATTATCCAAGAGAGATAAAATATTACCACATGTAATATTTTTAATCGATAGTTTGAAAATTTTTAAGGAGAGATTAACTATCATCGCATTTGATATTTTATTTCAATTTGAAATAAAATAAATGGTTTTGGTTCAAGGATTCCGTAATGAATTCCATCCATTGGTGTGTCGATGCTTATGATAATAAGGTCGTGAGGAGGTGTATTGAACCATATAGGGTGGTTTATCGTCACCACTACCATCGAAGACCTTGAGGTAGGCGGTTCTATACTGATTAGCCAAATTGATTATCCTTGTATTGTTTAATTTATTTCAATTGTTGAATTAAATTCAATTGCTCAAATATTCTTTCAATTAAATTGATAAAAACTCAATTCCAATGAATTGAGAAATTTGAAATGGTTTTGGAATGAAAATTTGGAAAAACTCCAATTCCATTGAATTGGGTGTGTTTATGAAAATTGGCTGATTTAAATTGTTTAATTTAAATTATGGATTTGATTGAAATGATTTCAATTTAATTGTTGAATTTAATTTTGTTAATAAATTGTGTAATGATGGAATTTTTTTAGAATGTATTTCAAAGTGGTGAAAATGGATTAAAATTATTTAATAGAAACCCACTGGTTTATCTTGTGAAAAGGCATGCTTTTTTTATAAAACTTGTTTGGTATTAAATGGGAAGAAATTGGAACTTTTTAAAAGGAAGAATGGGATTGATCATATTTTATGCAGTCTAAAAATAGTTCTCCCATCATATAAGAGTGCATGGAAGCCTTAGGTAGTTAGTGAGTTATTTTGATACAATATACGCTACGACAACGTTCTATAACACACCTGCAACAGGTCACATCCCCGATGGGTTGGTGGCGAGTCTCCTTTGGCTACTGTCATAGGGATGTGTGTATACACATTTTGATGAGTTCACATAGAGTGTTTAGTATCCTATAGCAGATTAATACTATCATACCTTTTGGAAGATGACCATGTTCTTCATTTGTTTATTTATATTGGAGATATAAATGTATGTCAATGATTTTGAACGGTTTTACATGCCTGCTGAATTTATATAAACTATTTTATATAAATGTTTTACAAAATCCTTTGTTTTAGGAATATTCCATCATTTATAAAATTATTTCCTAAAATATTTATTTCCATCATTTCAAAATTTATAGCATTTTTTGTTTAGATATTCTATTGAATTTCCAAACCTATTTACATAAAAGTTGAATGCTTTTATTTGGATAATCTATTTTTGGCATTCATTATGGAATCTTTGGTGGTATCCTATAGGGATTAGGCTCACACCCTACTTTTTCCTTTAGGTGTTTTTAGACATTATTCTTCCAGGTCCGAGCAAGGGGATAGGATCTCTTGGAGGTGGATCCAGTTGTTTAGCGTTGGGCTTGGTGAGTTGTATTCCTCAGGACCTTGGGCTATTTTACCAATTTTAGTTCTTTAGTTATTGTTCTTTGGGTTGGTTTATTCAATGTTGTACTCTGGTACATCATTCCCAGTGGAGTTTCTTTTGTAATGCATACTTCTTTTTTTTCTTTTTCCTACTCATTCTTGTTGAAAAAATCATTCCCACTTGTGTGTTGTACGATGCCATGTGCCAGTCGTCGACCCATGGGGACCGGGAACGCCTTTTCGAATATGTTAGGGACGACTTGGTTATCGGGTTACCAGGGTACCTGGGCAAGTTTGTGACATTTTTGATATTAACCGACTCTCTCGTATTTTTAAAATTCATCTCATAGATGCTGTAAAATTATGTTTTATGAAAATTTTCAAATGCTTCTAAGAGATGTGTAAAAAATGGTAAAAAGTTGAATAAATTTTTATATATCTAAACTTATTAAAAAATGATTCCAATTAATTAATTTGAACTAATATAGGTATTTTTTTTCTATTTTTACCTAAAATGAATTTAAATAAAAAAAATATTTCTATAAAAATTTAGTTTTAACCAATAACACAGTGTTTTTCACTATTCATAAAAAATTTAAAGTTTTTAGAAAAATACTAAATAGTCCCCGTAAGCTAATTTAGATGTTTTGAATTAAAAAATTAAGTCCATTATTAAAACTAAAATTTATAAATTTTCAAAAAGTGCGTATTACAATTTATAAAGTATAGTTTGATTGGTCATGGTATGTTAGAATTTCGATGTTGCGTATAATGAAAGCTAATGTATTATTCATAGAAAAATGTAGCATAAAAGTTTGGAGTGTTACAAATAGCGAGAGTTAAGATAGGAATGAACTGTATGGAATAATTCAAGACAGAGGAAAACATGGTAGGGAAATAGTACCCACATTGGAAAGATTCCATTTAAGGACCCATATCATCTTAGAGTTAGATTATACTATTAGTATAAGTGTATGGTCACTAGTCCTCCTATTCAAGAGCCACCAAACATACGACATATGAAAAAGGTGATCTAATGGAACTATTAAGTCCTAGAAAATGAATTCATTTAGGGAAAATGATTTCTGTAATGTACCAAAACTACAAATGGGGTAGATAAGACATGGGTCATACCTCAAAATACACTCAGAGACTCCGGGACATAATCCCATACTTTCTAAAGACATCTTTACCTTATTTGGGGTTTTTCTATAACCATGGATTTATCCAAAACCCTAATAGAACAATCACCACCAATATAAAATTAAAATTAACTGACCCACGACACCATGTCACTATCCACATTCCGTATCATTAAATTACCAATAAAATTTTAATTTCAATCCCAAGGATTACTTTATCAGGAGGAAGGGTCCCTTATCATCACATGTTTCAAGACATGTCTAACTTCACCACCAAGGGGCCTCACTAAAACCCTATATCGCTCTAGGAGATGCCTCACAATTAGGACCACTATTATGTGGGGTCCTAACCAAGTATGAAATTCCACCACATGATCAATATTTTCCTATACCAAATAAGAATGGGTGTCTAGACCACCATGAAACATGATAATTATATATATCCAAAACACTCAATGCACACCCAGTAGTGGTTCTTCATTTGCCGGTACCCGAAGAACCAACTACTACTCTATGAAGAAGATTGGTTGTGAGTAAAATCATCTAATATGTTATAGTTCCAACACTGGAAAACCTAAATGATATCCTCATTCCAATCCTCTACTATCTGAGGGTCATAATAACCACGAAACTATAGTGGTATCGATAAAAAACTCACATTGTGTACTAAACTTGTGTATACAATTTCCAGGACCAACATGAGATATAATTTTCTAGAATTCTATTGATCAACCATCGGGTCCATTGAAGGTGGGTCTGTGTACTAATCATTATATTAAACCATTATTTATTACCACTTGATAGAAATTCTCCGTGAATGGGTCCCTAAACTAAGACCTCATCTCCTTACATTTGATCATCACAACACTGTCTCAGAATCCTTGATGGCTGTAATCGTGAAAAAATTCTGAATGTTATCATGGTATAGGATGGTCAAAGATACTATCCAGTAAATTGACTCAAGAAGGTACTAGACACTAAAATCCTTTCATTTATGAATCATGACCTAATATGGGACATGTAACCAAATAATAATTGTTACAAGTACACAATAAGGTTTTTAGTGTCCTGGTGAATTGATATATCGGCCACCATGCCAACTCCAAGTTCACTTGAGTAAAAGAAAAACTACAGAGAGTTTAACATAGATTCCTTTATTCCCAAAACAATAACTCGCAACTAGAATCCTCCAAATGTTAATCCCAATATGAACCTACTTTGATGCCACTATATTACGACATTATCCACTAGGCACTCCCTTCTGGTGGAAAGATGAATGAGAGAAACCAAGCTCGCCTTCAATTGGCTAGGGTTTGGTGACAAGTGCTATGTATGAAATGTTGAAATGTCGGTCCTTATCCTAAGTAACTATATTTATTCAAACAAATATCTCCATAAAACACTGGAAATATGTAAAATAAAATAATACATCTATAGTGTAGTCATGTTTGAAATATCAACATGGAAATAATAGTGAAAATAGTATAAAGGGTCCAAATACAATACTATTTAGAAAAACATGGGGAAACCAAAAATGAAAAAATAGGTAAGTGAGTAAAATGAATAGATCCTCACAAAAAATTGCAATGGAAGACAACTAAAATATAGTGTTTCTATGATCCACGAAGCTAGGTCCCCCAATATCAGAATTTATATTCCTATAATTTTCAAAATACACAACACATGTGGGAAAATACCATATAGAATTGTGTACATACATACATAATAGGTTCCTAGAAATCCCCAGACATAGTGCATTAAGAGATATTTTTCAACTCAACACCATGATAGTATGTCAATCACATCATGAGAAAAATCAAAATAATATAGATATGTTGAAAAGAAACCCACATAAAAGAGAAAGAGTATTTCCATCTTCATATCCAAGATATGAATTATTAGTAATATTTGAACTCCAAAAGTCCATATTTTACAACCATCACCATGAACAACCTCTCTAGAATTCATATGGGGGACCACACCTCATCGCTACTCTCAAACACTAAGGGGGTTCACTCACTAGTTGAAGAGCCACATAACCACAAAAGATATATAGTATTTCAAGAATTCCTTATTACTATGACCCATATCCAATGGGGATTTGTCATCTATTAATTCATCTCATATAGCCTCAGAAGAAACTATGTGTAGGGGATCACTTTTCATTACTGAACTCCATATCCATGGGAGAACCAACCCATTTAAATGACCCATCCCTCATAATGTTTGATGGTGAGGGAAGGGAAACTCTAGAGAGAGAGGACTTGTACCCTATTTCGTATGGAGGAGTATAGACACTACCTATATAAAGAGTATGGGGAACCATATAATAGTGTGGCATGGGAGTACTAAACAAAAAATATCACCATAGACTAACCCAATATTAACCATTTTCCAAGAATTTTTTTAATTTTATCCGTAGTCATAAATCCTATAATCATATCTCTGATTCCAAAAAAAGAAGCCACAATCGTGTTCTATATGAAAAAATAATAAAGATAGGATAAGTGTTGTACAAGATCCATTTTCTGAATTAGAAGATACATAGGAAGAATCCTCATAGGGGAGTACATGATGCGACCTCCTGGGGTATATAGAATTTCTCATGAGTCAAAACTCAGTTCATGCCCCCTCATTGTACTCCACATGTAAAAGTATAGTACATGTCATGTACATAGGGTAACACAACATGTGACCTCAACTTGACACTTTGGTGTGTCCTCTCCCACACATGTATTGTATAACCATTTATATATAAACAACATGTACATGTTGATACATGGAGTGTAACCTCTCCAAGGAAGCTGATCATGTCCCCTCCCACACACAGATTGATAGACCAGGTGAAGTTATACATTGTGTACATAGAGTACATGAAGTGTCTTGGAAGCCTAAGGTTTGATCATGTCCTCCTAGCCTATTCCTAATTACATTTCCCCATGCCCATGTACTTGAATATTGCATTATACACTAGAGTTAAATTTGTGAACTATTACATGAACGTGTACTCTTAACATGGAATTATTCTACATGTACTCGACTACATGTCTATATACCACAACATGAAGTGTAGTCTGGAAGATTTCATCTCCCCTAGTGGGAAGAACACATGGCATGTTCTCCTGATGTTCAAAATACGTGATCGGAATTTATGAATAGAAAATCTTTTTGATTAAGGTCAAACCCCCATTATTCCACAATAAAGTACAGATCGTCTGCTAGGGGTTTCTTAATAGTAAAAAAATATCTTAAAATCCTTTAACAAATAAATATATATGGACTGTGGAATAAAAACATCAAGCCTTCCACATTATAGAATAATGTCTAATGAATCATTGGCATTCCCAAGCCTATAATTTTTGGAATCTTGATTCGATCATAATCATCATCAATGATGAGTTCTGACGACACCTCCTCCACTCAGTTCAACCGTCACGTGAAGGAGAAACCCACCCTTCCCACCATGTGTAGGAATCCACATAGGGGGAGTATGATATATTAATTAATTAATTAATTAATTAAATATACTACCTTTTTAAATTGCATCATCATCGAATGGTCATCATTATTTGAACTGCTGATACTGGTAAACATTATATAGTTTCTAGAGTAAACCACATGTTTTGAAAAATTAATAGTGGTATCAAATTTCTCATTTGATGACCCCATCAATGGGAATACCATGAAGTCAGAAAATATTTCCACGTATGATTTAAAATATATTAATATGTATAATATACTAGTTATGGGGTCTTGTGACACCAAATAACATGGCCAACTATGATGAAAAGTACGAAGATATATGTAAAATATTCTATATGAATATTCTAATGTTACAAGAGTCATTAAATTATACCATAAAATGAATTAATTAAT
Organism: Viscum album; assembly: GCA_963277665.1. Taxonomy (NCBI): domain Eukaryota; kingdom Viridiplantae; phylum Streptophyta; class Magnoliopsida; order Santalales; family Viscaceae; genus Viscum; species Viscum album. The sequence continues at coordinate 1,956,634,678 of OY728136.1, read as the reverse complement.
TCATTATAAAGGGTATATAGACAAAAAACAAAATAATTTTTTAATTATATTTGACAAAAAATAAAATAAAAATAGGATCTCAATTGTGAAAAATTAAAACATTATTTTAAATAATCAATGAAAAAAAAGAAGAAAATTAAAGAAAATTTGATAATAAATATTTAATATACCTTGATATTACCCTAAAAAAAGAACATACCACCAATGTAAAGATTAATATTCTATAATTCAATCCTAATTTCCAAATATAATTCTTTAGTTCTCTATATTTGATAATCAATTAATGGTTCCTCAAAATATTTTATGAGCTCATCTCATTCCATAAAACATTGATCTAAACGAATCAATTTATCACTGAGAAAAAAAATGAAAAATAACTTAATTTTAAAATATAATACATTTTTTTCAGATAACAAACATTATTTTCCATGTTTTTCATCACGATCAATAGAGAATATAAAATTGATTATTTTTTATTATTTTCTATCTTCAGTTAATATAACAATACACTACAATTAAAAAATGTACTCCCTAATAGAAACTTCCATGACACAATAATTTACCATGAAATCATTGTCTTGAATTTCCAAATAAATAAAATAATTTTCTCAAATTACCAAATATTTATCATGTGAGGCTTTAATAATTATTATTATTATAACATAAATAATAGTTTTATCTAATTTATGAAAACATATATAAAATTTTTATAATATTGATCTCCTTAGACGAATCTTACAATGTAATTTCCAGCTAATACATTAGAAAATTTCATTATTTAACATTAAAATACTATAAATTAATCAAATCTATTATTTCAGAAACTAAACTAGCCCATCCTTCACTTTATCTTAAAATTTTCCACACACAAAATATTTTTTATTTTTATGATGATATTTTTTTCAATTAAAATATTTAATTATGAGTTTTTCTAATATCAAATGAATCATTTCATAAAATAGACACTACTAGAGAATAATAGTTATATTCAATGTGTAGAAGATATCTTGGAAACAAGCTCTCTAATAGATTTAAATTATTATTCACCAGCTTGATAATGTTTATTTAAAATATTAATATGTATAAAAACATTCTGTGACCTATTTGAAACCATCTAACCTTGTTTTTTAGATTAAAATACTACTTGTAATTATTACTCTATAAATTTATTATTTTCAATAAAATTCTGAAAAATTTAACTTATAGATAAACATAGACTCACCTATATTAATATATATTAATCAAATGCATCCAATGTTGTAAAAATTAACATGATTCCTCTATAATTAATTATTTTCTTTAAAATGAGATGTTTATGTTAATAAATAATATGAATCCTAGGTGAAATAATTAACATAGTCCTGATAAATAACATGATTCATGTTATGGACTATATATCCAATTCCCTAAACACTTATCTTTAAATGTTTACATAATTAATCAAATAACTTATATTAGAAAATATATAATGAATCAAATTTGAAATCATGTATGTAGTAATATATAAAATTTAAGTAATGAAACTCCTTAGAATTTAAATGAAAATCCACTTTTTAAAAGTTTGTGTGACCCTCGTCATATTCCTTGATGAGACTAAATAGACCCATGAAAAATGGAGGGGATGAAAATATCTCATTCTCTAAAAATATTGGTAAATAAAAATAAATTATATATTAGCCAAAAAAACTATAAGGGATGATAATTAAAAAATCCTTAGTTTTACTCACAAGAGTTCTAAATTTTATGTATTCAACCAAGAATAAAAAAATGAATATTTTTAGTCTATGGGTTAGTGTGTCTAACATAGAAGGTAAGACCAATTATAGAGTAATTATCTACTCCTTAAAATGAAATCTACTACTCAGTGCCTTAGAAGATCTATGGTATAAATCTCAAAATATTGAATAAAAAATCCCCATTGATTACAAAATGTTTTGTGTAATTGTTTTTGAATAGCATCATTAATGAGTAATATACTATTTTTTTAATAGTGTTGGAAATACAGTGTAAGTTCGATAAAAAACCGTATTATACAAGAATATTATATAAATTTAAATTAATTCTCATTACATTAGACAATAATTCACACACATAGAACCTATATGATTAGTGAATTTAGAGATTATATACATAAATACCTTATTTTACCAACACTATTCAATATTTCTCATAAATTGTTTTTACATATGAAACCCCTCAATATATAACATAGGTTACACCCCTCTTCATAACCCAGGTATTATAAATATAATAAATAAGTGAGATCAAACACTCAATGAAGGTAATCATAAGAGATAGTAATCAACAATAACAAATAAGCATAAGATGGGCATGTTGGTATAAAAGACATAACCATTTTATATGAAATGAAATAGGAAAATAAGAACCAATTAAACATTGATAAAAAATCATGATTAGTGACATAATGGATTTTTATGTAACATTTGAAATTAGTCATTTGGATGTGGAAACACAATTCAATAATCATGATTAATTATAGAAAGACATATGAATGTTTCATAAATTAGATTTGTGGAATATGAATCCATTGTATACATAGGAGTAGAAAATATTTTTTCTTGTCAACAATTTATTCCAATACTATCTTAACAAAGAAAAAAATGTACCATAGTTGATTCGGTTCACTATAAATTCCCATAAACATAGTATAAATTGTCCCAAGTCAATTACATGCCATGTCATGAGATATAAAGAATTACCAAATGAACCCCACCATTTGAAAGTTGATAAAATATACATTTGTGTACCATATATTGATGAAAACATTCATAATTATTCTATATCATAATTATAATATATGACAAAATGGGTTCTATGATTATTTAAATAAGACCAAATCAAAATTCATCATGATAAATAACAAAAATGGTATCTAGAATGTATATCACCAAAAAATAAATTGAATCAATAAAGGATATTTATAGAGATGAAAAAATATTTATAATTGAAAAATAAAATCAATTTAGAAAAATACTTTAAATAATGGAAATTTTAATATTAAAAATTAAATAAATTATAAAAAATAGCTTTATAAAAATAAAAATAAATGAAATAAAAATTACCTTTAGGAATTGTGAAAACATATAAAGGATTATATGTAATGAAAAATGAAAAAATAGAAGATGAAATTAATAATATAGAAAATTATAAAAAAACATTTCCTTAAAAATTTGGTAAAGAAAGTAAAATCTAACATAAATTGAACTTAATAATACATAAAATTAGGGATAAGGAAATCTATAATATCATATGAAGAAATGTGTATGGAGGATAATAATTCATAATAAAAATATTATAGATAAGGTTGGATCCCATTGAACGAATAATTTTAGTTAAATTTTGAACTAGAGGGAGGTGAAATGGTAATAAAAATGTTAGTAATGAAAAATAAAAATGGATAAAAAGTGGCGTTTTAGAGGGAAATAAAAAATAACTTAAAAAAATAAATAATCTAGTCATAAATACTCTTGATTTGAAAGAGATATTAGAATGAAACATTTACAGCTTTGGTAACGTTTCAATAAAAATCACTTGATATAGGGAACATAATATGATTTATATATAAATATTATTTCATTAAATGTGTGATAAAATATATTCCAATTGAACTATATTAATAAAAATAATAAGTGATGAATATAGATCAAATAGGAGAAATTGAGACTGGGAATCCTTCCCATTACCAATTACATCCTTGAAGAATGTTTTAAAATAATATAAAAATATATTAACATATTATTTTATAACTACATATATATATTAACTTTTTTATGCCAAAATTTTATTCATTTTACACATATATTAGATATTTATTGTTTGTTTTCATCATCAGTGTTTAGTAAATTTATTTATTTCATATAAGTTTACTAACGACGAGATCGATCCTATTTTGTTGATAAATAGTTCATCAGCACAAAATTATTAAATTTAATTGAATTTTTTTGAATCAGTTATTTATTTAACTCATGTTCATTATATAGTTTGAATGGATGTAGTTCATGAGAATGTAATCCATGATTTTCATATTTTAGGTAAATTACTTGAAAAAACCATTTACTTTTTTAATGTAAATTTATTTTTTAACCATTGAAAAACCATATTCACAAAATAAATTAATCAATAATGTCATGTATTATTAATATTATTTCTGTGATGCTTATTCCTAATGAAAATGAAGTTGTTGGTATATCATTATTCAAGTAGGTGGTTGAACTGAAAAAATAACATGTTATACTAATAAATGAGTAAAAATTTACAGTTATATAACCTTGATATAATTTTTAAAAAATATTAATTATATTAATAAAAAATTACTATATTGGATAATGATCTTAAAATAGAGTTTATATTTTATGTAAATAGAAATATTAAAATAAGAACTTTTAGACCTTCTTTGGTAGAATTGGTCATTCTCAAAACACATTCCTTCATAATGAAGGATTATGGCCTCCTTCTTTGATCTATAGGGTACCAAACGTCTAATATGAATTTAAGAGAGGAAAATTGGTTGAGATTCAAATGGTAACCAATGATATGCATGTTTTTGAAGGGGTAATGGATGGGTAATTTTATAGTTGGGTTTGACTGGATTTGGTTTAATATATCATGACTTAGTGGTAAAGGATCATAATTTTCAAAAGGAAAGTGTACTCATATGCGGAAATCCAAAAATTTATATATATTACATCCATTATACACCTTTAATTTTATTTTTATATATTTTTAAAGTTTTTTTAACATATATGTTTTTTTACTATTTAAATAGTTTTCGATGTCAAGAACTATTCATTCGGGTAACAAATTATTTTCCTAAAAATTAAAATAGTTATACAAACTAATTTCAATGAGATAATTTCAAATTTGAACCACATTTTTTAGAAATCAATTTTAAATCATGAAAAATCTAAATACTATATGAACTTGTGAAATATATATAAAAATATTTTTATAGGATAATAAAATTTCTAAACATTATATGTTATTAAAATTATTTATTATAAATTAAAAAATAAATTAAAATTTTAAAAAAAATTATTAATTAAATTATTAAATTTTATTATAATAATTCATGAAAAGTGATCAAATTAATTTATTCAGATAAAAAATACACAAATCTTAGAAAAATGAATTCTTTGGTGAAAATATATTTTTTAGCATTAATTGAGTTTAATAAAAACTCATTAAAATTATTTACCTTATAGAAATTAAATTTTATCAATCAAATGGTACTAAAATTTTTTATTTAATTTTATAACCAAAATAAATCATTAATTTTGAAAATAATAGTAATAATAATTATAAGTAACAGAAGCATAAATATGATTATAATAAACTGTTTTAATTATTTATTTGTATTTAAATATAGAATTATTTTTTATTTTCTAATAATATTAATTTGGATTAGTTAATAATAATTATACAACATTAATATAGAAATTGGATATAGGTATATACAATGATCTAATATCTAGAGTCCATATATCCAGTAGTCATATGTGTAACGATGATCTATCCAACATCCATATGTCCAATGACCATATTTCCAACAACTATATATCCAAATATCATATATATAAGGTTCATATTAGAATTCTATATATATCCTTAAAAATATATAAACCTATTTATCATATTATCTAATTTATTTGTCATAATTTTTTTCCAAATTTTGTCCATGTTTCATTTTTTTCTATAGTATTCATCCACGGTATGATATTCAAAGCATATCATGATTTTGAGAATTTCAATCATAAATTTTTTTTATTTAAATTTGGTTTCATTCCATTTTAAATTTCACTAATTATGATTCATTTATATATCTCATAATGTATCTAATTTAGAATGTTAATATTCTTCCATAAAAAAATATACCAATTTTTATTTCGGTTTTATATTTGTTGTATAACAAGATATCATACAAAGTCATTATTTAAAGAAAAAAACAACCCAATTTTTTTGGGAATCATATTCTATCCTATAAAAATAATATTTTCTAAAATAATTTTTTACTATATTCAAAAAATGAGGTTAATTATGCCTCATTTTTTATTCAGGTTCCCACATTCTTCCTCAAACTTATGATTCCTTTAGATAATTTGAACCCAGTGAGTGGTCTTTTTATTAATAGTTTATGTCTATGATCCATGATTTTTATCATTTATTCCTTGAATGAGAGATCATGTACTAGTTTTACGACTTATGATCTCTATGTATTTGAAGGTCCGTGTATGTACTTTCTCAAAAGTGATATGTATAACACAATATGCATCTCAAAGAGGTTTATGGGAGGTGGAATAAGATAATACACTATCCCTGCATGATTGAGGATCACAAAGGGGATATTTTATATGTATATTGACTTCCTCTTCTTCTTGAAAATCATAAAGCTATTCTTTTATGAAATTTTAATGAATAACTTGCCTCCAACATCAAACTCTAAATATCATCAAATATTATCAGCATTACTCTGATATGATTTTTTATAGTTTTAATGTGTGTTTAACAATTTTAATCTTCTATAATATTTGTTTAGAAATATATTGTCCAAGCAGTTCATGTTCACCAATAATTCCCCAAATATTTGAGTTCTACACTTCTTAACTTATAAAGCCTCGTATGGTGTCATTTATATATTAAAATGGAAATATTTGTAATATGAGTGCTTTTCCATGGAATTTTTTTATCCCAATCACCTTTGAAATCTAGAGAAAAATATTTCAACACATTTTCTTGGGTTTGTATTGTACTTCCAAATGGACCATTAGTTTGAGGATGATAATATATGTTAAATATTAGTTATGCGTCTAATGATTATCAAATACTTCTATTGGAATTAAATCTAAACCATGGATCTCAATCAGATACAATTGTGATTTGTACTGCATGTTGCCATACCACATCCTTAATGTAAATCTTTTCATTAAAATGAGTGAAAAATCTATTTGAACATCAATAAAATATGATGAACTCTTATGATGATAAATTATAATAGAATTGGAATAGTTCATTTTAACTATTTAGTAGAGACATTAAAATAAAACGATGAAATTATACAATTTCAATAATTGAATGGGTAATGGTTCTCTCATTCCATATGTATTCTGAAATTCATCACTATCTTTTTGGAATACAATGAAATGATATATTTACTCTACAATCATCAATTTTTTAATATTTCATAAGGAATACCCTTAATATATTTATAGAAATTTATTCTCTAATGATGTATAGAATAGGACGTGATATGTTTATTATCAAATAGATCCTTATTCAATTATATTATTTATAGACACGTATTAATTTCGGGAATCATATAATTAAATCATTATCATGACTAAGATCTGAAAAATTCTTGACCTTCTTCAATATATATATAGCTGAATTCTATTTCTCCTTGATAATCACATAGATGGTTGGTTAAACAATCATTTTGGAATGATAGAATTTGTACCCTTTAAATATGATTTTATAGTCTATGAATTAGTAATCCACGAGGATGAGGTATCTTTTAATCCTCATTATGGATAAGGGGTCATGATATGTCATATTAAATGTATCATCAACCTTGTTTTCCTTCCTTGTATGGTAATACAGAGACTAAACATAGTTTTTGATTAACTCTAAACACATACTTTAGTATATGTTCAACTACTTTTTGTTAAATATTTACTTTGATATGTTTTGATCAGTATATATTTCACAATTTCTAAAATAAAGTTATTGCCTCTATATATTTAATGCCCTTATTACCATTACTAACACCAAATCATATGTTTAGAATTTTTTTCTATAACATTTAATTTATTTTTTTAATATGCATCCACCATTTCATTTTCCATGATGATACATCTCAATCACATCATTAATAAATCAGTTAATATCACAACCACATCTCTGATACAAAGTAGTGTGACTAAAAGTGTAGTGACCAACCATATCTTTGGATTCATGTTATTTTATTCACATTCATATATCCAAAGGAACTTAACCCCATTATAAGTAAACTAGTTTATTGTATTTGTAAAATCATGAAAAATTTCTTACAAAGATTCGATAGGATCTTGAAAATACAAGTATTTTTTTCATTCTTCAATAACCTATGTCATTAATCGACCAACAAATATACAATTTTCTGTAATTAAATGGCCAACGAATGTTACTTTCCATAGTTATATTTATCACTTTTTAAATTCATAATATAATTTATATTTTTAATTAATATATTGAAAAATACTTAATGGATCTTCAATATTCTCGTAGATGTTAATGGGTATATAAATATTGCTTATAAATACGACCAATAATTGATCAAGGTAATCTATGAAGAAATCATTCATTAAATCCATGAAAATTTAATGGTTGTTTTTAAAACTAATTTGAATAATAATGAATTCATTATTTTCATATCTTATTCAAATTTATTTACAATATATGTTCTCTGTTTTAAGAAATAACTAATGACATACAGATTAAAGGCCTATCTAGGAGAAGTATTCAACCCCTCACTGTCGACCCAAAAACTTATCAATACATGGTAATAGATACATGTTCTTTATCACGATATTTTTATGTTCATGATAATCCATGAAGAGACACATTGATCTGTATTTCCTCTTTAAAAAATTGAAGTAGAAACCCCCCCATACTAAATTCCATGGGCATATAAAACTGTTATCAAACCTCACTTGGTGTTTCCTCTTAAATTGTTCCTATTCAACATAGGTCAAACTATAAAGAATATTTCATATATGAATAGTACCATGTTTTAGTTCTATGGAAAGTTCAATCCCAAAATCCATGTGAAGACCACTAAATATACAGAAAATTAATGTATTCATTCCCAATTAGCACGTACTTGATATTGTGTTTCTCACAAATAAATTGAGAAAAAACCCCTTATGATTGAGTATTGTGACCCATATAATGGATATAGATTATACAAGGAGTTCATATTTATCCTTTCACTAATAAAATATCATAGGCTATTTTAAGATATGAAATGTAACTTCCCTATTTCAACAACTAATACATGGTCTATATTGGGAGGGAAAACACATTCCGAAAAAACAACACTAAATTCTATTAAATGGAGAATAAAAATATTTTCCTGAATCACATTCCTATAAAATTTTATCAGAGAGGATTCGTAGACATAGGATGAGAAAATATCAATACAAGGAGTTTTAAATAGTAATTTTATCTCAAGTCATTATGGTGATTAATTGATTGAAAAAGAATCCATTCCCAATATTTATGAGTTGGTATAATTATAATCAAATATGAAATTATTATTCTTGAATTAATAATGACTGTATATTTAACCACTCAATTTTCATGACCAAAATTCTTTATTTTGGATTCACTATTAAAAGGCACAAAATATAATGGGCTAGCCTTTATCATCCCTCCAAAAAATGATGATAAATGCTTCCTTTATCAGTGACAAAAACACTAATAGAGGGGAACATTTATCTATGATTTTTAGCTATAATAAAGGGTACTATTATCAATGTTTTGTTTGTAACACTGATAATGGATGAACTTTTTAACACATTTTCAAGAACAAATAAAAGTTTCAATCAGACATGTGAGTCCCTCATCAAAATAGTGATTTTTTGGATGCTTCTTTATGTAAAATTATTCCGCATATCAACCTCAAAATCCTAATATGGGGAATATTGCCTCTATACACTCTCCACATGCACGCATCTAGGCCAATGGGCCTTCATGGGCCTCATGCGTCCATTTTCTTCATACATGCATTATCCCACCTACATATTCACAACTTGGCCATGCATGAGCCAACCCACCTACCCTACTATCCAGGCCTATAAATGTCTTGACCTAATTTCCCATCTAGGCCATAGACCCTTTTTATATATACAAATAATTTTTTAAAAAATAAATCTATTACGAAAATCATGTAATTAAAATAATTAAATATATAATAACCTAAAAATAATAAATTGTAAAAAAATTAAAGATTATATTAATTAATTATATATGAATATCAAAAATATATATATACTATAAATATTAATAAAGAGTATATATAAAATATAGATATATAAAATCAATAAATTGAAATAATTAATGAAATAAAAACTAATAATTTGTAAATTAAAAAATATTAATTATTTTTTCAATTAAATAATTAATAATAAAATCTAATTTTTTTAATAAAAGTATATATATATAATATAAATATTGATAAATATTATATATTAAATATAGATATATAAAAGAAATAAATGGTAATAATGAAACAAAATAATATTAAAAATTGAATAATTTTCAAAATTGTTAAAAAATAATTAATGAAACAGTTATTAATAAAAATGAATAAATTTAATATATAAAAAATCTACATATATTTATTTTAAATAATAATCAAATAAAAATATAAAATATAAATACAAAAAATATATAATTTTTAATTTTTAAAAATATCTTAATTTATGGTTTATTTTTATTGGTTTCTGTACATGATAATTTTTAATATTTTTAATATTTTTAAAATAGAAATATATTCATATGCATATATATATATATATATATATTATTTCAAAAAAATTGATATATATTGTATATAATATTTTTGATTGTATTGAATAAATCATATATTTAGTGAAAATTTATTTATAATTGAAAATTAATATTAAAAAACTTAACCAACTGTATCGAGTAATGGAAATTTAATTTAATTTTGTATGATTTTTAAATTTAGCATATTTAAAACATGTGTTACATAGAATTCACACATAAATATATGTAATTAATGGATTTTTATATACAATACACACATACATAATACTTATGTAATTTATTAATGTTTTAATATTCATTTTAGACTTATATTTATTGATACAAAAATGGTGTGCACAATGGGATGAACACATGTCCCTAAAAACATATTAATAAAAAAGTAAAACATATAACAAATTGGAGTAAAATAATGTAAATAGAAGCACAATAAACACATAAGACATAATCTTCCACCCCACTACCATAATGAAAAAAATGAAACCAAAAAATAGTATTAATGCTTTACACAACCTCGATGATGACCTCCCCTCCCCCATTTAGGTGTATCCCAAGGGCCAACCTGATCATCCATTATTTTTATGTCCCCTTTCTCTTGAGGTGGATAGTCTATGTTTTCCACAACAATCTATCCATCATAAATGATTCAAGCCTCCTACCTCACCTCTACTTCATTGATGCCTCCCTCTTGATGATATGGTTAGTCAGCCCCACCTTCAAGATCCTCCTAGGTCCAAATACATCAGATGTATACTTGGATGTATCATTCAACATACCATCATAAAAACCAACACTAGAATTTATAATCTCAATGTCATGATCCCCCTGCTACTGCAAATAGCATTTTGATACTTTTATAGTATATAACTCAGTATAAAGAGACTCCATTTTATTTTTCAGATCATATTTTTCAAATCCGTCATGGTATATTTGATAAAATAATACATTTTTAATAGGCACAAGAATGGAAAAGAAATTATCATTAACTTTTACAGGATAAGACTCGTGACCATGTTTAAAATCTATGTCGAGTCTATTTATGCTATAGGATTCCTTTCCAAAGACCGCATCACATGACTTATCCAAAGTAGATAGCGTAAACTCATTAAAAATTAGAGGTACAAAATATCCAGTTGTGGATTCATTTTCCCCCTCTAGTTCAACAGGAACCAAAACCTCACCCTCATTCCCGTGTACAACTAGATTTTCCTTATATGTAACCTTGTCCACCTAAGATTATCCCATTTCATGATACATAAAACATTTTCAAAATTAATCTTACCTTGAGTTAGCTACTACTCCACAAGAAGCTACATATGGTATCCCTCAACATCACCAATGAGGTCACCACATTCCATGGAATTACACTTAGCCCACCATTATATTAGATTCACATCCTTTGATGCAAGAGCATAATATTCCAATAAGGGCCCATCCTATGAAATTTTAACATCATGGGAATAAATAATTACTTAACCAAATATAACCACAATAGAGAAATAATAGTTTCATTAATCTTTTTAAAATATTTTTCCCAGGGACCACTGGCTACAACTTTATATACCCCAACCCCAATATCCTAGAGTTTGTGGTAGATTATTACATTGGTATAAGATTATATGAGTGGCATACCAAGGGACTGAATAGTGTAATATTATTGGTAAACGAGATATATATTTTAATATTACATTAAAATTTAAAATATGAAATAAAACATAGTGAATCTGTTGGGAACACCATTATTCTCTAAACTTAACCTTTCAAATCAGTTACAAAAAACTACATGCATCATGAGGAAAAGTAATACATAAGAAATGGGAGAGATAATATTCCCATTAATGGAATACGTAAAGTTTAATCTATAATATATAATAATCAGACGTTTTATCATGATAAATAACTAAAATTCATACTATTTAATTAATAACTTGAGAATAATATGGAAGTAAAAAAAAGGATCAAATAATTCGATATAAATAATCCCATGGGAAATAAAACTAACCATGGGTATTATACAAATCAAATAATAACATTTATATAAATAACTGATCTCATAATGATGTAAATCATAGTGTTTGATTCCTAAAACATACTTTAAAGGCCTTGTCAAAGTGGTCCAAATAAATGGGTAAGGCCTCAGCCAAAACCAATTATTGTTTTTCTTATGAGACCTAAAGATGACATAAGGGGCTATAGTAGGACCCACCCACCTCTTATTAATTCCAATACATTACTCATATGAATGTGGTAAAACATAATCAACATAAATTTTCATATTGAAATTGGTATATGAAAACTTATTAATACTCCCCAATCAGTAAACACAATCATAAACCATATAATATAAGAATGGTATCGAAATAACATGTTCATAATTAAATTGATCATAATTAATTCAATAAAATATGGTTGGTGGTATCATAAGATATAAACCATAATTAATAATAACATTCAATAAAGGGTTTTAACATATATGAAAACACTCTAAAAAATCATTGAATACTTCCTGAGAGAAATAACTTTTTTTACTCTAAAATCATATATTTGGAAATATTATAAATTATAAATGAAAATATTTTCATTGAAATGTTACCTGTAAAATTATAGAGGATTCCTCAAGATATTACGGTGTCAAAGATTCAAGAAAATCTGTTCATGCTTTATAATTAGAAAAACATTCATTCTATATAATTCTTTTTCAGAAAAGTTAGAAGGATCCATATTTAGAAAATGAAAGAAATATTTTTTTCAAACCATTGTATAAAAATTAAAAAATGGGAAAATTTTATTAATAATTTTACATTAAAATAGTGAAAACTATTATAAAAATATTTTTAAAAACCATGTACAAGGAAAAAATATGATTTTATTTAAATTGTTTTTTTTAATAAATTTTGATTTGATATAAAAAATAAATATATAATATTTAGAAATTTATATTGGTAAAATTTAGCTCATTTTTTAATTCTACACATCAAAAAATAGTCAGGGTAAATTTTTTGGATTTTTCAATGATACTTGAATTTTGGAAGAATAGTGAAATATGATAATTTATGAAATATATACATTATATGTTAAATACAATATTATTAACATAATGAATGATGTAATCACCAAAATAAAGAAATTACCTTAATTATTTAAATACATTTTATGGAAATTATCAAACTATTCATATTCATGATTTAAATTGATAAACTAATCAATAAAATAATAAAAACCCCTTCTCTCCTCCACCATAAATACCACCCCTCAAAACCTCTTCAACTTACAAAATTAAAACATTTATCAATGTTCAATTTTTATTAAATCTCCTTCATAATCATCTTACACATATGTAAGAATTTTAGGTGTCACCAAAAGACCACAACCAAAGGCCTTAAGGAGGTCATCAAGGAGGATAATTGAAGAGGTAAGAATCCTTTTTCGATTTATTTTATTTCCTTTTCATTTTTTTCTTATAATATCATCACCCAAAATTATCCAAGAGGCATGGAAACTATATAATATTATATATTATTTAATTTTATCTATTTTATGGAAAATTCACCATCATACTTCTTCTCCTCACTCTAAAATTCTAAAAATAAAAACATCATCTGTGATGTGTCGATTTAATGACATCAAGGATAATGTGTTTTCAATTTCCATTATGAAATTCATGGCTAGACATAAAATAATTTTAATAGAAAATGATTATTTTAATTTTTATGATATAATCTATTATAAGTTTTGGAATTAACATATCTACATAATATTATGTTATATAAAGAAACTAGTTTGTGTTTATCGAAGAACCTCCAAAATGATCTAATAGAACATCACTACTGTTTTATCTATTTTTCATCATAATATCTGAAAAAAATTATATATGGTATAAATTAATATGAAAAAATATTAATACCATTTAATTTAACTAATAATATTTCCCTTCCATTCGACAAGAAAATCCATTATAGACATACCATAGAAACCATGTAAAGAACACACCCAAAATAATGGAAATAAACAAATATTATTGAAAATGATTGAAATTATGTCATAAAATGATCATATCAGTTTTCAATAAAATTTATATGGTTTATACTATGTTAATAACACTATTTTAACTAATATAAAAGATGATTCAACACATTTTATTTAAGATGAACCCGGATTAAGGGAATTCTAAACCCAATTTTAATTCTTTGGGTTAACGTTTTACTTCAATTATTATATATTGCTAAAATAATTTGTATAATAAATTTTTTTTATTATGTTTTTAATGTGTATTTATGGAGAATATAAATATTACTTTCATTTGATCAATTCTCATTTCAGTGAGATGCTATTTATGAAGGATTTTTTTATGAAAAATATTTTTTAAATTTTCATTTTTACAAAAAATATTTTGAATGTTTTTTTGATGTATTATTGTTCAATGAATATGTTATGGTTATTGAGTATTTTTTAGGATGAAGTTTTATTCCAATATATCCACCAAATTCATTGGGTATGTTTTTGTTAGAGTTCAGTCATATGGTTACTCCATGTGTAACTACATTGGTTAAACCATAAGGTGGGTATGAGGGTTACATTGTAAGGTTGCTGTGAGGGTAACATTATAAGGTACCCACAAGGGATATAAATCATAAGGAATTAATGTGGGTTAAAATCATAATTAATTAATTACCCAAGATTACTTTATAGTATTATTTATGTTCTCTAGATTTTATGGAACTCTCATGTATTCAAAAAGTAACAATGTGATACTCATTAGTTGAGAAGTACTTCTTCAAGAAAATGATTTCATATGCATATAAGAATTAATTTTTTAATAGTTTCTATACTTATTTTTATTATATTATTATTATTTTACATTTTATCCCATGTTTTAAAATTATTTTCATAGGTTTTAAGGATGAGAAATAAAAAATGAGAAGCCAAGATGAATTTTTTGAAGACTTGTCATGAAAATATTTTATGTTTTCATTAAAAACTATTGTAACTTTAAAAAATGGGTATTGGTTTAGTTTTCCCAAATTCTTTGAATTTGGTTTGATATGTACTAATTGTTTTATAATTTTTGAAAAATATAAACCTAAAATATCTATGGGAATATAATGAAGTATATTCTGATGAAATTTATATATTATGTAATGTTTGTGGTCGAGTCCTTATAGTTGGTATCAATGAAATGTTAGGACAATAATAGGTGTTTGGATGATGTTATAAGAATACCATAAGATATTTTTACTTTATGGTTATTTTGAAATGATATAAAATTTAATGATTACCATGTTGCTTCCTCTAAGATATGTCTATTCAGAGTGGATTACCATAGATAAAATAGGGAATCTGATGTTAAATGGAATTGAGAGGCTGATATCTTTCAGAATATACAACCTTGAATGGTAGGGAGTTGAACCAAAAATATTGTGAAATTAATGGATAAGGGGACATAGGAATTAAATTGCGATAGAATCCATGAAATAGAATAACCAGAACTACCTCAATGGAATATGATGATAATGGAACATTATATGAAGAAACACCTTCTTTTAACAGATCTTCAGACCTAAATGTGGATGAAGGGTGGATTAAATCCCTCGAAAATATATTTTATTTCATGGGGTGTTTATAAAATGAAAATTTTAGTCTTTCCATTTATTATTTAATGGTGGAGATGACCAGTGGTCATCAATGGTGATGAATATAATGGATAGTTACGAGATTGATTCATTAGAATAAGATGAATTTAAAAAAATAATTGAAAAAATATTTTCTTATGGCATTTTGACTGAGTATGGAAATGAAATTACTTTAATGAAGAAAAATAAGGAGGATTTAGTGTCCTATAATAAAGAAAAACTCTCCCAATTGGCATGGTATGCTCCAAATATTATTCAAAATCTTCATAGTAAAATCAATCATTTTTAATTAGGATTGAATTGAAGGTACCACAAGTAATTAGAATCCAGTGAATTCAAAATTTATGAAAAACGTGTCTGATATTATGAGAGGGTAGGAATTTAGTTTGCAGATGATCATGTGTACTTTCAAAAAAACAACAAGAAGAGGTCCAGATAGAAAGATATGGGTAATAATCAATCTAAGAAATATGTAGGTAAAAATGTCTAGTTTAACGTTTGTGAAAGGTTTGGTAAAAATACTCCTGCGGAATTCCTTAACAAAACTAGGTAATGTTTTCAATGTGGTAGGTTCATACATATGGCATGAGAATATTACAAATTTGATCATACTATCAATTCTGATAAGAAAACTATAATGAGTTATAAATGTGGTGAGATGAGTCTTTTTAAAAATACCTACCCAATGAATGATTTGAATGATATAAAGAAGCTAGATTATAAGAAGAAATGTGTAGTGAGATCCTTTGTAACTATTTCAATAGATATCATCCCATCCAATGAGGTGGTATTAGGTACGTTCTTGGTTTACTAAGAATTTTCTATTTTTTTGTTTCATATGGGGTCTACATATTCCATTATTTTGGAGAAATTTTCTATTAATATTCTAAATTTCACTTCAAGAAAAGATACCATAACATCTCGTTTGAACCCATTTGGAAAATATTATAGCCTAAAGGAATTATAAAAATCTTCATATTGTTTTATATGGAAAGTCATTACCTACCAAGATAAGTCACGATCCCCTATGCCATTGATTCCATAGTTTTAAAGGATCCATATAAATTTTAATCTCTTCTGCCTATTGTTCATGAAACATGCTAAATAATAATATAAAAAACATCCATGATATTTGGTTTCATCTAAACATGAATTACATTTTATGTGATCACAACATTTAATCATCACTCACCATTGAGAAGAATTTCATACCTGATCTCTGATACCCTAGTATTTGACGATCAAGCATTTTATAGGATCTCCCCATAGAGATTCATCACATCTTAATGATGCTCAGGTACTGGTTTGAACAAATATATACTTGGTAAAATATTACTTTAAAAAAGAATTGTAAGAATCATTGTATTTTATATATGTATTGAATTATCTAGAAAACCTTGTTTTTTTCTTTTATTATAGTTTCATGTCATTCTTAGTATGGATTGGATGTTTCTTTATGATTAAAAGACTAATTATAGAGGAAAAGTAGTTTTTATTCAAAAAGAGTAACAATTTGTATATATGAATGAATCCATATAATGGATAGTATGTTAGAATGATGAGAAACTGTTGGAATATGGAAATAAAATTTATCTTGCCCGTATTTTTTAAAACAAGGGTACTTTTTAGATTAATGATGTTTAAGTTGTAAATCAATACCTGAATGTTTTTTATTAATGAGTTTCCTAGTGTTATACCTGATCTTGAAGTTGAATTTACTATTGACTTATTTAATTATGTTAACCCAATTTCAAAATCCACTTATCGAATGGATTAAGTTGAATTTTTTTAGTGAAAAATCCCATATAGAAATTTATTAATAAAGGAATTATTAATCTTATCACTTCACTAGGGGGTAAAAAAATTTGTTCATTAAAAAGAAATATGGTTTGGTGAGACTTTTAACTAATTATAAATCTTTGAATGACATTACTATTACAAATAAGTACCTATTGCCTCATATTGATGAATTTTTTGATCTGGTCCAAGGAGAACATTATTTCTCCAAGATTCACATGACATATAGGTACCACTATCTAAATGTGAAGGAGGAATACATCCTGAAAATAGCTTTTTGTATTAGATATGGGCATTACGTGATTTTTGTAATTACTTTTTGTATCAAAAATTACACTTCTCTATTCATGGATCTTATAAATATAATATTATGTGAATATTTTTGTATTTTTTTTGTTTTCATTGATTATTTTTTTTTACTATTTAAAAATTTTATGAGGATCATGAATAAAAATAAAGGATTTTCATTGAAACTCCCAAAGAAAAAATTTACATGGAAAATTTAGAAAATGTTATTTTTGTTTAAAAAAATTACTTTTTGTTGAAATATTGTTTATAAGGATAGAATAATAGTTGATCCAAAACAATGGTTGATGAATGAAAAATAACTACAAATGTTATAGAGGTTCATAGTTTTCTATGATTAGCATGTTTTTACAAATGGTTTGTTAAAATTCAATCATGGTTATCTCACCCGCTAAGTAAGTAAACATGAGAAGGGGTAAAAAAAAATTGGACAAAATAATGTGATGCTTTTTTCAATAATTTATAATTGTTTGGGGAATGATCCTATTTTGGACTTCCCTTTATGGAATGGTAAATTAATTATCTACAGTGATTCTTCATTAAAGATACATGGTTTTGTTCTAATGTAGAATGATAATTTAATAGCGTATGATTCAATATAATTTAATTATCATTAGTTAAATTATATCACACATGATTTAGAATTAGAATATGTGGTTTATTTTTTGAAAATTTGGCAGCATCATTTATACATAGCTGAATGTGAAATATATGTAGACCATAAAATTTTGAATTATATATTCACTCAGAAGGAATTAAATTTGAGGAAAATAATATGTATTGAATAGATAAATGATTATAATGGCATGATAAATTACCAACCTGGAAAAGGGAACATAGAGGCAGATTCCATGATTCAAAAAAATCATACATCATTAACCATGTTACATTTGGAATAACACCCTCTAATTAATGATTTGATAAATTTTGGCATGGATGTTTTTGGTAAAGGGAATTATTCTATTTTGTTTCTGGTTTTAGTGTTGTTGTCTCTATTAAAAATAATTATTCAATCATTGAAGGAAGATGGTGAGTTGTAGGAAAATTTAGAATTGGTGAAAAGGGTATTTTTCTATATTTTAATGTTGATAAAGATTGTGTTTTGAGATTTGGAATGAGTTTATGTGTGACTTGTGATTCCCATATGAAGAAATAATTATTGTGTGAAGTTTATAGTTCTCCATTTTCAGTTCATCCTGGTAAGTACTAAGATATACAGAGACCATTGGATGTATTAATGGGGGGATTGAATGAAAAGAGATATTGATTATTTTGAAATGAAATTTTTGACTTATCAATAGGATAATGAAATCATAAAATTACCAAACGGGATGCTTTATCCATTTCTAGTTACTTATTTGACATGAAAATTATATCCATCGACTTTTTCATGGTACTTCCAAATACTTATAGATATAACAATGTGATTTGGGTTATTGTTGACCGAATGAATAAATTTTCACATTTCTATCCTATTCGAGATACTATGTATTTGGATCATCTTTCTTGATTGTACCTCAAATAGATTGTTAGGTTATATAGATTTTCTCTTTCCATTGAATCTGGCGATGATCCCTGATTCACTTCTATCTTTTAGAAAGGAATTCATGAGACATTGGCCATATATGTAACACCCGAGACTTTTATGTTATATAAATCATCAAAGGAATCTTTTTCTACACAACACTTTCTTGGCTTGCTTTACACGCAATCGCGACCTTCCTCGATAGCTTGCGTCGTACGCAATACCGAGTTTCACTAAACAACAATATGCTATTAAAACTAGCCGTTATGAATAGTAATAACCACTTTTTGAAATTTTATAAATTTTATTTTTCAAAATGGACTTCATTTTTGGACTTAGAATATCGAAATTAGCCTAGGGTGAAATTTTGGTATTTTTCTGAAAACTTTCAATTTTTGATGAATAGTGAAACCACTAAGTGGTAGGTTAAAAACCGAATTTTGCATAAAACTTAATTTTACCGCTTCTGTGAATGGAATTTCGAAAATCCGAGAGACACGGTTAATATCAAGGACTAAAATGTGGTTCAATGAGATGAAAATAATTTTTTGGTGAATAGTAACTTTTTACGATTTTTACCGCGGTTAATAGTAAATAGGGTAACTAAGGGTAAATATGATATTAATATTACCCTAACACATGTCCTAATTCTATTGGACAAGTGTAATTCGACCAAAAACAAACATAGGAATAAAATATGACCATTTAGGCCCACTTGGATTAGATTAGGACATTTATTATTAATTTATTTAAAGAAGGGTTAAAATAGTTAAAATCAAAGTTTAATAAGTAAATCATTTTTAATATGGGGTTATACATAAGATAAATTCAATTCTAAATATTCATTATAAAGCTAAAAATATTTCCTACATGATGATATTTTTTTTGTAATTTTTAGACATTAAATAATTTAATTTATTTATGACATAATGATGATGCAGTAATTATCTTATTAATGAAATATTGACATAATTGATGTTATAAACACCAAAATAAATGTAATTTGAGACTTTTTATGAATTCCACTAATTTTCTAGGTTACTATGATATATTAATATTGATTAAATCAACTTGGTTCGAACATATAATTCTGTTATGACTTTCACAAAAATCATATATCAAATAGTGTCAAAATTGACACAAAATAGTTTTTAAATCAAATATTATATTATTAATTGTTATTTTATTCCTAAAAATCTAAGGTTCGGCCAAATGACTTAGATAAGGATATATATATTAATAATCAACAATTTGGGGTTCGTTTGGCATGTTATAGTAAGTGTATTAACCATATAGTGAAAGAAAACAAAAAGACACGGTAAAAGTTAAATTATTTAACTTAGAGTTAAATTTAATTGATAAGGTTAAAATAATATCCTAAACTTGTCTAAATTCTATTGGTTGATAGGATTTCGACCCATACCCACTTTAGCTTCGAAATAAGACCCTTTGGAACCATTATAAACCTATTTTGACTTTAATATAAAATAATATTTTGAGATATTCCTAAGGTGCCCCTCTCCTCCCTTATAAAAGGGCACCTCCTCCCCCTCCTCCTCACACCAATTTGAGCACTCAAGCTCGGCCAACCCCTGCCATTTTCCCTTCTCCACTTCCCTAGAATAATCCTAGAGGTCCTGGTCTTCTCCAAATACCAATCTTAGTTCCTTAAGTGGAGGATTCAAAAAGGCGTTCCAAAGAAGAGGTAATATCCATTACCGATCTTTTCAATTTCTTTCTTCTTCAACTTCTTCTTCTTTAGTTGTTTCATGATAAAGTAATAACATCAGTATTACTTACATACTGATATGTTATTATAAATATGAGACAACCCTAATTCACCTTCTATCCATCCTACGGAAAAATGAAATCACCGCGCGTGCGTACGTACGGAATACCGTCTCCACGCCGTGGTGTAATCTATTTTCCACCATCACCTTACAAGGATGGGTATAATGGTGTAATCAGTAACTATATATGATTATTATTAAGTAATATTGATACTGAAATAATATATATATATACTCCAATACAATTCCACGATCATAGGAACGATATCATCACTCGTGCGTACATACGGAATACCGTCTCCACGATGTGATGCGACTCGTTCTACATGATCTTCATTTCATAATGATTATATAAATGAATTGAATGAATGAATATGGTATATACTACACTAATACCATTCTGGAAATGAATTATCTATAACCTAAAGATAAGAATAAGAATTTATTCGACAAAACACGCATAAGAACAAAAAGTTATAAAGACCCGAGTAACAAGTAACAATGAAATATTACTAACAAGAAGCTAATAATATGACCATATATGATCTCATATCAATATGTATGATTCTGGAATAAGTCAATAACATTATTTAAACCATTATACAGGAGCTTCGGACACGAACAAAGCAAATCGGACCTAAGGTAAGGGAAATATCACAATCTCATTTTTATCCGAGATTGTTTATTCGTAAGTATTTACTGGGGTGTATTTTATCATCCACATCCATGTTCCCTCAATATGTAATATTGTTACCATCCACTTAAAATAGTTTAAATCCAATTTTACCCTTAGGTGAGTTTTTAGTAAAGAATATGAAAGGAATCTTTTGTCGTTTTTCCGTACGAGGTACTTTTTGACTTTTCCGACAAAAGTACGAAGAATGTTTTTTTTAACTTATACGGCATGAATGGATTTTTAAAACATTACTTCAAAGAAGCTTCCTTTACAAGTTTTCAAGTTTATTTTTAATCAACTTCTTTTATTTTAAAGTTGTATGACATGTTATGAAAGGAAAAATGTTTTTGAAGAAGAAAGGATATTTTCCTCAAGAATTCAATTCAAGTGTTTTATCAAAATTATTTTCCATCTAAGATAATAAAGGGTTCTGTTTCTATCCATATTTTTACATTGGTTTGACTATGTTGTGATGGAATTATGTTTATGAATTCCTTTATTATATATGAATTGATTTATGATGTCATGATGTTTCAAGAATCCCATTTTTGTTATATGTGTTATGCGATGATGTATGTTTTATGATTACGTGGCACACATAAGAAAGGATTCATTATAAGATGGGTGGTACCTATATCTCCCTCCAATGCATTGGGTAATGATTTTATATCTCACGAGATAGACATGGCTGGAACAGAAGGTTATTTCGGTTCAGTGATACAGGACTGAAACGAGGAGTGAACTCGGTTCAGAAAGGGACTTTGTCCACTAAGATAGTCTTGGAAATGAGTCATGACTAACAAGAAATGATTTCCATGATTATGTGTGCATGCCACAGAGTTTCAAGTTTTATGTTATGATTATGGGGATCTCATTTTCACTTCTATGAATTATTCCATGTTAAGATATTATGATCTCTTTTGCAGGTTTTGATAAAGATATGATATGATTTTTATTTCCTTTATTTGCCCTTGCTGAGCATTTGAGCTCACCCTTTTATGTTTTATTTTCCCCAGGTCAGGAAGATGGATATTAAGTAGAATATGCTAAAAGGGACCCTAGATATGATGAAATAAATGGGAGACACTGTAGAAGATTTATGAACCAGTTGTTTATGTTTCCCAGTTTCTAAAGACACTATACCTATACGGTCCTTTGTGGTTTTGTCATATGTTGTAATAAGTGTGCTTCAATTTTGAAGTATTAACAATGTATGTAAAGTATGGGTCGTTATAGTTGGTATCAGAGGAAAGGTATAGTCAACCTTTGGAAACTAGGATGTGAAAGCCTTAGTAAGAACCCTAAGGATAAGTCTAAGCATAGAACACAATCTTAGTGTTTTAGAAATGGCCTTGAATAACCTAGGATAAGACCTTAAGCATGAAAATTTTATTCTTGAATTATGTGGTTTCCTATTATAATTAGTGTTGCTCACACTATTCTTCTTGGTTTTAGTCAATGGCTGGAACCCGAAGGAACCGTGTTAATGCGGAATGCGATGGGCAATGCAATGATTGTCCCCCTGAGCAACCAAACGATATGGGAGCTGGAATGCAAAATCTTGTAGCCATGCTCACACAACTTTCTCAAGCTATGAATCATGCAGGATTTCCAAACGAACAAAGGAGGGAGCAACATTCTGTTGAATCCTTCATGAGGCAGCGTCCACCATCTTTCAGCGGGTCTACTGATCCATTAGTTGCTGAACAATGGATTAGTACTACTGAAAAGATATTTTCAGTTCTTCAATGTTCTGAGCATGATAAAGTCATCCTAGTAGTGTATCGTTTGGATGGAGATGCGGATCAATGGTGGAATCTTGTTAAGAATACGAGGCAAAGGGATGAAATTGAGTCTATGGAATGGGACGAGTTCAAGAACTTATTTTTCAATAAGTACTTCCCTCGTATTCTCCGAACAAAGATGGAGAAAGAGTTCCTTGAACTGAAGCAAAGGGATGATGAATCTGTTAGTACCTATGAAGTAAATTTTACAAGACTTGCAAGGTACGCTTCTGGTATTATTATCCAACCTGAGAGTAGGATCGATCGATTCTTTAGTGGCTTAAAACCAAGTCTTCGAAGGGCGTTAGCCATAAGGGACTTCAATAGCTACGAGGAAATCGTTCGATGTGCTCTCAAAGTCGAGATGGAGATTGGAGTAACCCATCAGTCACATGGGTTTGATAAGAAGAGGAAGATGGAATTCAAAGAAAAATCTAAAGAGCACACGGAAAAGAAGATGAACTTTCCCTTATGCTCAAAGTGTGGAAAGAAACATGGAGGGAGTTGTCTTAAAGGGACAAGTAAATGTTTTAAATGTGGAAAGGAAGGTCATCGGGCATCTGAATGCCGTGATAATGGGAAGAAGATGTCTAATGATTCAAACAAAGGAAGGGATACACAGAATGAACCTACTAAACTTCAATGTTTCAAGTGCAAGGAGATGGGGCATTATGCCAATCAATGCCCAAATCCAAGGGTTGATGATGATGGTCGACGTCAACAAAATCTTAAGGCTAAAGACAAAGGAAAGTCACATGCAATTTCTATCAGCGATGTGGAGTACGATAACGATGTGGTGAAAGGTACACTTACCATCCACTCTAAAGTAGCAAATGTTTTATTTGATTCTGGATCCACCCACTCTTTTATTTCTGAAAAAGTTTCTAAGGGTATCACCATATTACCTCAACAATTAGATGTTGAGTTAGCCGTGACAACACCTAATGGCACATCAATCGCATCAAAAGTTTATAATTCTTCTCCGATCGAAGTTTATGGGAAAGTGCTTCCTGCAAATCTTGTAATCCTTCCCTTAGTGGAATTTGATGTGATTCTTGGCATGGATTGGCTTTCTCTACATGGAGCTCATATCGATTGCCAAAGAAGGGAAGTCACATTTCATATTCCAGATCAATCTACGATCATATACCAATGCAAGGATGAACATAACCTTCCAGTGGAAATTTCTTCCATCTTATGGGTATTGATTCCACTAAATGAAGGTTATTTATCTCAAATGGTTGGTGAAGAACTCACGATTAAGAATATGCCCATTGTACGAGAGTTTGATGATGTCTTTCCGGAGGAATTACCGGGTCTTCCACCAAATCGTGAAGTTGAGTTTTCAATAGAACTCGTACCGGGTGCTTTGCCTATTTCAAAGACACCTTATAGAATGGCCCCAATTGAGTTGCAGGAATTGAAGAAGCAACTCCAAGAGAATCTTGATAAGGGATTCATACGCCCTAGTGCGTCACCTTGGGGAGCACCTGTTCTATTTGTTAAGAAGAAAGATGGATCAATGAGACTCTGCATTGATTATCGAGAACTTAACAAGATCACTATCAAGAACAAATATCCTCTCCCACGCATTGATGACTTATTTGACCAACTACGCGGAGCTCAATACTTTTCCAAGATTGATCTTCGTTCAGGGTATCATCAATTAAGGGTCAAAAGGGAGGATATACCAAAGACGGCTTTCCGTACAAGGTATGGACACTATGAATTTATAGTGATGCCATTTGGTCTTACTAATGTCCCTGCTATCTTCATGGATCTAATGAATAGAGTCTTTAGAGACTATCTTGATCAATTTGTGGTAGTCTTTATAGACGATATTCTTGTCTATTCAAAGAGCAAGGAAGAGCATGAAGATCACTTGAGAATTATATTGAAGACCCTGAGAAAAGAGAAGCTTTATGCCAAATTTACCAAGTGTGAATTTTGGCTTCAAAAAGTTGCATTTTTGGGTCATATAATCTCAAAAGAGGGGATATCTGTGGATCTAGCAAAAACAGAGGTTATCGAAAGACGGTCGAGACCAACCACAGTAACTGAGATCCGAAGTTTTCTTGGTTTCGCTGGATATTATCGACGTTTTGTAAAAGATTTTTCACGATTATCTAATCCACTCACCAAGTTGACTCGGAAAGGAGTTAAGTTTGTCTGGACAGAGGAATGTGAAGAGAATTTCAAGGAGTTGAAAAGAAGGTTATCCAGTGCACCTGTGCTCACACTGCCTTGTAGTGGAGAAAGGTTTGTGATCTACAGTGATGCATCCAAGAAGGGATTGGGGTGTGTTCTTATGCAAAATGATATGGTGATAGCTTATGCCTCACGACAGTTGAAAATCCATGAGAAAAATTACCCAACACATGATTTGGAGTTAGCTGCGGTAATCTTTGCATTAAAGATTTGGAGGCATTACCTTTATGGTGAAAGGTGTGATATTTATACTGATCATAAAAGTTTAAAGTATATTTTCACACAAAAGGAGTTGAATATGCATCAAAGAAGATGGTTGGAGCTGATTAAGGATTATGACTGCTCAATCCATTACCACCCTGGGAAAGCAAACAAGGTGGCAGATGCATTAAGTCGACAAGACCATGCTAGTTTATCCATGATGAGGATCACAAAAGATCCAATATTTATGGATTTACAAAGGATGGATCTTGGAATTATAATGGAAGGGGAAAAATCTTATCTTTCTCAAATGAATGTTCAACCATCTATACATGTGAAGATTAAAGAGGCACAGAAAGAAGATGTCGAGTTACAAAAGAAGGTGAGAAATGTTCCTGAATTCAACCCTGATTGTGATGGGATAATAAAGTTCAGGAATCGGGTTTGCGTTCCTCCCATCCCCGAATTAAAGAAAGATCTGCTGGATGAGGCTCATAGTTCTTCATTCTCTATTCATCCTGGAAGCACGAAGATGTATAGGGACCTGAAAGAGTACTTCTGGTGGGATGGCATGAAAAGAGATGTTGCTGAATATGTCTCTCGATGCTTGGTTTGTCAACAAGTTAAAGCTGAGAGACAGAAGTCTAAGGGGATGTTACAACCATTACCCATACCCGAATGGAAATGGGAAAACATCACTATGGACTTTGTCACAGGACTTCCTAAAACATCCAAAGGCAATAATGCTATCTGGGTCATAGTTGATCGTCTTACAAAGTCTGCACACTTCATTGCTATTAGAGAGGATTTCTCTCTAGATCAGCTTGCCAGGATATATGTAAAGGAAGTGGTAAGATTGCATGGAGTACCACTTTCTATTATATCTGATCGAGATCCGAGATTTACCTCGAAGTTCTGGCGAAGTTTTCAGCATACTCTGGATACAGAGTTGAGTTTCAGCACTGCTTATCATCCCCAGACAGACGGTCAGTCTGAGAGAACAATTCAAACCCTAGAAGATATGTTGAGAGCTTGCTCTATGGATTTCAAAGGAGGTTGGGATCAACACCTACCTTTGGTGGAATTTTCTTATAATAATAGCTTTCACTCCAGTATTCAGATGGCTCCTTATGAAGCTCTCTATGGAAAGAAATGCAGGACTCCAACTTACTGGGATGAAGTTGGGGAAAGAAAGCTATTAGGACCTGATCTCGTTGATGAAATGGCAGAAAAGGTCAGATCTATTCAACAACACATAAGAGCAGCTCAGAGTCAACAGAAAAGTTATGCCGACAACCGAAGAAAAGACCTAGAGTTTGAAGTGGGTGATAAAGTGTTCTTACGAATATCTCCCTGGAAGAGGGTTATGAGATTTGGAAGGAAGGGGAAGTTGAGCCCTAGATATATCGGTCCTTTTGAAATACTGGATCGTGTTGGGAAGGTAGCTTACCGATTGGCGCTTCCACCGAATCTCTCTCAAGTTCACGATGTGTTCCACGTATCTCTCCTGAGAAAGTACATACCAGATCCTTCACATGTACTCAGCTCAGAAGTTGTACCGCTGGAGCAAGATCTTTCTTATGAAGAACAGCCGATAGAGATTCTGGATCATAGCGAAAAAGTCCTACGAAACAAGACCACTCGCTTGGTGAAAGTTTTATGGAGAAACCACCAACTTGAAGAAGCTACATGGGAGCTTGAGGATATGATGAGGGAGAAGTATCCTCATTTGTTTGTTGCAAAGTGACGAATTTCGAGGGCGAAATTCTTTTTAAGGGGGGTAGAATGTAACACCCGAGACTTTTATGTTATATAAATCATCAAAGGAATCTTTTTCTACACAACACTTTCTTGGCTTGCTTTACACGCAATCGCGACCTTCCTCGATAGCTTGCGTCGTACGCAATACCGAGTTTCACTAAACAACAATATGCTATTAAAACTAGCCGTTATGAATAGTAATAACCACTTTTTGAAATTTTATAAATTTTATTTTTCAAAATGGACTTCATTTTTGGACTTAGAATATCGAAATTAGCCTAGGGTGAAATTTTGGTATTTTTCTGAAAACTTTCAATTTTTGATGAATAGTGAAACCACTAAGTGGTAGGTTAAAAACCGAATTTTGCATAAAACTTAATTTTACCGCTTCTGTGAATGGAATTTCGAAAATCCGAGAGACACGGTTAATATCAAGGACTAAAATGTGGTTCAATGAGATGAAAATAATTTTTTGGTGAATAGTAACTTTTTACGATTTTTACCGCGGTTAATAGTAAATAGGGTAACTAAGGGTAAATATGATATTAATATTACCCTAACACATGTCCTAATTCTATTGGACAAGTGTAATTCGACCAAAAACAAACATAAGAATAAAATATGACCATTTAGGCCCACTTGGATTAGATTAGGACATTTATTATTAATTTATTTAAAGAAGGGTTAAAATAGTTAAAATCAAAGTTTAATAAGTAAATCATTTTTAATATGGGGTTATACATAAGATAAATTCAATTCTAAATATTCATTAGAAAGCTAAAAATATTTCCTACATGATTATATTTTATTTGTAATTTTTAGACATTAAATAATTTAATTTATTTATGACATAATGATGATGCAGTAATTATCTTATTAATGAAATATTGACATAATTGATGTTATAAACACCAAAATAAATGTAATTTGAGACTTTTTATGAATTCCACTAATTTTCTAGGTTACTATGATATATTATTATTGATTTAATCAACTTGGTTCGAACATATAATTCTGTTATGACTTTCACAAAAATCATATATCAAATAGTGTCAAAATTGACACAAAATAGTTTTTAAATCAAATATTATATTATTAATTGTTATTTTATTCCTAAAAATCTAAGGTTCGGCCAAATGACTTAGATAAGGATATATATATTAATAATAAACAATTTGGGGTTCGTTTGGCATGTTATAGTAAGTGTATTAACCATATAGTGAAAGAAAACAAAAAGACACGGTAAAAGTTAAATTATTTAACTTAGAGTTAAATTTAATTGATAAGGTTAAAATAATATCCTAAACTTGTCTAAATTCTATTGGTTGATAGGATTTCGACCCATCCCCACTTTATCTTCGAAATAAGACCCTTTGGAACCATTATAAACCGATTTTGACTTTAATATAAAATAATATTTTGAGATATTCCTAAGGTGCCCCTCTCCTCCCTTATAAAAGGGCACCTCCTCCCCCTCCTCCTCACACCAATTTGAGCACTCAAGCTCGGCCAACCCCTGCCATTTTCCCTTCTCCACTTCCCTAGAATAATCCTAGAGGTCCTGGTCTTCTCCAAATACCAATCTTAGTTCCTTAAGTGGAGGATTCAAAAAGGTGTTCCAAAGAAGAGGTAATATCCATTACCGATCTTTTCAATTTCTTTCTTCTTCAACTTCTTCTTCTTTAGTTGTTTCATGATAAAGTAATAACATCAGTATTACTTACATACTGATATGTTATTATAAATATGAAACAACCCTAATTCACCTTCTATCCATCCTACGGAAAAATGAAATCACCGCGCGTGCGTACGTACGGAATACCGTCTCCACGCCGTGGTGTAATCTATTTTCCACCATCACCTTACAAGGATGGGTATAATGGTGTAATCAGTAACTATATATGATTATTATTAAGTAATATTGATACTGAAATAATATATATATATACTCCAATACAATTCCACGATCATAGGAACGATATCATCACTCGTGCGTACGTACGGAATACCGTCTCCACGATGTGATGCGACTCGTTCTACATGATCTTCATTTCATAATGATTATATAAATGAATTGAATGAATGAATATGGTGTATACTACACTAATACCATTCTGGAAATGAATTATCTATAACCTAAAGATAATAATAAGAATTTATTCGACAAAACACGCATAAGAACAAAAAGTTATAAAGACCCGAGTAACAAGTAACAATGAAATATTACTAACAAGAAGCTAATAATATGACCATATATGATCTCATATCAATATGTATGATTCTGGAATAAGTCAATAACATTATTTAAACCATTATACAGGAGCTTCGGACACGAACAAAGCAAATCGGACCTAAGGTAAGGGAAATATCACAATCTCATTTTTATCCGAGATTGTTTATTCGTAAGTATTTACTGGGGTGTATTTTATCATCCACATCCATGTTCCCTCAATATGTAATATTGTTACTATCCACTTAAAATAGTTTAAATCCAATTTTACCCTTAGGTGAGTTTTTAGTAAAGAATATGAAAGGAATCTTTTGTCGTTTTTCCGTACGAGGTACTTTTTGACTTTTCCGACAAAAGTACGAAGAATGTTTTTTTTTAACTTATACGGCATGAATGGAATTTTAAAACATTACTTCAAAAAAGCTTCCTTTACAAGTTTTCAAGTTTATTTTTAATCATCTTCTTTTATTTTAAAGTTGTATGACATGTTATGAAAGGAAAAATGTTTTTGAAGAAGAAAGGATATTTTCCTCAAGAATTCAATTCAAGTGTTTTATCAAAATTATTTTCCATCTAAGATAATAAAGGGTTCTGTTTCTATCCATATTTTTACATTGGTTTGACTATGTTGTGATGGAATTATGTTTATGAATTCCTTTATCATATATGAATTGATTTATGATGTCATGATGTTTCAAGAATCCCATTTTTGTTATATGTGTTATGCGATGATGTATGTTTTATGATTACGTGGCACACATAAGAAAGGATTCATTATAAGATGGGTGGGACCTATATCTCCCTACAATGCATTGGGTAATGATTTTATATCTCATGAGATAGACATGGCTGGAACGGAAGGTTATTTCGGTTCAGTGATACAGGACTGAAACGAGGAGTGAACTCGGTTCAGAAAGGGACTTTGTCCACTAAGATAGTCTTGGCAATGAGTCATGACTAACAAGAAATGATTTCCATGATTATGTGTGCATGCCACAGAGTTTCAAGTTTTATGTTATGATTATGGGGATCTCATTTTCACTTCTATGAATTATTCCATGTTAAGATATTATGATCTCTTTTGCAGGTTTTGATAAAGATATGATATGATTTTTATTTCATTTATTTGCCCTTGCTGAGCATTTGAGCTCACCCTTTTATGTTTTCTTTTCCCCAGGTCAGGAAGATGGATATTAAGTAGAATATGCTAAAAGGGACCCTAGATATGATGAAATAAATGGGAGACACTGTAGAAGATTTATGAACCAGTTGTTTATGTTTCCCAGTTTCTAAAGACACTATACCTATACGGTCCTTTGTGGTTTTGTCATATGTTGTAATAAGTGTGCTGCAATTTTGAAGTATTAACAATGTATGTAAAGTATGGGTCGTTATAATATAAATATATTTCATCAATGCTTTTTATACTCAATTGGATGGAAAAACCAAGAGGACAGTTCATACATTTTATATTATTCTTCAATCTTGTTCAATGAACTTCTAGGGATGTTGGGATCAACATGTTTGTTTAGTTTATTTTTCTTATAATAATATTTTTCGTTCTAGTATACAGATGTATCCTTTTGAGACATTATATAGAAAATATTGTCAAAATATATCTTTTTTGGATGATTTAAGGGAAAGGAAGTTGATGGGACTAGAATTAGTATATAAAGTGGATGAGAATGTGGAGACAATTTAGCAACACATGAGTATAGCTCAAAAAAGGTTAGAAAATTATGAATATAATTAGAGGAAAGAATTTTCTTTTGAGGTAAGTGATAAGGTTTCTCTTAGAATCCCACCCTGGAAATGGGGATTGCTATTTTTTAAGAACGAAGAGAAACGACCATGGTTCATTGGACCATATTAAATCCGGGATAATGTTGGACTAGTCTCCAATAGAGTAGCTTTTCCACAGAGTTTATCTTAGGTATAATTTTTTTTTTCAGGTTTCTATGTTGAGAAATTATGCTTCAAATACAACTCCTGTTTTGAGCCTAGAAGTAGTTCAGCTAAATGAAAATTTATTATAAAGAGATATCTATTTAGATTATTAATCATAGAGAGCATGTATTGTAGAATAATTTATTCCATCAGGTTACGATTATTTGTAGAAACCACATGGTTGAATAAATAAAATTGGAATATGAAAATTCAATGAGAGAAAGGTTCCCTGAAGTGTTTAATAAGTAAATAATAATACTAAGGACACACATTCTGGAAGATTTGTAGAATTTAACAATCTAGGTACTTATAAAACATTTTTTTATTTTGTAATTAATTATTTAAATACAATAAATATTTATAATGAAATAATTGATATATATATAAATTAAGGAATTTTTACCAATGGAATATTAAAATGACCATAGGAATAATAACATGATTGTTATGAATGTTAATTTGGCCAATAGAATAGTAACCACCCAACAAGAATATACATAATGTTTATGTATCTTATATGTTTAATCATGATATATTTAAATCATGGAAGAAGTTAATAAATATTTTGAAAATGATAAATTAATTGTTGGTATTTTTGTGAAACATAAATGTTTATAAAAATTTAATGATTTAAATGAAAATTTAATTCCATAAAATAAATTCATAAATTATTGTCTTATTGTGTCATGGTTATAAGATAACTTTTTGAGACCCTGATTAATTTTTAATGGTGTTATATTGTTTTTTATAGTTTTTAAATTTCGATTTTTTGAATAAATTAAGATATTATTTAAAATTAAATTTATCATATTTAGATAACTATTTTGATAAAATATAGTGTATTTTTTAATTTTTAATTTTATAAATTGGTTGGGGTTAATATGCCAGATTTTTTATAATACATGAATTTTAGATGAAATTTAAAATATGGTAATTTATGATTTTTATACATTATAAGTTTAATATACTATTCCTAACATCATTAATGATGTAAGAACTATAATCTCAAAATTAACTAGATTATTTTAATATATTATATGACAATACTCAAACTATTAAATGTATTGAGCCAAATTAATAAACTAATGAATAAAATAAGAAAAAAACTGTTATCTTCTCAACTATAAATACCACCCCTCACCCTGTTTTCTCCCCACACCTATCAAGATTTGATCCATGACCAATTTTTTGATCATATTATTACCAAGACTCTTCCCTAAATCTATGACCTACTCGTCTCACTAAAAATCTAAAACTAAAGGAATTAAAGAGATTTACAAGAATGATAATTGAAGAGGTAAAAATATTCATTCATTTTATTTTATTCCTTTTTCATTTATATTCCTATTCATATACTCTATACACCCCCTTCATACAAGTGGAATAAATATTCCATTATCTTATATATACTTAAATTTTATCATGTTTATGGAAAAATTCCTCATGATACTTCTTCCCTGTAAGAACCTGGTTCTTGTTTTTGAGGTACGGGTTTGCTGTTTTCCTTTTTCCCTAAGTGTTTTGAGAAAATAAAGTCAATGGGAAAAAATCCCATATTTTTTAGATACATG
Organism: Viscum album; assembly: GCA_963277665.1. Lineage (NCBI taxonomy): Eukaryota > Viridiplantae > Streptophyta > Magnoliopsida > Santalales > Viscaceae > Viscum > Viscum album. The sequence goes on along the minus strand of OY728136.1, from coordinate 1,956,600,689 downwards.
CCGTGTACTTTCCCACCTGTCGTGTACTTTGGCCGTGTGGGATGAGTACACAGGGAGTGTATCCCAGTCAGCGATGAAAGGTGGAAAAACCAACTACACACTGTGAAGTGGGTATTTACACACCGTGTATTCAGTCAGAAGGTGAACAGTAAAGTGGTCGAGGCAGCCACCAGCAGAGAGACAGTACACACCGTGTAATCAGGACTACATGTCGTGTACTCATTTCGACTGATGAAGAGTTCAGTGGTGCAAAAAGTAGCTGCTAGAGGAATAGTTAAATGATAAAAGTACACGCCATGTACTTGATATTACAAGATGTGTAGTTTTTTTTGCATAAAATGGTCACTAGCCTCCTCTATTCACAGAGGAAGCTTAGAACGCTGGAGGAGCTTGGGAGGACAACATAACATTAGTGGATCAACCGATCATGCACTAGGAATCCGTTTCCACTTCCGTCGATCACGTTGGGACTGTACGGGTAATCCCTCTCCTCTCCTTGCATTGTTCTTACAAATTCTTCTTCTACGGGATGATATTTAAGTTTGAATGAGAATTATTTTATCCGAAATCTACGTCTTTCATGGAAGATTTAGGAGGCATCGTTCACATATACCAATCAAGGACAATTGAGGTAGGTGGTCTGGTGTTTAGATGCCAACTGCTGTGTGTTTTTGTGTCCCGTTGTGCTATGAACCCATGTTGGGGTGTCGTGTGGATAAGGCCTTGGATTTTTTTAAATACCTAGAATTGTATAGGTAATTAAATGTAATTATAAGCTGTTTTTTGGGATCACAGCATGGAACCAGGACCACCCTGGGGGTGCATTCCTCTATTTATCCATTTAGCTTGGATACCTGTGGGTATGCCATGATTATAATGTGTATTGAATATTCATGATAGAAAGTGTATATGAGTTGCATGTTTATGCTTTGGTCTTGGCCTGATTACTTGCTTAGCCTGCAGGCAGTGTTTCCTTTAGCTTGAGGGTAGTGGTTCTTTCAGCCTAAGGTAAATACTCATTATGACTTTGGGCGGTAGATTCTATAGCTGTGGGAAACACTTCATACGCTTGAGGGAAATATTCATTTTGCCTGTGGGCAATCACATGTGGGTTTCGATTCTGGTTACCTGAGGGAATGTATGGTATGTATGAGGATAGTTTTATCATGAATACTCACCGTGGTGATTTTTATATATGTTATACCTTCCAAGTTAAAGCACAGGCTTGGCATGGTTAAATGAATAATAAAATAGAAATATAACTGGTAAAGTTTGTTACTCAAGAGTACTTCTTAGTATATTGCATTTACTACTACACACTGTTGTTGCACATTTTCACTGAATTTTGGGCATGGGCCTTTGGTGGGTGTCTACTGGGATTTATTTCTCACAACCTGTTTGGGTCATGTCTTTGGCCCAAATAGATTAAATTTCTTCATTTGTGGATAAGGGCAAGAGTCCCTAAACAGGTACATGATTGTAGCAGAGGAATTGGAGTGTGGTGCCGAGTATAGGGTTGTGATGCTGCAACATTCTATTTACTCTGCTTTGTTTTGTTTGGTTGTACATTGTATTTTGAGTTGTATTGTATTCTTTTGCATTGTATCCTGTTCTGACTGTTTTCATTGAATTAGTGACATGCTGCATCTTTATATATATATGACTACTGATTATCTTTTACTTCAGTTGTCCATTTCAGTTGTGTATTGTCTACTACTTCCGTTGTTTCCTGCTATTTATCTTTTCTGATATGCTACACTTTGACAAATGAGGGCATAGTTTCCCCACAATCAGACATGGGCCCTCGTTATGAGTCGGCAGCCTCTGGCATTTGGGTAAATGTGCATGAGGTCATTTGACCAACTGGGTTCAGGGGACCCTGATCCAAGATGTTACAAAGTGGTATTAGAGGAGTTCTTTTCTTTGAATTACTCTTTAGAGCCTTATTTAGAGATAGGAAGGAATAAGTATTTTGTAATAAGATTTTTCTGGGAGTAGTTAACCCTTGTACAAGGAAAAGCTAATTTACCTCGTATTGCAATTATCCCTGGTTTTTCAATTTTATAGTTGATTTGATTTTCACTGTAGGGTGACGCACTTGTGGTGTGCTATTTATATGTTATACTTGGGTTCTATTTAGTCACAACAAGATGAGATGAGGGTATTCCATCTAATGCATCATTTAGAAACATGCTAGAATTCACATGTCAGGCATTCTTCCACGCCATGTTGGTGCATTAGAAATTACAGGTTGTTGTGATTGTTGTTGGGATTGAAAATCATTTTGTCGTGACAGTTACATTGATAAATACCTACTGTTTGATAGGGTATTTTTTGTGTGAGGCCTTGATAGGATGAACGCCAAACATTGCTTTTTGGGGAGTATGGGCCCTCAATGACTGGAATTTGGTGGAACATCGATGTGTTTATTTTTCTTATAGCATGTGTAAAATGCCAAACATTGATTACTGGGGAGTATGGGCCCTCACGGATTGGAACATGGCACTTAGGTGTTGGTTTCAATGTTTTTCTGGGCTCCGAAGAAGTTTCTAAGGCTTGTTGCCCAGAAAAAAACCCAGAATACATGTCGTGAAGTTGTTTCTGACGCTTTCTGCCGGGGCGCGCGCGTGCATCCGTCACACGGGGGTAGGATGTGTAGCTTGTTTCCCCGCATTCCCTCTTTCCAAAGGTGGGCGGCATCCATTCCTTGTTCAGGGACGTTTTCTCCTTGATCGAAATCGAGATAATGGGATGTTAGTTCTTCTTTCTATGGATTCCTCCTCAGAGCTCGTCACCTAGTCCGGGTCTCCCTCATAGATTTAGGACGTATTCGTGAACCTCATTCCCAGTGCCAGATATTCATGGACACCAGTTAATTACACTGCTTCCATCGAGATGCTCCAAGGGGTCTGGTCGGGGCAGTAACCTTCAGTGAAGAGAATGGTCCTGCTGGGGTGTCATTGGTGCGCCTTGACATTGGGGGATTGGCATGTCTGTCTTCTGTCCCTTATTATAGAGATTCTCGAGGGCGTGGAAGCCTAAGGAATTCCACATTGAACGCGGGGAGTTGTGTTCCATCTAAGGTTTTCCTAAGCTTACCATGTTTAACATTGGGTATTCCATGAGTTTAATGTCTTGCAGAGATGGATCAGACTGATCGGAACATAGAGAGTGGATCACATTGAAGGACCCCCTAGGGGTAACACCGATATTGGGGCCAACACGTGGGCGGCTTCCCAGATACTATGGAGTGGAATGAGGTGGCATGATCCCACTGGGATGTGGCAGCCCAGGTAAGGATTAGGAAGGGTAATAGAGTGCGGAGGGGATTGAAACTAATGTAGGCTTCCTAAATATCCCCATGGCAGGGAATCAATGTCTGTGTAGTTCAGTGACACAGTGGGACACCTGAAGGGGAGACCCGTAAGAATGAATGCATAGATTGGATCCGGGAGGAAATAAGGCCTCCGGGCTAGGGAATGAGCTTCTTGGGGCACGTGGTCTTGAGGGAGAGGTCAGTATGTGACGTGGGTGTTGGATATGGGGATTACGCTCTGAGACGGCCCATGATGATGATGGTGAACCGACACGGAGGGGTCGGAACAACGGGGTGATGGGCTTGAACCTCGTGGAGGCTTACTACGTACCATACGTTACCACAGATCAAAGTCCACGTAGTTTGGGGATACATTTTTACGTCATGCGGGACGAGATCATACAGTTTAACATCATGCGGGATGAGGGCATATAGTTTAATGTCATGCGGGACGAGATACAGTTTAACGTCATGCGGGATGAGATACAGTTTAACGTCCTGCGGGACGAGGGCTTGGGGCTTACACTCTGAGGTGGCCCATGAAATTGGAAAACCAACACGAAAGGGGGTTCGGAATGACTAGGTGGTGGGCATGAACCTCATGGAGGCTTCCTACGTACCATGCGTTAGCACATATCAAAGTCCTCGTAGTTCACTCAGATGGGGCATACGCTCTGAGGCAGCCCATGGGATTGGTGAACCGACACGAAAGGGGGGTCGTAACGACTGGGTGATGGGATTGAACCTCATGGAGGCTTCCAATGTACCATGCGTTAGGACGGATCAAAGTCCACATAGTTCGTTGGGATAAGGCTTATGCTCTGAGGCGGCCCATGGAGGATGTCATGGTCGATGCTCACTCTAAGCCCACGTGAGTCATGCTCGGTGTGAGAAACAAGAGGCAGCAGGGACCAGACGATCATGTCGCGAATGGTGCATCCATGAGAAGTGGAGAGGGGCTTACACTTTAAGCAACCCAAAGAGGAAATAGGGGTTTACACGTGATTAGCAGCCCTTAGTGTCGGGACTTACTCCAGGATGGAGGCCCGTGGTGCAACAAGGCACAGTGGGAGAGGGACTCCACTGGCCTTGGCAGTGGGGAAGTACGGAGGTGCATGCGTGCAACCTTTCACAAGAGAGGCTAGGGGATTACGATCTGAGGCAGCCCTTCCCCTGTGGACAAACACCACTCTAAAATGAGGATATCATTCCATGTGAGGAAGATTCCATTCCCGTGGAGATGAGCGGTGTAACGAATGTCCGAGCCAGGGGGGACCCTGTGTTCAAGGCACGGGGTCGGACCACAGTTTAACTTCATGTGATGAGGATGAGGATCTTGGCAGTTTAACGTCCTGTAGCTCAGATGAGGTGGGTTCTCTCCACACCCCTAGGGCTTGCATGCCCAACGCCCTCTACCCCTTGTGGGAGGGAATGCATCGTCAAAGCCATGGTGAAGGGGGGACGCAGAGCGAACAATAAAGGGGTCCACGTTAGCGTGGATATGCGAAAAGCAATAGCCATTAGTGTGCCTATGAAAGGAAGCATGAGGCAAAGCAACACAATGGGAAACACCGCCCAAGGGACCTTGAGTTTACTTCGTACGATCCTGGAAGGCCGTACGGGAAAACAACGCATGGTGTGCATGCCCGGAATGGAAGACATCGGGTTCCTATACAGGGAGACACCCGGGGGGCGTAAAGGTGAGGGGTCCTGGGATTTTGTGTGCAAAGAGAAGGTTTGCATGAAAAACACTAGGATGACACAGAAGTGGGGCAGAGGGATTGCGCACGGCTAGGGGGATTGCGCGCAGCGGGCTTGGATTGCGCTCGAGGAAAATGGTCGATCCCTATGGTATGGAAAAACATAACAAAGGGATTGTGCGCAATTTAGAAGGGCTTGCGCGTAATTGGAGGGGATTGTGCGCAAGGGGAAGGGATTGTGTGAAAAGGAGGAACCCTGGGGAGTTGTAAAATTTACTTAAGCCGGTGGGATTGTGCGCAAATACGAACCCCGGGGCAAGGTTGTGCGAAGAGGGTGATTATCTGGAAGTCTTGTTGCGCGCGCGGGTGTCCTAATTGCACACACGGGAGCTGGTCCGAATTCCTCAACCTCAAAACGGTTAAGTCCACCTCCTATTTATAGGCATTCACCGTCGTGGAATTCGGGCGGCGTGCGAAATCTTCTACGCCAGGACCCGTCAGCGCGCAGGGCCTCCCTGCGCGGAACCGGGTGCGCAAAATTGCGTGTCACACCAATGATTTTTTGTGAATCCCGGGAGTCCTTTGCGTGAACAACATTTCTCCACGCGAGTTTCCTTTAATTTCTCACACCACTTCTGGGCCCTCCGGAACGGGCCTCTGAGTCCGAATATGACTTCGCTTCGACATTTCAAAACTTTCTCTAGGAGTTACGAACTTTTTTCGGCATCTACAAATGCCCCCTCACGGAATTGGATCGGCGAGAGGTCGCAACGATTGGATTCTGAGGGAAACGCCGAATTGGTGGATATCCTGGGCACTTTGTGCACAAAAATCAAACAGGGCGCTCAAAACACCGGATCGGCACAGAATTCGCTTTTCGCATGGCGCGGAACCCTGGCCTCGCCTATAAAAAGGGGCGTTGGGTCCCAAGTTTCTTACTCAATCTTTTCCACGCGATAGGCTCAACACTCTCATGCGTGAAATTTCATCCGCTGCTGTGTGTAAAAATGCTTTGGCAGCGTGCAAATCCTTCTGAATTTCAGGCGTACTTACGTGTCAACTCAGGATATTTCGTGCCTAGTGTGCTGTTTGTACACCCAAATCCTGTATTACGTGTCGCAGCTTCAGATTTCTCACAACTCTCTCCGATTCTGTGCACTTCATCCTGATTTCGTGCAACTATAGAAATATTCGAGATGGATGCAAAACAATTTGATGAGCGGGAAGCCACCGCTCATAGAGCCGAAATTGCGGAGAATGAAGAGGTTTATGGTGCCAAGGTGGTCGTTTCCAAAAAACTGACCTTATTTAACCTACTGACCCCTGCCCAGAAGGAGTATCCTCTATCCGAAAACCTCCCTCTCTGGAACTTTGACATCCTGGAGGAGGTTCCCCTACCGGGATTCGAGGTGGACACACTGCACTCATGGGTGACCCGAGAGGCTGAGCTTCCACACTAAAACATCACCAAAAATGGCCATCCTGCCAGGGAAACCAGGCATATAGATGTATATGTTCTGAACCTGAGGACCAGGACCATTACTGGGGATGATCCTTCCACGGAGAATTCTCCGACCCTCTACGCAAGCACGTTCTGTCTGAGCATCACGAATGACACTAAGGGATGGATGAAAGATTGGGACCTGCGGTCCGAGGGAAACATTACCAGTGAGTGGGCCTAGGCGTTATGGGTTCATCATACATGTGATCAGTTTGGGGCTGAGCTGAGGAATATTGGCTTGTTCGAGGTGGTATGGATGTCGTAGTTCCACTTCCACCGTCTACCTGAGCTCGGACCGGAGCTATTTGCCAGGTGGTCCCCTGATACTAACACATTCCACCTTCACCATGGGTAATTTGGCATTAACCTTTTGGACGTTCACTACATCGGAGGTATCTCGTTGGAAGGCTACCAATACGACGAGTTCGTTCCTCCAAATAACACCTGGGAAGATAGGTCACGGACCCCCATTCTGACGTGGAACCTGTTAGAGCTAGCCAAAGAGAGGCTGGGGTTCAAGGACTTCCTAAAGGACATTGCATACACGGGTTGGTTCATCCACTTCCTAGAGAAGGACCCGACAATCAAGATGTCGGGACGGGGTAAACGGTGGCCAACTGCGGCTCAGAGGAGCAAGTACGTGTCATATTGGAGGACCCTAGAGGCGGGGAAATATCAATCATGGGGCTATTACGTCATTGAGGCCAGGGACCCGAACGTCCGGTACGCCGGGTTTCTCACCGCCTTCCTGAGCAGGTGGCTCCTACTGGTGCGGGACGTGAGGATTGGCGTCCGTCCAGCAACACATGTGATAGCGGGCACCATGGCCGCCAACAAAAGATTCAATTTGGGGGTCCTCGTGTTGGCTAAGTTGTGTGCCATTTTGGGATGCATCTCTAGAGGGGGGTCACCTCGAAAGGTATGTTGCCCCATCCAAATCTTTCACGGCTGGGTGGCTGCTCATCTCGGTGGGTATACTTTCCTGAACGCCATCCGTCCTCTTGGAAACGGCCTGCGACCATATCTACTGAATATCACCGGGGTGGCACCGATGACGCTCAATGAGGAGGGAGTAACGATCTGAATCGGTAATCACACCAATTTCAACATCTGCCTGTTCCCCACCCCGATCGGCCAGATTGTGGACAATGGGTGAGGCTCACTAGAGCAGCAAGAGTATTTTCAGAGCATCAGAGGCGGAGTTCTCATGGCTCGGATCGACGGGAAGGTGATCTGTGAGCCTTAAGTGCCATCTCGATTCACCATGAAATTCGGGTGCCTCCAACGAATGCCGAAGAAGGTATTCACGGCTATATGGGAGGAGAAGAATCCATGTGTCCTACACCAGATGTGGTTGATGTTCACCAATTTTGGCTCTGGAGACGTCATTACCCTTCCTCCCAACGGGGTGGATGTTGGCTTATCAACCAAGTATGCCGAACACTTGACTATTGCGTATCCTGAGCGGCTTTTGTGCAAGTGAGTCCGACAACTCGAGACCACCCGCAAGGAAACCGGGCGATGGGGGATGCAAGGTTCTATTAGAAGGGGGAACCAGGGGCACGCTAGGTAGAGAGGCCTTCACAGGCCGGGACCTCAGTAGCGGGGACATCGCACGGTGCTTCTGCGAGCTGCTTGCTAGGAGGGGGGTCACATGAGGTGGCAAGAGTTCTTCCCGGAAAGCAGATAAGCTACCTGCTCGAACCATCCCAAGATGAAATTTACCCGACATTATGGCCAGCCTGGATGACCCTGCGGCAATCAATGAGCCTCAAAGCCATCTAGATGAAGATAATGTGGGATGAGATCCAGCTGCCAGAGGTCGGGCTCATTCAAGTTACCAACAGAGTAAACTTCCATCGGCGGCATGCCTATCTGATGGCCATGGACACATACACGCGACAAAGGGGTCGGCGTGCATAGCCACCTTTCCTGGTGAAAGTGATGCTTGGCCAAGAGAACGATCCGGAAACAATGCCGCTGGGAGAAGGCGATAGTGACGAGGAGTCGGAGGGATAGGAGGAAACAAGAGAAGATAAAGTTGAAGGAGAAGATGATGGCGAGGCAGAAGATGAAGGGGGAGAAGGAGAACCCAGAGGTGAGGGGTCGCAGGGGGCGACCCACCAAAGGAGTCTCCGGGAGAGCGGTGAGATTGTCAGCTCTGATCATGACATAACCGAGATACTCGAGGTCTTTATCTATCTTTATTCATTTTCCTTCTTCGTCCATTCTCCTATGAAATTTCTAATTCATATCTCTATCTCACTTAGGATCACCTAGGTGCTGATCAGTCTTCCCCAATAGAGAAGGGAGGAGAGGCACCGGTGGGACAGGATGGGGCTCTGACGCCCATCATTGAACTAATAAGCGCTGAAGGGTCTCCTGCTACGACAGCTCCTGTAGTGGCCAGAACACTGGAGGTCGATGCTCTGGGTTCTTATAAGTTCCATGCTTCACTACTGGTGCTTGCTGTCAAAAGATACCAACTAATCAGGGTGTGCCCTGTATAGTGATCTCAACATTGGAGGCTCGTCGGGCTACTGAGCCCGGGCCGTCTGTGAGAAAACTAGCGATGGGCATACCACCTCGTCCATAACATACTTCCCGCACTGAGTCGGCCCCAAAAATTGGTGAGGAGGGGGTGACATACATCAGTGGCACTTTCATTGGGGCAAGGCTAGAAGCTGACGGAGGCACCGTCGCTATCGGGGAAAGAGAGGAAGGTCAGCCGGACGTCGAGGATCATATTCCTCACGAAGACATCCTTGAGGCAGATCCTGCTACCGACCTGCTGGCTGCCTTTCTTGCGTATCAACTCGCTGATCATGAAGAGATAGATGACTCAGACTCAGAGGCAGCCGAGGAGAGCAAGATGACTTGGGAAAAAGGGTGGAAGTGTATCCAGTGCTTTCCTAGGCAGCCCCAGTCGGATTAGCTGAGGCAGATGGGATCACTCCAGACCTGGATGCACTTCCTTTGCGCTGGAGTTGCTGATGCTCAACACCTTCATCTGACGGTCTGTGACTACATGGCCGAGAGGATACATGAGAGCAGCCGGCACACCGACGGTGCCCAGTGGTGGGAACGATCGACGAGTACCCAAGTGTTTCTAAGGGCGGAGCAGGAAGTTTGGCGCCTCAAAGGGTAGGCGGCAGATAAAGAGGCCTTAATTTCAACGTGATCTGAGCACATGGAACAACTAATGGCCCAGTTGGCTGACACCCAATAACAATTGATGGAGGAGGATCACCAGATGATCGTACTTCAAACCGAGCGGGCGCAGGCACAGGCTAGGGTTGGCAAGCTACGGTCTGCGGTTTCTGATGAAGAGAGAGTCTTCAAGGAGTGAAAATCAGTCCTGGAGGCTACCATCCAAAGGGTAGTAGCACTGGAAAGATCCATCCAGCACGCTGATCCTTAAGGTCTTTTTTTTGGCCATCTCATGATCTTTTTTGCTTTCACTGCTCAAAATTTTGACCAAATGTATGGACCAATCAATTTATCTGTACCTTTGGTTTAATATGATCAACCATGATCTATCACTTCTTGGGAGAATCAACCTACTTCAGGAATCCGAAATTGAGCCTGGATTTCTGAGGAGAAGACCTCAAACCGATCGATATATCACCATCTCAATGTGCTCTAACGCATGAGCGGGGTAATGCCGGGGGCATTGAAATCCATCCGAACATAGGGAGATGAAAAAGCTGAATCACATTACCTGAATTCGGAACACTATAGGGGTACGATGATGGAGGATAACTGTTAATCATAGCAGAAACATGACATCCATATCACATTGTCCTAAATGGGGACAAAAAATGAGGGCTGACCACTGACCCTTTTCGCAACAAGGGGCCTAACTCAAATATCATGGATCAATCCTCCAGAATATTGGCCCAGGAAAGCAGGTGAACTAAGGTCTATCATCCATACTGTTACAATTGGAAGACCAAAGATCTATCATCCATATCGCCACAGCAGGCGGACCAAGTTCTATCATCCATACTATTAGGGGGTCCCATCCAACATGACCAGTCTTCCGGAATGTTGTCCCAAGACAGCAGGAGGACTGTAGATCAATCATCCATATTGCTATAATAGGTGAACCAAAGGTCTATCATCCATATTGCTACAATAGGCGGACCAAAGGTCTATCATCTATATTGCAACAATAGGCGGACAAAAGGTCTATCATCCATACTGTTAGGGGGTCCCAACAAACATGAAAGAGGATGAGTATCTGAATAAAGGGGCATGCAATGCATGGAACATGGAGTGATGGTTTGTTATAACAGAGTACAACACTGCCAAAATTGCGTTACCGTGGAAGAGATGCATTAGGAGGGCGTACCAACCTGGTCACGGATCATCCAGATTCTCAGACAGGACCACTCTTGTGAGAGAACTATCACTTCCCAAACACCACTATGGGGAATCCCGAACTTATTCTGGGTAGATGTTGCGATTACACCACTCCCCAAGAAGTCAGGCCGAGGGGACGACAGTAAGGAGGGACAAGATTTGGTAATCCTTGGGGCTGGACCCAAAACGAAATGTCCAGGCATTCATACGTATCTCATAAGGATGAGAATCAAGCCACACATAGTTCTTATGAGATCTTAGTTTATGGTCGTAGATCTCAGACCAGAGAGTAAGGGCGGTGGGAGACACACAGTAAAGCAGTTGAAAAACCTGACGTGAATGAGGACAAGGTCTTGCCAGCCATGTGCTCCTTGGGGACGTGTTTAGGCCGACATACCAAACACGAAAGTTAGGTTGGGCCTGTAGGTATGTACCCAGGAGCTCCTACATATCTCATAAGGATGAGAATCAACCCACACATAGTTCTTGAGGGTGCATTTTAATGTCATGGGGGACATGACATAGGAGGGATAATCCATAAAATGGGGTGTGCACAGTGAAACTATTGAAAACCCGACATGAATGAGGACATAATCCTGCACTATGCCACGAAGTCCTGTGGTTGGGGTCTGAAGGGCGGGACCGAAGAGGCAAACCAGCCGAACTTGAGCTGGACCCAAAGACAGGAGGTCTGGGCATTCCAATGTATCCCATTAAGATGGGAATCAAGATAGATATAGTTCTTGAGTATAACGTTCCATACTTTACATAAATTGTTATTACATCAGAATTGATGCACAATTATTACATCATATAACAAAACCAGGAAATGATCGTATAGGTATAGTGTCTTTAGAAACTGGGAAACATAAACAACTAGTTCATAAAGCGTCTACACTATCTCCCATTTATTTCATCATATCTATAGTCCCTTTTGGCATATCTTACTTAATAAGCTTCTTCCTGACCTAGGGAAAGAAAACATACAAAAGGGTGAGCTCAAATGCTCAGTAAGGGTAAACAAAAGAAATATCAATCACATCATAAGAACATAACTTTTGGAAATATTAACCTGCAAAAGAAATCATAATTTCAAAATATGGGATAAATCATAATAGTGAAATGTAATCCCAATAATCATAACTTAAAACATGAAACATTGTGTCATACACACATAATCATAGAGAATCATTTCTTATTAGTCAAGACTCATGGCCAAGACTATCTTAGTGGACAAAGTCCATTTCTGAACCGAGTTCACTCCTCGTTTCAGTCCTGTTTCACTGAACCGGTTTAACCTACCGTTCTAGCCATGTCTATATCATGAGATATAAAACATTACCCAATGAATTGGAGGGAGATACAGTTCCCACCCATCTCATAATTACACCATTCTTATGTATGACACAAAATCATAAATCATACCTCATTTCATAACCCATGTAATAAAAATGGGAATCTTAAACATCGTGACATCATAAAACAATTCATATAAGATAAAGGAATTCATAAAAATATTTCCATCACAACTTAATCAAATCAATTTAATAATAGGGATAGAGATATAACCCTTTATTATCTTATATGGGAAATAATTTTGATAAAACTCTTGAACTCCATTCTTGAGGAAAATATCCTTTCAACTTCAAAAACATTTTCCTTTCTTAACATGTCTTATAATTTTAAACTAAAAGAAGTTGATTAAAAATAAACTTGAAAACTTGTAAATTAATCTTCTTAGAAATAATGTTTTAAAAATCCATTCATGCCGTATATGTTAAAAAAACATTCTTCTCGTACTTTTTTCGGAAAAGTCAAAAAGTACCTCGTACGAAAAATGACAAAAGATTCCTTTCATATCTTTTACTAAAAACTCACCGAAGGGTATAATTGGATTTAAAATATTGTTGGTGGATGGAAACAATATTACATATTGATGGAACATGGATGTGGATGATAAAATACACCCCAGTAAATACCAAAGTATAAACAATCTCGGATATAAATGAGATTGTGATATTTTCCTTAACCTTGGGTCCGATTTGATTTGTAAGTGTATGAACCTCCTGTATAATGATTTGAATAATGTTATTGACGTATTCCAGAATCATAATTATTGTTATGATATCATATATGGTCATATTTTTAGCTTCTTAGTAGTAATATTTCATTGCTACTTGTTATTCGGGTGTTTATAACTTTTTGTTCTTATGCATTTTTTTCGAATAAATTCTTATTCTTCTCTTTAGGTTATAGATACCCCATTTACAGAATGGTATTAGTGTAATATATATCATATTAATTCATTCAATTCATTTATATAATAATTATGCAATGAAGATCATGTAGAACGAATCACATCACATCGTGGAGACGGTATTCTGTACGTACGCACGAGCGATGATATCGTTACCATGATCGTGGAATTTTATTGGAGTGTATGTGTACTATTTAAGAATAAATATCACTTTAAAATAATCATATATAGTTATTTTGTACACCATTATACCCATCCAAGTAAGGTGATGGTGGAAAATAGATTACACCACGGCGTGGAGACGGTATTCCGTACGTACGCACACGCGGTGATTTCATTTTCCGTAGGATGGATAGATGGTGAAATAGGGTTGTTTCATAATTATAATAACATATCAGTATATGATTGATACTGATTTTATTACTTCATAATGAAAAAACTAAAGAAGAATAAGTTGAAGAAGAAAGAATTTGGAAAGGATCGGTAATGGAAATTACCTCTTTTTTGACACGCCTCTTCTTAACCTCCTCTTAGGGCACTAGGGTTGGTCTTTGAAGAAGGCCAGAACCTCTAGAATGATTCTAGGAAAGTGGAGATGAGAAAGTGGCAGGGGTTGGACGAGCATGAAGGCTCATATTGGTGTGAGTAGGAGAGGGAGGAGGTGCCATTTTATAAGGGAGGAGAGGGGCACCTTTGGAAATATAAGAAATATTAGTTTATATTAAATCTCAACCCCACTTAAAAACTTCCAAAATGACTCATATCCGAAGCTTAGATGAGATATTGTTGTAATCCCATCAACCAATAAAATTTAGACATGTTAGGAATTTATTTTAAACATTATCAACTTGATTTATCCTTATTTATCAATTTAATTTTATTTGTTGTAACAATATTCTAAATTTTAAATTATTATAAATAATTACATATGTATTGTGAATTTTCCATAATTTGACACATTATGACATTTTAGACCATATAAATTTTAATTTATAATTTTTAAATATTTTTGTGATTTTTAAACAATTTTATAATATGTTATTTTTATAAAATAACAATAGTGTCAATTTTGACACTATTCATTTATTTGAATTTAAATAAAACATATACAGAAGATATGTTCGAACTAAAAGCTTTAATGGATTCATAAAATTTCATATGTATCTATAAAATTAGTGTATCACATTAAATAGTTCATATAATATTTATTTTAATATTTTTAAAACTATTTATTTGATATTTTAATTAATAAAATAATTTCAACATCACTATTGTGTCATAATTAATAATAATTATTTAATCCCTAAAAATTCTTAATAAATTCCTATGATGTAGATAATTGTATTAGATTTCGGGATACTATTCATGTTAGAGGTTTCATAAAGTTTATCACCAAATTAAAATTATTATACTTATAAGATTTAGGAATGTGACATGTTGTCACATTCATTGGTTTTAATAATAATTAAATAATTTTCATAAAAAAAGTCCATTAAATGAATCTAATCCAACCCTTAGGTGATATGAGTCGACTTTTAGTCATCCAATAAGATTTTGGAAGGTTTTAGGGTAATTTTATAATCTTATATTTACCCTTAATTACCCGATTTACCTTTAACTATGGTAAATAAAATTTACCGTAGTTACTATTCATAATGCCCAAAAATAAAAAGTAGTATATTAACATAATTTGGACCCACTGATTCTGAATATGGAATCCATTTTTCAAAATTCAAATCATATAAGTTGCAGTAATTAATTTAAAATAAATCCCGTTGTTAAGAAAACGGGTTTTAGAAGTTAAAACATTGCGAAAGATTGAAATTTTTTTACCTATGAATTCAATGTGAAATTAATGCTAATGACATACAATATATTAAATTTTAAAAATATATTCTATTTATACTTTAAAACCATTCAATTTTATAATTTATACATATAAATTATCTCAATGAAAAAAGTTTTTTTAATTAAAAATTAGCGTATTTTTACTATTCATAAAAATATGAATGTTATCAGAAAAATATCAAAAATTTATCCAAAGTAAATTTTTATACCCTGATTCAAAATAAGAATTTTATTTTGTCAAATTGAACATATAAACATGTCAAAAACTAGATTTAATGTAGGTGCGCCATCAAAAGGTGGCAAAACTGTATTTTTAAAAAATATTTCTTTTATCCAAAAAACTGATTTTGCTTTTATAACTCATTCTAGAAAATGTATAAGTTAAATTAAAATGTTATAAAATTCAAAATTCAGTTATTACTATTCATAACGGCTAGTTTTAATAATATTTTAATAGCATTTCGTTGTTTAGTGAAACTTGGTATTGCGTACGACGCAAGCTATCGAGGAAGGCCGCGGTTGCCTGTAAGGAAAGCCAAGCTAGTGTTGTGTGTAGTGAAAGATTCAATTGATAAAAACAAAATATTTCTCATAAATGTGTCGGGCGTTACATTGAGGGTACGAAACATCATGGTTCTTGCGAAAAGGATGAGAGGGGCGTGCGGGTCTAGCCCTCGCACCAAAAGAAGTAGCATTTGATATATCTTGTTTCTTATTGAAGGCGAACGATTTTTCTTTTACAGAGCGACCGTCCTAGGTTAGAAATTTTTGGTGTCTCCACAATAATCAATCCGTAACAGGCGTTGATAAATGGTATGGTTGTCGACCAATACCCAATGTGATGTCCCTTATGGGGAGGTCACCACAATGCAATGTCGTTTTTCATCGTGCAGCCAGGACGATATTGTCACAGTTTATGGTCATGTGGTGGGACCTGACAGCACAGTTTAAGGTCGTATGGGGTGCACCCTAGGGAACACGTATGATGCTATTTGGCGTACCCAATGTGGATGAAGGCATATCCCCATACCATCACCACGGGGAGTTCCGGGAGAGGAGCCTTGGGCCAAGGAACAGACGAGGGTCCAACAATCAGGTGGCAGGAGAGGCTAGCTTCTAGCTAAGCTGGGCCCTAAACACAATGTCTGGGTGACTCCTCATTTCCCATGGGGATGAGGGTCAAGCTGCGTATGGTCCTTAGAGAAAACCCAAGAATATACTCTTTGGCGCTCAGATCGTGGGAGCCTTGAAAGACGCCGTTATGCAGCTTTTTCTGTCTAACATGTGAAGGTGCACTGAGGGCTAGTGCAAGGAGTGTCAAAATTCAACCTTGACAAGATGGGGTGGAACACAATGTGAATCATGAAACCAACATTAAGGGCCTGATGGAGCCGACGTGGCGACCTAGGATTACTGCTGACCATGTTCGCAACACAACATCCTGTCACGTTAGCCTAAAATGGGGATAAACAAATGATCATCGACCACTAACCGTGTTCGAAACGCGGGATTTGTATCAATTTATTGTCTGAAACCCTCGGGGGTGTTGTCCCATGATGGTAGGAGATCCTTTAGGCATTGTACCCAAGCCATTCTTGGGGGTCCCTCTGGGTGTGAGAGATAACAGGGGGCCAGATGAAAGGGAGCATGAAGCTTGGAAAGTGGACGAAAACTTGCCTAAGTCGAATCTGACACTCCAGGTCCTATACTAGAGTACTCCGAGCACATTAGTGGACAACTGGAAAGGGTTGAAGGGCTTAGTTTGAGAGTGGACAAAAGATGGAGGATTTCCGGGAGGAGGGGGCATGGTGCCAAAAACCATGTACCACACCTATATGTCCCCCCGCGGGGAGGGATAGGCCATGAGGCTGAGGTGACCAAGAGATCATGGGATCTCCTAAGAGATGGGGCTAGACCAGAATCCTAGGCATTCAGGCAGTCCTACGTATCCCTTAAGGATGGGAATCCAGCCGCACGTAGTTCTATAAGAACAGAATAACATCATGTAGGACTATGATGGGAATTTCTTCCAGGAATGTGTACGGAGCAGCGAGTAACCCATGGTGGATGAAGACATAGTCCTACACTACACCGCACACTCTGGGTAAGGACTAGGCTAAGGGGCCCGAGAAGGCTAAGGCGCCCGAGGCTGGGTCTCGGTCAGGGAGACCTGACCAGCTTGTAGTTTAACGTCTTGCAGTAAGGACAAACATGCAGTTTAAGGTCATGCTAGACAATGAGGGTCTTAGTTTATGGTCTTAGAACACGGACCAGAGGGGCCCGGATGTGGGGCCAAGTGTATTTTAAGGTCGTGCAGGACCGGGTGCAGTTTAGGGTCATGCAGGACCCCGAAAGGATATTAGTTTAAGGTCGCAGAACTCAGACCCAAGGGGCCCAGATGTGGGGCCAAGTGTAGTTTAAGGTTGTGTAGGACCGGGTGCAGTTTAGGTTTATGCAGGACCCCGAAAGGATCTTAGTTTAAGGTCATAAAAATCAGACCCAAGGGGCCCAGATGTGGGGCCAAATGTATTTTAAGGTCAAGCAGGACTGGGTGCAGTATAGGGTCATGCAGGACCCTGAAAATATCTTATTTTTAGGTCGTAGAACTTGGACCCAAGGGGGCTAGATGTGGGGCCAAGTGTAGTTTAAGGTCGTGTAGGACTGGGTCCAGTTTAGGGTCATGCAGGACCCCGAAAGGATCTTAGTTTAAGGTTGTAGAACTCAGACCCAAGGGGCCCAGATGTGGGGCCAAGTGTAGTTTAATGTCGTGCAGGACCGAGTGTAGTTTAGGGTCATAAAGGGCCTCAAAAGGATCTTAGTTTAAGGTCATAGAACTCGGAACCAAGGGGCCCTGATGTGGGGTCATGTTTAGTTTAAGGTCATACAGGACCAGGTACAGTATAGGGTCATGCAGGACCCCGAAAGGATCTTAGTTTAAGGTCGTAGAACTTGGACCCATGGGGCCCAGATGTGGGGTCATGTGTATTTTAAGGTCGTGCTGGACCGGGTGCAGTTTAGGGTTATGCAGGACCCCAAAAGGATCTTAGTTTAAGGTCGTAGAACTCGGACCCAATGGGTTAAGGAAAAATACTGCTTGAGGGACCTTGCATTGGTGGGAGGAGTGACACACTCTCCATCCATAGTCACCAAGGATTACGCACCATTGGGATATACCTTATGGATGATGAAAGGCCCATCCCATTTGGGCTCCAACTTGGGTGGTTTACTGCCGAAAATCATTGGTTCCCTGAGGGCCAGTACCAGATCACCCTGCAGGAAAGAGCGGAGGTGAACCTTCTTGTTGAAAGCTCGAGCCATCCTGCTCTGATGCCTTTCCAGGTTATGTAAAGTGTGAAGCCTATTCTCATCCAATGATTCCAATTCATCTAAACATATTTCAGAAACTCTATCGAGCGCTTTCTGGTCGTAGACCACCGTGCACAATGAGGGCAACTGAATCTTGATGGGCAGGACGACCTCAGCTCCGTACACCAGGGAATACGGGGTCACCAGGGTGGAATTGCGAGTCATTGTCCGATAAGCCCAGAGGGCATTGGGGAACTTGTCCGGCCAACTTTTCTTTTTTTCACCAACCATATTTTGCAGAATGTTAGAGGGGTTTTTTTTAAATTCCTCGATCTCTCCATTCGCCTGTGTGTGATAGCGGGAGGAATGGTTAGAGAGAATTTTGTACTTGGCGTATAGTTTATTCAGCTCGGCTGCTCGGAATTTTGTTCCGTTATCCATGAGGATTGCGTGAGGTACTCCAAATCGATAGATGATGTTGGAGCTCATGATGTCAGTGATAGAACAAGTTTTTACTTCCTGGAGTAGAATCACCTCTGCCCACTTGGAAAAGAAATCTGTGGTGGTCAGAATGAACCGGCATTGGAGAGTCGTCACCGGTGAGTAAGTTCTTACGAAATCCATCCCCTAGACTGCAAAGGGACAAGAATACGTGGTAGAGTGAAGGGGTTCCTGTGGTCGATGCACAAAGTTGGCATGACCATGGCATGCGTGACACCTATTGGAAAACTCGATGCAGTCATGGATCATGGAGGGCCAAAAGTACACCAGCCTCCGAATCTAGTGGGATAACTTCAACCCGTCCTGATGGGTGCCACAGGAACTAGCACGCACTTCTTTCATGACCTGAGGGATCTCGGCTCCTTGAAGGCAACAGAGGAGAACAGAATCAAATCCGCGTCTGTAAAGGAGCTACTCAAGGATGGGACCTCTATGAAGGGTAAACTGCAGTATGCGGCATCGGATTCGCTCATGATCGGCTCGGTCCGAAGGAAGATTTCCGTGTTGGAGATATTCAACCAAAGGAGTCCTCCAGTCAGGAACTTTTTTGATTACCACATCTGAAGTCCCCGGAGATCCTGACGTAGGGGAACTGGTGGTAAGATGGTTCACCCATGGGTAACGATCATCCTCCAGGATAACGGGAACAATGACTCTCCGGTGTGCCAAGTGGATAATCAGATCATCCTGTTCGGGCTCTGCGAGTGACGCGACCAGGCTGGCCAAAGCATCTGCTCGACTGTTTTGTGACCGGGGAATATGAATGACCTCCAGCCGATAAGGGAACATAGCCATTAGACGGAGGGTGCACTCCAGCAATGGCATGAGTTCTAGCTTTCTGACAACATAGTCACCATTGACCTGCTTGATGACTAGCTCGGAGTCCCCTTTCACATGCGGATGGGGCACGTCAATCTCGAGGGCTAACTCGAGGCCAGTGATGAGGGAATGATATTCTGCCTCCTTGTTGTTGCAACCTTCAGACAACAGAAATGAATACGGAAGAATGGATTGCTCCGGGGTTATGAAGACGACACCTAGGCCCACTCTATTGATCCTAGGATCGTTGATCCTTATACCGGTGGGGCTCCGGGAGGAACCGTCAAAGTGCATCTGCCAGCATGGGATGGCATGCTCGACTGAGAGGATTGCCTCATCAGGAATGCCTAGATCCAGTGGCTGATTCGTAGTGGTTGGGTGGGTAGATAAGAGGTCTTCAAACGCCTAACCTTTGATATCCTTCTGAGGTATGAACCTGATGTTGAACTGCTAGAGGATCACCGCCCAGCGCACCAGTCGGCCAGTAAACATAGGTCGATTCAGGATGTATTTCAATGAGTATACCCGGGAGACTATCTGTACTTCGTGGTGCTGCAAGTAGTGCCAAAATTTCTGCATGGTATATACGAGAACCAGACAGATCTTCCCGATGGGAGAATATATAACTTCCATATCGAGGAGCATGCGGCTGAGGTAGTAGAGGCTATTATCTGTTCCCTTGTTGTTCTTCTGGGTGAGAAGTGTGTTGAGGGACTGTTCCAGGGTGGTCACATAAAGGACTAGCGGATTTCCGGAAACAGGTGGCATCAAGACAGGAGGTTGGAGCAGATACTGCTTGATTTCCTCAAAGGTGATCTGACACTCTTAGTCCCATTCATTGGTGGTGCCTTTTAGCATGATCCGGGATAAGGGATTACACTTGTTGGACAGATTCGCAATGAATCGGCGTATATAGGCTAAGTGACTTTGGAGGCCTCTGAGCTCCCGAATATTACTCGGGGGGAGGCATCTGGCTGATGGCCTTGATCTTCTCCGGGTCGATCTCAATGCCTTGGTATCTGAAAATGAATCCATGAAACTTTCCGGAGGTGACCCCGAAGGCACACTTCAACAGATTCATCTTCAGGTGGTGAGAACGGAGGAAGCCGAACACTTTCTCAAGGTCTTTGAGATAAACCTGGTGCTGGAGTAATTTAACCACCAGGTCTTCCACATATCATTCCACCAATGTGTCATGTATTGGCTTTAATATGAGATGCATGGCCTGTTGATAGGTGGCACCCTCATTCTTCAGGTTGAATGGCATAACCCGGTAACAAAAATTACCTTGGGGAGCCTTGAAGGTAGTGGACTCCTCGTCCTCAGGGCCCATCCGGATCTGGTTGTACCCGGAATACCCATCCATGAAGGAAAGAGATTGTAATTTAGTTGTGGCATCAATCAACAACTCTTTCACTAGAAAGGGAAAATCATCTTTCAGACAGTGGCGATTGAGATCGCAGAAGTCGATATAGACCCTGATATGTCCGTTCTTCTTTCTAACAGGCACAATGTTGGCTAGACACCAGGGGTACTGAACATATTTTATAAATTTGGCTTTGATTAGCTTATCAACATCGACCTAAACCATGTCACCGTGAGAAGGGTTCATCTTTCTGGGAGGCTTCTTGAACCCGCGATGGTTTTCCGGAAGGCCAAGGCGGTGGATGGATACCTGAGGATCTAATCCTGTAATATCATCATAACTCCAAGCGAACACATCATGGTGATTTGAAAGAAAGTCTATGTACTATTTCCGCTCCTCGGGGGGCATAGCGGCACTGACCAATGTGGGTCTTGGGTCCGCCTTGCTACCGAGGTTCACCTGCACTAACTCGTCAACTGTGGTGGAGATGCCCTCCTCAAAGGTATGGGGAGAATCTTCCATGTCCTCCTCTACACTTATGGAGGGATAATCCATGGGGGGAGCTGATTCAGGGCTACCATACCCATATGGGAATCTGGTGCTGGCTTGGGTGGCAATGGTCATTATATCAGGAGACTCATGCACTAGGGAGACCATGGTGACAAAGGCGGTTGATCCAATCCCATATTGTCTTCGGCCCAAGGGGCCACGCTTTATAACATCAGTGTAGTAGTGGCGCGTCGGCTTGAGCCAGTCAATTCCAGCCCCGTGGAAGAGACATGTAAGACGTACCGTCATTTCCATGAGCCTGACGTTCCGCTACCATATAGGGATAGGAGGCTCGGGAATTACCTGAGCCTTGTTGGTGTAGGAGTATGATGTGATTTTTCGTTGTCACTTGGACCCGGAAATATACCTTCCTCTGGTACCCGATACAATGAAACATTACCCCATGTCAGTGGTTGTGGCCTCCAACTGATGGATTGGGATGACGTATGCATCATCCAAACTAGCCCAGGGATCACTTATGACAGTGGCGGGCTTGACCTCACCTGCCAGGATTTTCTTGTTCTTGCTCTTGTAATAGTCATCATCTAGATGATGGGATTCCCAAGAGGCAAAAGAAGACGCATCTCCTTGTAGAACGCCTACTCGACCATTAATGGAGTATTTGAGGCACTGGTGATACGATGAGGGGACCGCTACACGAAGGTGGAGCCATGGAATGACCATCATCGTGTTTTAGGCGGTGTCCTGAGAGACAACCATGAATTTGGTGTTGGAAACTAGGCCACCGAACTTGGTCTTCAAGATAATCTTTTCGAGTGGAGTTTACTTGGTCTTGTCATACCCCTGGATCCTAAGGTCAGAGAGAGAAAAATCATCGTCAGACAACCCCAAATTCCACAGCATCCGAGTTGGGTTTAGGTTAATCCTAGAACCCGTGTCAACAAGACAGCGTCGGTCTTCCACGCCATTGAACTGGATGGTGATGTACAGTGGGCGAATGTTCCCCTATATGTAAGGGTCTTCATCTTCACCGAAGAATGAGATAACCGCATGACATTCGGCGTTCTCAATAGCTTCGGCGTGGAAGGCTTCTACAGCCACTACCTCCGTCTCCAACTGGAGGGGGATCCTTAGGGCTTCGACGAGTGCCTCACACATTTCGGACAATAGGAGAAGATCCCCAAGGATAGAAAGCCTTGATGGAATACCGGCTAGGTGATTCAGAACATCATACTTTTGGGGAAAACATGAGATTATACTTATAGGAGGCCGCTCTGCGATTGGAGGCATGACGGGCCCTGTCGGCAAGACCGGTGGCTGACTGGTACTAGGAACATCTGGTTGTTCACTAGTCAAATCCTGGAGAGTGGCTACCAGATTAGTACCTGAAAGCTGGGGTTGGCTGGTAGTAGGGAAGAGCTGGTCGCGGCACGGCCGGGGTGGTTCTGCCTGATCCAGCAACACAAACGGTGGTAGAGGAAAACCTGTTGACACCAGATGAAGGGGTCGCGTGTACTGAGCTCTGTATCGGGCTTGATGCCTGGTCTCAGTGGCGTGCATGGCCTGGCTGAAGGTGCCAACTACCGTGCCCCAATGATTCATGTAGTCATGGCTCCACCAACGTTAGCGATGGCTGGGGACATTGGGAAGGTCCACCTGGTGTTCCTCATCGTCGTGAGTCAAAAAAGGATTTACCAACTCTACGGTGTTAACCGAAGCATACCACTGGATGTGACTCGCGGAATCATCCACTACCGGATAGAGTCTCAGAGGGATCCCCATTCCTGGGGGCCTAAAATCTCCAAGAGTGTGTGCTGACGACGACATTGGTAGGGCGTGTTCTTTCTTCTTGTGCTGCCGCTTTCTCTTCTGGGAAGAGGTTGGCTGGGATGACGATGTTGAGGTAGCGCTCGTAGATTCTGAGGGCTCTGGTTGATTCATGCTAGCATGGATGATTCCATGGGCGCGGGCGACCGTCTTGCGGGCCATCCCGTCACTGTACTTCCGGGACCCACGGTCAGAAACCTACTGCCACTCATCCTTGTTGCCACTACTACCCTCTGGTCTCACAAAGACACCTGCTACTTGTGCTGGGGCTAGGCCCAGCCTGACTATATTGTTTTCAATCTGGTCTTGGATCCAATCCTTGAACATGTAGCATTGCTAGATGGTGTGTCCCAGGGTCTGGTGATAAGTGCAGTAGTTGGGGTGATCGGTGAGTTGCGCCTCTTCTGGCTTCCGGCACTCGAGCAGTTGCACTATCCTCTGCTCCACGGAACTACAGAAGTAACCAGGAACCTAGGCCTTGTCAAACGAGTAGGTCTGATTCCTTCTGTCTAGAAAGGGGGCTCTCGGTGGTTGGCCCTGACACAAGGCTGAAGGAGCATGCCGAGGAGGTGGAATTTGATTATATCGCCTAGGTGGTGGCGATGCGTTACGTGGAGGCGCCTGCCGATTTTGAGGCTATCGCTGCTGGGATAGTGGTTGTGCCCATGGGGGTGGACCCCTATAGGGCTATGGAGCTAGCCTTACCGGTAGCAACTCTAGCTGCCTGGGGGCCTCTATCTAGGCCACAACAGTGGGCTTAGCTCTGGAGGCTATCCTTGCAGGGATTACAGGAGGTAGCGGGCGTGCCTGACTGGCCTGTTACAGGGCTTCTTCGAGGCGCTGAGCCTTGTCTAAGAAGTCCCATAACCCTCCAGGGTAATTTTTAGTGATCATATAAGGAACCAGCTCTTCCTTGAAATTCCCTGTGCACATTGTCAGTAATTTCTCTTGAGTTAGTGGCATGTAAGGGGAGTATGTGAGCCCCTTCCACCGGGCGACGAAGTCCGCGACTCGCTCATCGGGCCTTTGATTTCACCTGAAGAGGTCTGGGATATTCGTCTTTCGGGCTGTGGAACTAAACTGGTAGATGAATTTCCTACGAAGGTCCTCCCAGCTAGTCACAGATCCGACCGGGAGCTGGTTGTACCAGACTTATGCTGGCTCTTCTAGTGTCTAAATGAAGCAACAGAGCTTGGCGGCCTCCTGCTGCGACGGAGTCCCTAACATATGCTCGAACCTCGATTTGAAGTTGTCCAAGTACTGTGGCGGGTCTCCAGTCCTATTAAAGGGGGAAAAGTGGGGTTCCCAAATCCCAGAGGTGTTGGCATATCATCCACCCATGCTCGGTATGGCTTGCCGTCCGGTAGGATTGCCACCTACTGAGTTTTCGAACCTCCAAGCGGGTGATGAGCGCTTCCATCAGACCGTCTGGACGTGGGTTCCTGTCCTGACGGGGATCCCTAACCACAATCACATTGTTGGGCTATTCAATCTGGTAGTCAAGCTCAACAACTCACGGGGCGGATGGCGGAGCAACTCTTGGGGTAGTGGGAGGAAACCGAGCGGGGTCCCTCGGGTGATCACACCGCTCAGGGGGGTCGGAGAAATGTATCGCACCCTCTTTCCATGAGCCCCAGCATATCCTCTATTGGTGAACATGGCATGATCATGGTTTCCTAGGAGAATCTCATCGAAAGGTAGTTGTTCCTGCCCCTGCTGTCCTGGCCTAGGATCACCGTAGTCAGGCCGCCGCTCTGCAATGCGTTCTTCCAAGAGCTCATCAACCAACCTCTTCTACTCAGAATGCTGTTGGCACAGTGTTTCTTTCTCAGGATCTTCCTCTAACTTCTGTAATGTGGCAGATGGGTCGGCGAGCTTGACAGCCCCGACGTTCTCTTTACCCTTGCCGATGTTTCGGCTTAGTGTTAAGGATTCAGTGGGCATGGGGAGGCCCAGGAGGTTCCTCTACTGGCGAGTAATTCTCCCTGATGGATACAGTAGCATCTTGTCTTCAGAGGGTGAGTCCCCATCAAGAAGTTTCAAATTGTTTCCCTCTCCCGACTGGTCATCCATGTTGAACGCAGATTCCCTTGGGGGTATTCTCTCATAGCTGCCCAGTGAGTCGGGCTGTCAGCGAATCATGCTGAAGAGAAGGACAGCGTACTTCCCCCTTCCACAGATGTGCGCGTGGGGGTGGCCTCCGTGATAACGTTGCAGAGTACCTAAAAACTCTGGATGCGTTGTTGTTGGAGGTCCCTATGGTGGCAATGTGACTCGGGGTTCCAAACGACGGGGAGCACGGCCAGGTCGACCCGACGGAATTACTCACTAATATCCCCGAGATGTGCTTGAATATTGGGATAAGGTGCTCTCTAGCAGTGAATACGAGAGTGAGTCTCTTGGAGAGTCAGGAGGAAAAATTCAAACTCTCCCGGGGTGAGCGATTCTTGTATGTCAAAATATGATCCTAAGACCGGCCAAAACTTCTCAGGGTAGTGGCCTGCTGCGAGGATGGTCCAGAAGCTGCATGACTCTGGTTCAGGATCTAGCCCTTGCTACCCCTGCTGACCAACCTAGAATGGATGGGGAACTGACAGCGGTGCCGTGCCAGGCCACTGGGCTGGTGGGCTGGCCGGTAGAGAATACGAAGAGCATGTCGATTGGCCGCCGAATCTTATGTCACCTTCCAAGGGCTGCAGTGTCCTGGATAACATGTCATTATAGGATGGTCTGGCGAATAGGCCTCCTTTTACAGTGTCGGTGCTTTCCAAGGGTGTGTCATGTCGCAACTCTTCCGTTGTTCCCCAGAAAAGTTCTCCCCCCTCTCTGACTGAGGTGGAAGGTGCTTCCGGAGAGGCCAAAAGTAACTGAAAGTTTGACCTCCGGGTGTACGCCAGGTCCTCTTCCTCCTGGACATACCTTTGGAGGGAGGCGGGGATTATGTGGATATCGAATTCAGTGAGTACGAGACTGACGCGCCGCATCCCCATCCCTGCCCTCGACTCAAAGGGTTGGGGGGAAGACTCCATCGTCGAGTTGTATTCTGCTTCAGAGTCCGAGAAACAGACTGGTCTGATTTCCGTTCGGACTTCCCTGACATTCCTCTTATGGAGACAATGTCCCGCTTTCCTACCCCTGGGTGGCTCCTTAGGGCAAGGCTGATTTTCGCCATGGAGTCCTCAGGACACAATAATGCTGGGTCCGAGAGGACTAGAGGTCGGGGTGCGAGGAGCACCATGACAGACTTCAAAAGGGACATGGGCGGGAACCTCCATGTGGGCGAGTGACCCGATATGCAATGGATCCATACTCGCGTCCAGCGATAGGGTAAGTGACCCCGTACCCCCTGTAGTGGGCACTGAAAATATCCATACCCGGAGCGTAGTTGTCATGGGTAAGTCTTTTTCTTTCCAGATTAGCGGCACGGAGTGGGACTTCACGCTGGATGGAACTACCGAAACTTGGTCCGCAGTGGCCATTGCCTATGCCAGTGACCAGGAGAGTCGACCCAACCTGCCTGTAGGGCGGTCGGGGCCTCGATCCAGGTCGGGCATGTAATTTCCCCTTCTCAACGTGTGCGGGGGTCTGATAATAGGGGTTAGCAGTGGGTCAGTCCACAATGGTTCCTGATGTTGGTTCCCCAGGGTGGTCATTCTCTTCCGCTCGCGCCTGACACTGGCGTCGGGTCAGGTGGGTTAGATCCGGTAGTGCGGGCACATAAATCACATGCTCCTCGGTTCGGGGAGATGGGCGGCGGCGTTGAAGCAGCTTGGCGGGGTCCCTTTCCATGGACCCCGGGAATGGGTCCCCGATCGGGTGAACTCGGACATCCCCCACCTCATCGGCGTAGGGGAGGACGGTGTCGAGGTGTTCCGGGGATACCCTCCCGAAACGGTTGAACGTCAGAGTGGGGAGTGTTGGCTCCCTGCGTGGCCCTTGAGGGTGGCGATAGTGGTGAGGCGCAACTGCCTCTAGATCCAAATGGGCCATGTCCCTGGTGGGGATGACCACTTACTCCTCATACCTATGAACCAGGTCATTGATCACCCTTCGTTGGATGATCTCTGACGGGGAGAGGGGGTGTGAGCGCCCGATAGATGTGGCGGTCAGAGCCGGAGTAGCTATGGAAAATGTGGGACCACGCGGGGTGCTCACATCGTTACTGCCCCTACCCCTGCACTGGGGGGCAGGTGGCGATCGAGCTTCGGATGCAGCGATCTGATTCCTAAAAGCAGGGAGATGAACCCATTAATACTAACAGGAAAAGAAATCGACAACCAATAGCCAAGATTCATTCCGTCTTTAGTTTTCAGTGAGAGGGATCCACGCTAATGACGTCACAGAACAGATTTCTCAATATCCTGAATGCCTCATCCCCTGGCAAGTTTCACGTCACGATGCTAGGTTCCCGGACCTGGTGACATGCTAATCTTCCGACACCCCGAATGCTACTAGTCTCCGTATTGAGGAGAATAGATTCACCACAGGTTAACCATTTTTTGTTTCTGAAGCTTTCCACCAGGGTGCGCACGCACATATGTCACATGGGGGGGGGGGAACGTGGCTTGTTTCCCCACATTACCACTTTCCAAAGGCAGGCGACATCTGTTCCTTGTTCTGGGATTTTTGCGCCTTTATTGAAACTAGGATGATGGGATGTCGGTTCTTCCTTGGGTGGATTCCTCCTCGAAGCACGTAACATAGTCCGGGTCTTCCTCGTAGATTTAAGACGTATTCGTGAACCTAATTCCTTGTGTCATATGTTCATGGACACCAGTTAATTATGCCTCTTTCGTCGAGACGCTCCAAGGGGTGTGGTCGGGGCAGAAACCTTCGGTGAGGAGAATGGTCATGCTGGGGTGTCATTGGTGCGCCTTAACGCTAGGGGATTGGCGTTTCTATCTTCTTTCCCTTATTATAGGGCTTCTCTAGGGCGTGGAAGCCTGAGGAATCCCACATCGAATGCGGGGAGTTGTGTTCCATCTGAGGTTTTCCTCAGCTTCCCATGTTTAACAAAGGGTATGCCGCAAGTTTAACGTCTTTCGGAGAAGGATCAGACTGATCGGAACACTGAGAGTGGATCAGATTGAAGGACTCCCTAGGGGGAACACCGATATTGGGGCCAGCACGTGGGCGGCTTCCTGGATACTATGGAGTGGAATGAGGTGGCATGATCCCACCAGGATGTGGCGGCCCGGGTAAGGATCAGGATGGGTTAGGTAGTGCGGAGTGGCTTGAACCTCATGGAGGCTTCCTATGTATCCCCATGATAGATAATCAAAGTCCACGTAGTTCTGTGAAATGGTGGGACACCTGATGGGGCGACCCATGAGAATGAACGTATGGATTTGATCCGGGAGGAAATAAGACCTCAAGGCTAGGGAATGAGCTTCCTGAGGCACATTTTCTTGAGGGAGAGGTCAGGATGAGACGTGGGTGTTGGATAGGGGGCTTACGCTCTAAGGTAGCCCATAATGGTGGATATGGGGCTTACGCTCTGAGACGGCCCATGAAGATGTTGGTGAACCGACGCAGAGAAGTCGGAACAACGGGGTGATGGGTTTGAACCTCGTGGAGGCTTCCTACATACCATGTGTTAGAATGGATCAATGTCCACATAGTTCGGGGATACAGTTTTACATCATGTGGGACGAGGGAATACATTTTAATGTCATGCGGGATGAGGGAATACAGTTTAACGTCATGTGGTACAAGATACAGTTTAATGTCATGCGGGACGAGGGCTTGGGGCTTACACTCTAAGGTGGCCCATGGGATTGGGGAACCGACATGAAAGGGGGGTTGGAACGACCGGGTGGTGGTCATGAACCTCGTGGAGGCTTCCTACGTACCATGCATTAGAGTGGATCAAAGTCCCCGTAGTTCTCTAGGATGGGGCTTAATCTCTAATGTGGCCCATGGGATTGGCACACCGACACAAAAGGGGGGTCGGAACGACCGTGTGGTGGGCTTGAACCTCATGGAGGCTTCCTACGTACCATGCGTTAGCACAGATCAAAGTCCCCATATTTCGTTGGGATGGGGCTTACGCTCTGAGGCGGCCCATGGAGGATGTCATGGTCAATGCTCTCTCAAAGACCACATGATTCATGCTCGGTGTGAGAAACAAGAGGCAGCAGGGACCAGATGATCACGTCGCGAAGGGTGTGTCCGTGATAAGCGGAGAGGGGATTACCCATTAAGCGGCCCAAAGAGGAAACATGGGCTTATGTGTGATTAACAGCCCTTAGTGTTGGGACTTACTCCAGGATGGAGGCCCATGGTGCAACAAGGCACAGTGGGAGAGGGACTCCACTGGCCTTTGCAGTGGGGATGTACGGAGGTGCATGGGTGGAACCTTCCGCAAGAGAGGCTAAGGGCTTACGATCTGAGGTAGCCCTTCCCCCATGGAAAAACGCCACTCCAAAATGAGGATATTATTCCATGTGAGGAATATTCCATTCCCATGGAGACGAGTGGTGTATAGAATGTCCGACCCGGGGGGACCCTGTATGCGAGGCATGGGGTCAGACCACAGTTTAACGTCATGTGTTGAGGACGAGGTGCTTGGCAGTTTAACGTCATGCTGCTCGGATGAGGTGGGTTCGCTACACACCCCTAGGGCATACATTCCCAACACCCTCTACCCCTTGTGGGAGGGAAGGCATCGAAAAAGCCGTGGTGAAGGGGGTCCGCACGACGAACCATCGAGGGGTCCACGTTAGCATGGCTATGTGATGAGACAATAGCCGTTAGAGTGCCTATGAAAAGAATCATGAGGCAAAGTAACACAACGAGAAACACCGCCCAAGGGACCTTGAGGTTACTTCGTACAAGCTTGGAAGGTCGTACGGGAAAACAAAGCATGGTGTGCATGCCCGGTATGGAAGACACTGGGTGCCTATACAGGGAGACACCCAGGGGCGTAAAGGTGAGGGGTCCTGGGGTTTGCGTGCAAAGAGAAGGTTTGAGTGCAAAACAACAGGATGGCGTGCAAGTGGGTAGAGGTATTGCGCGTGGCTAGGGGGATTACGTGCAGCGGGCTTGGATTGTGCGCAGGGGAAATGGCCGATCCCTAAGGTATGAAAAAACCAAATGAAGTGATTGCGCACAATTTGGAAGGGATTGAGCACAATTGGAGGGGATTGTGTGCAAGGGGAATGGATTGCGTGCAAAGGGGGAACCCTGGGGAGTTGGAAAATTTACTTAAGCTGGTGGGATTGCGCGCAACGGCGAACATCGAGGCAAGGTTGCATGAAGAGGGTGATTACCTGGAAGTCATGTTGCTCGCGTGAGAGTCTGAATTGTGCACACGGGAGCTGGTCTGAATTCCACAACCCTGAAACAGTTGGGGTCACCTTCTATTTATAGTCATTCGCCGTCGCAGAATCCAGGCGGTGCACGAAATCTTCCGCGCCAGGACCCGTCGGCACGCAGGGCCTCCCCGCGCGGAACCGGGCGCGCAAAATTGCAGGCTACACCGATTCTTTTTTGCTAATCCTGGGACTCCTTCGCGCGAACAACATTTTTCCACATGAGTTCCCTTTAATTTCATGCACCACTTCTGAGCCCTCTAGACTGGGCCTTTGAGTCCGAATATGACTTCACTTCGACATTTCAAAACTTCCTCTAGGCGTTACAGACTTTTTTCATCATCTACAGTATTTTCGACTACACGCCTTGTATTATTCTGTTCGGGAGGAAGATAAAAAGTTTTTAGTACACACCGTGTACCCTAAGTGCACTCCGTGTAGTAGATAACTCTGTCATAGGCCGTGTGGGTAGAGACACGGGATGGGGATGTTCTAGAGGGAACATGCCGTGTAGTTATTTCACACGTCGTGTTGTGTGGACCCTGTGTCCGCTCATGTAACTAACAACACGGATGGAGGAAATATTTTCTTGTACACACCGTGTCAGTGATGAACATGCCTTGTAATTTATCCTGGGGACATGGACCTGTAGATAAAAAACACGGGTTGGTGTTACCTCTTCTTGAATACATTGTGTACCTGTGGGACACGCCGTGTAGTCTTGACCGGGGAAAGACCGTGTGGACCTGGCCATGTGGTTGGGAATACGGAGTATTGTACATGGCTTGTGCGTGTGTAACATGCCATTAGTGTCAGATTAGTGGTCAACCGTGTCACTAAAAACATGGGCACCTGAAAATTAAGTCTTACGCACCGTGTCTATCTGGGACATGCCATGTAGATTTGTTTAGTAGAGAGTCGTGTAGCTAAGACATGTAGAGGGACTCAGGCAGGGAGGAAAATTCAAGTACATTCCATGTGTGTGGACAACATGCTGTGTGTTTTGGGGTGTTACACAACCCGTTTAAGAAGAATAGACACCCATGTGGAAGACATGAGAAAACCCATCGTGTAGTTATTATACACACCATGTAGTCTTGTTTTGTAAAACTTGAATGTTTTCTTTTCCTTGTTCCCTTCTTACACTCCTAGTTTTTAGTCCTTGGTAAATCTTGATCTAAGGAGTGCGCTTGATCTTGTAGAGTCATCCCATCAAGATAACCACCGGTTGTTCTCCAAGAGTGAAGCGACGATTGTACTCATGATATGGTAGGACATGGGCTACCAGTTGATCCTCCAGCAGTGCCAGGTGCGGCGCTAGCCGTTATACCGGACACAGATGCAGAGGTCCAGTTCTGTGAAGGCTTCATGTGGTTCATGCAGACCTTCCAGGGAGCACTGCAGGCTACCATATCTATGGTAGAGCTGACGCGTATATTCCAGTAGCAGCGTCCACCTGCGTTTTCATGGGATAGAGGACCATAGGCTGCGAATTCATGGCTTGATTTTGTGTAGACTATTTTCGAGCATCTTGAGATGCCTCTAGGGTGGAGGGTCAAGCTCACGACTTATATGCTGCGTGATTCCTCCAAAAGGTGGTGGGATGTCACCACCTAGTCTGAACATCACTGTGACATGGCGTGGGATGATTTTTAGGAATATTTCTATGACTTCTTCTTCTCCGAGATGCTGAGGGCAGATTGATCTCAAGAGTTCATGAATCTATAGCAAGGCACCTTGTATGTGATGGATTACTCTGCTCGCATCACTGAGATTCAGCATTCTGCACCTTTTATGGTGGATGATGAGACGTTGATGGCCAGACGCTTTGAGGATGGTCTTGGATAAGACATCTGAGCATTGTTGAATGTTTTTAGGTTGCATACAGGGACCACTATTGTGAACCAGAAACTTATTACTAAGAAGAATCTGTGGGAAGCTAGTGGTGTGGGCCAGGGTGGTTCGACACCAGTTTCTGATACTATTTCTACCGGTAAGAGGAAGAGGAAAATGGATATATCTCACGGCGGTATTATTAGTTATAAGAATACTTCAGGTGGCTAGGTTATTTTCTAGTAGTGTGGTAGAGATGGCCACAAGAGACCTCATTGTCCTTGAGACCCGGTGGAGTGTCAATCTTGCGGTAAGATGGGTCATCTACAACACTTTTGCTGGGTGTTCCCACCAGTGTCTAGTGAGAGGGGTTCTATGTAGACTTCGCGTGCAAGAGTAGGACCAACAGCTTCTTACCAGTTTGGAAACTAGGATACGTCAGGACGTACATGCAGTGGTGGTGGTCGTGGACGTGGTAGACATACACCAGGATCTCAGAGGCAACAGGGTGGGACAGCTCAGGGTAGCCAGGCTGTGTCATAGGCCCATGACACTGAGCAGCCATATGTAGTTCAATAAGCCCAACGAAGTAGGATCCCAGACCTTCTACTATCATAGGTACTATTCTAGTTTCTTCTGTTTTGTCTTCTATACTTTTCGATATGGGTGATACACATATCTTTATATTTGTGCCCATTGTGGAGAGCATTTGTCTCAGTGTTTCTTATTCTTCTAATGTTATGACTCTAGACACTCTGTTGGTAACTAGAACGACTTGTGTGCACTAATGTAAGGAGTTCCCCTAGAGGTTAGTGGGCGTCACTTTCTATGGGACCTCTATGTATTAGAGATGAAAGCTTATGATTTGATTCTCAGGATGTACTAGTTGGTACCCTTTTGAGCCTTTGTAGAATTCTATCATCGCAGGGTGAGTTACAAATCACCAGAGGGTGGGGAGTTTCTATACAAAGTTGAATGGGATGTCCAGGCGAGCCGAGCTGGACCTGAGCATCATGGGAGAGGTGGTGTGATAGCCCAGATTGTGAGTTTATATCTGTATGATCAGGGGACTTGTCAGAAGGATTTTCCTCTCATTGTTGATCGTTTCAGGGATGTCTTCCCGGATGACTTTTTGAGTCTACCTCTGAAGCGAGAGGTGGATTTCTCTATTGATCTTATGCCAAGAGAAGAACCGGTGTCCATTCCTCCTTATAGGATGGCTACACCAGAGTTGCAGGAGCTCAAGAGAGAGTTAGAGGAGTTGCAAGAAAATGGTTTTATCTGACCCAATACTTCTCCTTGGGGTTCTCCTATCCTTTTTACGAAGAAGGCAGACGGTACCCTCAGACATTGTGTGGATTATCGGAAGCTGAACCAGTTGACGGTTAAAAACTGATATCCCTTGCCGAGGATTGATGATGTTTTTGATCAAATTCAAGTAGAAAAAGTGTTCTCGAAGATCTACTTGAGATTCGGATATCATCAGTTACATGTTAGACCATCAGATATACCACATACAGATTTTTGGAGCAGATATGGTTTATATAAGTACTTGGTTATTCCATTTGGACTCACCAACGTGCCAGCAGTTATCATGGCTCTGATGAATCATCTGTTCCACCCATATCTGGATTCCATTGTGGTATTCTTCGTGGTTGATATCTTGGTGTACTCTTACACTCAACATGACCATGCCACCCATCATGAGATTGTTTTGTGTACACTGATAGAGAATCATCTATATGCTATGCTCTCAAAGTGCAACTTCTGGATGGACCAGAAACACTTCCTGGGTCATATCATCTCAGAGGCAGGAGTCTCCATGGACCTAGAGAAAGTGAGAGCAATAGTTTCCTTGGAGCATCCTAAGAACGTTTTTGAGTTACAGAGTTTCTTATGGATGGATAGTTACTACCGGAGCTTTATACAGGACTTCTACTACAAAGTAGCACCATTGATGGGGTTGACTAAGAATGGTGTGATGTTTGTTTTGTCAGAAACTTATGAGACGCCCTTTCAGGAGATGGAGGGGAGGTTGACAGAAGCCGCAGTCCTGATACTTCTAGTGCAAGAAAAGAGCTATACAATTTACTGTGATGCATCAGGTATGGGGCTAGGACTAGTGTTGATTTAGGGCTATCGAGTTATTGTGTACGGGTCTCGGATGTTGAGGCCACAAGATAGGAATTACCCGACACATGACCTTGAGTTGGCTGCAGTTGTTCATGTGTTGCGCTGTTGGAGACATTATCTCTTGGGAGAGAATTTTGTGGTTTTCACCAACCACAATAATCTCAAATATATTTTTACCCAGCTTTACATGAACCTAATATAGCGAAGGTGGGTCATATACCTTCAGTCCTTCGACATTATGCTTGCATACAAAACTGGTAAAGGTAATGAAATAGCTGATGTACTGAGCAGGAGGATGCAGATATAGGAAGTGTAGGAGGATAGTGGTGAGTGGTAGCTGTTGGATTTGTTCTATGAGATGCATTTGGAGGTGCACAACAGTCAGGGGAAGTCCTATCATTCTTCCTTAGCAGTGACATCTACCCACTTGGATAGAGTGAGGATGGGACAACTATCTGATTTAGAAGGCCTAGTCCTACGGGTGTCGGTGGCAACTGAGGACCCTCCTCCTGAATGGACGATAGGTGATGAGGAGTTACTATATTTCCATGGAAGATTATGGGTTCCATGGTTTATACACAATGAGCTGATGAGGGAGTTTCATGCTTCATCTTGGTCGTTTCATCCCAGAGTTACCAAAATGTACTATGACTTGAGACTTCAGTATTGGTGGCCAGGTATGAAGAGAGAGATAACTGGATTTGTTGTGAGATGTTCCACCTGTCAGTAGGTGAAGGCGGAGCATCAGAGGCTAGATGGACTATTACAGTAGTTACCCATCCCAGAGTGGAAATGGGATGATGTCGAGATGGACTTCGTGATCGGGTTTCCGAGGTCACCATGAGGCAATGATATCATGTAGGTTGTTGTGGACATTCTAAAAAAGGTAGCTCACTTTTTACCGATCAAGGAGACCTTTGTTGTTGATGAGATTGGGAAGTTTTATATCCAAGTGATAGTGTGTCATTATGGGGTTCCTCATTATATCATTTTAGATAGGGACGCCTGCTTTACATCTTGTTTCTGGCAGAGTTTTTAGAGGGCACATGGTACACAGGTTCTTCTGAACATAGCTTACCAACCTCTGACTGATGGACAGTTAGAGCGTACGATATAGTTTCTAGGGGACATGCTGCTTGCATGCATCCTGGACTTTGGGGGATCTTGAGAGAGGCACATACCGCTAGTTGAGTTTGCCTATAATAATAGTTTTTAGGGAACTATTCAGATGGCACCTTATATGGCTTTATACGGTAGGCCATTCTGACCAACCTTTTTCTGGTTAGAGGCAAGTGAGGTAGCTTTTTTGGGATCATGCCTTGTGTAGGAGATGCTAGAGCAGGTACAGTGGATACAGAAGCGGATGGGTACTACGCAATCTCGTCAGAAATATTATACTTATCGCCATAGACGACCCTTGGATTTTGTGGTCAGGGGTCATTTTTTCTTGTGTGTTTCACCGAGAATGGGACACTAGAAAATCAGGAGATATGGTAAACTTTCACCAAGTTATGTGGGGCCGTTTGAGATTTTGGAGAGAGTTGGGCCGTTTGCCTATCGGTTCCAGTTACCACAGAGGTACCGGGTCATGCACGACGTCTTCCATGTATCTCAACTATTCCATTACCATTTAGACCCATATCACGCGTTTCTGCCTGAGGAGGTTGAGATTCACATTGATGCATCCTTGGATGAGCATCTGATTCGTATCGTTGATAGGAGCACGAAGGTTCTCCGAGGCTGATCAGTTACTCTCATACGGGTGCTATGGCAGCATGGCCAAGTGTATGATGAAAACTTGGAGCGTGAGACCGATGTATGTGCTAAGTGGCCAAAGTTTTTCGGAGCATTATCATCACCACCCTTGGGAGGGAAATTTGGGGACAAATTTCTTTAAGGGGGAAAGTTTGTAAGAACCTGGTTCTTATATTTGAGTCACGAGTTTCTTCATTTCCTTTTTCCTTAAGTGTTTTTAGAAAATAAGGAAAATGGGGAAAAATCCAAAATTTTGTGGGTACACGACATGTGTTTTTCCACACACTATGTACTTTGTCCGTGTGGGATGAGTACATAGGGCGTGTAGCCCTATCGGCGATAAAAGGTGGAAAATATGACTACATGATAGGTAGTGGGTCTTTACACACTGTGTATTCAGTCAGTAGGTGAACAGTAAGGCGGTGGAGGCAGCTTCTAGCGGAGTGAAAGTACACGCCATGTAATCCAGACTACACGTCGTGTACTCATGTCGACTGATGAACAGTTTGGCGGTGGAAAATGTATCCTCTAGAAGAATAGTTATATGAGAAAAGTACATGTTGTGTACATGAGAGTACACTCCATGTAGTTTGTTTTTTCTATTAAAATGGGAAGTATCCTCCTCTATTCACAGAGCAATCTTAGAATGCTGGATGAGCTCGAGGGGATGGCTGAACCTTGGAGGATCAACTGATCGTGCACTGGGAATCTGTTTTTTCTTTTTTCGATCACGTTGGGACCGTATGGGTAATCCCTCCCCTCTCCATGAATTGTTCTGACCAATTATTCTTCTAAGTAATGTTATATAACTTTTAATGGGAATTATTTTATCCCAGATCTACGTCGTTCATGGATGATTCATGAGGCATCATTCTCATATACCGATCAGAGACGATCGAGGTAGGTGGTCTGGTTTTTATATTCCAACTTCTGTGTGTTTTTGTGTACCATTGTTCTACGAACCCATATTGGGGTGTCGTGTGGCTGAGGCCTTGGCTGTTTTAAATACCTATAATTGTATAGATAATTAAATGTAATTATAAAATGATGTTTGGGAACACTACTTGGATCCAAGACCACCCCAGGGGTGCGTTGCTCTGTTTAGCCGTTAGCCTTGGATACTCGAGGGTATTCCATCATTATAATGTGTATTTAATTTTCTGGAGAAAAAATAGTATATGAGTTGCATGTTTATCATTTGGGCTTGGCCTGGTAACTTGCTTAGCCTATGGGCAATGCTTTCTTTAGCCTGATCATGTGGTTCTTTTAGACTGAGGGAAATATTCATTAGGCATGTGGGTAGTAGATTCTGGGCCTGTGGGCGACACATCATACGCCTAAGCGAAATATTCGTTTTGGATGTGGGAAATCACCTACGGGTTTCAATTTTGGTTACCTGAGGGTAAGTATGGTATGTATGAGGAAATTGTTATCATGAATACTCAGTGTGGTGTTTTTTATATATGTTATACCTACCATGTTAAAGCATGGGAATGGAATGGTTAAATGAATAATAAAATGGAAATATAACTGGTAAATTATGTTACTCTTGAGTACTTCTTAGTTTATTGCATTTTCTACTGCACACTGTTGTTGCACATTTTCACTGACTATTGGGTATGGGCCTTTGGTGGGTGCCTACTAGGACTTATTTCTCACACCCTATTTGGGTCATGTCTTAGGCCCAAACAGATTACATTTCTATAGGTGTGGATAAAATAAAGAGTCCCTATAAAGGTACATAATTATAGCAGTGGAGTTGGAGAGCATGGAACCGAGCTTAGTCTTATGATGCTGCGGTGTTCTGTTTACTCTACTTTGTTTTGTTTGGTTGTACCTTGTATTTTGAGTTGTATTGTATTGTTTTGAAGTGTATCATGTTCTGACTATTTTCATAGAATTAGTGACATGCTATATCTTTATATATATATATATATATGACTGGTGATTATATTTTACTTCAAATTTCTATTTCAGTTGTATAATATCTACTACTTTCGTTGTTTCATGTTATTTATCTTTTCCGCTGCGCTACACTTTGAAAAATGAGGGCATAATTTCCCCACTATCATACATGGGCCCTCCCTTCTAGTCAGCAGCCTCTGGAATTTAGTAAAATAGTCTTGAGGTCATGTGACCAACTGGGTTAAGGGGAACTCGTTGAGTGGACCCCGGATCCGGGACGTTGCAATCCCCTCTCCCTTTTATTCTAAAAATACAAACATTCTCCGTGATGTGTCAATTTACGTACAACAAGGAAAATGTGTTTTCAATTTCCATTACCGCATTCATGGCGAGCCATTAAAAAATTTCAATGTTCAAAATAGATATAAAATTTTATGATATAACCATATATATGTTTTTGTATTAACAAATCACATAATATTATGTTATATAACAAAACTAATTTGTGTTTATCGAAGAACCCCCAAATTGATATAATTGAATATCATTAATTTCTGAACTATTGATTCATCATTGTCTCTAAAAAACATATTTATGGTATCATTTATTATTCAGGAAATATATTAAAATAATTTCATTCTACCTTTTGAGTTTCTCTGCAATTGGCTTAGAAAATCTATTTCAAACAGACCATGGAAACAATGAGAAGAACACATCCAAAATAATGAAAATAAGAAAATATTATTAATAAATTGGTGGAATGATGTTATAAAATGATCATATATAGTTGTGTGAATGTTAATATGAGTTTTTATAATATTAATAACACTCTTTTAACCCTTATATAGGAGGTTTAAACACATTTTAATTTAGTGGAAACCGAGGTGAGGCAATTCCTTACTGAATTTTTATTCTTTGGGTTAACATTGTAAATCAATGATTTTGTGATGAAAATAGTATTTGTGAAAGGAAAATTGTTTGTCTAAGGTTGTATTATTTTTATATATAGAAAATATATATTCCTTTCTATTTATCAATTCTCACATCCATTATAGGGTATTTGTAGGGGATGTTTATTTTCAAATCCTCTTTTAAATTTTCATTTTCACAAAATTCAAGGGAATGTTTTTATAAAAGTGTTATTGTTTGATGATTCTATTTTATTTCTTGGAAATTTTTTATGATGAAGTCTAGGCCATATATATTCCTCCAATGCATTGGGTATTTTTAGATGGGAGGTTGTCCATATGTTTACTCCAAGTATAACTACAATGATTACACTATAAGATAGTCATGTGGGATATGTTGTAAGGTTTACAAGATGGTTATATTGTAAGGTATCTGTGAGGGTTATAAATAATAATGTATCCACTAGGGTTATCATCTTAATTAAATAATTCCTCTTGTAAACTTTATAGAATTATTTGATTTCTGTATTTTTTATGAAAATCTCATCTTTTTAGAAAGTATCATTATGATAATAATTGGGTGAGAATTATGTCTTCATGAAAATGATTTCACATGTTCATAATAATTCATGTATTAATGGTTTTTTTCCTTATTTTTATAACCTATACTGTTATTTTTGTTCTTAACCTAGGTTTTATGATGTTTTTAACTAGTTTATGTATGGGTAAGAGAAAAGGAGAAGCCAATATGAATGTTTTGAAGAATGTTCGGGAAAATAGTTCACATTTTTATTAAAATATAATAAATTGTGTATAAATTGATATTGTTTTAGTTGTACCCACATTTTTTTCATTAGGTTGACATGTATGAGATATATACTAATTTTTAAAAACTCTAAAGAAAAAATTATCTGGGAATGAAATAATGTGAATTCTAAAGGAATTTACAAGATTATTTACGGTTTAAGGACTTGTATATATACTTTGATTGCGGTTTAATCCATTTACAATTCATCTATTATGAAAGGGAATAAATATTCATGAATATTTTTTATACCTGAAGCAATTTTTATGAATCATATGGTCCTCATGTAATTCATTCATTCTATAACTATTTTCCAAAATAAAAATTGGTTAATAAATTTTATCCAATATGATAATTCATACCCAAACATCAATAAATAATATCCAAAGTTCAACATAACTTATTCCATAATTAGTTACATTAGGAATCATTAAAAAAGATTTTCTCCCAATTCAATGTCCAAAAATTAAAATGAAGTTTACTAGATTTATAAAATTAACTGACCATTAGATTCCATAAACATCATAATGTTTCTATTTTTATCACCAACCAAATATATGAAAACGTTTATCGACATAAAAACATAATTAATACATGTATTCTTCCAAATCCTTAATGAATAAGTTCTGAAGTACACTCTTAATATATCTAAAGATTTTTATAAATATAATATCTTGGATAAAATTCTTATACAACATAATTCATCAATACAAAAACACAAATACCTTAATTATTCCACATATAATGTAGTAAGAGAATAATATTTTCAATGACCCCTTTTCTTGTTATGATCAATACTCCCCAGACGGTTAGGAATTTCATTTTTCTAGTTCCCTAACTCGGTACAATTGAATCATTTCACCAATTATTTCTTTCCTTTTCAATTATGATCGTGGTGGCCTTTATATCAATACTTTTATCAAACTCTCATTCATTTGGAGACATTACCGTGGTATTCCCTTCCAAAATTATCACATGTGTTAAAATACTTCTTCCCTTATTCTATTTATCCTCATTTTTCTTTTCCATCCTCTTCTTGTCTTCATTTCATTAGAATTCAAAAGACTTGGATATTTATTTTTATATCTTGATATAACATGATAATATACCCTAATATGATGAGAATGGTTGGCAGAAAAGTTCCCTTCAAATAATTCTCTTATTCCTATCAGTAAAACAGTCAATCTTGCTCTTTAGATTTCATACATAGTATCAAATATTCTTTGACATAATTTTAATATTTTCTTCACACATAAAAACATTGTCATCCACCTTTTCCACATATGTAATAACTATCTCTCCACATATACCCATTATTCTCATGGAAAATATTTTTCAATTAAAATTTCCCAACTATCCTTACATTCCATACCTATTATTTTAATTGCATATTTAGTGTTTTGAATCAACGACCACCATTGATCAGTATCCCTTGAGAGGTTATAAACATCCATAAAAAACATCTCCATTAAATACACCCCAATGTATGAAATATATTTTTTAAGGAACATATCCATTACATAGCTACAAATGGATTTGTATTTTCATTGAATGATGGATGTTGCTGAGGCATAATGTGGTCTATCATTATTATAAAAAATTGTGGATCAGTATAAATATCGATATAGGTAATGTTATTACTCATAACTGAAGTCTATTGTCCAAATATAGTTATAATTTCTTTATCTCCAGCTACAGTTTCATTATCATTATTATGAGGACAATCACTCCTTACATTGAGATAGTTTCCATTTTTTTTCACTAGGTGTCATTTATAAAAATTTAATACACTAGATTAGATCATAAATCTATGAAACATAATGTGTAATTAGAGAACTAATGAATCACATATCCCCAAGAAAAAATTTAGGTTAAATTAATCTCTAAATCATATTTTTAGATAATTTGGATATATTTCCAAATTTCTTCATAGGATTTAGTTCCCTAATATATTTTTTCCTAAATATAGTTCACAATGATCCTAATAAACGTTATCTAATATCATCTATATAGAAATTGACCCCTGTATCTCAAAGTTGTTGGTTACATTATTACATTTTCATAAGATACAATGAATCACATCCTTATGGTCTGAATAGTTCTGTAGTCATGGATGACTTGATACACACATGAATCTTATGTTACAAATTTACTATATTAAATAAAACAAAGTTAATATTTTTACAACTCCATTATTTTCCTAGATCAATCCTTTATATTAGTCATAATAAACTTCTTACATCCTGTAGAAAAATAAGAAAGGGGTGAGCTTATATGTATAGTAAGGTTATGAATAAAATAGAATCTATCATAAATAAGCACAAAAATAAAGGAATGATAAATAAATAAAACAAAATAAATTTAATCAATAATTTTAGAATAATATGGAAAGAATATAATATGATAAAATAATTTCATATAAATAATCACATGTGAATGAAACATAACCATCGGTATTATACTAGTTAAATAATCACATGGGATATCAATAAGTAATCTCATTACAATAGAATTCATAATTTCAGACATCAAAAATATAATGTCTTGGAACTGGAAACGAAGTCTTTATAAATGGGTAATTCCTCATTCAAAACCCAGTACATTTTATCTCATGATATCTATCGATGCATCGAAGTGCTATAATGTGCCTCTATAGTCACTTACTATGTCCAATACATTACTCATATAAAATTGGTGAAAAATAATATATATATATATATTCATATTGTAACTATCCTATTAAAAGATAATAAAATCCCACAATCAATAAATATAATCATAACCCATCCAAAGTAATATCAGGAATGGTATCTAAATAGTATGGTTACAGTCAAACTAATCATAAATAACTTGATAAAATTTGATAAATGGTATAATAAGATATCAAAAACAATTATGAATTTGATTTAACAAATATTATTGACATAGAAGAAAATAGTCTTATAAAACGCTAAATTTTTAAGACAAATACCATTTCATTACTTTGAAATCAAATATATAAAAAGCCACGCAATAAAAAAACATGTTCTTTGAAATTTACCTGGTAAAATTAGTAAGGATTTCTCAATACATTAATTTTTCATGAAAAGGAGAAAATATATTCATGATTTATAAGGATAAAATATACTTTTCATATATTTTTATCGGAAAAGTCACATAGAGCGTTGTTTAGAAAATGACAAAATAATTCTTCTCAAATACTTTTGTAAAAAGTAAAACATTAGTAAAAATGATATAAAATATTCTTAGGATAATATTAAAAACCTTTTTAAATTTTTTTTAGAATGTATACACATGTAATGGAAATATTCCCTAGTTGAGACGTAAATAGAAACAATCTTGAATAATGAAGATATTGTGAAATAAACCCTTACATTTGGTTTGATTCCCTCTATACTTATCTAAAATTCTTATTTAATATATATAATTTTATTATAATTTAATTCTAGAACCAGTAAAATATATATAGTATAATATATTATCTAATTATACACTATGATCACCCATTAAAAAAACAGTATCAAATTTTTATTTTGGGTGATAACTACATCATTTGTCATGTGTGTTTGGATTTAGATGTCTCACTACTGATACTATGTTCATGGTTATATCTTATATGTAATTTTAATTATGATATTAAAATAATATATATTCAATATATATTTATTTATAGTCAGCATTAAATGGTATATATTAAAAAATGAACAACATCATTCAAGGTGATAGTAGGCCGTATGCACGCATGAATGTTGTTTTCCATATTTGGATAGATGAAAAAAGATAGGTGAAAAGTAATTATAATTTATAGAATTTTATTTTTGTAATTAATATCATATATAATCCTAAAATATATATTTATAACCAACATTGTAAAGTGGAGGTGAAAAATTAATTACACCGCTACGTGGAGACAATAAGAAAGACATATGCACAAGCGATGTTTTAAATTTTATTAGGATTAATAAAATATGGAAATTGGTAGTCCCATAAACATAATGACATCTAAATATATTTAATATACTAGATTTTATATTTAATGATACTTAAGAAACATTAAGAGTATTTATAAGAATAAATAATATTGAAAGTGTATGTAAAGATGAATATATCTTGCAACCTAATCCTCCTTTAAATATCTTCTTCGGGCCACTATGGTCGTTCATTATGGAATACAGAGACCTTCATAACAAGAATAAGGTTTTTGGTAAGATAAATTTTTATTCTTTGGTAGAGTTATAAGTCTCAATGAGTTTTGATGAAGTAATGAAGGAGGAACCCTTTTATAATTGATGTGAGAGACACTTATTGAATTTTTCAAAATATTAAATTACAATAAATTAATTTTTCATTTCACGTGCCTCCAAATAGAAAGGTATTCAAATATTATATAGGATGAGGTTTTAATCCCATAAAAAATTTAATTTAAAAAGGTGTTGGTTTCATTTTATACCTTATCATTTTGATTAACACCATGGATTATTATTTTTGACCTCAACCTTTCTAACCATTATTTTATTCACAAAGTGTTAATAATGTTACTATAAATGTAAAAAATTAATTATAAATTTAATATTTATTATTTTATCAAATATATTTATGTAAAATTAAAAGATATATTATTTTTATGAATTTCTAATAATTTAATAACACATTATTTTTATAAATTTTTATTAATGTCAATTTGGACACTATTAATTTACTTTGACATCAAATACTTCAA
Organism: Viscum album; assembly: GCA_963277665.1. Classification (NCBI taxonomy): domain Eukaryota; kingdom Viridiplantae; phylum Streptophyta; class Magnoliopsida; order Santalales; family Viscaceae; genus Viscum; species Viscum album. The sequence continues at coordinate 1,956,556,001 of OY728136.1, read as the reverse complement.
GAAAAATGGTAAATGAGTATATAATTAACTAAAATATCTTAAAAATTTCATAATGATATAGAAAATTTACATCACACATTTACCCATTCAAATTATATCAATATTAATATTTAAAAGTAATTTGTTTTATTTTTCTATAAATTAAATACATATGGTATTAGTATTGCACACACATTTGAGGTAATTATATAGTTTCTAAATTTTTTTTAAAAAATATACTTTAAAATTATTTCATTATGATCAAAGTAGTAATTTATTTTCCTTCATATCTTGATTTTCTCCCTATGTTAACACATTAAATATATTAAATACAAAATATTATGCATCCTTCATTGTTATAAATAATATATAAGTCATTTTCATTGAAAAGTGTTTATTAAAAAACTAAAATTTCAGTATTAGAAGATAATTTTATAATAATATTCATACAATATTTTTTTACAATTTTTGGTCATGATTATATACTTATTGTTTTCTTTTAACCCTTATCTAACAACTTTAACTCTTACTTTGACAACATTGATTTTTAATCTATGAGGTTCAATATAGTTTCTATAAAATGTAAAATGATCCATAAATTAATCATGTATCAAATATTTAACATTATAAATATTATTTTGAGGAATACAACATTTTTAGTAATTTTATGTCATTTAATAAAATGTTATTTACTATAAAATATTATAATGTCCACTTCAAGACCTATTCATTACTTTTAATTTAACAAATAATATAAAATAATATAACTTATAACCAAAAATATAAATTCATCCCAAATTTTTCAATGTATTCTATAAAATTTTGGATGATATTAATTTTATGAATGAATATTTAATTTCTTATTTTTAATATCATTTATTTGATATTTCCATTAATAACATAATTGATTCATCATTGTGGTATAATTATTTTATTTAACTATTTATTCACAAAAAACTAGAAATAAATTTTCATTATATAGACCGAAATTTTACATTTCAATGTAATATTTATAGTCCAAGATATATTCTTGCTAACATTATATTAAAAAATTTATATTTATTAGAAACATGAATGAGAAATCATTGCCTTTTCTATAAATAAAATTTTTAAATATAATAACCTCACCAAATTTCCATAAATGGTCATTAAACTTAACGATAATTAATTATGAAATAAATTTTATAATATAATTAAATTTTGGTAAGTTTTAGGGTCATTTTCTAGTCCTTACCACTATATTTTTAACCAAAATTACCCAGTTTACACATTACCATGGTAATATAATTAACTAATTCTACTATTTATGATTCTAAAAAATAAATGAGAACTATTAAATAAATTTGAAACTTATGATGAAAAATATTGAATACATTTTTTGAAAAAAAACAATTTCCATACTTTAATTTGAAATAAATCCCGCAAAAACACTACAAAAACCAGTTTCTTTAAAATATACATTTTTTTCCCAAAAATGTATATATATTATAATGAGATATAATGATTATTAAAATGAAATTAATTAGATTCTTTAATATCAAATATTACTTATGTTCCATTGTTATAAAATTTTTATCATAAAAGTTATTTTATTATAAATAAAATAACAATTTTTTAAAAAACTACATTTTTCACTATTAACTAGAAAATAAATATTTTTATATAATTTGGAAAATATCAGCCAAAGATAATTTTTATTTTTTTATTTCAAAAATGATGTTTATTTTATCAAATAAATTTTATAAATGTGTTAAGATTAATTATATTTATTATCTCATGGAAAGAAAAAAAACAATTTTTGTAGAAAACATGTATTTGAAGAACAAAGCAACATTACTAAATATTATGGGTTAATTTAATAAACAAAAATAAATATTAAATTCATATTTATTTAATAACATATTTAATCTTATTCACTCCTAGAAATTTAATGTTTAGTTTATAATCATATTTCATTTTTACTATAAGCTGGGTGTTTCATGGGACATAAGATATCGAAGAGGTTAATTTTAAAAAGTGACTTGTCATAAAACCATGGGTTGTTACACAACCATATATATTTCTAGAATACATGGATAAATTTCCAGGTGGATGAAAATTCCAAGATGACAGAACTAATTCATGGGACTAATTAATGTAGATCCCATTAGAAAGCCTTTATCAGCAAGCCATTTATAAACATTATTCTCTCTCCTTCCATAAAAAAAACTAGACTCTATCATTGGTAGTCTAAATTTTCAATTTTCAACTTTATGCCTATTATTTTTTTAATTAGATCATTTTAGTCCCTAAAGCCATGATTTTATAATATTTCCAATGCTATGAATGTAAAAGAAATTATTAGGAACAAATTCAAACTCAATAGATAAATGAAATATGAAATCATCACTAACTAGGAATTTAGGTTCAATGAGTAGAGAAACAAGAAATAATTTGACAATAAATTTGGAAAAATAACCATACCTTTATATCTCATTTTCCTTTTTCAAATATGGTATGTATACCAACTACTGATGTGACAAACTAGGGATTTTTTTGTTCCAAAAAACAAGGTCAATCATTTCTCCAAAACCATATTTGAGTGGTTGAATTTAAATCCCTAAATGGAACAAACTAGGGATCCAAGTCCTACAGTATTAATGTCCATGGCACAAGGGATATAAAACATGATAATCAAACCTTAAATTTTATTTCATGTGAGGTAAAATTAAATGAAATAAACACATATTAATTGAAACGATTATATTATCATCAAAACCCTATATATGTGAAAGATGATTCCTTAAATCCCTAGTTTCTAAGAATCACTCTTTATTAGAGGTGAAATCCAACCTATGATTTTGTGTTTGAAATATTACAGCTAATCATAGAAGATATTAGGGCTATCCTCAATGGAATCCATTGGAACATAATAGGTAATATTTGTTTTACATTTTTACATCATCAACCTAAGAGTTAGTGTAAAACATCAAATTAGAAGATTTCATTGAATTGGAATTCAAATTGATTCTTAATATAGTTGGAATCTTATACAGATCATGAACCCTATATTAAATAGTCCTGTATCTAGTAGGATATGGAACTACATGAGCCGGAGTTTGATCCATGCATTCCTATACAACTTCACACTTTTTTCATGGACCAATGAACACCACACAAGTGTCAAAAAAGAAATCCTAAAATGATCCCATAAATTAGTCGATATAATCACCAAGATGGACTTGTGAGACAACATATCAGATGTCCTATATCGCAACCCCAATATTCATTATACTAGTGGAAATTATATATATTTTTTAACAAAATATATTAAATAAATATTATATTTTTACTATTTATGTTTTATCATTTTTATTATTATTTTTTCAATATATACTATTTATTAGTTATTATTTTTTAATTTAGTCACATTTAAAATTATTTACTCATTAATAATAATAATTATTTTATTTATATTTTTTCAATTTATTCATTTTCAATTTATTCATTATTAAATATTTTTGTAATTTACCCATTTTCAAATTTTATTTATACAAGTGTATTATTTAACATTTAATATTTGTAATAATGTTGCAATTTATATAGCCCTTATGTATTTCTTCCATTTCAAAATATATAAATATTAAATTTTAAATTTTTTAAACTATCTATATAACTAATAACAGTTATTTATTTTTTAATTTATTCATTATTTTTATTATTTATTTCATTAATAGATGTGACATATTATATAATATCACTGCTCAATTTAACATCTACTAAACTTTTATATATATATATATATATATTAATATATATTAATTTCATGAACATAAATATTTACATAATTAATCAAATTATATATATGTTACTACAGTTTATGGGAGGGGATATAATGAAATAATGAAAATCTAAGACACCTATTGGTACCCCGAATATTTCTGTAATTTATTAAATATTTAAAATTCATTTAAGAAATTCAATTTTTAACATAAGTTATTTAATATTCATATATTTAATTATTAAATGTTATTTCATTATTTTTAATTTTATTATAGTTAGTATTATTTATTAATTTTTAATTATTAATTTTTTTTAGAATTTAATAATATAATAATATTTTTTTATACAAATTTATTTACTATGTTTTGTTATTTTCAATATGAATTAATATTTATTTTAATATATATCCACATTTTTTATTGATATTTATAATTAATAAAAATAATCCATTTTTTCAATAAATTCCACTCATAATTTTTCAATTTCACTCATTTTTAACATTCATGCATTTAGGATTATATATTCATTAATAATGAAAAAAATATATTTGAAAATAAAGATTTAATATAAAATATATGTATAAATGTATGTGTATTATATTTATGAAATTATATATTTATAATTATAAATAAAAAATTTAATTTTTCTAAACTATTCTCATAAATATAAATTAATAAATTAATATTTAAATAATTATAAAATTATAATAAATATATTTAAATAATGAATATATATCATATATTTATATTTATATTTATATTTTTTTAATGAATATATATATATATATAATTATAGGAATATATATAATGGTATAAATATTTTAATGAAGATTTAATTATAAAAAATATATGTAAATAATTAATATTATATATATATTGATATATATAAATATTTACAAAAAATATATAATTTTCCATAAATATTTTATAATTATAAATAAATTATTATAAATACATTAAGAAATATATTTATTTAAAATTATAATTTTTAATGTATATTTACTATATTTATAAAATTTTATCATTATAATTATAAATAAAATATAGATTTTTTAACAAAATTATTTATTTATATGTAAATAAATAATAATATTTTTTTTAAATTCTAACATTATAATCAATATATTTAAATAAATAATATATTTAATTTATAAATATATTTAATATATATATAAATATATACATATATATAATCATATGAATATATGATTATATATATATATATATATTTACAAATAAATAAACATATAATTATAAATATTTAATAGTTCCTGTTTAGCATTGATAAAGATAAAGGTATTTTATCTGCGCTTTTTATTTTAATGTGGATAAAACCACTCTTTATCAAAAAAAATTTGGAAACACCGATAAAAAATTCCCCGATCTTTTAAAATGATCCCCAACCAAACATATTCTAGTCTCACTATTCAAGAACTCGTGGAGACCTAGTGCTACCACTGCTTCCCATTGACCCTCTCTCAAATGATTCAAGCCACCAATCTATGTTATGTTATTTTTTTTCTCATCCTCTATCATTACTTTCTAGTTAGTGTTCAATGTTTTCTGATTGTTTATTGTTATCTTAGATTATTGGTCTTTTTGTTCCACATTTAGGAGCTTTGCTGATGATTTTTCGACCATCATTCATCATCCACTAATGATTCCTTATTTGTGGGTCTCTTTATTCTAGATTTTACCGTACTATGAATTTCTTAAGTCATTCTGAATTCGTTGTTTTGGTTTTTGGTGGTTGTGTTTCAAGCCACTCCTCGACTATTGTTTTCCTTCTATTCTTATTGTCACATCCTTCCAAGAACTCCCTTGAAATACCTAGTTCAGGTTTTCATACACTTATCCACATCATAGGCTTGTTATGGTAGAGCGTGGCTATTGCCGCTTGGTGGAAGAGAATATCTCAAATGGATTTCTTATCTATGGAATATGTTTTTTTAAAATCTTCCATATATTCAATCATATACCACATTTCATTAGAGTTTTTATTATTTTATACTAACACTCAAAGAATAAAACATATTTTTTTCAAGCATTAAACATTTTTTTTTCTTTTTCAACAAATATCAGCTTAGACATAAACTATGTTCAACACAATAAAAGGCATCATAAATCAAGTCATGTACTTCTTATTTATGTTCATACACATATGAAAAATCACATTCAATATCCAATATTTATTTGGATGGGTTTATTTCAACAATATACCTAAATAACCCCTCATCTTCAAGACTATAAAATAACTACAACATCTATTATCAAAATATCAAATAAAAGATGTCACTGATTTGTAATAATTGGTTAAGATTATATTTTTTATATATTTTAATAAATATTTTTAAGAGGAAATTATATAAAAGAAATGAAAGTGAATGAAATAATATTTAATTATATAATCCACTGTATAATTAAGAAATTTTTTAATAGTTATACAATAAACTACAAATTAATTATCCTTTCAATAAGATATATATTCACGAATAATAAAATTTCATTGATAGATTCAAATGAAAATAAAAATTGGTAAATCATTAATTGAATGGTTTCCTTTTAATGGGATGTATGAACATATTTTTATTTTCTTTATTCTTTTTAGAAAGTCATATAAAAATTTAAAAAACACATCAAAGGTGTGTATAGATAAATACAACTATTGGGATGATGTAAAAATTTCTATATTGATAAGGTTGGTCTAAAAACTAAATTTTTTTATAAATTAGTCTTCAAGATGTTTTATGATCTATATATCCAACCTAGTTCTATTATATTAATATAATAGTTTTATAATGTTAGGGAACATCCATTCATATGAAAAGTTATATAACTATAGTGGAATATATATATATATATAATTAAAAAAATAGATGAATAAGATAATTCAAAATCAATAACCAATTAACTAGGATATGTAAATCATTGTGTATAAAAAATAAACAATTTTGATATGACTGTAAATTTTTTTGTTCAAATATCATCATTATAAATCTATAAAATTGTGGACTAATGTGCGAATAGAATGGAATTTCTTTTCATACCATAATTTTTATTATTAATGAAAAAGGAACATTCATTGATATTACTACCTTAAAAATTGATATGATATATGTCAATTATGTTGAATGATATGAATATAAACAACAACAATGTGTTCAATCATTATGTTAATTTTAAAAATTTGATAATGAATGGAATGTTACAAAAAAATATGAGTATATTTTTAGAAATTATATAGTTAATATAAATTAAAATTATCCCTTCAATACAATTTACATACTGAATGATGGTAACATGTAATGATCATCACAGTTAGTTGTTTTAGAATGCCTCAAAAAAATTAAAAATAATTATTCATTTGATTAAGGATTTTTTGGAGACTCATTTCAAAATGGAAATTTTATTTAATTAATATTTTGTTTTTAATATAATTATTTTATGTATGAAAAAAAATTTCTCAAAATTCTTATTATATATTTCCAAAACCCTATTATAAGGGGATCATGTTTTATTAATATTATGATTTCTAAATTTCCACGGATAAGTATAAATAATATCATTTTATGTGTAAAGGGAAAAAATATATCATGTTATAGCTTCTTGTGGATATTTTTAATTAATTTATTGAAAATATTACCCTATTTTAGTGGATTTTATTTCCACGTTAAAAGGTATTAAGGAAACATTAGTTGATCCTAATGTTTTTTTCTTTTAAATGTTTGTATGTGTTTGATAAGTTTATACTATAATTTTCATGTATATATCTAAAATTTTTGACTTCCAGGTATATTTTTTTGCAAAACCTATTACTTTTAAGTATACATGATACATATATTATTTATTAAAATATTATATTTATGTAATGAAATATTTTAATGAAATGGTTGAATTTGTTTGTTTCTTATGAAAAATTATAAAATGAATTTTTAAAGGGAGGCGTTGTAAATATTATTGAATATTGTATCATTTACCTATATTTAACTGATTATTATTTTCATATCTATAAAAATGTTTTATATAATGTGACATTTTAATGAGTTGGGGGAGTTTATAAATTCAATTTATGGTTTCATTTCTTGTTTGTGATATATTTTAATAGAACATTCATAAATAATTTAAAGGTGAAAATTTCCTTGTTTCATTAGTTTCAAACGATTTATTGGAAATAAATGAGTTTCCTTATATTTTTATTAGTTTAAAGTTTTTCTATTTTTTCCTTGAAATTATAATGATATATTAAAGTCAAGGTATGTTATCCCTTTTGATTCATTACTCCCCCATGAACATTATTGTTTGTTTTTAATTCTCCCAATTATTTGGAGTGGCATGTGTGCAAGAGATCTCATTTTTCCTCCAAATACATCATAATTTATCCACTAGATCTCTCTTTCCTCGAGTCGTTATCGGTTCATCCTATCCATCATTATCACGTTCATTTTCACACATTAATCCTTATTTATCACCCTGATTTTATGGAGCTCTTAACTACCCACCACAAAAACAATTTCTGTGTATCATGTAAGATAATGATAGAAAATGATAATCTATGTTTTTTCAGCATATATAGAGTAATCAACTCTAGGTTTCAATTATTGTTACTTCTCCCATGGATTATAATAAAAAAATTCATCCCATTTACTTACAATTATCCCTCATACTACCATTGATTAAAACAATGGTATATTTTCAAAATCATGTCATTACTTTATGTATTTTATTTTTAAGATCATTATAGTACAATCATTGAATAATGTTTGATTTTTAAGAAACAAAAATATAATACAATATGTTTTCGTTAAATATTTAATTTCCTTCTGATGGTGGTGGGAAGTTCATTTCAAAGGGTTATTGTACAAACATATCTTTTGGTGTTCCTATACTTGATGGTCTAGAATAATATACATAAAAAGTGAGTAACATGGAATATAACTTCACTTTTATCCACAAATAAATATCATCCATTAGTTTCCTGCGATTACTTTATCCTTAACCATTTTTGAAAATCGAGTGACTACATGACCTTTTATGTTTAATGGAATAATATTTTTTCACAAATATAGAAATATTTTTCATAATTTTTTGAAAATAAAGAAAAAAATTTCAAAGGGATGTATTCCATACAACAATAAATATTTTTTTCAACATATTAATAACCTCTTTTTTCCCACACAACATCATATCGAGAACCTAGACCAAAAGAGACATGTTTACCAAAGGTTATTTCTTTTCATGTCATGATTTTTGTAAATTATAACATATCATAAATCATAATTGATGACATACAAATGTTGGGTTCCCTTATTAGAATTATCAATAAATTATCCCTTTGATTAAGAATGTATTATGTGTTTTTATTTTTTTATTTTTCAAAGTTAATTATTTATGAACTCAATAGGAATAGTTTTAGTTGAAAATGGATGCACTCTAATAATATGAAAATAGAGTATGAATATCGCATTAAAGAGTTCATTAGGTTTCTAATAGATCATGCAAGTGATCGTTCAAATATCTTTATTATATGTTTAAATTGTTTTTATTCTATAAAAATTAATCTAGAAGAGTCATAAGAACATTTGATTGGTCATGGGATAGATCAGGGCTATAAATGTTGGACTGAACACATGGGAAAACTGAACGTGCAAACTGAGTGGGATGACACTACAGTTTGTATATTATTTTATTTGAATACCAATGTAAATGGTTATAGAGATCATATAGACGATATGAAAATGGAAATTAAAGTTTACCTTTTTGATTGTATTATTTTGTTCAAGAATACAAATAAATGTGGTAGGAGACCATTGTATACTTGTTGTACTAAATGTAAAAAAATTCCAGGTGTATTCAGGTTACATAATTTGAAAGATGGTAATTGATGGAGGGAAAACAACTTTACAAAACTATGTGGTATCCTGAAAGATATGCTACCAAAAGAAAATGAACTTCCGTGATAAATATATAATTCTAAATGAGTGATCCATTCAATGGTCATGACCTCTAAGAAAATACTTCCTCTTCCAAATGATTGTATATTATTTCTCACTAACAATGAGTCAATCATAAAATTCCCTATGTTGGAAGTGAATGAATATAAGAAATATTAATCATTTCATTTTAAGGTTTTATGGTATATACCTATCATTCAATGATTTAGAATCCAATATGCATATTTATAATCATGATAAATTGACTTTAAATTAAGACACAATAATTAAATATTCTAAAATTCATCAACCAGATAACTCTCCATAGTGGAAGAAGACTAATTATGAGAATCCTGAATTTGGAAATGAACCTAGAAACGACCATATTTTTTTATCTATAGACTGAGTAAATCAATTTGGTGTATATAGTAGTACTCACAGAACATGGAAAGTTATGTTGGTAAATTATAACTTGCCTACATGGTCTTGCATGAACCGTAAAAAAAAGTTGTCTCTAGTTATATCTACAAAAAATTCACTTGTTATTTATTTTGATGTCTATTTGGATCCATTAACCAATAATATGAAATTAATGTTGTAAATAAGTTTTACAATGTATGATTCTCATATAAGTGAAGAATTCACATTGAGGTTCATGTTGTTTGGGGTGATAAATAACAGTCCTACTACTCGAATAATTCTAGGCTATAACATTATAGGAATGCTTGACTATCCAATTTTTGAATACTGAACACCCGCATTTTAGTTGAAACAATCCATGAATACTATGTTTTTATTGTAACAAACAGACCTGAATCACCAGGTCTGAGCTAGAATTCTACCTGACCTCGTGTGTGTCCCTCAATATGCCAGAGGCATCTGACTATCTGCATGGGGATGAGTTCATTAGTGGGGAGACTATACCCTCAATATTATTCCATAGGATCAACAATCATCAATAAAAAATATAATAAATAATAACAATAAACACATGGATAAGTAAATATAGAATACATGTAATTGAGGTAAATAATCACCCTTAATTGGAATGAATGTGTAGAGTAAATAAATAAGGAACTGTAAATAAATAAATAGTTTATTCTCCAGAGTCCATCCTTATCTACTAGTTCCTCCATACTCCTCCACCCATCTATCCAGCACAAGTTCCTTTCCCTTCACCAGATCCCTAATGAAATATACAAACGCATCAAAATTCCCATGTAGGTTTTGAGTACAAGACAAATTGGGACACCACCAATGTGTCCTTAAACTAATATGCTCATGTATGATAGTGTTATCCATAATGACAAAAATTGTGTAACCATCAGAAACATACAATTTAAAACCAAGAAGTTGTGTGCTAAACAAACCTCTAGAAACCCCCGACATTACCTTTTCTGGATCTATTTTAGATGGATAATGAATGTGTCATAATAACTAGAGATTGTCCATGAGATTAATGAATCATGTTACTCAATAACATGTAATCATGAAAATCGAAATCACATCTCATTAAAAATGTTATCTTCTCATAATATACTTGGGATTTAGATAAAATTGACATCCCTTTATCATCTTGGAATATACTAAGGATAATTAGTATCGCTTAGTCAATGTTGAATATACTAGGGATCAATATCTAATTAGTTCCCTTAGTCATTTTAGAATTTATTCGGGCCCGAGAGCTAATCAGAATCCATTAGTCATTGCTTAACATATACATTGGATATAGAGCTAATTAACATTTTTATTCATCGAGTAACATATAATTGGGATAGAAAACTAATCAGAATCACATATTCATCAAGTGCATCAAACAATATCCTTGAGGCATTATCTTATCCCAACCATATGCATATATCACTATTCATCATTATTGCATGTCATGTGAACTCCCCCTCTAAGGTATAACATGTAACAATGGTCCATATATCATAGGCTCCAAGAATAATATCCCAAAGAATACATAACAGGGTACGATACACGAACAATCCTAACATATCATTATAAGTAAGGTAGAAAACAAAATATAAGTGATCAACAACAAACATGAATAATATGATATAAATTTTTCATAGCATTAACAATAATAAATGGTTTCTAGGGATACACCCACACCCACATGTGATCATAATCTAGCATGGTCATCCAAATATGTCTAAGCATAATTATATTAATGATAAAATGATAAATTAATCCAATAGGTAAAGAAATTCCAACTTCAATATTCATTAATGTAAAGATGTGGGAATAATCATTCATGATCCATCATTAAAGCCTTATTATCAAAAGAATTACATGGTCAATGATCGATATTTTTAAATTGTCCCTAAAACCAAAAACACCTACTTTATTTCAGTAAGAAACAAAATATCAAATTTGATGATGTATTATCTCTCCTAGATAATTTATGAATTGTCTCTCTATAGTAATTCATGCACTCTCAATAATCTAGAAAATAATATTGTTATTTTGATAGTTCGTTATAAATTATCATTTCTTATTATCATTTGACATTTTATAAAAATCATAGTTTTGTAATTACACTTTGATAATTTATTATAAATTAATATTTATAATTATTTCATTATAATTTCTTATAAATTTTTCTTTTAGAATTATTCCTTGAAAATTTATTGAAAATTATATTCCCATATTTATAACTTGATAATTTATTATAAATTATCCATTGTATTTATCTATTTAAAATTTATTATAAATTAAAGTTTTATAATTATCTCTTGATAATATTTTATAAATCACCTTTTATAATGATCTTTTGACAATTTCACATAAAATATCCTTTTATAAATTCCTATTGATAATTTATCAAAACTATCTTTTAATAATTATTTCATTGATAATTCAAAGTAGTTTTCATATAGATATTTAACAATGTTTCCATCTATAAATCCATACGATTATCCTTCAATAATTTTATATGTAAAAAATATATTGGTAGAATCTACTAATTATCGTTTGATAATTTTAGTAATTATCTTTTGATAATATCATATTAATAATTTGATAATTTAAATAAATTACCAATGATATTTAAATGTTTAATAAATAGGTAATTTTTATAAATTATCCTCATATAAATCATATAATTTATTGTTTAATGATTTTTTTCATTATTATCCTTTGGTAATTTCCCATTTATCATTTGATAAATTTAAATAAAATATCCTTTGAATGTTCTTTTCCATTAGCATTGATAATTTTTAAAATTAATATATTGATAATTTTAATAGATTTTTATTGAATAAATGAGTCACATTATCATTTGATAATTAGTTATAATTATCCTTTTTAATTTCCCCAAATTATCCATTTATTACGTTTTAAATTATCTTGTCATGATCTTACGAAATTTGTGATCATATTTTTATCCACTATAATTTTATTTTAAAATTGTGTATACTTATCAAAGGTTATTTTTTTCCTTTAATTTAAAAAAATTACAAAATGAGTAAAATAGATTAAATAAATAAAATAAATATATGAAAAAGAAACATCCTCATTAATGATGTGTGAATTTCTTGGAAGAAACAGAATGGTGATCCAACTGTCTCAAACATCCAAATTGGACTGATCATGCATTTCCTAATGCCTATGGAGGGGTTTTAGGTTTTATCATGCTCATCTAGATCAACAACAAAGGATATATGAGATTGTTAGTCTATTTCAAATACATAATCCATATCCCAGCGATAAAATTTAATACTCCCCATTAATCTATCGTTTAAATTTAATCTTGACAATAGAGGGTTTTAATTCATCCCATTAAGATTTTATTAATTTATAAACATTTATAAAAAGTTGATTTGAATCTAATTAATCATATCTCACATCAATAATGGTTTTGTTAGGCATTGGGGAAGAAAAAACCATTAAAAAATAATTTTTAATAATTAAATTCGTACTTATTACATAAATAAATAATAAAAACATATTATCACATTTGATGTTACCAAAAATTCCATTCACATAAAAGTTATACTCGACCTAGAATAAACCCCATGTTCTATACCTTATGGTGGTCTCTGATTTCTCATACAACCCAATATTTAAGTGAAATTAATTATTTAAAAACTAAATAAACTTGAATAATTAAATAATTAAATATAAAACGGGGTTTTACCCCCTGTGATGCTTCCAAACACCCAACACACATAAAATTTATACTCCTCTTATGGTAAAACTAATGTTACAATCTTAATGGTAGTATCATATTGGAAACATCTCAACCCAAACCATAGGGCCCGTATTGGAATGTCACATCTCCTCACACATACCTCCCCATATTCAAGAGGATGATAAAAAGAAGAAATGGTCTCATGATGAATAGTGGGGAGACTATACCCTCAGTATATTTTCATCGGATTTATAAACATCAATAAATAATTAGATGAATATTCAGAGTAAATAGGTGGAAACAGAGAGATGACATACATTTTTTACAATAAATAATCTCTTAATGTGGAAAGGAAATATAGATTAATAAATAATATATAAATAAAAGATAAACTTAGGGTCCTATTGAATCTATACCAATATTCTACTAGCTCTGCACTCCACTACACATCCATCCTTCACATGGCCCTTACCATTTTCTAGGTCCCTCATGAAATCTTCAAGCACATTGAAATTCCCTTGTATAATGTGAGTAGAAGACATATAAGGACACCACCAATGGTTCATTATCCTGATGTTAGAAAATATATAGATTTATGACATAATAAAATAAATGAGAAATAGAATAGTAATAGACAATAAAAAACTGATAGGTCATTCACTAACCATACTTCCACAAACCCCCAACCGTACCTGCTCCGGCTCAATGCCATATGAATAATCACAGTGTTAGAAGAATCAAGGATTATCTCAAAAGATATTGAATCATGTCACTCAACATCATTTGATCATGAAACTCAGAATTCCTAGTCATCATTACGGTTATGTTCTCAACATGTACAAGGGAACTGGAGCTAATCAATATCCCTTCCTCATCAAGTAATATACTAAGTATTGAGAGATAATATGCATCCCATCATAATTGAGGCATATACAAGCAATCAATATCTAACCATCATAACATTGTATTCAAGGCATAGGGGTATTTATCAGTTTTCATGAACAACGTGTCAATGATTAATTTGATGTTCTAGGGTCTAAATTCACATTCTTATAATGTTTTGATGTAGGATTTATTGCTATTCACTTTACGTTGTATTCTTCCTAAAAATTTATAACATACATTAACCATACTCTTCTTATTTTTTAATGCCACATACAGTACTGATATATAAATGAATATGTTTCTAACCATGAATGAAGAGTTGCGATAATTTTTTTAATTAGATATGTTTGTCCCACCATCATTCTTTGATATGTTGGTCCACCTAATGGTTTAGTTGGTAAGAGAGGTTCAAATATTTGGCCCCATCCATTATAAATGGATGTAAACCATTGAATGGTATATGCTGATTTTAAAATTAAATTCCATGGATAAAAGTTGACCAAAAGGTTGTGTTGTATAACAATACATTAATGAAGAAGCTACTGAATTTTGTACTAATTAACTACCATATTTTGATGGAATCGTTCTCCCAAAGCCTCATAATAATTGATTCCATATGGGTGAAGGGATTTTTGGAAGATTTTTATTATTAATTAATATCTTATAGTGAGATAAATATCCACTTCACATTTAATAAAATATTATATATGTTGATCCATATGTTGAATCCCACAAGGAAGTTTACTGATATTATAATCCATCAAGGGATGAAGGATGGATGTCAATATACATAATACACAGTTTATAGGATGGTTTTGAGATAATACATATAATGATCTAACTGAAAATATGAATTTAATTACTAAACAAAATTTATGGATAGATAGGGGACTAAATGAAAATGTATTATCTTACACAATTTTTTTAATTAATGGTAATACATTCTATAAAAATAAACACGATGACTTAAGTTTCATGAAAAATGTGTATATTTTTTTGTGGTAGTGGAGATGCACATATGTGGTTCCAAGGATAGAATAATGGTTTATGAAAACACATCATATTTAAGATTCATTGAATTGATATATGAGTTGAGATATAAAAAATTTCATGTGAATATTTTCCCAAGAATATGAGTTAACGATAGAAGTGTCGTAAAAGTTGGTGAAATGGGATTCATGAAGGTAAATTTATATGGGGATTAAAAAAAGATGAGTTGTTCACAATGGAATAAAAAACAATGCATATATTTTATGTCTCAATTGTAGAGAATAAGGACCAGACAATTATATTTTCAGTGACCACAAAAACTGTTGGGTTAGATGATAATTCAATTAAGAATGCCCTTCCATTAAGAGATCATAGTCATTTTATAGCAATCCCACTATAGAAAATGACTTGTACATTACAGGGGGCTACAAAGAGGGTTTTGGATTCATTATTGTGGAGCCAAATCCATTCAACCATTAATGATAATAATGAGAGATCAATGAGAAGGTCAAAAATATTTAAAGATACAATGTTCTTCCACATAATATTATCTGTTCTCTACTGTATTTACATAATGTAAATTAAATGTCTAACTACACACGAAAAAATCGACGTATGAACATCATGATGTTTTCAAAATTTGTTAATAACATTTAGTTGATTTCGAAAATCTAGAACTGTTAGGGTTATCATAAACTTGTTAGTGAAAAAAAGAACAATGTTGCACTACAGTGTTGACTAAATTTGTCAATATATGAATTATGTGTATAAAATTTGATGTTGGATGGAATAAACAAGAACAATATCTTGATCCAAAAAATTCAATGATCATTACTTATGTTGGGGTTACCATGAGGATTAATGTTCCATTTGATATAGATTTATAGTGGAAAGTCCAAATTGTGACAATGTAAAACCTTTAGGAATATATAAAAGTAATGTTAGGATATACTTTCTATATTTCTCTGAAAAATTAAATAATCAATTATTGATTTAATTTTTATTATTTCATGTAAAGTTGGTTTATTTTAGAGGATTGATAAATTAATTGTGTCTTCATGTCCCATGGAAAATAACATAGAGGCTTCTAGATTATTCTAACCAAGTTTTGTACTAGGGAGGTTGTGGGTAAAGTAAAGCCCAACCCACCAGTTACATATTAACACATAATAAAGTTGAAAACATAGAATTATTTCATCAATCATCATGATGATAAATAATTTAAAGTTTATTATAGTAAATAATATATTATTTAAAAATATTTATTTTATCCAATTTGATTTATAATTGTTAATTTATGAAAAAGAAAAGGAGTATTGAAAATAAACAACGTGCATCAAAGCCAATGAACACCTTTCATAAAGAATGGATGGTGGTTGATTCACTAGATAAGAAAATTGTATGTATTTTAAATAAAAAATCATTATGGGATATTAAAAAATACATATTACTTTGATTATATGTAGATTGATGAATCAATATCTGAATCCACTTCCATCCCACATAACCTCATATGGAAAGAGACCCTTATAAATAAGGAGTGAAAACTAGTTGATGAATACAAAAAATAGTATGATAAACATGTGTAGAAATGGAAGAACAATACATATGTATGATTTAAAATATAATCACATTAAAATATATATTTATGTTCTTATTTTACTATAAGGTTTAGACATAAGAAACTAAATTGACCATTCCAGAAGAAAAAATAATTTTAGTAACTTTGATGCTTTTGGAACAATATTATGGAATTAGAGGTGTATGTTTTTAGTGCCTCCTCGAACATATTTCAAGAAGAATAAATGACTAGATGATATATACGGAATGATTAATGGATTTTTGGAAAAAATATATTCTTTTCAAGATATTGTTTTTATGTATGGTTTGGTAGAAAAATATTTGTGAAAAGATAAATGAGAACCGGTTCTGGAACAAATTTTAGCATATGAATAACCAAAAAACCAAAAAACCCCAAAATCATTGTGGCTATTCATTCCACTCAACCGTATACATTACATGATGTAATAAATTTTAACATTAATGTTTATCTAAAAAAAATTTCAAAAATTATTTATAACCTTATATTACTAAAATTTTATATGGTAATGTTGTAAGATATTACTATATATAAACAACCATGGAACGCCATGTTATGAGGATATGTTGTAAAATATCTCAAGATACAAGCTATATAACAGTGAACTTAGGAAATATCAAACGTTAATGGGCATTGAATAAGATCAAGATCTAAGTGTTGAGTTTCCTATTTCTCTTGATGATCCATATATTATAATGATCAATGATTATATGAATAATTCCATATCATGGATGTATAATATTACAATGATACCTGAGTTTTGTTGTTAAAACAATTCATATAAAAAACATGTACTAGTTGATGAAAAAATGTATGAAGTGATTTATTGTCCGGTAGATGAATAAAATGACGGTAAGAAAGATAGTCAGATCAAGAAAATATAGTGAATCGGGAAAGAAAAAAATCATTTTTGGAGTACCTTCTCCCTAAATATTCCAATACTCCATATATTATTATTACAACTTCATATAGAAAAAATTAAAATATAGATATGTATCCTAAAATCTATACAGAAAATTAATATTAAGATCTATCATTACGTATGAGGATGGTCTTGATAGTATAAATGAGATTATCATGTTTGATTAGATGGGAATCTCAGTTGTGAATACATACTTAACGTATTATTTCATATTATGTTTGTCCAAAAATTATATACTATGTCCATTATAATTATTAAATTTTCATATTTACTACAATAATTATATTAAAACTATTTAAATTAAAAAAACCTAAAAATCATGGTCTTTATTCATTAATATATGTATTATTTTAATGGATGAAAGTTATATGGAGATTATAGAAATTTATAAGAAAAAAATAATCTAAACTATGAGTTGGAGAAGAAAGATACATTGGATGTACGCTTTTGATTCCTATAATTTAGGGGTAAAGCTTTGTAATCTAACAATATATTTTTTTTATTTTTTTCAATTAATTGTAGGTTTTTTAGGAAGCAATTGATCTGAATCACAATCAATCTTGAGATCCCAAATATTTATTTTTTTTGGATCTAATTCATGGATTTCAAATAAAATGGTATCACATGATGTGTATTGTGAATATATATTGCATTGAAGTCCACAGTTTATGTTTAAAATTATAATTATATTTTTTCTTTTTTATTTTAACAAAAACACATTATGTTAGGGTGATCTATAAATATTATATAAATCATGGTATATGGTTAGTGACTAAAAATAATAAGCATATAAATAAATTAAAATTTAAATAGTTTAATTAATATATTGAAATATTTAACTGTAAAAATATATTTCAAAAGAATACTTATTTTGATCAAATTTTCTTCAGTTCCTTAATCAAGATAAACTAAATTTTTGTGGATATTACGTTTAAAAATTTATTAAATATATCATATAACATCAATAGTTTATCATTTTCAAATAGGTAATATTTGAATTTAATGAAATTTTTTTAAAAAATAATTCTTAATCATTTGTTTGTTTATATTTTCATAATTCTCTAATGATTTTTGGTAATCTGCATACTCAAAAGAAGAAGTAAATGTATTTCGAGATTAGTGGGCCTCATATATGGTGTCAGAATGTTTTTCGACATTAAATTTAGGTGATTAACAACTATTTTTGTGACCAACTATGTGATATGATATTAGATATACACATGGGACGTGATTCTATATGATCATAATACTTATATATTACTTTTGATTTGTTTCTCAAGAGGAAGTATAATGAAGTAAGTTATTTTATATATATAGGAATGGAAAAAATACATTTTTTTCAAAATGTATATAAACCTCAAAAACATTTGAATTCCCAATACTTATTTAGTTAATTTAATCATCATTTTTTCTACTTTTGACTTAATTTATTTATCAACTTAATATTATAATTACTTTTATTTATTTACACATTAGATCAAAACATACATCACATGATAAAATCCCTGAAAAAATGCAGATTATTTGGAAACATTATGAAAATGGCCTATAATATATTCTTGATTTTTTGGAAATGACCGCACATCAATTCAACACCTGATGTAGTCAAAATAAATTGATGTTCATTTATTCAGATTGAAATGATATTTTAGTAGATAATTATGTGACATAATAAATACTAAGAAGCAGAATTTGTATTGTGTTGATGCATTAGGCAAATGATCTATAAGTCCTTTGTGACATTAAGAGTCAACCAAACCTGAATCCAATTCATTGTGTTATTGATATTACTCAAATTGTGTGTCTTCATTATAAAATTGAAATTTTATTTAAATGACATGTTACTTACTCAAACCAAATAAAAAACATTTGGACTGTTTTTATTTATTATGAAAATGATCCCTCAATCATTTTGTTATTATATAAATCATCCAAACCATAATCTAATACAGTGTGTTCCTGGTATGAATCAAATTGTCCATTATTGATTGAAAATTGATATTTTAGTTCAAAACATGTTTTACACACTAAATTTTTTTCAAATACACTCAGATTGTTTTCATGATTTATGAAAATGATTCATAAGTGATTTTTGATGTGTAGGAATCAGACTCTTGACAAACTAACACAAGATGTGATCTGTATGAATCTAAGTGTGTGTTTTAAGTTTAAAATTATATATTAGTAAAAAAATTAGAAATACTATAAAATAATAATGCTCATTCAAATTGTATTTTTTACTTTCATAAAATGATCAATTTGTTATTTGTGGTGTCTAGGATTTTGTTGAATGTCAATTGGGTGCACGGTGTGACAGATATGACTCAATGTGTGTGTTTTTAGTGTAAAATGGAAGCTTAGTAAAAAAATTAACAATATCAACACCAATAAAAATCATTTTTGTTGATTTTAAACTTTTGAAAAATGTTCCATATGTCATTTTTTATGTGCATAAATCATTCAGACCGAAATCTGATGCATGGTGTGATCGATATGTCTCCAAGTGTGTCTTTTTATTTAAAATTGATATTTTAGTTAAGAATTCAGGTAAATACTCAAATATTTCAAAACTAAGTTATGTTTTTTAAATAATTTATTGAATTGATCAATAAGTCATTTATTATGTTTAGGAAGCATCCAACCCTCAATCTGATATATGGTGTGCCCGATATGACTCAATGTGTCAGTTATTAGTTAAAAATTGATATTTTAGATAAAAAAGTGTATCAGTCACTTAAAACTAATAAAAAATTAGTTAATCATAAATATAATTTAGTATAATGATTCATAAATCATTTTTTAACATGCATGAATTAGTATCATGTTTAATCGACACATGATGTGACATGGATGACTCCACGTGTGTGCTTTCATTTTAAAATTATATTTTTTGAAAAATACAAGTGGAACACTAAAAACTATGAAAATTGCTTAGAATAGTTTTGATACATCCATAAAATGATCCATATGTAAATTTTGACATGTAGAAATAAGCTTCACCTCATTTTGATATGTGGCTTCCAATATTACTAAAAGTGTGTGTTTCTAGTTTAAAGTGTCATTTTAGTAAAAAGTAGATGTGACATACTCAAAAGAGGGAAAACACAATTGGAGTTTTTTTAAATTATAAAAATCAGAAATATGTTATTTGTGACATGTATGAATTCAACTCATCTCAATCCAATGCATGGAGTGATTGATACAACTATAAGAGTGTCTTTTTATGAAAACATTATATTTAAGTAAAAAAGATATTTCACAAACTCAAAACTATGAAAATTAATTTGGATTATTTTAATAATTTAGTAAAGTGATTCATAATTAATTTTTTAAATTTTATAATTAAGAAAACCTCAATATGATACACTATATTCCTAATATGAGTCAATGTGTCTATTATTAGTTTAAACATGTCATTTTTTCTCAAATTGTGTTTCAAAATATGAAAACTGATAAAATGTCCTTATATTTTCTTGATAATTTTGTAAAATGATTCATAATTCATTCATTACATATTTATATTATTCTCATGTCAAACCAACACAGGATGTGACTGGTTTTACACCATGTTTTTGTTTTCAGTTTACAATTATATTTAAAAAACAAGATCTATTCTCAAAATAAGCAAAAGGCATTCATTTTTGTTTGATAATTTAGTAAAATTATCGAAAAGTCATCTTTTATTTGTTAGAATTATCTATATTTCAATATGATGCATGGAGTGACTATTATGACTCTATGTGAGTATTTTCTGTTTAAAATTGTTTTTTTGTAAAAAAACACAACTGACATAATCAAAACTAGAAAATTCAGTAGGATTTCTTAGGATTTTTATAATAATAGTCCATATATCATTTATAATGACCATGAATTATCCTCACCAATATCTATAGTATAGTGTCACTGATATTAATCCATTCATGTCTCATTATTGAAAATTGGCATTTATTAAAAAAGTCATTTTATATACTCTAAATAAAAAAAATTAATTTGGATTTTTTTTAATGTATGAAAATTATACATAAATACATTATGATGTATAAGAATCATAAAAACCAAAATCCTACACATGGTGTTCTTAATATGACTCAAATTTTCTGTTCTTATTTTAAAGTTTTTATTTTAGTTCAAAATGTGTGTCACTCCCATAAAAAATGAGACAACACACTCATATTTTATTGATAAATTTGAAATTTATTCTCATGTAATTTTTAATATGTAATAATTATCCTCATGTCAAGCTGATACCCAATGTGTTTGATTTTTACCAAAGTGCATGTTCTTATTTGAAAATGAAATTTTAGTAAAATACAACTCACATACTCCTAACCAAGGAAAAACATTCATATTGTTTTAATAATTTTGTAAAATAATATATAGGTAACTTTTTATGTTTAATAATTATGTTCTCCTATATATCATGCAAATTATGACTAATATTACTCAAAACCTGTGGTTTTAATATAAAATTAACATTTTATTTGAAAACACACATGACATTCTCAAAAAAATAAAATTCTTATTAATTGTTTTTATAATTTATGAATACAATAAATCGGTCTTTTTGAAATTTAGGAGTTAGTCAAACATCAATACAATATACGGTGTTACTGTTATTAATCAAATTGTGTGGTTTTAGATTAAAATTGATACTTTATTGGAAAATTCACATCACATACTCAAGACTAGGAGAACACATTTTGTCTATTTATAAAATTTAGGAAAACTACCCATAATCCAATTGTTATATGTAGGACTCAACCTCACATTGATCTGATACAAAGTTTTCCTTGTATGACTCAATGTGTCTGTGATTATTTTAATGTTTCCAATTTTGATGAAAACATGTGTTAGTCATTGAAAACCAAGAAAAGATATCTTATTATCTTGATATTTTAGGAAAATAATTAATAATTAATTTTCATGTATAAGAATCACTTTCACGTCAAAATTAGATATGTTGTGACACTAATGACTCAAAGTTCACATTTAAAATTAAAAATGAGATTTTATTAAAAAATGTGACATAATAAAAACATATAAATCACATTTAGGATTATTTTGATATATTAAAAAAACAATCTTGAAGACATTTTTTTCATGTAGGGATCTTCCTAACATCAATCTGATGCATTTGTAACCGATGCGACTCAAATTGTGTATATTCAGTTTAAAATATAATTTTAGTAAAAACGACAAGTTATTTACTCAAAAAATAAAATGTATATGGATTTTTTTATTTTTTTAAAAAACTATCAATTTGTTGTTTGTGACAAGAGGGAATTATTTCCACATCAATCTAGCACACGATGTGACCGGTATGACTCAAAGTGTTCCTTTTTATTTAAAATAGACAATTTAGTTAGAAAGACATGTGAAATAATCAAAACTGAGAAAACACATTCATTATTTCAATACATCATTATAGTGATCCATTTTTCATTAGTGATGTGTAAGAATCATGGACACCTCAATCGAATACATGGTGTGCCTTATATGACTCAATTTGTCTATTATCAGTTTAAAATTGACATTTTAGTTCAAAACGTGTCTCGCATAAAGAAACATGAGAAAATACACCCAGATTGTATTCAAAATTTATGATTTTTTTTGTTTTTCTTATATGTAGAAATCTATATCACATAAAATAGACCCAAAATATTACATGTATGACTTAATTTCCATGTTTTCAGATAAAAATGAAATTTTACTAAAATAATTAAAATTAGATACTCAAAACTGATAAAACACATTCAGGTTGTCGTGATAATTTAGAAATATTATAAATAAGTCATCTTTTTTGTGCTTGAATAATCATCACCTCAATTGGACAAATGGTGTTACTAGTATTACTCATATTGTGTGGTTTTTGTTTATAATTGTAATTTTAGTTGAAAAATAACGTCACCTACTAAAAACCCATCAAACACATTTTGACTTTTTTGATACAATAATTAAATGATCCATAAGTCTATTGTGATTCATTGGAATCATCAATGACTCTATATGGTACAGCGTGTACCAGTAATTACACAAAGTTCCTGTTATTAGTTTAAAATTTATAACATAGTTAAAAATGAGTGTAACTCAACTAAAACCAAGAAGACACTCCCAGATTTTTGTGATAATTTTATAAAACAATTCCTAAATAATTTTTGAGTTGTAGAAATTTAACCCGCATCAATCTATCACATGATGTGGTTGGTTTAACTCGAAGTTCATGTTTTCAATATATTATTCAATTTAGTTTAAAATGTGCATCACGTTATAAAACCTAGAAAATGAGATCAAATTTTTTTATCATCACTTTATCAACTATAAATTAATTAATTACATTATAATTTTTCTCTTATAATTATTTTGATAATTTTTTCAGAGATAGTTCATAAATGAGAATAAGAAATGGTATGGTATTTTATGGATTATTCTACAAAATAAAGTATTCTTGAATTGGATCTCATCCGTAGCGATATTTTTTTCACCACAAAAAAGATCAAATTAATGTACATTTTTTTGAGAAAACAAAATTGTTTGACATGTAAGAGTTAACGAAAACTCAATATGAAACATAATGTTCATGGTATGAAGAAAATTATAAATATTTAAATTAAAATTGACACATTATGTTTAATTCATTTGATTATAATATTATTGACATAATAATGGTTTCTGATATAGGTGAATTCTTCTTCTCAATCTGGGGTTGTTTTTTAGAAACTAATAGCACTACCGAGGGTCGATTCCAAACACAAATGAACATTGAGGATTTTTAATGTTTGTGATAATTTTTACTTAATCAAGTAATTATACTAAATAATGTTTAAAATTTATATAATATACTATTGTCTTCTTGTATTTGGGGTATAATTTTTTCAATTAAGTGATATATTAATAACCAATATTTTTAGTCTTTTCTATTATAGTGTGTTGTAATGGGAATACAACATTAATTAGTATCCCACTTAATAAATTCTAGTAATATAACTGACAATGGGACCCTGTATTAGCACTATGATAATTGCTAATAAATGGTATATTTATGAATTCTTTTAGTGGTTCTGATAAAGGATTCCATTATCAGCTCTTCTACTAGAAATGATAAAGGGTCCCTTTATTAGGGCTATATAAATGAGATTATAAAGGGGATCCTTTATTAATTCATAAATAATCACTTATAAAGATCCCATTTATTACTATTTTTGCATCACTAATAATTAGTGCACTTATTAATGCTTTTCTAGAACTGATAAAAACCTATGGATTTTAATCATGATCTAATTATCAGCATTTTTTTACACTAACACTGGATTATTTTGGAACTATTTTTGGATTTATTTGTATTAGTGATTATGTTGTATTTAAATTCCCCCCTTATATTTAGGTGGTTCTGATGTTTATTTTTTTCATTTACCGTTTAATTGGCTTACTACATATAATAATTTTCATATTCTTTATTATTTAAGAATTAAATATTTTGTGGTTCATTTTTTTGATCATACATCCCATCATTCTCATTGGATGGACTCTTCATATACCATATACATTTATGTGTTTGATGGGTTTCTCTTCCACATTGGATTCATTTAAGTTTCCTTTTTTATGAAATTGTTTCCACGATTCTTCATGCATCACCATCAGGTAAGAAGATGAATTTTATTTCCTCCATGGATTTAGTCATTTTAGTTTTTGGAAACTATTATTTTCTATTATTTTCCCTAAACATCTTGAATAATGTGGGTTATCGATTTCCATTATCACTTGAGAGCACATAATACAATTTTTTCATAGCTACTACAGTTTCTTATAACAAATGAAATTTAGGGAGTTGGTTTTAAACAACCAATGAAATGTTTTATTTTTTAGGAAAAATTATAAAACCAAAATCATTCCTAATATGTTTCATAAATAATTAATCAGATGTTCCAATTAAATTTGGTAACTTGATTTTGAACCACTAAAAAAGGTTCATTTTTTATGGATAAATTATAAAACCAAAATATTTCCTTATATGTATCAAAATATTTCATCATTGGTTCTAATGGACTCATAAACCTTTTGTTTTCGATCTAATAATTCTCTCCCCATTTTAGTGAGAAGATTTATTTGACAATATTTACATAAAAATATATTCTAAAACCCCTTTAATACGATGAAGTCAATTTCATCCTCATATCTAATATCATTATTTAGAGTACATCACTGGTCATCATCAACATAAAAAATATATAAAACTAAATAAACATTATCATGATATGATCTTTGGAGGATAGATAATAAATTCTATATTGGATTTAGATGTTTTTTTTAAATTATTAAATTGGATGACACACTACAAGAGGGAGGACATAGTTGTTTCAAGAACTGAATGGGGAGTTATTTGTTACCCATCATGTTTAGGAGATAGATATATTTTCTATAAACATTCATTACATAAGAATGTTGGGTGAGCATCACTATGATATTTTTTACTCCATCCCCCAATCCAATTAGTTTCTTATTGGTATAACCAATGTATGGTCCATTAAACCGTTTTTTACTCTATTAATTATGGTTTAATTAATTATCTAAAACAAAAAAAATAGTATGGTTATAATGAAATAATAATAAATGTATTCAATAATATAATAATAAAATTAAATTTTAATTGGTCAAAAATTATATCACCGTTATTTCAGTATAGAATAATTTAGGCTTATCCTAAATCACTTTTTCTTTGAGTAGTTCGATCTATGTTTTATCCCGTTATTATTCATAACCTAATCAATGAATATAATTAAAACTCTATATAATTCCTACTGATATAAATCAAACATTTTATACTTATATATTACATTATTTGACATGAATATAAATTACATCTCAAAATTATTGACTCACTCAAAAACTATAGGCTAGGTGTATTTCGATGTAAGGTACTTAAATAAAATATTTTACCATCATTATTTAATATGTCACAAATATATTCTTAACACATGAAACCCCTATAGACCTAAAATACATAATATTCTTCTTCATAAACTGGTGAGTGTAAATAAAATAAAACAGTGAGACCAAATGATTTATAAGGCTAAACATAAGGGGTAATAATCAAATAACAAATGTGAGAATAAGATGAATGTGTAGGTTTCAGGAAATAATCAATATTTATAGATATAATATATTGAATTCATATCTAATAAAACATATATAATAAATCAAGAGTAATAATATAAGGATTTTGATATATCAAAATATGTGAGTTATTTAGAAGTGTAAGCATGATTCGATAATCCTAATACCTAAAAAACATAACATATGAAATGTCTCATAATATATAAATATTTTTTTATAGTATAGATCATAAATAATCATGAAAAATTATTTTTTATGTCAATTATCACCATCAATACAATTATTACGTAGTGTAAGAATTCCCATGGTAGATTGTGTTCACTCTCCATTCCCATAAACATAGTAAACAGAGTCCCAGAATTTATTTGGTTCACTCACCAATCCCTTTAATTTCATATAATGAGATACAAATAATAATAAAATAAATTCTAAGGCTGTATAATTCAAGGATAAATCATTATATAATAAAAAACATTTAAATTTTTTCCAAAAGAAGATGAAAACATTTATAATTCCATTGTAGCTAAATTAAAATGTGAGAAAAAATTGGTTTCCTAATTGTTTACATATGATAGGACCATAATAAATAAAAATAAATAATTTTGATTTTATCCTAAGATCATCTCCCCACGGATTTATAACAATCATTAAATAATATTTACTTAGACATAATCCCATTATAATAGTTATAAAAAATTTCATTAAAACAATAGGAAGAAATAAAATTTAATTTTTGATAGAATTGATTTCAAAATTATAAAAAATTATAAAAAAATAATTTTAGAATAATAATTATAAATTAATTAATAATTCCAATAAATGATTATCAAAATATAGAATGGAATATTCATAAGTAAAACCAAAGAAAATTAAAGTTGAGTAGAAATGGTAGAGAATTTTACAAATATAATCCTATCATATTTTTGTAAATAAATTCAATTTTAATATAAATAAATATAATTAAATCATAAAATTATGGAGACGTAAATCCATAATTTTTTTAAAAATATGAACATGGATGATAATCTTTCTTGACTGAAAAGAATATATAACATCAATCCACATTCAAGTATCGAATTGGTTGAATTCATAAACAAAGTGAGGTAAAATTATAGGAAGACCAGGAAACCTATGTAATAGTAAATTGAGAAT
This sequence comes from Viscum album, assembly GCA_963277665.1. Classification (NCBI taxonomy): domain Eukaryota; kingdom Viridiplantae; phylum Streptophyta; class Magnoliopsida; order Santalales; family Viscaceae; genus Viscum; species Viscum album. The sequence goes on along the minus strand of OY728136.1, from coordinate 1,956,527,533 downwards.
AAAATAAATGGTTTATAATGTAAATAACATACAATTTTTCTTAATTAAAATTTAGTTATAAAAAATCAATATTTTAAAGAGATATTAGAAACAAACTCTTACACATTTGATAAAATTTGATTCCAAATCCCTAAAAAATAGAACTGAAGAATAATTTTAAAATATATTTAATTTCATGAAAATTTTGATAAAATAAATCAATGGGTAAGTATATAAACCAAAAAACATTTTGTGAATATAGATAATTTATTAATGAAGGAAAATTTAGATGTGGAATCCTTTACTTTACTATTAACATACAAAATAGTTCTTTATCAAAATATATTACAAATATAAATATCTTAATCTCTAATTCAAAAACCATATTAATATCTTCTTCAATTAATACACATAAATTATAATAAATTAGTACACATATATTATATTTTTATTGGTTACATTTTACAATGGAAGTAAATAATTTTTAATATTTCATATAAGTTTATTAATCATAATGCCAATCCCCATTATGTGGAAAAGTGTTCATAATTTCAATAATAATTATGGAAGTAAAATAATTTGAATTATATATTTTTTAGTCCCATATTTTATTTGATGAATGGTGTGTGTATGGTTCGTTATAATGGAATCAGTGGTTTTCATGTTTCAAGTAATTTACTAATAATAGAAATTTACATTAAAATGAAAACTAATTAGTTCACCTTCAGAACCCATATTCATAAAATAAATTTCACATAAACATAATATGTTACAATTTTTAATGTCTTAATTAATATTCATTATAAAAATGTTCATGTAGATATAGAATCTTTCAAATAGATAGTTAATCTACCCCAAATAAGAACATGATATACTAATGAGATAATAATATATTATAGTAATATAAAATTCACAAAAGAATATTAAAATTAATAGAATAAAATTATTGTATATAATTAAATATAGATAGATTTGATATAATTATTTACATGAAAAACTCTACTAATATAAATTATTAATTAGATGGATATTGTTCTTCTCAAAAAGGGTTCCATTAGGATGAAGGTTTGTGGCCCCCCTTTTTGGACTAGAATCCAACAATCATTAAATAATTTAACCTATTTGAAACTAATAGTAAATCAATATATATCCTAGGGGTCTAAATGGTTTTGTGTTGGTGTTAGAGTGGTTGTTTTATTTTAGGTGTTGACTAGTAGTTTTTCAATTCCTCGTTAAATAATGACTATGAATGGTCATTTGGAAATGGAATGTGGCCATATAGGTGAAAATTGATTCTCTAGCTTATCTATATAATACAATTTAAATTTTATTTTATAATTTTTATAATTAAATTTAAAAATATACTACATTTTTCTATTTTTATAGTTTAAAGATGTCACACACTGTACACCCCACTAACTTATTTTAATGACTACAAAAGAGACTGACTTTATTTTATTATTTCAACAGGATGATTAAAAATTTTAACTACGCATAATATAACTAAATTTCTAAATATTTAAAATTTAACAAATGAATGAATGTATAATATAAAAAATAAAAAAACATATATAAAAATTACATTTTTAAGCATCAAGTTCTCATAAGATTATTTCAAATTAATTACAAATTAAATTAGTTTTAATATATTTTTTATAAGTTAAATCTTCAAATTTAATTATAATCCTTTAAAAGATATCAATTTAGTTTATTTATATTAATAACACCACACTCATAAAAAAATAATTCAGGGATAAATATAATCCTTTTATAAAAAAATGATTTTAATCACATTTAAGGAATATTATTGTTCTTATAATAATTCAATTATAGGATTACACTTGTATTATAATAAAAACTTGATTTTTAGAAAAACATAAATTCACTCTTTAAAAGAAAAAAATATAAAAGAAACAATATAAATATATTTATAATAAAAAATTATGTAATTATTTTTATATTTCTTATTAATTCTGGATTATATTACATTTAGTTTTTTTACAAGAATTAAAAAACATTAATATACCAATTGGATACAATTATATATGATGAAAATATATCTGAAGACCATGTAAAAAATTATTATATGTCCAAAAACCATATGTCCAAAAAACAAATTTCCAACAGCCATATATCCAACAACCATATCTATAACAATCATAATACATCCTTACATGTATCCTTACAAATATCTCATAAATATTTCATCGTGTTTTATAATATATTTTAAAATATATTTCGGTATGATTTTGACGTGTTGTATTATTTTTATAGTTATAATCAATAGTATGAAATTCCTATAAGATCATGATTATTAGAATTTCAACAGTGTAGTGTTTTTTTACTTACGGTTTATTTCCTTTAGTAAAATTACAAATTATGATTAACCTAGTTATAAAATATTTTATACCATTTTTATAGTGATATTCAACCATAATTAAATAAAGAATTTTCTTTTTCTTTTTCTGTTTTGTGTTTTGTGTTTTTTACATCATAGGTTACTGAAAAAGATTTTATTTAAATAAAAATAAAAACAAAAATCAAGGGGAGTTACATTCTAACCCTTTATAATATTGCCACCCCAGAAATTTTATATCATTGATGAATAAAAAAGAGAAGGATTATAAATCCCTTAATATTTAATTTCCTTCTTTTCATACTCATTCATATGATTCATCCAAATAACATTAACTGGTGTCAGCGGTGTTGTTTTGTAGTACAATATCATTAATATTCGTGAATTTTACATGTTTTTACACTTAAGAGAGATCATGTTTTGGTTTTACTACATTTAATCTGATTATATATGAAGTTTAAAGAATATAATTCCTCAATAGTGATACATGAAAGATAACATGACATTTTGAGTTGTTTCAGTAAAGATCATGTCAATAAGCAACTGTCCCCGCACTACCAAGAATTTGGAAGGGGACAATCCATCTTGTGATCCAATTCACATTCTCACCAAATATCATAACACTCTTATCTGGTGATATTTAGTGGAAAACCATGTATCAAAATTTATACTCCAAATCTCACATATTATTATCATTGTATCTCTTCTATAAACTTTGTTATTTTATAATGAGATGATAAATGGTTTGAATCTATACTAACATTTATTGAGTAATATATAGTACCAATATTATATTGTCTCTAGATTCATCCAAACATGATAGAGTTCTACCCCTATTCCCGTTCAAGACCTCATATCGTTTAATTTATATGATTCAGTGTATACTATTTTAATAGTATAACTCCACCTTGGGATGTTTTTTATCTCAATATCCTTCAAAATCAAATGTAAAAAATGTTTGTTTCTATTCTAGTGAATTAATTTTCCATTTAGTTCGATCAACAATTTTAGGATGATAATATATTCTATATATCCATATTTTTTTCTAATTATTATGAATTTATTATCTATAATATTTAGGTAAACCTATTATAATGATCATACATAACTTATAGGTGTACTCTATCTAGTTTTAGTGTACACCAAGAGATTTTAGAATATATTTATCTTTATTAAATAAATGTGTTTGATAAATTCCAAATCATGAAACCTTGATATTTTTTTAATAATAATGATATATTATAGAATTAATTATATTATAGGGAATTTTAAGGAAATATTTTAAAAAAATATATAAATTCATTAGGAAATATTATAGTGTCTATAGAACTATTTGATCGTATTTTTTATGATATTTATTGTATATATGATTAACGTAAAAATTAATTCAGAGTATTAAAATTATTAAAAAATTGTCTTCAAAGATGATTAAAACTTATTCATTGGCTATCTACTTTTTAGAAATGAAAATAAAAGTATTTGAAGTTAAAAATAGAGGACTATATTCATAAAATACATTAATTCCTGCAATGTATTATTATTCTAATAAATTTAATTAAAAATAATTAATGACTGATTTTAATAAAATTTACACATCATATTTATAATAAAATATTATAAAATTCATATAATTGTTTTTACTCATCATAAAATTAGAATAAATTTCAGTTTTATTCTAAAAAATTCAATTTTAAAAAAAAGTAATTCATTGAATTTTTTGTACTTATTTTGAAATTATTGTCCTCCACTTATTGAAATTGTATTTTATAAAATGAACTATATATTTGAAATTCCCATGAATTTTTTTATTGAAAAAAATATTATTTTTTTATAATGAAAAGTAACTATTGAAAAAGTAACATTCCTTACCTAAGAATATAAAGAGTTATCAAGGCTGTTTGCTAAAGGATAATGTTTAAAATATAACATTAAATTTTTTAAATTTTATTTTTTGATGAAATTTATACCTTACCATTTATTTTATTGTAACATTTACCTACATGGTTCCATTTTCACCTGAATGGGGAATTCATATATTTTAATATTATAAGTATTTATTATAGTTCTACGCACCACACATATAAATGGGCACCTCCCCCTTCAATTTTTCACACTTTATGTTCCCTCTAATTTAGCTGATCTCTATGAAAATAACATCCTAACTTGGTTAAAAATAACATTGAGATTTGTTTCTTTTAATGAGACTCAACTAAGAATAAATATGGTTTAATACAAAATAGGTTTCTCAAATAATATGATCATATGAATGAATATAAACAAAGGTAGGACCTGAGCTAATGGTTTATAATACAATCACATTTTATTTTTTAGATTTCCAATGTTAATTTTACATTGAAAAAATTATGGTCATTATCTTTTAGATCCCATATATGTTAATATATATTTTATATTTCTATTTCTTTGATGGTTTTCTTTTACACTCATCTCTTTTATACTATAAATTAATGAGAAATTGTTTTTTTAACTAACAGAATTTTCTTCTTGGATGGAAAACATTATTTCCATTTCCACGTTCAGTAATTTTTTTTCAAGAATTTTATTTTATATTATCGAATGACTATTTAAATTAATTTTAATCTATATTTCACTTTTTTTTAACATTATAAATTTATTTTTATAATGTATTTCTAAAAATGTTATTTATGATTTTTAAAAAAAAATTATGAATGGAATCCTTATTTTAACATTTACTACCCATGTGGATTTTTCTATCATCAAGAATATTCCTTGATTTTAATGATATTTTAAAACCATGAATTTCTATTAAAAAATAAAATATTTTTCTCACCATTATAAAAAGGTTATTTTTTAAAGATATGAAAATAAAATTATATTTTCTCTATTTTAATGAAATGATCAATGTTCTTTTAAATGTATTTCCCATCTGTGTTATAATACTTTCATGTTTCTTATGATTCAATGTGTATATGATCTAATTATACCATCCATTACATTAATCTATATATCTTATATGATTTTTAAAAAAATATTACAAAACCATTTTTTATGAAATTCAATAATATCATACCTAAATATTAAATAATTGTTGGTAAAAAATGACACATTTCATTACATTCATACCCTAGATCCATAAAGGTTTAGTGTATTTTTATAACAAGTACATAATCATATAGAATCCGGAATGTCATTCAAAATCCCCAACAATTCTCTTCCCATATAGTACACTTCTTAAACAGAATCTATTAAAAAAATTTCTTCAGTACAAGAGGAAATCAAAACACAAGAATTTATGAGCTAAGATTATTATTAATGAAATTTATAGGATATATCAATAAGTTGAAATAATTAACCATAAACATAAGGGTATGAGAAAATGATAATAAAAAAGAATTTTATACCCAATCAGTCAATGATATTTAATCATGAATCGTTACATATGTTTTTATCATAACAAATGAATTAAGTCATAAGAGTCTGGGATAAGAATTAATGAATAGAATTCCATGAAAATTTATAATACATAATTTATTGGTTTACACATAATCATAGAAATCCATTTCAATATTCATGGTTCACTTCCAAGATTATAATTGTGGATAATGTCCCATGGTGGATTGGGGTCAATCTATAGAGCCCAAATGGATTATGTAGGAACCCTGATAGGGGGGTTGGGGTGAATCAGTGTAACTTAAATTTTACCATTTTTATACATTCTTTTTAATTATACTATTTTACTATATAACATATGCCCTAGTTAATAAGAATAGATATGTTGTGCACTCCCAACAATCACATACACTTGTAGGGTAGATAATAAAAGAAACAATATCACACAAGGATTTTTTTAAGCATTGTTCTAGATATGGGAACCTAGTCCCTTTCATTATCAACCTATGATGGTTTATAGATTATTTATCACTATAATATTTTAGTGATAAAAAACTAATATAATTGGCCCAAAATTTGCAAAAAGGAAAACTTCATTCATCTTGGGTGAGTGGAATTATTAATAATAGAATCATTACTTATCGAATATCATTGTTTATATTGGAATAACTAGTTATTTAAGGATTTTCAAATAACATTAGTATATGATCTCTATACATCATTTGATATTCTTGCATCAATTAAATAACCTCATTCCTAAAAATTATATATTCAAGTCCTATTTTATAAATAATATTGATTATATGAAAATCAACTAAATACTCTTAAATAAGTGGAATATTTAACATCCACTCAAACAAGATACTTTTCATAATGATCAACTGAATGGTTTTCAGTGTTGTGGATGTTTTGTTCTTCCTCATATGTCCAGTTATTGGGAATGATTCCTTTTTCCAATGATGTTACCAGCCTTAATGATCTAAAATCAATTACAAAATAAACTGGAACATTTAAAATATTATACTTATTATTCAAGGAACTTTTTATTATCTACATTATTATTACACATTGGTATATCCTATTTTTCCTCGTGATTGGTTTTATTAAATTGTTATTAATTTAACAAACTCAAATATTTCTCATGAATATATTATTCATATATATCTACTAATCTCATTGATGCATTGATTCACTACCTTCATTGTGATAAACCTAATAAATATGGATTCCATGACCTCTCCATCATGAAAATATATGTTGAAATATATTATCTTTAGTTCATGTGATTAGGTTGGGTTTTCCAAAATCAGAATAATATATCACACAACTTGTTATCATGGGATGTCTCAATTGTGTGCTATTAATTTACTACATTAGATTTCATGATATCATCATTTTCATGTTAAACTTATTTATTGAAGAATTATTAATCATGGTTATACTGAAACGTCCACATACCATGAAGTACATGAGGTCTTATCAAACTTCTTTCTGGTGACCATGTACAAGATTCTCTCTTCCTTAAGAAAGCTTGTATGCTTTGTAAAATTTCAAATGATCTTCATGTAACAAAATGTGTACGCATGATGATATTAAATTTTATCCTACTTATAATTTAGTGAGGTTATAAACACTTGTTTAATGAATTAATCAAACATTATTATATCATTAAGTACTTTGAAAACACATCACGAGTGTAACAAATCACTTTCTAAAAGAAGGAAGGATCACAAAGTTTAAGATGCTCAACGTACTCTTTTTCCATGAGAATTAGTGCCTCTAAAAATATTGAGCTATAGGAGTAGCTCGCAACTATGTTTCATGGATATTTAAGAGATGATTTACTAAATAATATTGGATTTTATGGCCTCTTCATGGAATCTTAATAATTTTCTATGTTTTATTTCATGTCATAGCTTGATATTAAAATTACTTAAACATTCAGAATTTAAAATTCATGAAGTTTGTGTTTCACTAAAAGTGGTGGAATCCCATATAACAAGGGTTTGGATTCATCCTTTGAAATGGTATCCTTTTTTGTATATGTTATACAACACATGAATCAACTTAAACTAATTTTATCCAAGCTCCATGAAAACAAAATTCACCACTAGAACTTTATTAATTTTTGAAATATTTCATATTCACATAATTTCCAGTGAATGAGTCGAAGATTTGCTATATGAATTTTTAAAGATAAACCAAAACAAACTGACATAAAGACTGATTATATTTGGATGAAATGATTATTGTTAGAGCCATCAAGGTTTATGTGAACAAACATATTTATAAGAGGTTTATGATGAAATACTAGGATGATGAGATAAATAAGGTGTAGTGGATTTAATTACCAAAAAAATGTTTGTATAGTTCCACAAAATGTGAAACATTACAGTGATTTTGCATCCCATATTGTACTTAAGTTCAATCTAGCCACACTTTATAAACAATCATCTTTCCAATTAACTATTGATTAATTATTAGGGAAGAAACCTAGAGAAACATCATCCACACCCTAGAAAGGCCACACCACACCACTAAACGGTCAATTGGGCACCACTATGTGTGTAATGTTCACCTTTCTTCACACTCCCTATAAAATATATGAATGATAAAATTTCTCTTCCACCACCATGGATGGCTGGTGGTTGACCTGCATACATATGTAGTGGATCATGGGACCTATTGGCCAGCTAGGTAGTTGCCCAATTTTTAATGTAAAATCCAATTAATAGACTTAGAAAATATATATTTTATATTTTTCTCACCACCAAAATATATTTCATTCACATAAATTCTTCATAATTTTCATGAAGATTATATATATGTTGGATGGAATAGTATTTTTTCATTGAATACTCTTCAATTCCACATGTATTTAATCATTTTCATAGTCAACATAAATTATTCATCTACACTATTTTTGACAAAAATAATTTTTCTATGGTATTCAGTTCATAAAAAATCATTATAAAATAATTTTTAATTATATTATTTCTTATTTTAAATTTAGTTAACCATTGTTCTTTCTTTACAAACCAATATACATTATCCTTGAATATTGAGAAATGTTCTTCAATCATTACAAATAGACATGTGGAATTGGTCAATCATGGATTCCAATTCAATTTTCTGAATCCAAATCAATTCCACAAGAGTCATCATTATCATTATTCTTTAATTATCCTGGTTTTTTATTTCCATATTTTCTTTTCAATGATTGAGCACAAATCATAGTGAAATTTTTCATTCAATGACTTTGATTAACAATTATATATTAAAAATTAATACAATAGTAATCATCATCCATCCACATGGGCTTTTTGCACTCCCAAAATAATTATCATTCTTGGAACGTGATCCCTCCCCTTCCATTTTTCATAATTGGAATGGGTTTACTCCCTGGCTTACTTTCATTTTTTTAATGTAATAACTTCTCATTATACTGTTACATTAGTCACGAATCACTCCCAAGAAAATAATAGTTTACATAGTGCCTTATTGAAGTTGGGTCAATCCCCATTAAAGTTTATATTATCTTATGAGATATCATTCTTTACCAAATTCCCTTGAAGGAGACATAATTCTGGCCCTACCTATCACATAATGAAAAACATACATTTGTGTTCAATAATATAATATAAAATTAACCAATACATCATATCATACATGGGGGAAAGGAAACTTGTTTCATAATCATTAAAACATTTCATTATTGTATAACCCATGAAAAAATGGGTAAATGTTTATGTGTAGTAATTATTTTCCCCTATATATCATGCACATTATGACTAATATTTCTCAAATTGTGTGGTTTTAATTTAAAATTAACATTTTATCTGAAAACAAACATCACATTCTCAAAAAAATAAAACAATTTTTAATTGTTTTGAAAATTTAAGAATATAATACATCAGTCTTTTTGAAATTTAGGAGTTAGAAAAACATCAAAACAATACACAGTGCTACTGGTCTTAATCATGTTGTGTTGTTTTAGTTTATAATAGATAAATTATTTGAAAATTCACATCACATAATCAAAACTAGGAATATACATTCTGTCTATTTGGAAAATTTAGGAAAACCACCCATAGGACAATTGGTATATGTAGGACCCTACCTCAATTTGATCTGATACATAGTTTTCCATGTATGAATCAAAGTGTTTGTGATTATTTTAATGTTTCCAATTTTGATAAAAACATGTGTTAGTCATTGAAATCCAAGAATGTAAAGACACAATAATTTCTGTGGAATTATTTTTAAATACATGGTATTTTTACGAGTCTGTGAAAATTTACGGTGCTTGATTCCGAGGCCCGGTGTGTCCGGAATCAATTTATAAATTTTTGTTTGGGTACATTTAGTAAACGTAAGAGTGAAATTTTATAACTTTTGAACCGTTGCTCAGAATTGAAATCTGAGGGCACCATTGAACTCGTAGTGCCAGTATTCACTTAATAAGACTTTCACCTCGACGGCAGGTGGTCAAGAATGAATGTTAGTTTTTAGAGTTTTTAAAAAAATTAAATAAAAATAATTGGGTATCTTATTTTTTTTGTGGTTAAAACCTCCAAGAAGAGGTTAAAGGTGGGGGCCACCAAACCATAACCTCCCATTAATGGTTATGGTGGTGGGGCCCACCTGAGGACTAAACACCTCTTATCAATTAAATAGGTGGGGAGCACACGAGCTTTAAACCCCTTGAACTCTCCATAAGTGGGGGGGCATGAACTTCCCTCATAAATGTGCCAATCCGCTAAAATTAATTAACGAAACATTAATTAATTATTTTTAAATCTATTTAATATTTTGGCCAATAATTAAATAATGGGTTAACTTAAACCATTATTTTTGGTTGGAATTTTAATTTGGTGGATAATTGGGAGAGGGGTTGGAAGAGCATGTAGGAACTAATTCTCCCAACGAAGAATGCCTATTTCGCCAAAGAAGAACGATCTTCAATCGGGGAAAGAAACGGAAGAACCATCCTTGAAGAATGTCGATGACGTCATCCCCGACTTCTTCGTCTTCTTTCTGACGTCATCAAAATGACGTCCGCCTTTCCGCAACATCGTCAATGAACAACAAACAAAAGGTATGGGATTTTACATTTAAAGTTGTTTCCATCCTTCAACGTACAAAACTTGGTTTGTGTTTTTCAAATTGTTATCACCATAAGGTGGAGGGTGTGGGTCGCACAAACACAGCCCGACCCCCTCCATTTTATATTGCATGATGACGACAGCGGAAGCGGAACAGCGCTGCTGGAGGAGAGGTAGAGCAACTTTGGCCAGCATCGGGCCAGCTGCAAAGAAACTGGCAGCGCAAGGCCGCTGGGTCACTGGAAGGGCGCAACGCCTTTGTGGTACGCGGAAGAAAGGGTCGTGGCCATGTCAGGCCGTGGAGGAAGGGCGGGGCACTGTTGCGCCTCTTGGAGGAGAAACGGGTTGCGACTAGGGTGGGTCGTGGTGGAAGGGCGCGACACCGTCACGCCACGCGGAGGAGGAGAGTCGGGGCCAGTGCAGGCCACACCGAAAGAGCAGAGGCAGCCAACGTCAGGCCGGCCACCGGCGGTGCGGAGCGGCTGGCCGCTCGGCAAGCCGGGAGGAGCGGGACCCCGCAGGGTCCCGCATGACTTGGACTAGCACCACCTCACGCCAGTTTGGTCCCCACCAGAATAGTTCATCTGTTCGGGAATCTTGGGGGCACGCGCCTCCCCTTGGATACGGCTATGGCAGCCCCCCGAAGGGTGATGGCAGCCACCTGCCTGCCAGGCCACGCGAGTCGCCATGCCGGACCCAGCGCGGGTCGGATCCAGCGCGTGCAGGGTCGACCCATCGGGTCGAGCTGCCCCCTTGGTTCAGGTCAGACCCCCGGGCCGGATTGGACCCGCGGACCGGGTCGGACCCCATTCTGGACATATGTGACACGAATTCACATTTTCACCCATAACATGGGCTACACGTGTCCAATCGATGAACTATCTATGAAAATGGAAATATTATAGGAAGATGGTTCTTTTGGAGTACCCCACATGAGGTTCGAACACAGTTGGTGTATGGTCAGATTGGTTTGAACCTGAAATCTAACTGAGCCCCCGGGATGGAAATGCCAATAACTCACAGACCTGGTGTCCGATTGACGCTCTGTTTTTGGCATTGAGAACCCAATGATGAGGCAGACCTTTGAGATACTTCTGAATGGGACTTCTTGGCAGTTTTTGTATCGACCAGTAGCTTTTGGAGCAGATCCTTCTAGAGGCGATCAGACATAGTATGGAGACCTAGTAGTTGGTTGAGACTTGATGACTTCTTGACCTATTAGACTCAGAGTGACTCGACTAGCCCAGTGCGAGTGCCTCTGTGTGACACGGCAGACCCACAGTGGGGAGCATCTCTGTGTGAGCGTAGCAGAACCATGGTACTCGATAGGAGAAGTACTTAGCCTAATATGAGGGGGAGAGCCTCTATGTGAGCACAGTAGACCTGTGGTGGGGAGAACCTCTGTGTGTCGTAGCAGACCCACAGTACTCGATAGGAGGAGTATCTTAGAAGTCCAATGATAGTGGGAAGATCCTCTATGTGACGTGGCAGACCCACTGTACCCAATTGAGGAGGATTATACCATCATCTGAGGTTCCAATAGTGTGATTGGGGTTGTTAATTGATACTACCCCTAGAATAAAAAACTTGTTTGAGCTAAGTCATTGACTTTTGTGTTTTCTTCTTGATTGAGATGGGTTACTAAATAACTTAGGTATATGTATGGGCACATACCTAAGTAATGGTTATCTATTGATTTCATACTTTTTGGTTTATCCTTGATGGATTTTGTGAGACCTTGAGAGTATCGGGGTCCCTACTGAGTATGGTTATACTCACCCCTGCAAGTGCTATTCTCACACCTTGTCGTGTTGGTTGGAGACGACAGACAACGTTGACTAAGGAAAAGATTATAACTACTAGATAGTACACGGAGCAGACAGAAGGGCGTGGAGTGCTAGGGAGCCCATATGTACCTACCCTTCAGTTTGGAACCCCAGTGGATGACACAATAGCTACTTTAATTTTCTTCAGTTGTACCTGCATTTAGGTTGTACATGTACTTTCTTTTTGGGCTTGTATTTCCGGCCCCTTTACTTTTTAGCACTCTTTGGTATAGAGCTTTGTTTAGTGGTTTACTTCCAGCATGTACTCTGTTGTGTGTGTTTCAGTTTATAAAGGAAATTCCTTACTATTTTATTGATTTACACATTTGGTGCTATTCTTCGGCCCCTGGCCTATAGAAGGTGTGCTTGGGGTAGTCACGATACGGGCCCCAGGAGACGGGCCGTGACAAATTGGAATTATAGGAGTCGGTTCTGCCGTAGAACTTAGGACTATGATCATTCTTTTCTGTGAAGCAATAGTGTTAACAGTAAACATGTGGTTTTTAGTTCAGGGAGTCCTATGTTGGTGTGAGCAGCCGACGTATCCATACACTAGGACCCTAACTACTCATTTTTGACTTAGTGCATGAAAACACTGATTGTGTGTGTGTGTCATTAAAAGGTTTCTTAAGTTATCTCAACCAGTTTAGCTCACCAGGAATAATATTTTGACCGAGTCTCATCTGTTTCTTTTAGGATGCCTCCCCACATAGCCCCAAGAGTCGTACACTATGATAGCCCACCAAACGACGAGACCTCGCGGCAGGGCTCTTTACCAGTGGAGGAACCAGCAGTACCACTTCCCATTGGGCCACTGATGCCACCAGCCCTAATAGCATACGATGCATGCCACTTGAACGCATTGCATGAGTTCCATCACCAGAGGCCACCCAGGTTCTAGGGAGAGGTGGATTCACAGGCGGCTGAGGATTGGCTGGAGGCTATGGTGAGAGTCTTCAGGCTAGTAGGGACACCAGTAGACTTCATGGTGATACTTTCTACCAGCCTCTTTTAGGTAGAAGTGGCACATGGTGGAGCATGATGGTCTAGGTGCATGACGAGGCAGCGCTTATCTGGGCAGATTTCGAGAGCCTGTTCTGTGCGGATCTTGTTCCGGTGACCCTAGGAGAGGTACAGATACAAGAGATACTTCATCTGCAGTAGGGAAGCATGATTGTAGCACAGTACTCAGAAAGGTTCATCGACCTCTTGCACTACTCCAAAAATATGGTATGGGACCCATTCTTCAGGGAAAATATCGTCAAGTAGGGGCTCAGTCGAGAGATTAGGGCATCAATGATCTCCCTAAGCATCCCAACGCAGGCCGGGGTGTTAGAGATAGCCGTCATAGTGGAGAGTTTCCTTACTGAGCAGTCACCAGCAACAAGACCCGCTACTAGAAAAAATGCAGAAGATTCTTCTGTAGCTGGTAGAAGACAGATGACGTAGGGATCCAAGAGGACCAGACCCACGGGTGGATGACCACATGACTCAAGATCTGTTGTGCGGGGCACCCAGGGCAGTGACTTACCATCCAGGAGTAGGTACTATTACTCATGCGGAAGGCAGGGTTACATGTCTCATGACTGTCCAACCTGTCATTCAGATGATCAGCAAACAATTGAGGGACTTCCCAGGCAGAGGTAGAGATTCGATCAAGGCGGTCCGCAGGGCGTAGGCGAACATGGCAGAGGAGCTGGTCGAGCAGCTGGAGGTGGACGATGTTATGAGGTGCCACCACCACCACCACCTGGAGGACCACCCCAACCACATGAAGTAGGTGGATAAGGGAGATAATATCTTTAGGTATTTGAGGCATATTTCCATGGCACTACAGAGATGATTTGAGGTACGATTTGTGTCTACTCCACCATAGCTGCAGTTCTTATAGACACAGGTGTAATTCATTCTCTCATTTCCACTACCATCGTTCAATGCTCAGAGATTCTGACGGAGCTGTTGACTCGATCCTTATGGATAAATACCTCTACGACAACATACTCGATGATTACGCACTAGTGACGGTAGTGTGAGATTACTCTAGGAGGTGAGAGCTTTGGTCGTGATCTCATTGTAGTGGCGTCGAGGACTTACGATGTCATCTTGGGTATGGACTGGTTATCTACAATCAAAGCTCATATTGACTGTATTAGGTGAAAAGTGTAGTTTGTCTGCACCAATGGGACAAGGTTCACCTTCACTAGTGAGAAGGGAACCTTTGAAGCACAGGACAGACTTACTTGGAGGAGGGGGAAACCAATCACTCATCAGTTGGCCTGCCTTTCCCTTGGAGCAATTAATGTGAAGAATCTGAGTTATTCTGTAGTGGTGGACCAGTATGCAGATTTTTTCCCTGACGATGTTCCAGGACTACCTCTTCATATAGAGGTGGATTATACATTGAACAGTACCCTGGTACGACACCGATATCTACTCTAGAATATCGGATGGCTCTCGCTCAGCTTCGCGAGCTGCGGGTAAATCTAGAGGACTTGCAGGGAAAGGGAATAATCTGGCCAAGTGTTTCTCCTTGGGCAACCCCGATTCTATTCTCCAAGAAGGCGGATGGGTTCTTGAGGCTCTATATTGACTATCGTCACCTGAACTAGGTGAACGTGAAGAACAAGTACCCACTTTTGAGGATTTATGACCTCTTTGATCTGCTCAAGGGAGCACAATGGTTCTAGAAGATAGACATCAGATCAGGCTACCACCAGCTCAGAGTTTGAGATGAGGATGTGCAGAATACGGCCTTTAGTTGTTAGTACACCCACAATGAGTTCTTTGTTATGCCCTTCGGTGTAACCAACTCTCCAGCAGTGTTCATGAGTCTAATGAACAGGATCATCCGGCCATACCTCGATCGCTTTGTCTTGGTCTTCCTCGACGATATTCTGATCCACTCAACTACTGAGGAGGATCATTCCTACCATTTACTAGTTGTGAAAGGCATTCTCTAAGAGAACCATCTTTATGGTAAGCTCTCGAAGGTCCAGATTTTTCTTCGAGAGGTTCACTTCTTGGGACATGTCATCTCAGAGGATGGAGTTGCAGTAGATCCAGAGAAGATTGAGGTGGTAATTTATTGGGAGCCACCTAGGAGTGTGACAGAGGTACAGAGTTTCCAAGGCATGGATGGATACTACTGGAGATTCATTCCAGACTTCTCCAGAGTTACAGCACCACTATCAGCCTTGACGAAGAAGGGTCAACCCTTCGTTTGGTCCGAGAGATTTCATCAGATCTTTCAGGAGATGTGGCAGAGGCTGAATAGTGCCCCCATCTTGAGGCTTCCAAATAATGGCATAGGGTACATAGTATATTGCAATGCATCATGGACCAGACTCGGGTGTGTCCTGATGCAGGAGCAATCAGTGACCGCATATGGTTCTCGGCAGCGGAGACAACATGAGCAGAACTATGCTACCCCTGACCTGGAGTTATCAGCAGTGGTATTCACCTTGAATATGTGGCGACACTCTCTTATGGGTGAACTTTTTACCATGTACTCTGATCACAAGAGTCCCAAGTATATCTTCTCTTAGAATG
Organism: Viscum album; assembly: GCA_963277665.1. Taxonomy (NCBI): domain Eukaryota; kingdom Viridiplantae; phylum Streptophyta; class Magnoliopsida; order Santalales; family Viscaceae; genus Viscum; species Viscum album. The sequence goes on along the minus strand of OY728136.1, from coordinate 1,956,511,349 downwards.
ACTTGAAACTGAGACAACGACATTGTCTTGAGTTCCTCTAGGACTACGACTTTAAAATATTCTATACTCCTGGGAAGGGGAATGTTGTTACGGATGCACACAGTAAAAGATTTGATATATAGCTGCTAGGAGAGGCAACAGAGTAGCTGGCTGCTTTATAGATTTCTTATTTGGACCGAGATGGAGGAGCTTTCCATCAGACTCTTATAGTCACTCCCCCACTTCTTCAGCGAGTCAGGGAGGCACAACGTGGACATGCTGACTGTGAGACATGACATGCTTAGATATCCACAGGGTAAGCACCTGATAGATTTTCAAAATGTGAGGAGAACTTCATCCTCTTCATAGGATGTACCTTAGTACCAATTGCACTTAGGATGATGTGTTGAGGGAGTTCCACACTTACCCTCTTGCGGTACATCCAAGAGTGGTGAAGAAGTATCAGGACCTCAGATGATAGAACTGGTGGTCAGTTATGAAGAAGGCAGTAGCAGAGTTTTTCTCAAGATGCCTCACTTGTCAGCAAGTGAAGGCAGAGCACCAGGTACCATCCAGCTTGGTTCAGCCCTTAGAGGTCCCAGAGTGGAAGTGGGATAGGATATCCTTGTACTTCATGACGGTTCTTCCACGTACATCCAGAAGTCATGATTTGATATGGGTAATCATTGACCGACTCACCACGTCGGCCCACTTCCTACCAATCAGCGAGATGGGATTAGTAGAGAACTTGGGATTCCTCTATGTGTAGGATATTGTGCGTTTACATAGAGTACATTATTCTATTCTCACTGACTGTGACACACGGTTTAATTCCCGGATATGGAAGGGGTTGCACGAGGCCTTTAGGACACAGCTTTTCTTGAGCACCACCTTCCATCCTCACAAATTTGGCCAGACCGAACAGACCATCTAGACCCTCAAGGACATTCTCTGTGCTTGTCTCCTCGACTTTGGTCTTAGCTGGGAGGATCACTTACTGTTGGTAGAGTTTTCCTACAACAACAGCTATCACTCCACCATCAGTATGGCACCTTTTAAGGCCTTGTATGGTCGACCTTGCAGATCTCCACTGTGCTGGACAGATCCAGGGGAGTCCGCACAAGTAGGACCAGAGATGATATGGGCTACCACAATGAATGTGCGGATCATCCAGGAGTAGATGAAGACTGCACAGAGAAGATAGAAGTCGTATGCTGACAGGAGGCGGAGACCTTTGGAGTTCGAGGACAGCGACCGCGTCTTCCTACAGGTCTCACCTTGACAAGGTCTATGAAGATTTGGCTGAGGCGGCAAGTTATCTCTGTGATTCATTAGACCATTCCAGGTCCTCAGCAGAGTAGGCGAGGTGACTTACTACTTAGCGCTTCCACCACAGTTGCACCGGGTGCACGAAATCTTCCACGTATCTCAGTAGAAGAGATACGTGCACGACCCATCCCACATCATCGACCATGGATAGCAAGACTTAGATGATGGGGAGACTTTCATGGAGGTTCCAGTGGATATTGAGGATCGATAGGAGCGAGTCCTGTGTGGACGGTCAATACCTGTGGTACGAGTTTGCTAGTAGCATGAGAACCTCCAAGAGAGCACATGGGAGAGGAAGTCTCACATGTGTGCTCAGTACCTCCATTTGTTCCCTTAGTTCGAGTTATAGCTTATAGGGATGTAAATCCCTATAGTGGGGAGAATGTAAAGACTTGGAAATTTTGTGGAATTTTTTTAAAATATAAGTGATTTTTAGGAGTCCACAAAAATTTGCGGCGCTTGATTCTGAGGCGCGGTGTGCCCAGAATCAATTTCTAATGTTTTTTCAGGTACGTTTAGTAAACGTACGAGTAGGATTTCATAAATTTTGAACTGGTTCTTGGAATTGAAATCTAAGGGTACCGTTGAACTCGCATCGCTAGTATTCGCTTAAGAATACTTTCACCTCGATGAAAATTGGTCGAGAATGAATGTTAGTTTTTAGAGTTTTTAAAAATAAAAATAAATAAAAATAAATGTGTAGCTTAATTTTATTTGGTGATTAAAACCTCTAAGAGGAGGTTATAGGTGGGGGCCACCACACCATAACATCCCATGAGAGGTTATGGTGGTGGGGCCCACCGAAGGTCTAAACACCTCTTATCAATTAAAGAGGTGGGGAGAAAATAGACATTCAACCCCCTTGAATACTCCATAAGTGGGGGGGGACCCTTAAAATTCTCTCATAAATGTGCCAATCCACTAAAATAAATTAATGGAACATTAATTAAATATTTTGAAATCTTTTGAATAATTTGGGCAACAATTAAATAATGGGTAAGATTAACCCATTATTTTTTGTTGGCATTTTCATTCAGTGGAGCATTGGGAGAGGGGTTGGAAGATCTTGGAGGAACTAATTCTCCCAATGAAGAATTCGTCTTCCACCAATGAAGAACGATCTTCAACCAGGGAAAGAAAGGGAAGTACCGTCCTTAAAGAACGCTGACGACGTCGTCCTCGACTTCTTCATCTTCTTTCCGACGTCAATGGAATGACGTCCTCCTTTTCACAACATCATCAACGAACAACAATACGAGGTATTGTATTTTACATTTGAAATTGTTTCTGTCCTTCAACGTACAAAACATGGTTTGTGTTTGCCAATTGTTATCACCATAAGGTGGAGGGTGTGGGCCTCGCGAACAAACCTCAACCCCCCATATGTTTTCCCTTACTTGTTGATGACGGTGGCGGTGGAACAACACCTCTAGAGGAGAGGCGGACCAATGACAGCTAGTGTGAGGCTGGTAGTGAGAAAATCGATGGTGCAAGGCCACTGGGTCACCGGAAGGGCGTGGAAACATCAGGTCATGCAGAAGAAAGGGCAACGGCTAGGCTGGGCTGTGGCAGAAGGGCGCAGCGCTGTCGCGCCGTGCAGAGGAGAAATGGGCTGCGGCTAGGCCGGGTTGCAGTGAAAGGGTGTGGCGCCATCGCGCCATGCGTAGGAGGAGAGCCACGACCATGGTGGGCCACAGCGGAGGAGCAGAGGTGGCTGACATCGGGCCAGCTTCCGATGGTGCGGAGCGGCTGGCCGCTCGGCCAGCCGTGACTAGCGGGACCCCGCTGGGTCCCGCATGACTTGGATCGGATCCACCTAGTGCCGGTTTGATCCCCACACGAACATTTCATCCATTTGGGAATCTAGGGGGCACACGCCTTCCCCCTGGACGCAGCTATGACAGGCCCCGCAGAGCGCCGCCAGCTGCTACCCAGCCAGGCCACGTGGGCTGCCGAGCCGCCGGGCCTGACCGAGCGCAGGCCGGACCCAGCCCGGGCCTGACCTAGTGTGGGCTGGGACGCCCCCTCGAGCCGGTCCACCCTCTGGTCAGTCCACCCCCTCAGGCCGGGTCAGACCCGCGGACTGGGTCAGACCCTAGTCCAGACCTGTTTGACCTGAATTTACTTTTTCACCCATATCTTGGGCTACAGGTGTCCGGTCGATGAACCATCTGCGGCGATGGAAAGATTTGAGAGAGAAGGTTATTTTGGAATACCCCATTTATGTTTTGGACAGAGTTATTGTATAGATGGGTTGGTTTTAACCTAAAATCCAACCGGGCCCCCTGAGACGGAAATGCCAATAACTCAAAGACCGGGCATCTGATTGACACACCGTCTGTTGTGTTGAGACCCCTATGAAAAAGTGGAACTTTGTGATATTTTTTCATGGAAATTCATGATAGTTGGAGTATTGACCAGTAAATAGGGGAGCAGATCGTTCCAGAGGCGAGCAGACAGAGTACCGAGACCTAGTAGCTGGCTGAGACCTGACGAATAATTGACCGATTCGACTCGGAGTGACTCGACTGGCCCAGTGGGGAGAGCCTCTGTGTGATGCGGAATACCCACAATGGGGAGATCCTATGTGTGAGTGAAAAAGACCCACGATACTCTACAGTAGGAGTACCTCAACAGGCTATGAGGGGGAGTGCCTCTGTGTGAGCGCGACAGACCCATGATGGGGAGTGCCTCTCTGTGACGTAGCAGACCCATGGTACTCGACCAGAGGAGTACCTCGGCAGTCCAAGGATAGTGGGAAGTGCCTCTGTGTGACATGGCATGCCCACTATACTTGATAGAGGAGGATTACACCATTATCCAAGCTTCCAGCAGTGTGTCTAGGGGTTGTTATAAGATACTACCCCCAAGAATAAAATCATGGTTTGAGATGAGTCATTGAATTTTGTGTTTTCCTCATGATTGGAATGGGTTACTAGATATCTTATGTTTATGTATAAAAGTATATCTATGTAATGGTTTTCTGTTGATTTCATACTTTGTGTTTATCCATATTGGATTTTGTGAGACCTTGAGGGTCTTGGGGTCCCTAATGAGTATCATTATACTCACCCCTGCATGGTCTATGCCCGCACCTCATTGTGTTCGTTGCAGATGATGAACAACGCTGACTGAGTTAAAGAGTAGTAGGACTAGATGGCACACGGGGTAGACGGACGGACATGGAGTGATAAGAAGGCCATATGTACCTACCCTTTAGGTAGGAACCCCAGAGGACGACCCAGTAGCTCTTTTACATTTCTTCAGTTGTACTTTTACTTTCCTATTGGGCTTGTATTTTTGGACCCTTTACTTTTCAACACTCTTTTGTATACAACATTAATTAGTGTTTTACTTCCATCACATACTCTGTTTTGTGTATTTTAGTTTATAAAGGCAACGCCTTCCATGTTTAGAGATTTAATATTTTGGTACTAGTCTCCAGCCCCTGGACTATGGGAGGCAGGATTGGGGTATTCATGATATGGGCCCCGGGGGACGGGTCATGACAAAGAAAAGATATCTTATTATCTTGATAATTTAGGAAAATAATTCATAATTAATTTTCATGCATAATATTCACCTTCACCTAAAAATTAAATATGATGTGACACTAATGACTCAAGGTTCACATTTAAAATTAAGAACGTGATTTTTAAAAAAATGTGACATAATAAAAACTAAGAAAACACATTCAGGTTGATTTTTATATATTATAAAAACAATCTAGAAGTCATTTTTTACTTGAAGGGATTTTCCTCACATCAATATGATGCATGGTGCAACTGATGTGACTCAAATTTTGTGTGTTAAGTTTAAAATGTCATTTTAGTAAAAACCACTAGTTATTTACTGAAAATAAATAAAATCTATTTGGATTTTTTATTATTTTTAAAAACTATCAATTTTTCTTTTGTGACAAGAGGGAATTATTTCCACCTCAATCTGGCACATGGTGTGATCAGTATGACTCAAAGTGTGCCTTTTTATTTAAAATTAACAATTTTGTTAGAAAGTCATAAGAAATAATCAAAACTGAGAGAACACATTCATTATTTCAATACATCATTATAGTGATCCATCTTTCATTAGTGATGTGTAGGAATCATCCACACCTCAATTGGATACATGGTGTGCCTTATATGACTCAATGTATCTATTATCAGTTTAAAATTGACATTTTAGTTCAAAACGTGTCACACTTAATGAAACATGAGAAAATACACCCAGATTGTATTCAAAATTTATGAAAAATATTTTTATGTATTTTTTTGATATGTAGAAATCTATATCACATAAAATAGACCCAAAATATTAATAGTATCACTGAATTTCCATGTTTTCAGATTAAAATGAAATTTTAGTAAAATAATTAAAATTAGATACTCAAAACTGATAAAAAACATTCAGGTTGTCATGATAATTTAGAAATATTACAAATAATTCATCATTTTTGTGTTTTAATAATCATCACCTCCATTGGACACATGGTGTTTCTAGTATTACTCATATTGTGAGGTTTTTGTTTACAATTGTAATTTTAGATGAAAATGCATGTCATCTACTCAAAACCTGTCAAACACATTTTGACTTTTTTGACACTTTAATAAAATGATCCCTAAGTCTATTGTGATTCATTGGAATCAGCCATGACTCTATATGATATAGGGTGTAGCTGGAATTAATCAAAGTTGTGGTTATTAGTTTAAAATATATAACATAGTTAAAAATGAGAGAAACTCACCTAAACCCATGAAGACACTCTCAGATTTTTGGGATAATTTTAGAAAATAACTCCTAAGTGATTTTTGAGGTGTAAAAATTTACCACACATCAATCCATCACACGATGAGGTTGGTTTAACTAGAAGTGAATCTTTTTAATATATGATTCAATTTACATTAAAATGTGCATCACATTATAAATCCTAGAAAATGAAATCAAATTTCTTTATCATCATTTTATCAACTATAAATTAATTAATTACATTAAAATTTTTATCTTATAATTATTTTGATAATATTTTCAGAGATAGTTCATGAATGAGAATAAGAAATTGTGTGATATTTGATGGATTATTCTCTAAAATATAGTATTCTTGAATTGGATCTCATCCGTACTGAGATTTTTTCCCCACAGAAGAGATCCAATTAAACATACATTTTTTTGAGAAAAAAAATTAAATTGTTTGACATGTAAGAGTTAACCAAAACACAATATGAAACACAATGTACATGGTATGAAGAAAATTTTAAAATTTAAAATTAAAATTGACACATTATGTTTAATTTATTTCATTATAATATTTTTAACATAATAATGTTTTTTGATATAGGCGAATTCTTCTTCACAATCTGGGGTTGTTTGTTTGGAAACTAATTGCACTACTGAGGGTCGGTTCCAAACACAAATGAACATTGAGGTTTTTGAATGTTTGTGATAATTTTTACATTATCATGTAATTATACTAACAAATGTATAAATTTTATAAAATATACTATTGTCTTCTTGTATTTGGGTTATAATTTTTTTCAATTAAGTTATATATTTACAACCAAAATTTTAATCTTTTCTATTATAGTGTGTCGTAATGGGAATATACCATTACATTAGTATTCCACTTAATAAATTATAGTAATATAACTGATAATGGGACCCTTTATTAGCACTGGGAAAATTGATAATAAATGGTATATTTATCAATTATTTTAGTGGTGCTAATAAAGGATTCCATTATCATCTCTTCTACTAGATATAATAATGGGTCCCTTTATCAATTAATAAATAATCACTTATAAAGATCCCATTTATTATTGCTTTTTTCATCACTAATAATTAGTGCACTTATCAATGCTTTTTTGGAACTGATAAAAACCTAGGGCTTTTAATCATGATCTAATTATCAATGATTTCGACACAAACAATGGATTATTTTTGGAACTATATTTTGTGAATAATTTTATTATTTATTATGTTGTATTTAATTTTTCCCCTTATATTTTGGTGTTGGTGATGTTTATTGTTTTCATTAACCATTTAATTGATTTACTACATATTATAATTTCCATACTTCTTATTATTGATGCATTAAAGATTTTGTGGTTCATTTTCTTGATCATACATCCCATCATTCTCATTTGATGGAATCTTCATATCCCATATTCATTTTTATGTTTCATGGGTTTCTCTTCCACATTGGATTCATTTAAATTTCCTTTTTGATGCAATTCCTTCCACGATTATTCTTGAATCCCGATCATGTAATAAGTTAAATTTTATTTCCTCCATGGATTTAATCATTTTAGTTTCTAGAAACCCTTATTTTCTATTATGTTATCTAAACATCATGAATAATGTGGGTTAAAGATATCCATTTTCACATGAGAGCACATAATAAAATTTTTTCCAAGCTACCACACTTTCTTATAAGAAATGAAGTTTGGAGAGTTGGTTTTAAACAACCTATGAAATGTTTTATTTTTTAGGAAAAATTATAAAACCAAAATCTTTCCAAATATGTATCATAAATAATTAATCAGATGTTTTGATGAATTTTGGTAACTTGATTTTAAACCACTAAATTAAAGGTTCATTTTTTCATGATAAATTATAAAACCAAAATATTTCCATATATGTATCAAAATACTTCATCATTGGTTCTAATGGACTAATCCACATTTTATTTGAGCTCCAATAATTCTCTCCCCATTTAGTGAGAAGATTTATTTGAAAATATTTACTTAAAAATATATTCTTAAACCCCTTTCATACCATGAAGTCTATTCCATCCTCCTACTCATATCATTATTTAGGTTACACTACTGGACATAATCACCATTCAAAATATATAAAACTAAATAATCATTATCATGATATGATATTTGGAGAATAGATAATAAATTCTTTATTTCATTTAGATGTTTCTTTGAAATTATTAAATTATATGACACACATCAAGAAGGAGGACATTGTTGTTTGAAGAACTAAATATGGAGTTATTTTTTACCTAGCATGTTTAGGAGCTAGATATATTTTCTATAATCATTCATTACATAAGAATTTTGGGTGACCATCATTATGATATTTTGTACTCCATACCCCAATCCAATTAGTTTCTTATTGGTATACCCAATGTATGGTTCATTAAACCCTTTTTTACCATATTCATTATGATTTAATTAATTAACTAAAACAAAAAAATTATCCTAGTTACAATGAAAAAATAATAAAAGCATTCAATTATATAATAATAAATTAAATCTTAATAGGTCATAAATTATATCACTATTATTTCAATATAGAATAATTTAGCCCTATCCTAAATCACTTTTTGTTTAGAGTAGTTAGATATATGTTTTATCCCCTTATTATTCATAACATAATCGATGAATATAATTAAAACTCTATTTAATTCCAACTGATATAACTCAACCATTTTATACATATATATTACATTATTTGACATGAATATAAATTACACCTCAAAATTATTGACTCACTCAAAAACTATAGTCTTAGTGTATTTCGATGTTAGACACTTAAATAATATTTTACCATCATTATTTAATACATCACAAAAATATTCTTAACACCTGAAACCCCTATAGACCAAAAATACATAATAATATTCTTCATAACCTAGTGAATGTAAATAAAATAAAAGAGTGAGATAAAATGATCTATAAGGCTAAACATAAGGAACAATAATCAAATAACAAATGTTAGAATGAGATGAATATGTGGGTATGACGAAATAATCAATATATATATACATAATATATTGAATTCGTATCCAATAAATCATATATCATAAATCAAGTTTAATAATATAAGGATTTTGATATATCATAATATGTGAGTTATTTGGCAGTGTAAGCATGATTCAATAATCCTAATCCCTAAAAAACATAACATATGAAATGTATCATAATATTTAAATATTTTATAATAGCATGAATGATAAATATTCATGAAAAATTATTTTTTATGTTAATTCTCACCATCAAGACCATTATTACATAGTGTAAGAATTCCCATGGTTGATTGTGTTCACTCCCCATTCCCGTAAACATAGTAAACAGAGTCCCAGAATTGATTAGGTTCTCTCACCAATCCCTTTCACTTCATCTCATGAGATAAAAATAATTATAAAATCAATTTTAAGGATGTATAATTAAAGGATAAATCATTACATAATAAAAACATACAAATTTTGTCTACAAGAAGATGAAACCATTTATAATTTCATTGTAGCTAAATTAACATGTGAGAAAAAATTGGTTTCCGACATATGATTGAATCAAAATAAATCGAAATAAATAATTTTTATTTTATCCTAAGATCATCTCCCTAGGGATTTATAAAAATCATTAAATAATATTTACATAGATGGAATCCCATAATAAAAGTTATAAATAATTTAATTGAAAAAATATGAAAAAATGCCATTTAATTTTTGATTGAATTGATTTCAAAAATAAAAAAAATTATAAAAAATCATTTTAGAAAAAAATTTATAAATTAATTAATAATTCCATTAAATTATTATCAAAATATATAATGGAATATTCATAAGGAAAACCAAATAAAATGAAATTTGATTGAAATATGGTAGAGAATGTGAGAAATAGAATCCTTGTATGTTTTTGAAAATAAATTCAATTTATTAGAAATAAATATAATTAAATCATAGAATTATGTACAATAAAATCCAAAAGTTTTTTTTGAAAAGATGGTCATGGATGAGAAACATTCCTGACTGAAAAAAAATATATAACATCGAATCCATATTCAAGTATCAAATTGGTTGAATTCTTAATCAAAGTGAGGTAAAATTGTAGGACGACTAGGAAACCTTTCTAATAGTAAATGGAGAATAAAATAAATGGTTTTAAATGTAAATGACATACAATTTGCCTTAATTAAAATATAGTTACAAAAATCACGATTTCAAAGAGATATTTGAAAAAAAATCTTACACATTTTATAAAATATGAATACAAATACATCAAAATATAAAACCAAAGAATAATTTTAAAATATGGTTGATTTTATAAAAATTATGATAAAATACATCAATGGGTAAGTATACAGACCAAAAATACAATTTGTGAATATAGATCATTTCAAAACGTAAGAAAATTTATATGGGGAATCCTTACATTTACTATTAACATACAAAAAGGTTCTTTAACAAAATATATATGAAATATAAACATCATAATCTATAATTTAAAACCATATTAATAACTTCCTAAATTTATACACATAAATTATATTAAATTAGTACACACATATTTTTTTATTGGTTACATTCAAAAATGGATGTAAATAATTTTTAATGTTTCGTATAAGTTTACTAATCACAATGTCAATCCTCATTCTATGGAAAAGAGTTCATAATTTCAATAATAATTTTGGAAGTAAAATAATTTTTAATTAAATATTTTTTAGTCCGATTTTTTATTTAATGAAAGGTGTGTGTTTGGTTTGTTATAATGGAATCCCTGATTTTCATGTTTTAGGTAATTTTCTAATAATTGAAATTTACTTTAAAAGGAAAAATAATTAGTTCACCCTTCAGAACCCATATTCATAATATAAATTTCTCATAAATATAATATGTTACAAAATTTATTGTCTTAATTAAAATTAATAATAAAAATTTTGATGTTGATATAGAATCTTTTAAACAGATAGTTAATCTACCCCAAATAAGAACATGATATAATCACGAGAGAGTTATATATTATAGTTATATTATAGTAATATAATATTCACAATAGAATATTCAAATTAATAGAATAAAATTATTGTTTATAATTAAATTTTGATAGATTTAATATAATTATTTACTTGAAAAACTCTGCTAACATAAATTCTTAATTTGGTGGAGATCATTCTTCTCAAAATGGGTTCTTTTAGAATAAATGTTTGTGGCCCCATTTTTGGCACTAGAATCCAACACGGATAAAATAATTTAAGATATTTTAAAATAATACTAAATCAATATATATCCTAGGGATCTAAATGGTTTTGTGTTGGTGGTGGTTAAGTTATTTTATTTGAGGGGTTGACTAGTAGTTTTTCAATTCCTCATTACATGATGACTATGAATGGTCATTTGGAAATGGTATGTGGTCTTATAGGTGAAAAATGATTCTCAATATTATCTATATAATATAATTTAAAATTTATTTTATAATTTTTATCATTAAATTTAAAAATATAATATATTTTACTATTTTCACAGTTTAAGGATGTCACACACTAAACACCACACTAACATATTTTAATCACTAAAAAAGAGACTATCTATATTTTATAATTTCAACATGATGATAGAAAATTAGAACTACATATAATATAAGAAAATTTATAAATATTTTAAATTTACCAAATAAATAAATGTATAATATAAAGAGAAAAAACAATTATATAAAAATTACATTTTTAAACATCAAGTGCTCATAAGATTATTTAAAATTATTTACAAAGTAAATTAAATTTAATATATATTTTATATTTTAAATCATAAAATTTAATAATAATAATCCTTTAAACGTTATTAATTTATTTTATTTATAAAAATATCACCACACTAAGAAAAAAAATAATTAATGGAGAAATATAAACAATTTATAAAAATTGATTTTAATCACATGTAGGGAATATTATTGCTCTTATAACAATTCAATTTTAGGACAACACTAGTATTATAATAATAATTTGAATTTTATAAAAACATAAAATCACACTTCAAAAGACATAAATATAAAAGAAACAATATAAATATATTTATAATAAAATAAGTATGTTGACTATTTTTATATTATTTTAATATTTCTTATTATTTATGGATTATATTACTCTTAGTTTTTTACCAAGAATTAAAAACATTAAAATACCAATTGGATACAAGTATATATGATGAAAATCTATCTGAAAACCATGTAAAAAATTATTATATGTCCAAAAACCATATGTCCAATAACCAAATGTCTAACAACCATATATCCAACAACCATATGTATAACAATCATATTATATTCTTACATGTAGCATTATAAACATCTCTTAAATATTTCTTCATGTTTTCTAATATAATTTAAAATATATTTGTGCAATCTTTTGACATGTTGTATTATTTTTATAGTTATCATCGATAATATGAAATTCCTGGAAGATCATGATTATTAGAATTTCAACAGTTTAGTATTTTTTTACTTACGGTTTATTTCCTTTAGTAAAATTACTAATTATGATTAACCTAGTTATATAATATTATATACCATTTTTATAGTGATATTCAACCATAATTAAATAAAAAAATTCAATTTATTTTTTTGTTTTGTGTATTTTACATCATAGGATACTGAAAATGATTTTATTTAAATAAAAATAAAAAAAATCAAGGGGAGTAACATTGTACCCCTTTAAAAGAAAATCACCCCAAAAACATTATATCACCGATGAATAAAAAATAGAAGTATTATAAATCATTTAATATTTAATTTCCAACTTTTCTTACTCAATTATATGATTCCTCAAAATAACATTAACTGCTGTTAGTGGTGTTGTTTTCTAGTACTATATTGTTAAGATCCATGAATTCTACCAGTTTTTACTCTTAAGAGAGATCATGTTTTGGTTGTACTACCTCTAATCTCATTACATATAATGTTTAAAGAATATAATTCCTCAATAGTGATACATGGAAGATAACATGATGTTTGGAGTGGTTTTTGAAAATATCATGACAATAAGAAACTGTCCACGCACTGCCAAGAATTTTTAAGGGGACAATCCATCTTGTGATCAAATTCACATTCTCACTAAATATCATAACACTATTATTTGTTTATATTTAGTAGAAAACCATGCATCCAAATCTATACTCAAAATCTCTCATATTATTATCATTACATCACTTATGTTGACTTTGTGAATTTTTACTAAGATGCTAAACGGTTTGAATCTCTACTAACATTTATTAAGTAAGATATAGTACCAATATTATGTTGTCTCTAGAGTCATCCAAACATGATAGATTTATACACCCATTCACATACAAGACCTCATATAGTTTAATTTAAATGATTTAATATAATCTATTTTTAAATGAGAACCCCACTTAGGTATGTTTTTTTTCTCTCAATATCCTTCAAAATCCAATGTAAAAAATGTTTGTTTCTATTCTAGTGAATGAATTTTTCATTTAGGTCGACCGTCAATTTTAGGATGATAATATATTCTATATATCCAATTTTTTCTAATTCTTCTGAATTTATTATCTGTAACATTGAGGTAAACCTATGATAATGATCATTCATTATTTATAGTTATACTCTATCAGGTCTTAGTGTACACCAAGAGATTTTATAATATATTTATATTTAATAAATAAATGTGTTTCATAAATTCTAAATCATGAAACCGTGATATTTTTTTATTAATTATGATATATTATAGAATTAATTATTTTATATGGAATTTTAAGGAAATATTTTATCAAAAATATATATATTCATTTAGGAAATACTATAGACTCAATATAAATATTTGATCATGTTTTTTATGATATTGGTTGTATATATGATTAAAATAAAAATTAATTCCGAGTATTAAGATTATTAAAAAAATATTGTTAAAATTTGATTAAAATTAATTCTTTGGTTATCAACTTGTTAGAAATGAAAATAAAATTAATTGAAGTTAAAAATATAGGATTCTATTCGTAAAATACTCTTATTTATGAAATGTATTCTTATCCTAATAAATTAAATTGAACACAATTAATGACTGATTTTAATAAAATTTGAACATAATATTTTTAATAAAATATTATAAAATTAATCTAATAGGTTTTACTTATCATGGAATTAGAATAAATTTTAGTTTTATTCTCAAAAATACAATTTAAAAAAAAGTTATGAATTTAATTTTTTGTAATTATTTTGAAATTATTATCTCCCACTTATTGAAATTGAATTTGATAAAATGAACTATATACTTTAAATCCATATGAATTTTTTAAATTATGAAAATATTATTTTTTTTCATAATGAAAAGTAACTATTTAAATAATAACTTTCCTTATGTAAGGATATAAATAGTTATCATGGGTGTTAGCTAAAGGATAAAGTTTAAAATATAACATTATATTTTATAAATTTTATTTTTTGTTGAAATTTATACCTTACCATTTATTTTCTTGTAATATTTACCTACATGGTTCCATTTTCACCTGAATGGGTAATTTTTATATTTTAATATTATAAGTATTTATAATTGTTCTATGCACCTCACTTATAAATGGGCACCTCCCCCATCACTTTTCCACACATTATGTTCCTTCAAATTTAGCTTATCCCTATCCAAATAACATCCAAACTTATTTAAACTTATCATTGATATTTATTTCTTTTAATGAGACCAAACTAATAATGAATATGGTTTAATAAAAAAATTACTTTCTCAAATAATAGGATCATATGAATGCATATAAACAAAGGTAGGACTTGAGCTAAGGGTTTATAATACAATCACATTTTATATTTAGATTTCCAATGTTAAATTTACATTGAAACAATTATGGTCCTTATCTTTTAGAGCCCATATATATTATTATATATTTTCTAATTATATAGTTTTGATGGTTTTATTTTACATTCATCTCTTGTATACTGAAAATTAATGAGAAAATGTTTTTTTAAAAACTAACCAAATTTTCTTCTTGGATGGAAAACATTAGTTCCATTTCCAGGTTCAGCAATTTTTTTCAAGAATGTTATTTTATATTATCCGATGATTATTTAAATTACATTTCATCTATATTTTACTTTATTTATTAATATTATAAATCAATTTTCATAATGTATTTCTGAAAATGTTATTTATTTATTTATTTTAAAAATTATCAATGGAATCCTTATTTTAACATTTACTACCCATGCGGATTTTCCTATCATCAATAATATTCCCTGATTTGAATGATATTTTAAAAATATACATTTATATTTAAAAATAAAATATTTTTCTCACCATTATAAAAAGGTTATTTTTTAAATACATCAAAAGAAAAGTATATTTTCTCTATTTTAATGAAATGATTAATGTTCTTTTAAATATATTTCCCATCTATGATATAATACATTCATGATTATTATGATTCAATGTGGATATTTTCTAATGATACCATCAATTTCATTAGTCTATATATCTTATAAGAATTTTTTTATAAGAATATATTGAAACAATATTTTATGACATTCAATAATATCATACATAAATATTAAATAATTTTTGACAAAAAATAACACATTTCATAACATTCATACCCTATATCCATAAATGTTTATTGTCTTTTTAGAATAGATATATAATAATTTTAATTCTGTTATGTCCTTCAAAATCCCCCACAATTCCCTTCCCATAAATTACACTTCTTAAACATAATCTACTAAAAACGTTTCTTCATTTCCAGAGTAAATTAAAACATAAGAATCGGTGAGCTAAGATTCTTAGTAATTAAGTTTATAGAATATATCAATAATTTGAAATAATTAATCATAAACCTAAGGGTATGAGAACATTATAATAAAATAATAATTATATATTCAATCAGTCAATGATATTTAATCATGAATCATTACACATTTTTTTATCATAACAAAAGAATTAAGTCATAAGAATGTGGGAAAAGAATTAATGAATCAAATTCCATGAAAATTTATAACACATAAGTTATTGGTTTTCACATAATCATAGAAATCCCTTTCCTTATTCATGGTTCACTTCCAAGATTATAATGGTTGATAATGTCCCATGGTAAATTTGGGTTAATCTACAGAGCCCAAATAGATTATGTAGGGACCCTGAGAGGGGGATTGGGGTAAATCAGTGTAACTTACTTTTTACCATTTTTATACATTCTTTTTAATTATCCTATATTACTATATAACATATGACCTAGTTAATAAGAATGGATATGTTGTACTCTCCCAACAATCAGATACACTTGTAGAGTAGATAATAAAAGAAACAATACCACACAATGATTTTTATAAGCCTTGGTCTAGATGTGAGAACCTAGTCCTTGTCATGATAAACCTATGATGGTTAATAGATTTTTTATCACTATAAAATTTTTGTGATAAAAAACTAATATAATTGGCACAAAATTTTCAAAATGGAAAAATTCATACATCTTGGGTGAGTGGAATTATTTATAATGGTGTCATTAGTTATCAAATGTCATTGTTTATATTTTAATAACTAGTTCTTGAAGGATTTTCAATTAACTTTAGGAAATGATCTCTTAACTTCATTGGATGTTATTGCCTCAATTAAATAACCTCATTCCAAAAAATTATGTATTCAAGTCGTATTTTATAAATAATATTGATTATATAAAAATCGACTCAAAACTCTTAAATAAGTGGATGATATAACATCCACTCAAACTCACTACTTTTCATAATGATCAACTGAATGATTTTCAGTGTTGTGGATGTTTTGTTCATCCTTATATATCAAGTTATTGGGAATGAATCCTTTTTCTAGGGATGTTCCCAGCCTCAATGATCTAAAATCAATTATAGAAAAACAAATGACATTAAAATATTATACATTTTATTCAAGGAACATTTTATTATCTAATTTATTATTACACTTTGGTATATCCTATTTTTCCTCATGATTGGTTTTATTAAATTGTTAGGCATTTAATAAACTCAAATATTTATCATGAATCTATTATTGTTATACATCTAATTACCACATTGATGCATTGATGCACTTCCTTCCTTGTGATAAACCTAATAAATATGGATTCCATGACCTCTCCATAATGAAAGTATATGTTGAAATATTTTATTTTTAGTGAAAGTGATTAGGTTGGGTTTTCCATAATCAGAATAGTATATCACACAACTTATAAGCATGGGATGTCTCAATTGTGTGCTATTAATTTACTATAGTATATTTCATGATATCATCCTTTTCATGTTCAATATCTTTATAGAAGAATTTTTAATCATGGTTATACTGAAACTTCTACATACCATTAAGTACATGAGGTCTTCTAAAACTTCTTTTAGGTGATCAAGTAAAAGATTATCTCTTCCACAGGAAAGCTATTATGCTTTTTAGAATTTCAAATGATCTTCATGTAACAAAATGTGTATTCATGAAGATATTAAATTTTATCCTTCTTATAATATAGTAAGGTTATATACACTTGCTTAATGAATTAATCAAACATTGTTATATCATGAAGGATTTTTAAAACACATTATGAGTGTAAAAAATCTCTTTCTGAAAGAAGGAAGGATCAAAGAGTTTAAGATGCTCTACATACTCTTTTTCCATGAAAATTAATGCCTTTAAAAATATTCATCTATATGAGTATCTCACAACTATGTTTCATATATATTTAAGAGATTCTTCAGCAAATATTCTTTTATTTTAATGCCTCTTCAAGGAACCTTAATAATTTTCTATGTTTTATCCCATGTCACAGCTTGATATTAAAATTACTTAAACTTATAGAATTTAAAATTCATGACGTTTGTGTTTAACTAAAAATGGTATAATCCCATATAAAAAGGGGTTGGATTAATCCTTTGAAATGGTATCCTTATGTGTATATGTTATACAACACATGAATCAACATAAACTAATTTTTATCCATGCTCCATGAAAACCAAAATCACCACTATAACTTTATTCATTTTAGAAATATTACATATTCACATAATTTCCTTTGAATGAGTCCAAGATAAGCTATATGAATTCTTAAAGATAAACCAAAACAAACTGACATAAAGAATTATTAGATATGGATGAAATGATGATGATTATAACCATCAAGGTTTATGGGAACAACCATATTTATAAGAGGTTAATGATGAAATACTAGGATGATGAGACAAATAAGGTGTAGTGGATTTAATGACCAATAAAATGTTTGTATATTTCAATTAAATGTGAAAATTTGTAGTGATTTTTCATCCCCTATTATACTTTAGTTCAATCTGGCCACACTTTATAAACAATCACCTTCCCAATTAACTATTGATTAATTATCGGGGATAGAACCCATAGAAACATCATCTATACCCTAGACAGGCCACACCACACCACTAAATGGTCAATTGGGCACCACTATGTGTGGCTTGTTCATCTCTCCTCACACTCTCCCAATAAAATAGATGAATGATAAAAAATTTTCTTCCACCACTATGGATGGTTGGGGGTTGAACTACCTACAATAGTAGTGGATTAGGGGTCCTATTGGACAGCTAGGTAGTTTCCCAATTTTTAAATTACAATCCAGTTAATATACTTAGACAATCTATATTTTATATTTGTCTCACCCCCAAAATCCATTTTATTCACATAACTTCTTTATACTGTTCATTAAGACTATATATATGTTGGATGGAATTGTATTTTTTCATTGAATACACCTCAAATCCACATTGGTTTATCATTTTCATGGTCAACATAAATTATTCATCTATACTATTTTTCACTAAAATAAATATTTTTATGGTATTCAATTCATAAAAACTCCTCCAAAAATAATTTTTTATTATATTCTTTCCTATTTTAAATTTACTTAATAGTTGTTCTTTCTTTACAAACCATTATACATTATCCTTGAACATTGAGAATAGTTCTTCAATCATCACACATAGACATTTGGAATTCGTCAAGCATGGCTTCCAATTGAATTTTATGAATCCAAACCAATTCAACAAGAATCATCATTATCCATATTCTATAATTATCATGGTTTTTAATTTCCATATTTCTCCTTCAATTATTGATCACAAATCATAGTGAATTTCATCATTCAATGACTTTCATTGACTATTATAAATTAAAAATTAATACAACAATAATCATCAACCATCCACATGGTCTTTTTGCACTCCCAAAATAACTTTCATTCTTGGAACATGATCCCTCCCATTCCATTTTTCATAATTGGAATGGGTTCACTCCCCAACCTATTTTCAATTTTGGAATGGAATCACTTCTCATTATAATATTAAATTATTCATGAATCAATCCCAAGAAAATAATAGTATACATAGTACCTTATTAAAATGGGTTCAATCCCCTTTAAAGCTTATATTATCTTATGAGATATTATTCGTTACCAAATGCACTTGAAGGATATATAATAATGGCCCTACCTATCACATAAATAAAAACATAAATATGTGTTCAATAATATCATATAAAATTAACCAATACATCATATCATACACTGGGGAGATGAAACTCGTTTCATAATCATTAACAAATTTCATTATTGTATAACACATGGAAAAGAAATTGGTTTCATAGAGATTTATCATAACTTATTTTACGTGGGGAGAAAGAAATTGGTGTCACATAATAATATATAAATGGAAATCATCCCAAGTCATCTAGATAATTAAACAGGATGGTATAATAGCATCATATCCCAGAAAAATCCTAAAAATCATTGAATTAAGTTGAAAATGTCAAAAATACCATAAGAAGATCATTTGAATGTTTTTTAAAAATTTGAGAGCATACACATTTTTTTAGTAATGTTAAACACTAAAAATTCATATAATATTGAGAAAAATATTTTAATTTTAAATAGTAATAGAGATATGTTAATTAATCATAAATAAATAGAGTATTTCTCGTAGTGGAAAAATTTATTCATTTTATAAAAATTAAAACAAAGTCACATCTAAAACATTTGTAAAAAAATTCAAAGGTACCACGTTTGATAATTGAAATAATGAAACCACTTAAAACACGAAAA
Organism: Viscum album; assembly: GCA_963277665.1. Lineage (NCBI taxonomy): Eukaryota > Viridiplantae > Streptophyta > Magnoliopsida > Santalales > Viscaceae > Viscum > Viscum album. Next base: position 1,956,491,227 of record OY728136.1, on the reverse strand, counting down.
TAATGTATAATATGGCTTTAAATGACCTTAAATATTCATTTTTCACAAAAATATCCTTCCTGAAAATATTTAAAAAATATAGACATGGAACGAAATTGGCGAACGAAAGTTGAAATAAGTCCATCACAACTTAAAAACATTTTATAAAATAATTTAACTCTCAAAAGGTTGGAAATGATACTATTACAATAATATTACATGAGTGAGACTGGTATATGATAATTATCTTGATTTATTGGATATGATCTAAATAATATACCTCAATGTAAATTTTACAAATATAATCATGAAAATAAAAATTACATTGTAACATTAATCATTTCATCCAATATCATCTTACATCATACATGATCAATCCTACTATATAATAAATAAATATTCATTAGAAAAATTTTAATCAAATAAATTCATACATAAATTATTTTGTATCATTTCATTATAATATCTAAATATCCATTTATTAATAATTTCATCATTAAAATGAACAGTCTCATGAAAAAAGTCTGTTTTATATGATTTTTTTGGATTGATGGTTCATATAATAGAACATATGTAATTGATTCTTTATATATATAATATGAATCATCATATGAGAATTATATTTATTAATTATATTATATTTTTAACAATTCATATAAAGTGGTAATGAAAAATGAATTTAGCAATTCGTGGAGATGGTAGTCTGTCTGTATACAAAGATGAGGTTTTCACTTTTAATGAATCGAAATAAGGAATGTTAAATAATAATTCACCACTATTGATTTATATTTATATAATAAATATATTATATATTAATTTAATATTAACTTATAACCATCCATGTAAATATGAAATGAAAAATAACTCACATCACTTCATTTTAGAATTGATGAGTAGGGGATATAATGGAGATATAAAATAAATATAAAAATATTATGGTTTAAATAATATAGCTATTCCATCAGTTTAAGTTTGTTATTGAATATTTTTTGGTTTTTTATGAATAATTAAACATTAATATATTAGTAAGAACATATACCTATTCTTTGGGAATCATTTTTTGAAAAGTAACCTAAGTATTCTTGGATGGGTATTTTGGGATGATCAGAAACTCAGTATTGTGAATAATGATGTCGGTAGAGTATTTTGGTAAATCATGTATTAGCAAAATGTATCTATTTTTGGATAATTAATATTACAAGGTTACCATTTATAACTGATGGGAGTACCACTTTATTAAATACATAAATCATTAAAATATAACAAAATCATATTCAATTGAATGTCACGCAAAAATATCCCATAACAGAACATAAGATAAGGGTTGGTCAGTATATACTTAACCAATAATATTTATAAAAAGATAGGTTATTTTAGCCTTTATGCATTTATTTTCACCCATAATTTACCCTTTTATCCTTTATCATAGTAATAAATATTTACATTGGATACTATTGATAATAACTAAAAATAAAATTGAAATCATTTGTAAATTAGAAAATTATAAATCAATATAATTAAATTCTACTATCGAATTCAATTTCACTAAGTGGAAAATTTTCATTTTGAAATTATCATGTAGTACACAAATAAAATCGATTTTATGAATAAAATTGAATGTATACTTATTACATGCCTATTAAAAATAGTTTTGATAATGTGAATATATTTTTTTGAATATTTTATCAAAAAATTTAATTAAAATAATTTTTTAATATATATTAATTTTATTTATTAAGTTAAAAACGTGTTGTGTGCATAAAAATACTCTTTCGGGGAATTATCCTTTTTTACATTCAAATGATACTATATTAATTTTTATCCAATTTATAACCAATGAATTCATTGTATACATGATGAAAAAATATAATATTCCTATTAATGTGCACCACTGAAATATCCAGGTGATAACTAACACAATTTATATTCATGGTTCGTTTAACATGATGTTTCATGTAATGAAGGATATTAATGAAATCAATATTGTGTAAATATAAATATTTCATTAAATCATATGGTTTTATAATTTTCTATGAATTTTTATCTAATTTAATAATGATTGTCTCTATGATCCAATTGTAAACATTGTTTTTCCATTACTTAATGGTTGGGTCCATTAAAGAAATAAAATTCACAAAGTAACTATTAATATCATACGAGACTATGTGATAGAGGATGGAGAGTGTAGCCATTCTTGGAATTAAAAAAGGTTGGGTGCAAAACTAATAAATTTTGGGACATTTTCACCTATGTGGTGTTAATATTAATAGTGATCCTTTACAAATGATATTATCTTCTATGTTTATGATTATTCAAAAATTATGATGACATGTTATTCTAATAATGATATTCTCTCATGTCCCTGGTTGAATTCAAAATCATCCACCAGTCATATGAATCATTTCTTTTGAAATTCTAAATAATTATTCATGGAATTATTATTCTTGATTTATAATTTATTGGGTATAAAATTTATAAGTTATCCTTACGTTCTCATACCCATAAGTTTATCTTCTGGTTGCATATGACCATCAAATGATATCTTCCATGTTTACACTAATAGATCATATAATACCACCCTATATTTTTCTTCCATCTTTACTATGTTACGTAAAATGTTTTTTAGTGAGAAATATATAATAAGGGTACTATGAGAGTATAAATTTGTACGACACGTTGTAGATATTTCCTAAATTATGTTAATTATATATCTAGAATTAAAAGACACTATACCTTTATAATTAATAATTAAGTATTGTTGTGGAATATATTTACTATTAATATAAAATTATGTTATATTTATGAATTTAACACTTGGGTCACCTTAGTTGATAATAGAGAAAATTTGGGTTGTTATTAGACTTTAGGTAATAATTAATATATGTATATAACTTAATAAATTCTATGATGAACTATATTTTATATAAGGTTTGTAACATCCCATGTAATTAATTAATAATATATATTCTTATCAATGTCAATTTATTAATTATACAGTGTTTTAGAGGCTTAAAACGAGAATAAATCCAATCTTAAGCATGGAATACACTAATATTTTTAAAAGATTGTTTTACTGCCTTTTGATGGAAAACCATTTTTAATTCAAAATTTTGAAAATTTTATAAGATCTATTTGTCAAAATAAACTAATTCATTATGATTGGGACATTTAAATTTACTTTGGATGAATTTTTAGTATTTTTCTCACAATGTTCATTTTTTTAATGAATAGTGAAAAATACTGCATTTTACATCAAAACAGCATTTTAATCTAAATTAATTATATAATTAGATTATATTTTTAATTTGTTTTAAAGTTTAAATAGAATATATTTTTACCATGTAATCCAATGGTGGTCATTGGGATTAATTTCAGTTTAGAATTGGGCATAAACAAGTGCCAAATTTTTCAAAGATATTGTTTCTAAAAAACCTGTTATTTGTTTTGACAACGGGAATTATTTTTAAATTAATTATTTTAATTTCTATTTTTGTAATTTGGTAAAATGGATTAAATATTTGGAATCATAAGTTCAAAATTATGTAATCAATATGCTTTTGTTTTTGGACATTATAAATAGTAACGACAGTAATTATCTTTAATTATCTTGATTAATTAGTAATCGGGTAGTTAAGGATAATAAAATAATATCATAATAATAACAAATGACCCCAATATGTGTCCTAATGAAACTGTTTGGGTCATGGCTGACCATGGGATGCCTTGTGCCGAACTTGGGGACCCCATGGAATCACTTTTGTGTGATAATGACTTTTTATCTTTTTATTGTTATAGAAAGTTAAATATAACAAAGAATGTATCACCTGAGTAAAACATTTGTAATTTTGTCTACGTAAATGATCTATTAGACTATAAATAGTCATTGAAAATATAAAAAAATTTCCTACATTATAGTAATTTTTTAAAATTTTTAGACATAAAATAAATAAATTATTTATGACATCATGATGATGCAATGATTACCTCATTAATGAACGATTTAAATAAAATGAAAAGATAATGTAAAATATAAGACTTCCACTTGTAAAAGATCTGTTGGATGAGTATATTTAGAACCCTTATCACCTTATCCTTGAAATATATCAATGTGGGGCCTTTTAAATCCGATACACATTTCAATATAAAGTAGCATTTTATAACATTCCAAAAGTGCCCCTCCTCTCCTCTTATAAAAGGCCCCCACCTATACCTCTTTACACACACTTCTCAAGCCATTTGATAAGCCAAGATCTACTCAGTTTATCTCTCCAAACCCCTCTCTTCATCCTAGAAGCCTTACCTCAGGTAGAAAGCTCATAAAGAAACCCTTTTGGTACAAACCAAGAGGAGTTACCCAATTTAAAGGTAAAGTCTTCTCTAATGTTCTTTTGTTTTATTTTTCTTCTCCAACCCCCTAAACTCTATTTATTAATTTCTTTTGTAACAACACCAGTATTTTAAATATACTGGGATGTTGTTATAAGAATTATTCTAGCTTCACTTACACACACCTACATCTAATGGTTAAAGAACATACTGTTTCCGTGGATGGTAAATTTCTGCCTCACGAAATGATGATTGTTCAATATTCCTATAAAACATTCAAAGGTGGCCATTAAGATGTCACTATATTTATATATGATATATAATATGTTTATGTTTTCCTTAATCTTCTGTATTTTTCATTTATGTAATACCTTTATGGCTTCCATTATGGGTAAATGTGGTATCTTCATTTTAGGAAGTGGGGACTACCACCCCCTCAAAGTGATTTGATTTGTTAATGCCATATGTGGGACATATATAAAATGGATTTAATGATATTATATATGATATTATACTGGAATTAAAATATAACTTTATATCATTATGATTTAATTCCATTAAATTGGAAATAGTAATGAAAGTAGTGTTCATGCGTACGTACGACTTACCGTCTCCATGAACGGTGCATTTCATTTCTTACCTCTAAATGTTATGTAATATTATAAATGCATGTATATACTGGATATATATGATATATATGATATCCATATCATGAATATAATTCTGTATATAATGTATATTTTACCACATGAACAACTTGTAATTATAAAGAGTTTATTTTTTACTCAAGTACCAATGATCGACAAAACAACCATTATTAACTTAAATAATTAAATAGTGTTCATAACATAGTAATAAGTGATATAAAAGGAATAACGAACTTGAAAACGGTTATTAAGAAAGTATAAATTATCTCAATTTTATTATTCAAGACTTTAAAGAATGATCGAGTCATGTCGGACCAGAGGTAAGGGACTTCGTCTCAATCTCCTTTCATTGAGGCATATTTTGTTTTATACACAACATTATTTTATATGGTGTATAAACCCATTTGAATTTTACATTTATTCAAAATGAATCTTTTTTCTACAAAGCGTTTACTAAACGACAAAAGGGAATATTTTTTTTATCGTACGTATGCGGCGACAATGACTTCCTTGCCCCCGTAACCATTATTTGAGCTTCGGCTTCCTCTACAAGCCATAACTTTTTTTAAAAATGGAAAATAAATACCATGTTTTACTTTTCTTTTATTTTGGTATTGAAAATGGTTTTCATAATGTTTTTATATCAATGTGTTGTATTTATATCTTGTGATTGAAAATTGGAAATGTTATGTTTTCTTTTATGCATGTTTTATGTGATACAATTAGGTTATGGTTCTTGGGAATTGTTATAAATATGGGTGGTTCCGTGATAAACAAAGGGAGGGTGATCCTGATATAGCTCTCCAATGCATTGGGTAACGTGAAGGGGTTAAACGTTAAGGTTTCTCCGAAGAGATGTAGGGAATATATTGTGATGGTTATTCCAAATGTAACCATGAGGGTTACTCCCTACATAAGAGTGTTATGAATGCCTCAAGTTAGCTTTATGTCTTATGATTTCTATGATTTATTCATGATTTTTTGAGGTATGTTAAAATGCTTATGTTTTATGAGTAATATATGATTTCATACATGGAATAATGTTTTCATTTCGTACTTTTATATCCCTTACTAAGCTTTTTATGATCATCCCATGTTTTTGAAATGTTTTTCACTGGTCAAGGGAAAGGTACATGATGTGATGATAGTGTCAAGGAAGTGTCAAGAAAGAATCCATTTTTTATTTTAAATATGTTTCCGTTGATGGGAAAAATGAGTACTATCTTTTATGTAACCACTTTGTTTAAATGTGGAATGTAATGCATGATTTATGATCTAATTCTCTAAAACTCTAAACCTAAAAAGATCCTCAACCTGTATTCTTGATGTAACTCAAGATTAAGTAATGTTTAAGGATGGGGCCTTATAGTTGGTATTAGAGGTCGGTTTAGATAAATTTAGGAGTTAGATTTCTTATTAAATGATTATCCAAAAATAATTTTTTTTCGTTATGGTCAAATTGAAATGATATAGCATTTGAAGATTACCATGTTGCTTCATCAAAGACATGTTTGTTCAGAATGGTTTTCTACAAAGGAAACATGGAAGCAGTGCTAGGAAGGCATATCGAAGGAAATAACCTTTCGAATCAACATCCTGAGATGGTTAGAATTGGAACTGAATAGTTTGTTGCAGTAATGGTGCAGTTGAATCAAGAGATAAATGGCGGTGGTATCCATGAACGAGATCAGACAGATCAAACACAGAGGAACATGTCAGTGGTGGAACATTTCATGGGGAAACATCCCCCATCATTCAAAGGATCATCTGACCCCGTGCTAGCTGATGGGTGGATTAAAGCACTGGAGAAGATTTTCGATGTCATGGGGTGTTCAGACAATCAAAATGTTAGTCTTGCAATTTACCGTTTAGAGGGTGAAGCAGATCAGTGGTGGTCGATGGTTAAAAATATAAGGGACGCTGCTGAGATTGATGCTCTCGACTAGGATGAATTCAAAAGTATGTTTCTTGAGAAGTATTTTCCTAAGGCTGATGACTTAGGATGGAAAAAAAATCTTGGAATTGAGGCAAGAGGATGACTTAGTGGCTGCTTATGAAGAGAGGTTCACTCGATTGGCAAGGTATGCTCCAAATTTTATCCGACACCTTGATAGTAAAATAAATCATTTTTACTCAAGATTAAAGCCAAAATATATAAGGGAATTGGCTTCTAGTGAGTTAAAAAGTTAAAAAAGCTTGTTAGATGTGCTGAAAAAATGTGGAAATGGAGTTTTCTTACGATCAAATGTTCTATAACAACAAACAAAAGAATAGACTGAGGTGGTGGGAGAAAGGGAATAATTATTCAGAAAGGATTGATGGTAAGAAAACTAAGTTTCCAGTTTGTGATAAATGTGGTAAAAGGCATGATGGGGAATGTCTTCTGAATTTTGTAATGTGCTACCGATGTGGTAAGATGGGACATTAGGCTCGTGATTGCACTTGAAAAGATCAGGGTGATGGTAAGACCAAATTTGAGTTATAGTTAGTGAAATTTTTTATGTTCAATGAGATGGGTCACTATGAAAATGAGTGTTCAACAAAGAGCTTGAGTGATGGGAAGCAGTTAGACTACAAGCAGAAAGGGGTGGTGAAATCCTTTGAAACTACTTCAGCAGATGTTGGGCCATCAAATGATGTGGTATCAGGTACTTTGATTGTTTTTTCAGATTATTCCAGTGTGTTGTTTGATTCAGGTTCTACACATTCATTCATCTCTGAAAACTTTTCTAGTAAAATGGGAATACCATCTCAAGAAATGACTCATGAACTTGTGGCAAAAACACCTGGGGGAAATGTTGAGGAAAAAATAATTTATAAGAATATTCCTATCCTTATCTGTGGAAGGAACCTACTTGAAAAACTTATTATTTTACCTTTAGTAGAGTTTGATGTTATCCTGGGTATAGATTGGCTCTCTGTTTACCATGCTAAGATTCACTGTAGAGATAAAGAACTTTCTTTTCAAAAAGACATTCAGTTTGTGTACAATAATGAACCCTTACTATTGATAACATATCAAGAGGCCGAGAAACTTGTAAAAGATGTAAATGAACATTACCTTGAACATATTGTTGAAAACAAGGGAACTGTTCAGATTAATGATGTTCTAGTGGTAAATGAGTATCCTGATGTTTTTCCTGATGAGTTTCCTAGAATAATACCAGATCGGGAAGTTGAGTTTACTATTGACTTAGTTCCTGATGCTAAGCCAATTTCGAAACCCCCTTATCGAATGGATCAAATTTAATTGAAGGAGAAATTGCAATATTTATTAAAGTAAGGTTTCATTCAACCTAGTACATCACCATGGGGTGCTCCTGTTTTAGTTGTTAAAAAGTAAGATGGTCCAATGAGACTTTGCATTGATTATAGAGCCTTGAATAACATCACTATTAAGAACAGATATCTTTTGTCTCATATCGATGATTTGTTTGATTAGCTCCAGGGAGCTCAGTATTTTTCAAATATTGACCTGAGATCTGGGTACCATCAGTTGTAGCTAAAAGAAGCAGATATTCCAAAGACTGTGTTCCATACAAGATATGTCCATTATGAATTTTTAGTTATTCCTTTTGTGCTAACCAATGCACCTGCTGTATTCATGGACCTTATGAATAGAATTTTCCATGAGTTCTTGGATAAGTTTGTGGTTGTTTTCATTGAGGATATTTTGGTGTTTTCTAAAAGTAAAGAGGACCATGAAATACATTTAAGGGTTATTTTTCAAACCTTAAAAGAAATGAATTTGTATGGGAAATTCAGAAAGTGTGAGTTTTGGTTGCAACAAATTTCTTTCCTTGGTCACATTGTTTCTAAAGATGGGATAACTGTTGATCCTACAAAAACAATGGTTGTGGAAGAATGGCCAAGACCTAGAAATGTAACTGAGATTCATTGTTTTCTTGGTTTGGTAGGCTATTACCGAAGGTTTGTTAGAAATTTTTCACAGTTATCTAGTCCAATGACTAAGCTAACTCAGAAGGGTGTTAAGTTTATCTAGACAAAAAAATGTGATGATTGTTTTCAGGAATTGAAAAGAAGATTGGTGAATGCTCTAGTTTTGGAACTACCTTCCAGGAATGGGGAGTTTGTTATCTACATTGAGGCTTCATTGAAATTACTTGGCTGCGTCCTAATGCAGAATGATCAGGTAATTTCTTATGCTTCACATCAGTTGAAAATTCATGAGGTAAATTACCCTACACATGATTTGGAATTAGCTACTGTTGTTTTCAATTTAAAATTTTGGAGGCATCATTTGTATGGAGTAAAGTGTGAAATATATACTGATCACAGAATTTTAAAGTATATATTCACTTAGAAAGAATTGAACATGAGATAGAGGATATGTCTATAATTAATCAAGGATAATGATTGTACAATTCAATACCATTCGGGAAAAGAAAATATAGTGGCTGATGCTTTGAGTCAAAAAACTGATGCTTCATTAACAATGTTTCGTTTAGAACGTGATCCTTTGGTTAAGTATTTGATTAAATTTAGCATAGAATTTGTTGGTGTAGGATGTCCTTCTGCTTTGTTTCAGGTATCAGTGAAATCTTCTCTATCAGACAGAATTAAGCAAGCACAGAAGCAAGACAGCGAGTTGCAGAAAAAGGTAGAGCATGTTCAGAAGGGTAAGTTACCTGAATTCAACATTGATAATGATTGTGTTTTGAGTTTTGGTAAGGGATTGTGTGTGCCTTGTGATTCACAGTTGAAGAGATATTTGTTATGTAAAGCTCATAGTTATCCGTTTTCAGTTCATCTAGGTAGTACTAAGATATATAGAGATCTTTGGGAGTATCACTGGTGGGACGGAATGAAAAGGGATATTGCTAATTTTACTGTGAAGTGTTTGACTTGTCAATAGGTTAAAGCAGATCAACAGTTACCGAAAGGGATGCTTCAGCCTTTACTAGTGCCAGAGTGGAAATAAGAGAATATAACCATGGACTTTGTTGTGGGATTACTGAAGACACCTCGAGGTAATAATGCAATCTGGGTTATAGTTGATCGCTTGACTAAATATGCTCATTTCCTTGCTATACGAGATACTTTTTCCCTAGATCAACTTTCCCATTTGTATCTTAAAGAGATAGTCAGGTTACATGGAGTTCCTCTCTCCATTGTATCTAACAGTGATCCCAGGTTAACTTCTAACTTTTGGAAAGTCCGTCAGAAGTCGTTGGGTACTAAATTAAATATTAGTACAGCTTTTCATCCTCAATCAGAGGAGCAGTCAAAATGAAAAATTCAGACATTGTAGGATATGCTACGTGCTTGTTCAATGGATTATCAGGGATGTTGGGACCAACATATTTCTTTGGTTAAGTTTTATTATAATAACAGTTTTCATTCTAGTATACAGATGGCGCCATTTGAGGCATTATATGGGAAGCGGTGTCAAACTCCATCTCAATGGGATGAAGTGGGTGAAAGGAAGTTGATGGGACCAAAATTGGTAGAAGAGTTGGCAGAAAAATTTCAGCTGATACCAAAACACATGAGAACAGCTCAGAGTAGCCAGAAGAGTTATGCGGATAGTAGGAAGAAGGATCTCTCTTTTGAGGTAGGTGATCATGTTTTTCTCAAAGTTTCACCATGGAAAAGTGTGATGTTATTTGGTAAGAAAGGAAAGATGAGTCCAAGGTTCATTGGACCATATGAAATTCTAGAGAGAGTTGGATCAGTTGCATACCGAGTGACCTTACCACCGAGTTTACCTCAGGTACACAATGTTTTTCATGTTTCAATGTTAAGGAGGTACATGCCAGATCCATCTCATGTTTTGAGTTCAAAGGTAGTTCAGTTGGAACAGAATCTATCTTATGAGGAACAACCGGTCAAGATTCTTGACCACAGGGAGCAATTGTTGCGTAATAAGGTGATTCATCAAGTAATGTTTTTGTGGAAAAACCACATGAGTGAAGAGGCAACATGGGAATCTGAAAATGCAATGAGGGATAAATACCCACACTTATTCGATAAGTAAATAAATTACGGGGATGCAATTTTCTAAAGGGGGAAGGATGTAACATCCCATGTAAGTAATGAATAATATATATTCTTATCTATTTATATTTATTAATTAGATAATGTTTTAGAGGCTTAAAACGAGAATAAATCCAATCTTAAGCATGGAATACACTAATATTTTTAAAAGATTGTTTTATTTCATTTTGATGGAAAACCATTTTTAAATCAAACTTTTGACAATTTTATAAGATCTATTTATCAAAATAAACTTATTCTTTATGATTGGAACATTGAAATTTACTTTGGATAAATTTTTGATATTTTTCTAACAATGTTCATCTTTAATGAATAGTGAAAATACTTCATTTTACATCAAAACTGCATTTTCATGTAATTTAATTATATGGTTACATTATCTTTTTAATTGTTTTTAAAGTCTAAATAGAATATATTTTTACCATGTAATCAAATTTTGGTCATTGGGATTAATTTCACTTTGGAATTTGGCATAAACAAGTGCCAAACTTGTCATAGATATAGTTTCTAAAAAACCCGCTATTTGTTTTGACAACGGGAATTATTTTTAAATTAATTATTTAAATTTATGTGTTTGGAATTTGTAAAAATGTATTACATATCTATAATCATAATGTCCAAATTATGTAATGAAGACTCTTTTGTTTTTGGACATTATGAATAGTAACGACGGTAATTATCATTAATTATCTTGATTAATTAGTAATCGGGTAGTTAAGGATAATAAAATAATATCATAATAATAACAAATGACCCCAATATGTGTCCTAATTCTACTTTTTGGGTCATGGCCGACCATGGGATTCCTTGTTCCAAACTTGGGGACCCCATGGAATCACTTTTTTGTGATAACGACTTTTTATCTTTTTATTGTTAAAGAAAGTTAAATATAACAAAGAATGTATCACCTGAGTAAAAAAAATTAATTTTGTCTACATAAATGATCTATTAGAATATAAATAGTCACTATAAAGATAAAATTATTTCATACATCATATTATTTTTTTATAATTTTTATATTTTAAATAAATTAAATTATTTATGACATCATGATGAGGCATCGATTACCTCATTAATGAACGATTTAAAAAAAATCAAAAGTTAATGGAAACTCTAAGACGTACACTTGTCAAAGATCTATTTGATGAGTATATTTCAAACCCTTATCACCTAATCTTTGAAATATATCAATTTGGGACCTTTTAAATCTGAAACACATTTCAATATAAAGTAACATTTTATAACATTCCAAGAGTGCCCCTCCCCTCCTCTTATAAAAGGCCCCCACCTCTAGCTCTTTGAACACACATCTCAAGCCATTGGTCGGCCAATATCTGATCATTTTAGCTCTCTACATCCCTCTCTTCATCCTAGAATCCTTACCTTAGGCAGAAATCTCTTTAAGAAACCCTTTTGGTACAAACCAAGAAGAGTTACCCGATTTAAAGGTAAAGTCCTCTCTAATGTTCTTTTTGTTTTATTTTTATTCTCCAACCCCATAAACTCTTTTTATTAATTTATTTTGTAACAACACCAGTATTTTAAATATACTAGGATGTTTTTATAAGAATTATTCTAGCTAAACTTACACACACCTACATCTAATGGTTAAATAACATACTGTTTCTGTGGATGGTGAATTTCTACCTCATGAAACGATGATGGTTAAATATTATTATAAAACCATCAAAGGTGTCCATTAAGATGTTACTATATATATATATGATATATAATATGTTTTTGTTTTCCTTAATCTTCTGTATTTGTATTTTATTTCATACCTTTATGGCTTCCATTTTGGGTAAACGTGATATCTTCATTTTAGGAAGTGTGGACTACCACCCCATCAAAGTGATTTGATTCGTTAATGCCATATGTAGGACATATAAAGGATGGAGTTAATGATATTATATATGATATTATACTGGAATTATAATATACCTTTATATCATTATGACTCAATTCCATTAAATAGGAAATAGAAATGAAAGTAGCGTTCATGTGTACGTACAGCTTACCGTCCCCATGAACAGTGCATTTCATTTTTTACCTCTAAATGTTATGTAATATTATAAATGAATGTATATACTGGATATATAGGATATATATGATATCCACATCATGAATATAATTCTGTATATAATCTATATTTTACCACATTAACAACTTGTAATTATAAAGAGTTTATTTTTGACTCAAGTACTAATGATCAACAAAACGACCATTAATAACTTAAATAATTACCTAGTGTTCATAAAATAGTAATAGGTTATATTAAATGAATAATGAACTTGAAAAAGGTTATTAATCATGTAGAAATTAACTCAAGTGTTTTATTCAGGACATTAAAGAATGATCGAGTCAAGTCGGACCCGAGGTAAGGGACTTCATCTCAATCTCCTTTCATTGAGGCATATTTTGTTTTATACACAACTTTATTTTATACGGTGTATAATCCCCTTTTAATTTTAGGTTTATTCAAAAGGAATATTTTTTATAAAAAGCGTTTACTAAATGACAAAAGGGAATGTTTTTTTGTCGTACGTATGCGGCGACAATGACTTCACCACTGTCGTGACCATTATTTGAGCTTCGGCTTCCTCTTGAAGCCATAACTTTTTTTAAAATGAATATTAAATACCATGTTTTACTTTTTTTATTTTGGTATTGAAAATGGTTTTGATAATGTTTTTATATCAATGTGTTGTTTTGATATCTTGTGATTGAAAAGTGGAAATATTATGTTTCCTTTAAGCATGTTTTATGTGATACGATTATGTTATGGTTCCTGGGCATTGTTATGAATATGGGTGGTTTCGTGATAAACTAAGTGCGGGTGAGCCCGATATACCTCTCCAATGCATTGGGTAACGCGAAGGGGTTAAACGTTAAGGTTTCTCCAAAGTGATTTACGGAATATACTGTGATGGGTATTACAAACGTAACCATGAGGGTTACTCCCTACAAAAGAATGTTATGAATGCCTCAAGTTACCTTTATGTATTATGATTTCTATGATTTATTCATGATTGGATGAGTAATGTTAAAATGCTTATGTTTTATGAGTAATGTATGATTTCATACATGGACTAATGTTTTCATTTCATACTTTTATATCCCTTACTGAGCTTTTTATGCTAATCCCATGTTTTTGAAATGTTTTTCATAGGTCAAGGGAAAGGTACATGATGTGATGATAGAGTCAAGGAAGTGTCAAGAAAGAATCCATGTTTTATTTTAAATATGTTTCTGTTGATAGGAAAAATGATTACTATCTTTTATGTAACCACTTTGTTTAAATGTGGAATGTAATGCATGATTTATGATATAATTCTATAAAACTCTAAACCTAAAAAGATCCTCAATGTGAATTCTTTAAGTAACTCAAGATTAAGTAATGTTTAAGGTTGGGGACTTATATGGTGAGCATTAAATTTCTATAATTTGATAATACCGAGTCCTAATTTGGGACATAACCGGAATTATTTTCATGATTATATGATTTCTCACTCTAATTGTTGTATTTTTATGTTTTCGCTATTATTTTTGGCTTTATTTGATATTTTGAACTAGGAGGAATCATATTAATAATAAATGTGGTAAAAAATAAAGTTATTCTATAATTGAGAAACCAAAAAATATTGGAGAAGGAATGTAAAATATAGTTTTTATTATCATGAAACTACCACAAACCATGAATCATGTTGAGAATTCTAATAAACAACTATCAGACCAATACAACGTTGATTCATTCATGTGTAAACATCAACCATCATTCAATGGCTTGTATAATACATTAGTTACTGAGATATTGATCAATACTAGTGAAAATATATTTTTTATTCCAAAATGATAGAATCATGAAATATTTTTCCTAATAGTATATCACATTGAAGGAAAATTATATCATTGTTGTATTGTTATTAAGAATACAAGGAAATATGAGGAAATTGAATCCCGGGAATAAGATTAGTATAAGAGTTTTTTTAGTATGTACCTTTCCAAAACTCTACAAACATAAATGGAAAGTGAAGTCCATGAGATTAATTAGAAGGATGATAAATCTACTTGTACATATAATTAAAATTTCACAGGCCTTTTGAGGTAATATTTTTAATTTTTTATCAAACATAAATGAAAAATTTGGTAGTTCTCTAGTGGCTTAAAACCATGTAAGTGAAATACATTATAAAAATGAGAATTTATTATATATAAGAAAATAATTATTTATGATATAAAGGTATAAATTCATATTATATATTCATATCATTTTAATTGTACGGAAAAAGAAGATAAATATGAAATTTCAAGAAAATTATAAATATAAAAATCATGGAGGTAAGAAAATGAATATTTTATTATGATACAATGGTTGAAAAAAGAATGTGGGAAATTATCTACATGTTTGAGGTAAATGTTTCATGTAAGAAAAAGAATTACATCAAAGAATTTAATTCAAAAGGGAGGTGAAGATGAATGAAAATTAAATGAATGTAGAGAATGATAAATTAAATTCCACCCCCACAATCCAATTATATGACTATAAATAAGATGATAATTATTATAAAACGTCCACAAATCCAACTGTTAATGATGAGAATCAGTTTTAACAACCTTTTTAGACCAGTGACAATGTTAAATCTCATCTGATCACAATCACTGAAGTGGGTCCTGGGAACAAAGTAGTAAAAGACACACTTATAATGTATTCTATAATTTAAATTTTCTTATTTGATTCTAGTTCAACAAACACTTTTATGTATAAATAATTTTCTTAGGTTATCTCAAAACCACCTAGATAAATAGATGATGGATTATTGGTCAAAAATCTCAATGTTATGGTGATTACATCTCAACTCTATATCTCATCTCTGATATAATTTTACGGGAATGTGCTTCCACTAAGTCGTGTGATTCTTCATCTAGTTGAATTTGATGTGATAATAGGCATGTATTGGGTTTATTTATATAGAGACTATTCTAAATTATAATTAATGGATGTCAGATTTCATATTCGAAATAATATAACTATTATTTATGAGTAATATAATAAATATGAACTTTCAATGGAAATTACTTCCATTTTATGTGTATTAATTCCAATTCAGGAGGGGGTTATATCTAAAAATGTATTTGATAAACATTATATGAATGATATGTCTAATGTGATGGAATATTCCAATTTATTTCTTGAAGATTAAGGCAGCTTATCCCTAATTAATGATGTTTAGTTTTCTATTGAATTCATAAATGTAGTTAAACCTATTTTAATGAACCCTTATTGAATGAAATAGATTAAGTTGTAGGAATTTAAGAATAATATCCAAGAGAATATTGATAATAGATTAATTTTGGAATTTATATCACCATGGGGTTCACTATTTATTTTTATTAGGAATAAAGATGTTTCAATGCATCATTGGACTAATTATTCAGAACATAACAAGACTAATATTAATGAAAAGTATCCTTTACTATGTATTGATGAATTTTTGGAAAACTATAATTATATCAATACTTTTAAATTATTAACCTTTGATATGGATATCACTGTATGGGGCTATAAAATGAGTACATATCCAAGATATTATCTTGAATAATGTATGATCATTATGAATTATCAGAAACCAATCAAGAGTTCCATTAAACCTAACACCTAAACCGGTCCATGGCATAAATATAAGGGAATTCCCAATCCCTACAAACTGGAATCTAATGCAGGGGTATCAATAAATGACATTAGGAAATATTTCACCCAACTTCATAACAACTAAAAACTCATGAAAGTACATATCTCAAAACAAAATGGACATAACCTAACAGGGCATAAGATTTTTAAGATTTATCATTTAAAACATTAACCAAAACACAAGATACAAAAATGGAAAGGAAAACTAAAAAATATACAAAAGACGTTCAAATTACAAGAGGGATGCCACCCTAATCCACCACCACCAAAACCTGCATGAGATGGAGAACTACCAGCCAGATCCACTATCATCAAAATGGAACTTCTTTCCATTACGTGGGTCATACATAACAAAGTCTAGAAACACCGAAATGTGTATATAGGATGTGATTCAACTCATAGTAGGCTTATACCCAAAAGAAAAGGATTCAATGCTAGGACATTAAAAGAAAAATTGGTGTGAACTGATTCTATGAAAGCCCTTTGAATATTTTCAACAAATTATTTTTCAAGGAAAACCAATTTCTTGTGAACAGTTTCAATGAATAGCATTTCATCAAGGATAAATTTTCAAAACAACACTTTTAATGGTAAAATTTCAAAATGGAATTCTTACTATGAAAAAAATTACATTAATGTAAAATACACTCAAGGTCCACCATTTGCTGACGAATAGAACCATGTCAAAAAAGTCTCATGTTATAAGATTTCCCCATGGGTAAATTTTTAGGTGTAATCTAGCTCGAGTAAGACACTATAACATCATACCATAATGAACCATGGTATAGAAATCACAACCACAAACTTTTTTGTTAAAAATATACTATGTGGGGACACCATAAGGGCCTAGTGGTCTCCAATCATCATAATAGTTTATTTATTGTTGTAATCATCCATCCAGCTATGTAATACTTGGACTTGTCCAATTTGTATTAAATAGTATCAATACACTAGATGAAATTGAGAATTTATACTTCTTTTTAAATAGATTACTAGATCTAGTCATCCCACCTTGATACCGGGGATTCCATTTGTTCTCAAATACATGTTCACATGTCACACATATTACCACATTCACATTCACATTCCAATCATTATAAATACACCATGAAATAACCATCTCCCATAAACAAAACCATATTCCCTTTTGCAAACACCAAAACAACTTTCCAATACCTCTACCAACACTTATAAAATTCAAAAATCCCTATTTGAAAAAAAAAGAAAATAACAAAATTGATCATCCATTAACATGGGCCATTCCCCTTTAAAATCCACACATAAATGAATTTCCTTTTTCAAACATGATTCCCATCATTTAAAGAATTTAAATTTCATACTAAATGTGTAAAAATGAAAAAAAATGAAATAATTTCCATTTTGTTTTGAAAAATCACATTCACATTTAAATCCCTTTGATATCCCATTCAACGATGTCTTCACGAAGCATAAAACCCTCTTTTTTAAAAAAAATATCAAAAAAATATATTCCCAAAATAACCCTTCAATTTAGAAAACCCACTTTCTTCATGAATGCATTCCAAAATAGATCGAAAACATATTTATCACCACATAATTGGACCATAGATCATTTTTATGTACCAAAAAAACATATTAAAATCATCTGACAATTTTATGGCATGGAACCACGACCTCAATCCTTAAAGCATACATGAATTGGTGAAAACCCACATTGTCTCCACCAAATGACCATAAAAAGGTATTATTTAACTAAAAACATCAATATTGAACCCTAATATACACGATTAAACTCCAAAAAGGTCACATAACTTGATGTAGAAAAAAAAACCAAAGAATAAGATGATAAAACCTAGTGAAGAGGATGAATCAAGGAAGAGAACCACTTATATTAGGGGTATTAGAAGAAACTACACAAAATCCACCAATGAAAGGGATCTCAATGGATCTAAGAGGAGGATAGGGAGCTTCATAGGGTAGGGAAAGCCGAATTGGTTGTGTTATGTGGCACGTAGAGATATATCCCATGAGGACACAAATAGAATTTCTATATTTTTAATGACCTAGAGAAGTCACAAGGTCTTCCAAAGTAGTTTTCCAAACCATGTGGAATTCGCTTACAACTCACTATCCAAGAGGAACAGCCCACATTGTTTTCCCAAATGGTTAACAAAATGTTCACTAACCATCTAGTTATCTACTATCCAAAAATTGACTTAGGTTACATGGTATCCTGGAAATGAGTGCATGGTTTGACAAACCATGCGTCGACTATTCACCTCATGATATAGGGCCCAAAACTTTCATTTTTCACTAAAAACACACAAAAAAACCGAAGTGGCAAATGATATATGGAAAATAAATAGAAAATTACCTCAAAAACATAAACTTTTCATACTCGATTTCTGAGAGAAAAAGTAAGACGGAAAAATGAACATGAACCAAGGATGGAAAAAAATTGAGTCTGATAATTATCCCCATCATAATTCCTTCCACCCCTGAAATTACACAAAAAATCATGATCTAAATAAAACACTGATAATTGTACAATACTTAAAGAGATTCCCAATAGAAATAAAACTATAAAAAAGACAAAATACCCCAAACAGGAGAAATGAATAACAAGATTTACATAGAAGGACATAATAGAATCCCTATCATACACCTTCTACCCCTAGAAATCCACAAAATCTCCAGTAGATCAATCAAGAGAAAATGAATTATCTCAATTTCATAGTCTGACCTCTCTAGAAAATAACACTTCAAAAATTTCCCAGGGGAACTCATACCTCTTACCAAAAATCAAACAGTGAACCCAAACCACTTCTCTAAGGATGTTGGAAAACTCAAAACACAAATTTTTCAATTCTTGAGCCAAATAAGTCCTTTTTAAGCACTTAAATATCCCCAATATTACCCGAAAATTAAAATTAGATCCAACATCTATTAATGAAACTTATTAATACCTTTCTAAACAAAATATGTAACCGGATTATCAATATGGGAATTCCCATAGAATTACCGACTATTTAAAATGAGCTCGCGCCAATATATATTAGAATAAATTTAAACAATATCCATATTGGGTCCCCTCTCCATTTGAACTAACATACGTAACCTACCAGTATAGACCGATATAGGAGAACAAAAAAGGGACAAATTAGGAACATCCTATAGAGACTGACAAACCCCACTACAAGGGTAGAAAATTAAAAAAGGGAATCACTCACCCATGATATGGGAGATAAATAAAACTAATTCAAAATGTTTAACAACACATGGATAAATAAATAATGATTCACACCAAGAAAGCTCAACCATAATAATTTTAGTGACACGAGGCCACCCCATTTCCTCACCATCAAAGATGAGATTTCAAACCACATGGTCTGAAATGATTAAAAAAACACCCATGTCTCTTTCCAATAAACATGACCTTTCAAGATGAAATATATACCCACGATGTTTAATCTACCTCCATTACACACATTGATTATAAAATCTCGACCGTGGTCCCTCACACCCTTAGGGTTCCTGACTGTGTGTGAGCATCACCCTAGGGCCTTTGGATAGAACCTTGATGTTTGAGTCATCACCTTACTCATAGAGAAATATGATTGGACCTAATTATAACTCTTTCTTTTGATATCCTGAGTGACCACACATTATTCCTAGAAGAACCCAAAGAACAAAACACCCCATGAGACATACATTTCTCCAACATGGAACATTCACCAAAAAAGGGACTTATAAGTTGCACATGAATCATTTTCTTCACCTTGAATGATAAAAAATAGGAACAAAGGACACACATACAACACATCCATTTAAACTTTAGAAATTCAGAATTTTCTAAAAGAAGAACATAATTCCATTAAAATGGATGTTTTAAAAGTATTCCACAACACCCACTTATCAATTAGAAATAAAATATGAAAAAATCATGCCAAACAATAAGGGGTGACCTAGGAATCCATAGGAAGGGAAGGTCATTGTAGCATTCAGATTAGAGAACAACTTATGACCAAACATGCCAAAATAATGAAACAACTTGATATTATTCCTTAATGATGGTAAACAAATATCCAAGGGACTTTTAATACCATCTCCATCAACCCCTTTTACTTTTATGATTATTCAAAAGGAATCTTTTTTTATATGAATCGTTTTACTAAATGACAAAAGGAATGTTTTTTTGTCATACGTATGTGGCGACATATAATTTACATCAATAAGGATATATAAGAACATATCCCAACATAATATTATGTGAATTAAATGACATAACAAAAGAAGTCTTTTAAAAAGAGTAGGGTGAAAGGTTCCCTTACCGACTTGGGTAACTTTCGAAACGTACACCCCATTGAAGAAGGGTCATACAATGAATATGTAAATACCCATAAATGAAATTATATTACAAAAATAGTATAATAATGGGCAGTACATACACCACTCATAGGAAACGGTGGCAAATGTTGCATAAATCTCACAGAACTAAAAGTGAGATGAAAAATCCCTTACAAAAACTCGGAAGCCTAACGACACCACTTCAAACTTCCAAAAATGGATTGATGAGATCAAATAGGGTCTCTCATAATATTACAATAAAATTTAATGAAATAGGAATATAAAACAACATCCCCCAACATAACAACGAGGAGTTTAAAAGAAGTGACATAAAGGAGAGTACTTAAAAATAAAGAGAGAGGTTAGATCTCTTACGAAAATTCGACAGCCTAACGGCACCACCCAAAACATCCATAATGGATTGATGAGAGAAAATAGGGCCTATCATCATATGAACATAAAAAGTAAAGTAAGAGTAATATAAAAGGTCATCCCAATCATAGTAATGATGAGCTTAAAAGGAATGACATAAAAGAGTGTACTTAAAAAGAAAGAGAGGGGTAGGTTCCCTTACCTCGGGTCCGACTTGACTCGATCATTCATTAACCTCATGAATAATAAACTTGAGTTAATTTATACTTTCTTAATAACCCTTTTCAAGTTCATTATTCCTTTTATATCACTTACTAACATGATATGAACACTATGTAATTATTTAAGTTAATAATGGTTGTTTTGTAGATCATTGCTACTTCAGTAAAAAAAATCTTTATAATTACAAGTTGTTCATGTTGTAAAATATATATTATATCCATAATTATATTCATTATATAGATATCATATATATCACATATATCCATTATATACATGCATTTATAATGTTACATAATATTTATAGGTAAGAAATGAAATGCACCATTCATGGAGACTGTAAGTCATACGTACGCATGAACGCTACTTCCATTTCTATTTATTATTTAATGGAATTAAGTCATAATGATATATAATAGTATTATAATTCCAGTATGGTATCATATATAATATCATTAAATTTATCCTTTATACGTACCACATATGGTATTAACGAATCAAATCACTTTGAGGGGGCGGTAGTCCGCACTTCCTAAAATGAAAATATCACGTTTAACCATAATGGAAACCAAAATGGTATGCCATAAATGGAAAATACATAAGCTTAAGTAAAACAAAAACATATTATATATCATATATAAATATAGAGATATATTAATGTCCACCTTTGAGGGTGTTAAAAGAATATTGAACAATCATCGTTTCGTGAGGCAGAAATTCACCATCCACAGAAACAATATGTTCTTTAACCATTAGATGTAGGTGTGTGTAAGTTTAGCTCGAATCCTTCTTATAAAAACATCCTAGTATATTGAAGATACTGTATTTGTTACAAAATAAATGAATAAAAAGAGTTTAGGGGGTTGGAGAAGCAAAATAATACAAAAGAACACAAGTGAAGACATTGCTATAAAATCGGGTATCACTCTTTGATTTGAGCTCAAAGGCTTACTTGGGAAGACATCTGCCAGAGTGAGGATTCTAGGAGTAATAGAGGGATGTGGAGAGAAAAAATGATCAGGGGTTAGCCGATCCAAAAGCTTGAGAGGTGTGGGTAAGGTGGTAGAGGTGGGGGCCTTTTATAAGAGGAGAGGAGGGGTACTCTTGGAAAGTTACAAAATGTTACTTTATTTTCAATTGAGTTTCGGATTTTAAATGTCCCACATTGATGTATTTAAAGGCTAAGGTGGTAAGGGTTAGAAATATACTCATACAATAGGTCTTTGAAAAGTGTATGTTATAGTTTTAACATTATCTCTTCATTTTATTTAAATCCTTTATTAATGAGGTAATCGCTGCATCATCATGATGTCATAAATAATTTAATTTATTTAATGTCTAAAAATTATAAAAAAATATAATGATATAGGAAATCGTTTTAGATTTATAATTAATATTTATAGTCAAAAATATGACTTGTATAACCCCATTTAAAAAGTGTTTTAGTAAAACAACTCATGCTTGTGACATTTTTATTTAACTTAAAATAAAAAGTTATTTATGTCATTTTCCAACCAAAGTGGCTCCATGGGGTCTCCAAGTTGACCCATGGAGTGTATAGGTCGGCCATGAAACCTCCAATGAGGGTAGGACATGTTTATAGGTCATTTCATATTATTAAAACATTATTTTTACCTTAAATTACACTAATCGCCTCTAATCGCGATTAAAAACTTAAAAGTTACTATTCACCAAAAAAATATTTTAATCCCTTTGAACAACATTTTACCTCTTAATGACAACCATGTATGTCGGATTTTTGAAATTAAAATCACAGAAGTGGTAAAGTTTCATTTAAACGAAAAATCAGTTTTTAAACTACCACTTAGTGGTTTCACTATTCATCAAAAAATTGAAGTTTTTCAGAAAAATACCAAAAATTCACCCTAAGCTATATTTGATATCCTGAATTAAAAAATGATGTATATTTTACAAAATTCAAAACATATATGTTGCATTAATTAATTTAATAATTAATTCCCTCTATCAAAACAAATAGCATGTTTTTAAGAAACAATATCTATTAAAAGATTTACACTAGTTTAAGTCCAATTTCAAATTGAAATTAATTACAATGACCACCATTAGATTAAATGGTAAAAATATATACTGAATACACTCTAATATAAATTAAAAATATAATCTATCCAAATAAATAAATCATATTAAAAGGAGGTTTTGAATTAAAATGCAACATTTTCAATAAAATGATCTTTATCAGAAAATTAACAAAATTTTACACAAAGTAAATTTTGATGTCCAGATTCTAAAGAAGGATTTTATTTTGTAAAACACAACATATGAAATTTTCAAAAGTCTATTTAAAAATCGTTATCCATTAAAAGGCAGTTAATCGACCTTTTAAAAATATTAGAAGATTTGTACTTAAAATTGGATTCATTTGCATTTTAAGCCTCCAACATTTATTGGATAAAAGTAAAAATATTTGACAAACATATATAATCATTTTTTAGTTAGTTCCAATCATTCCATCCATTACAATGGCTAGGAGTTAACTACCTTTTAAAATAATATTATTTTATTATTAGAGTGCAACGTAATATTTCAAAGAAACTCGTTGTTGCGTATTGGGTACGACCTCGAGCATAACATTCCCTTTAAAGTAATATTAATATTTTATTTAAAAATATGGATAAATATGAAAATTTCATATTCATTATTTACCTGGGGTTTTACATCCTTCCCCCTTTTTGGGAATTGTGTCCTCACAATTTTAAAATTGGGCTTGGAAGCATCATTGAAAATCCCACATCAGAACAAGAGTCAGTATAACTATCACATGAAAAGAATGGGAGAGAAGTACAAATGTCACCCGAGTTAACCAATACTAAGATTCCAAGTATGAAAATATGGATACAGAGGAGAAAACAAAGGGTCATGTTCTGATGGAGAGTGATAGTATACATGTCTATGAGAAATTTAACAATAAGAAAATCAAAAACTTGTGATGGGTTAAACGTAATTTGATTCCCCAATAGGAAAAATTAACAGACAACATTTTTGTTTTAAGTTACTTTTCATTGAGGAATTTATTTATGAGCTTAACTAAAACAAAAGTAAGCATACTTAATTGTCATGTTGACTTTCAACTTTTACTATATTTCTTACACGAACTCATATTTTCTCCAAAAGACGAGTATTTAGGATGACTTGTTCACATTAAGAGTGCTATAATCAACTTATAGAGAATCACCTAATCCACAAAAGAGAACTATATACTTCCCATGTCTTTAGACCTTAACCAAAACTAAAACCCAAAGTTCAACAAAGACCATTCAATAAAAATCTATCCATGAAATTCTACAAATTAAACCAAACTAAGATTGAAACCCAATTATCCGAAGGATTTAATCATATAGTCTCCTAAGATAAATTTTAACATTTTTCTCCAAAATAACATCACTTACTCTTACAGTACCATACTGAAAAGTAATTAACCAAATAACATATCCTCCATGATATGCTAATCATTTCCATTGATAACAAAAAAAATCAACTTACTCTTAATTCATAAAACCATATAACTAAAAAAGAATCATTCAAAATAACCAGGGACTTCACGTAGTCTAGTGGTAGGCGATAAATACCAGTTACACTTTGGTTGTGGGTTCGATTCCCACAGCTTCGTCCAACACGATGGGTTGTCACACGGTCTGCGTGTTTTCCCTTTTCAAAAACTATATAATTTGATAACATTCCTCAAAAAGAGATAAATTCATCCAAAATAACAATAACATATTTTAACCACAAAGTTTATTTGATAACTTCCTTTTTGCAACCCAAAATGTATTAACCAGTAATTGCCTCAAATTCAAGGATCATATAAACCCAAATGGTTCTTTATAACTATATCCACAAAAGAAAGGATAATTATTCCTTAAATAAGATTTTCGTATATCAAACATCAGGGTTACTAAAAAAATTCTTCTAATGTAACCCCATCATCAAAAGAGACTTAATACATCTATGAATTTCACCATCCTAAAATCTAACATAATACTTGAATCCCTTATATGATGATTTCTTACACATTCAAATTCTTCATGATCCATTAGCCATTCCTTTTCATCTTATTATGAAATAATTATTTCCTCCAAACAAAATCATGAATCATATCCTAAGATTCCAATAATAGGAAAAAATATGCTAAGAAATAATCCATACCTTTCATTCTTCATTGTTAGTTTCTTCATCCTCAATAGGAATGGCATTAGGTATTGGTAAATGAATATTTGTACAATCTTGGTGACCCAATTCCCGAAACTTCTTCGTAGGATATGTGTTTGCATAATGACCATGCACAACACATTTAAAACATTCAATTGATCCTTCAGAAAGAACTTCTTTCCCTTTCCTAGAGTCAACTAGATGCTTCATTTTTCCATGGAAGGTTCTTGCTTTATGACCTTTATTTACACATCTATAGCATCTTTCTGTCCCTTTGAAACATTTTCTTATGTGTTTCTTTCCACATGTTTGACACATAGGTTTTTAACATACTTAGCTTTAGGATTATTACCTGAACTTCCGTAGGGATTTGTTTCTCGCATACACGATTACTTATAAAAATCACTAAGGTTTAGGTGGTCAATCATGACTCCAGATAGTTTGTTGAGGATAACCACAAGAGTTCTCATTGCAGCTCCCATATCATTCAGTTGTTCTTTCATGAAACCGTCATAGGTTTCTTTAAATCCATTGTTACTTTGGTGCCTACTAGATCCAGCCATTTACTAAAACCAAAAAGGTCAGTGTGAGTATTTCAGTAAAATCGTCAAATAAAAAAGAGAAAGATAAACACGAAGATATACTTATCCAAGTTATCTAAAACTCATTCTAACTTTAAAAAAAACGATGACTCCATCTAATATACTAACCATTGTGGTTATACACAACTTTTCACTTTTTATTAAACAACACTCTAACCTCTAAAGTTATCTAAACCGACCTCTAATACCAAATATAAGGCCCCAGGCTTAAACCTTAATTAATCTTGAGTTATTACAAGATTACACATTGAGGATCTTTTAAGGTTTAGAGTTTTAGAAAATTAGATCATAAAACATCCATTACATTCCACATTAAAAAAAAATGGTTACATAAAAGATAGTATTCATTTTTCCCATCAACAGAAAGATATTTAATATTAAACATGGATTCTTTCTTGACACTTCCTTGACACTATCATCATATCATGTACTATTCCCTTGACCTGTGAAAAACATTTCAAAAACATGGGATGAGAATAAAAAGCTCAGTAAGGGTTATAAAAAGTATGGAAAGGAAACATGAGTACATATATACATAAGAATGAAATAATAATTTACCCATAAAACCTAAGCACTTTAACATACCTCATAAAATCATGAATAAATCATAGAAATAATAAGACATAAAGGTAACTTGAGGCATTCATAATATTCTTACATAGGGAGTAACCCTCTTGGTTACGTTTGGAATACACATCACAGTATATTCCCTAAATATATTCAGAGAGACCTTTACGTTTAATTCCTTCGCGTTACCCAATGCATTGGAGAGCTATATCTGGCCCACCCACCCTTAGTTTATCACGGAACCACCTGTATTCATAATAATGTCCAAGAACCATAACATAATCATATCTCATAAAACATGCATAAAGGAAATATAACATTTCAACTTTTCAATCACAAGATATCAATAAAACACATTGATATAAAAACATTATGAAAACCATTTTCAATACCAAAATAAAAGAAAAGTAAAACAGGGTATTTATTTTTCTTTTAAAAAATGTATGGCTTGTAGAGGAAGCCGAAACTCAAATAATGGTCATGGCGGTGGAGAAGTCGTTGTCGCCGCATACGTATGACAAAAAAAATTCCTTTTTTTGTTTAGTAAAACGCTTCGTATAAAAAAATATTCCTTTTGAATAAGCATAAAATTCAAAGGGGTTTATACACCGTAAAAAGAAGGTTGTGTATAAAACAAAATATGCCTCAATGAAAGGAGATTGAGACGAAGTCCCGTACAAAGACGGTATCCTTGGATTAAGGATAAATCAATTACATAATTATGTGTGACAAACGAATACACCAAATATAATTGGATATTAAGTGTAAAAAAAATAATAGTTTATTCACACATATTCATAGAATGAAATATTCAAGGAGTACAAGTTTATCCCAATGAATCAAAATTTGGTTAAGAAGTTCCCTTGCAAAAATTCGACAGCCTAACCGCGTCACTTCAAAATTCAGAAAAAGAGTTGATGAGAGATTAAAAGGGTATCTCATCAGTTGGACAAAAAATTTACATCAATAAGGATATAGAAGAACATAACCCAACATAATAGTATGTTAATTAAATGACATAACAAAAGAAGTCTTTTATAAAGAGGAGGGTGAAAGGTTCCATTACCGACTTGGGTAACTTTCGAAACGTACACCCCATTGAAGAAGGGCCATACAATGAATATTTAAATACCCATAAATGAAATTATATTACACAAAGAGTATAATAATGGGCAGTACATACACCACTCAAAGGAAATGGTGGAAATTTTTTCATAAATCTCACAGAACTAAAAGTGAGATGAAAAATCCCTTACGAAAACTCGGCAGCCTAACGACACCACTTAAAACTTCCAAAAATGGATTCATGAGATCAAATATGGTCTCTAATCATATTAAAATAAAATTTAAAGATAGAGGAATATAAAACAACATCCCCCAACATAACAACGATGAGATTAAAATAAGTGACATAAAGGAGAGTACTTAAAAAGAAAGAGAGAGGTTAGATCTCTTGGGAAAATTCGGCAGCATAACGGCGCCACTCAAAACATCCAAAATGGATTAATGAGATAAAATAAGGCTCTAATCATATGAACATAAAAATTAAAGTAGGAGTAATATAAAATACTATCCCAATCATAAGAAATATGAGTTTAAAAGGAATGACATAAAAGAGTTTACTTAAAAAGAAAGAGAGGGGTAGGTTCCCTTACCTCGGGTCCGACTTGACTCGATCGTTCTTTAACCTCCTAAATAATAAACCTTAGTTAATTTACACTTGCTTAAGAACATTTTTCAAGTTCATTATTCCTTTTTTATCACTTGATACCATGCTATGAACACTATGTAATTATTTAAGTTAATAATGGTCGTTTTGTAGATCATTGCTACTTGAGTCAAAAAAATAAACTCATTATAATTATAAGTTGTTCATGTGGTAAAATATATATTATATAAAGAATTATATTCATTATTTAGATATCTTATATATCATATATATCCATTATATACATGCATTTATAATGTTACATAATATTTAGAGGTAAGAAATGAAATGCACCGTTCATGGAGACGGTAAGTCGTATGTACGCATGAACGCTACTTCCATTTCTATTTATTATTTAATGGAATTAAAACATAATGATACATAATAGTATTAAAATTCTAGTATGGTATAATATATAATATCATTAAATCTATCCTTTATGCGTACCACATATGGGATTAACGAATCAAATCACTTTGAGGGGGAAGTAGTCTGCACTTCCTAAAATGAAGATATCGCGTTTAACCATAATGGAAACCATAAAGGTATGACATAAATGAAAAATAGATAAGCTTAAGTAAAACATAAAAATATTATATATCATATATAAATATAGTTATATCTTAATGGCCACCTCTGAGAGTGTTAAAAGAATATTGAACAATCATCGTTTCGTGAGGCAGAAATTCACCATCCACAGAAACAATATGTTTTTTAACCATTAGATGTAGGTGTGTGTAAGTGTAGATCGAATAAATATTATAAAAACATCCTAGTATATTGAATATACTGGATTTGATACAAAAGAAATGAATAAAAATAGATTAGGGGGTTGGATAAGAAAAATAAAACAAAAGAACACAAGTGAAGACATTACCTTAAAATCAGGTATCTCTCTTTGATATGAGCTCAAAAGATTCCTTGGGAAGACTTCTGCCCAATGTGATGCTTCTAGGAGTAAGAGAGGGATGTGGAGAGACTAAATGATCTGGGTTTGGCTGAGCCAAAAGCTTGAGAGGTGTGGGTAAGGTGGTAGTGGTGGAGGCCTTTTATAAGTGGAAAGGAGGGGCACTCTTTGAATTTTACAAAATGTTACTTTATTTTCAAATGAGTTTCAGATTTTAAAGGTACCACATTGATGTATTTAGAGGATAAGGTGGTAAGGGTCATAAATATACTCATCCAATAGGTATTTTACAAGTTTATGTTATAGTTTTAACATTATGTTTTCATTTTATTTAAATCCTTTGTTAATGAGGTATTCACTGCATCAACATTATGTCATAAATAATTTATTTTATTTAATGTATAAAAATTATAAAAGAAATATCATGATGTAGGAAATATTTTTAGCTTTATAATTAAAATTTATAGTAAAAAATATTACTTTTATAACCCCATTTAATATATTTTTTAGTAAAACAACTCATGCTTGTGACATTTTTATTTTAACTTTAAATAAAAAGTTATTTATGTCATTTTCCAACAAAAGTGGCTACATGGGGTCCCCAAGTTGACCCATGGATTGTATTGGTCGTAACTGAAACAACCAATGATGGTAGGACATGTGTCTAGTTCATTTCATATTATTAAAACATTATTTTTACCTTAAATTACACTAATCACCTCTAATCGCGATTAAAAACTTAAAAGTTACTATTCATCAAAAAAAAAATTTAATCCCATTGAACCACATTTTACCTCCTAATGAAAACCATATATGTTGGATTTTTGAAATTCAAATCATAGAAGTGGTAAAGTTTCATTTAAACGAAAAATCAGTTTTTAAACTACCACTTAGTGGTTTTACTATTCATCAAAAATTGAAGTTTTTCAGAAAAATACCAAAAATCCACCCTAAGCTATATTTGATATCCCGAATTGAAAAATGATGTCTATTTTACAAAATTCAAAACATATATGTTGCATTATTTAATTTAATAATTAATTCCTGCTGTCAAAACAAATAGCGTGTTTTTAAGAAACAATATCTATTAAAAGATTGACACTAGTTTATGTCCAATTTCAAAGTGAAATTAATTCCAATGACCACCATTATATTAAATGGTAAAAATATATTCTAAATAAAATCTAATATAAATTAAAAATATAATCTATCCATATAAATAAATCATATTAAAAGGAGGTTTTAAATTAAAATGCAACATTTTCAATAAAATGATCTTTATCGGAAAAATAACAAAATTTTACACAAAGTAAATTTTGATGTCCAGATTCTAAAGAAGGATTTTATTTTGTCAAATAAAACATATAAAATTGTCAAAAGTATATTTAAAAAGGTTTCTCCATCAAAAGGCGGTTAATCGACCTTTTAAAGAATATTAGGTGATTTATGCTTAAAATTGGACTCATTTTCATTTTAAGCCTCCAAAATTTATTGGATAAAAGTAAAAATATTTGACAAACATATATAATCATTTTGTTGTTAGTTCCGTTCATTCCTGCGATTAAAACGGATAGGCGTTAACTACCTTTTAAAATAATATTATTTTATTATTAGAGTGCAACGTAAGATTTCAAAGAAACTCGTTGTTGCGTATTGGGTACGTCCTCGAGCATAGCATTACCTTTAAAGTAATATTAATATTTTACTCAAAAATATGGATAAATATGAAAAGGTAATATTCTTTATTTAACTGGGGTGTTACCCATGCCCTCGAATCCGCCAGGACTCACCGGTCACCTGCCCAGCAGCGCCCACAAAAGCAGATACAGATGGCCCATGTTGCCATCTCCAACCGTTTCGGGAGTCTATCCTTGGAACGAGACAACACGTACCTACCTTATCTTAGGGAGGGGGATGAGGTTGATGCTGAGGAATTCATCCCCACTGAACGGGGGTTCAGCTCAAAGGCCATTGCCAGAAGATGTCATTGCGGTCATGCCACGACTCAACATCCTCACGATAAAGAGGATGTCACCCCAAGGATCCAAGACCACGCTCCTCGAGCTCCATCCCCTCGGACCACCTGAAGATGGTGGAAAACATATGACCAGGGACTGATCATCAGCCGTTTCCTTGAGGAGGAGCTCTGCTGCCAAGTCACAGAGACGTATCATGAACAGGCACAGACACATGTTTGCTCCTCCAAAGACCGCCATCCAAACATGGAGGCATCATACGAGTAGGCCTGCATCCCCACCGCGGTCCATCAAGCCTGTCGCTCACACAGGACGGCACCTAACCGGTATGTACCTCTCCCTGCCCAGGGTCGTGAAGCCCCCAAACCTGACATGGTGGCGACCCAGCGCCTGTAGGACCATCTCCTAGAAGATGCTCTTGATGCCTACCATCTCAGAATGGTTGCGATCAACAAAGCCTGCCATCCAGATGTGGCGGAGATTAATAGGTAGGCACGTCTCCCTACCAACAAAGGCCACCGACTCAATACAGTGGGAAACCAACATATACAGGGCCAGCTCCTTGCAGATGCAATTTTAGTCCGCCATCCTGATGTAGCGGAAAAAGGAGAGATAAACCAGCATATCCAAGCCTAAGTGAAGATTCATTCACCTTCCCCGACATAGGAGAATTTTTAGTACCAACTGACCACCGGAGGACCAGAGCAGGATATTCCTACTCAGATACTAGAATGGGCCTTCATACCTATTCCAGCCAAAGATGCCTCTTTGCATATCTTGGAAATGATGGAGGAACAGGTATCGATCCCAGATCATATCTTGCAGACTTTCTAGAATGTAATTGCATCAACGACAACAACAAGGTCTCGGGCCTGTGAGCTCGTCTCTCCAATTGAGGCGACTCATCTAAGAGACGATATAGCCGCCTCGGAGCAGTTCTTCATCCTTGTATCCACCTAGGAGGGTTTTCGGCTATATTTCGCGATAAAAGAGAAACCATATTGAGTAGCTTCACTCATTCCAACTGGGAGACACCTGTCCATCACGATGGATGCTCCAGAGAAGGCATATATTCCTGCTAAAAGTCAAGATGTTCGTCGGCGTTTCTCGGAAACATCACGGGACCCAATTACACAGGGACCCAAAGGTGAAGGTTGTTATCAATAGAAGACAGTCACCACTACCCGCAAGAAAGCACCCTGAACGCGTTGAAGGCAACCGGAAAATAAAGAGCGGGTTTATGAATCTGCTCTACTTGAAGGTGGGGTTCCCGATGCCTCTAAGCACATATCGAAGGCTCAGAACCCTGCCCACCCATTACCATATTATGGGATTGGAGGTAGTAGTTGCGAAGGTCCTCCCCGCAATTTCACTACCAGAAACTCTAAAGGTCCTCCCCAGAGCTCCTGTAGGGGCCTCCCCCACAGGAATATAACGATCGGTCATAAGAGCTTCTCTTTTTATGTGAGTCACGACAGCCCTCCTCGTGACCATAAAATTGAGCATCAAAAAGTCCCTCCACTTGCTGCAGTCCACCCTGAAGGTCCTCCCCAGGGTATACACTGCAATCACTCTCCATTTAGTGGGACCACAGATTATGATATTATTCCTCGCTATCATAGTCGCAACTACGGAGGCCCTCCCCTCAATGACGTATCATCACAACAAGAAGTCCCTCCCCTTGTCGTGGCCTTCCTTGAAGGTCCTCCCCATGGATGAAGTTGCAACGACACTCCGCATAGCTGGGCATCAGATCACGGTGGTAGTCCTCACCACCCTGATAACGGAGGTCCTCCCTGTATAGACTCCAAGAAACGAGAAGGCCCTCCCCTCAGTGCGGTACATTATGAAGGCCCTCCCCAGGGTGTAACCCTCATATATTCTCCCTACGGAAGCTATAATGGTAGTCCTCACCATTTCAGTAGCTGTGATGGTAGTCCTCTCTACCACAGCCGCCATTACGAAGGTCCTCCCTGTAGTGGACCCAAGCAACAAGAAGGGCCTCCCCTTGTCACAGTGTGTCTTGAAGGTCCACCCCAGGATGCACATCGAACGTCAAACCATGATGGTCATCCTCACCATGATGGAAGTTGTTGCGATGTCCCTCCTCATAACAATGCTATGCAGCCAGAAGGTCCTCCCCTTACTGCGACACGCCTTGGAGGTCCTCCATAGAGTATGCACTACAAAAGTCCTCTATGTAGTGAGGCGTCATGTATTAATGGTAGTCCTCTCCATTACAGTTTCCATTGTGATGGTCCTCCCCGCAATGACATATCATATCAATAAGATGGTCCTCCCCCTGCTGAATCAAGCATAGAAAAGCCCTCATATGCCGAGGCACTCAGAATGAATGGATCAAGCATGTCAGATTCCCATCTAGTCACCAACGACACATTTCTTCAATCAGGAAATGTTCTGGGGCCACGTTCATCTTTTGAACCACCTCGGAATCGCCCACTTGATAATTCGATACCAACCGGTCCCACTGCCTCTGACCACACTATCAGTGAGAATCTTAGATGGGCTTATCAGGTAGGGGAATCAGTAGCATAAGAGTATTCCAACATGTTATGCCTAAGGAAATGACTGACCAGGGATGATATACCAGTTATGTTTTAGCCGACGACCACCTCTCAATTCGACATACCCAGAAAGTTGTTGGAAGAATACGTGCACGACATCCGCTACAATATAGAGAAAAC
Organism: Viscum album; assembly: GCA_963277665.1. Classification (NCBI taxonomy): domain Eukaryota; kingdom Viridiplantae; phylum Streptophyta; class Magnoliopsida; order Santalales; family Viscaceae; genus Viscum; species Viscum album. The sequence goes on along the minus strand of OY728136.1, from coordinate 1,956,456,998 downwards.
CCTTCTTCGGCTGAAATCAAGCTTCTTGCCCTACAACGGGTATGTAGACCATGTCAAGACAATAGGAGACCTCCTGCTTCACATAGACCTAGAAGCTCATCCTTCAGCATGGCAACAACGACCCGAGAGGCGTAAAGAAAACATAGAGATAGCTGCCTCCGTGCACTGCACCAGCTGTGCCGCCTCATCGGTGATGCTCCAATCGGAGTCCATATCATGGTATGGGAGGAACATGGAGCTCTGCATTTCATTCTGCTCCCTACCCAGAAGAACCCGTTCGGCATGGTGTCCTGCAATGTCATCACGTCAAGACAGCAATCAGGTGGGGTCCCTGATCAGGAAAGACAACACACCCAACAGAGACAGGCCTTGAGTAAGTACCAGAAGCATCAGGACCAACGAGAACAAGCCATCCAAGAACTCCCCAATCTGGCCACCGAGAGCATACAACAGGCCTCTTGCCTAAGAGTGGGAAATCAGCGGTCGTTGCCTGCCTCCCCAGAATGGATTGATTCATAGAAGAACTCGGCACCAAACTCAGTTCACCCCCGAATGGGGGCACGCAAGATCAGGCAGGTAGCGATAGAAGCAGCCACTATCGCAATCCAGGGTCAGCCCCAGCCTACAGGGATGGGGAATGTTTAACAACAAAGGCCCCCATAAGACCAATAAAAATGGGGAGAGACTCAACATCCAAGGAACGGAGCCAACCCCAGCCCTCAGGGCTGGGGGAATTTTTACCTCCTAAAAAACAACCTCCCCCATGAGAATCAGTATTCTCTCATCTAGGGAGGATAGTCAGAAGAGGAGGTTCCTGACCTATCCCGTGGTTTGAATCACCATCCCCTCAAAAAGGGAGGCATATCGTAAGGTCGCATAAAAAAACTCTCTGCGTCACCCTTCATCAAGGAGTCCAAAAGAGATCCCGGGGCATGAAAGGGAAGACCAGTAAAAGATGTGGGAGATCCTCTTCCTATTTGGAAGATTACATCTTCTCTGCCCCGCGATATGAATCTATCAGCACCATAGAGGTTAAACCCATGGATAATAGCGAAGATGGTGCAAATTCAGATGGACCGAGAGATGAGAGTTCCAGTCAGGTTGTGACTCACAATGAACTACCAGGTGTGGACACATGGAAACAGAGGGACACTCTAAATATGGCTGCCCCATCAGCTACCCTTCCTCTACTCACCCTGCGAGCTCCCAATAAGGATAAGAACAAAGGACCGGTTACCCTTAACTCTCCTCCTTCTCTCGATAAAAATGAGACACTTACGCTCGAATAGAGGTTCGCTCGACAAGAAGATGAAATTAAATAATTGACATACTTAACACTGAGCTACTCCAGAGGAACCATATTAATCAAAGTGCTTCCCATGAAAGAGTACACCTTTCACTCCCAGTAAGTGCACCTCCAAGACCAAGGTTTTCCCTAGCAAACAAAGCACTGTCAGGGCTCCCGCCCAATGAGGCGCCCGACCTCTCTAGCTACCTAAATGAGGATCCAGATGAATACCAAAACTTCCCTCCACTAAGGAAGCAACTAGAGTGAGTACGTATGAACCCTCTGAAGGTGTCACAAATGGAAAATGCACCCCTGGTGCAACCGATCTTGATCCTTAAGCAATCTATCAGGCTACACTTTCCCAGAACTTGGCCCAATAGGATGTAAACCAGGGTCTCACCAGAACCATCGAGGCACTAACAGCTCGATTGGATGCAATGGAAGGTCGACGCGCTGTGATACAGCCAGAGTGGAATCCCTACCCGGATTGGGTGAGAAACACACCACCTACACCCAATTTTGGGAGCCCTGTATTCCCTATTTTCAGTGGATCAGGTGATCCAGAACAACATTTGATGCACTACGTATCTTATTGTGACCCTATGATGGGAACTCCGGAACAACAAGATGTAGTGAAACTCATATGCTTCGTACGGACCTTGTAATGATCTTCCTTGGTCTGGTATACGAGTCTTCCAGCCCAGTCAATAAAAATATGGTAAGACCTTCAGTAGTTGTTCCTGATCCACTTCAGCTCAATGTTTCCTAAAACAACGGTCAATGACCTCATGAACTGCAAGAAGAGGGAGAATGAGAGGGTCTCAGATTTCATCGCTAGATGGAAAGGTTTGACCTACTCCCTGAATAGGCCAATGCCTCAATATGAGATGCTTTCTATATGAATCTATAATCTTCGAGATGAGTTGCGAACACCACTCATACCAGTGGAGTACACCACTAGCTTACGCCATCTCTCGGCCATTGCCCAGAGAATTGAGGAATCCCTATAGAGGACCAATTTGAAGTCCCGAATAGCCTCGTAGGCTCCCACAAAGAGAGTAGTCAGAGATGGAGTGTACTCTATCACGATAAAGCCAGCCCTTGTGCCTTCTCCACCACTCAGGCCTCCAAGAAATCATCAAGGGCCCCCTGTATATCAGCGGACGCCTCTATCTAAGCAGCACATGTGACATATATCTCAACCACTGACTCTGACAAAGGGGAGGGGTGGCAGGAAGTCACCAGCAAGAAGGGGTAGAATTTTGATGACTGGATGACTCGAAAGACTATCAATCGAGCCAAGGGAATACTCGGAGCTCAACTACAGTAGCCGGTGTTGCCGCACAACCGATAATATCGGCCTCACAACCCTCCACGAGCCGGTCATCTGGGCGTGATTGAAAAGGGAGGAAACAAGAGCAATAGGAAAATCCCACAACGAGGAAGAAGTTAGCCCTGACACTGGTGGATTTTATGCCCTCAAACTTAGCACCACGGGAACCGACCCACTAAATGGATCTATCAAGGACAACCATCCGGGTTGATTTGTTAGAGGATGAGGAGCCAATATTTAGTTCCATCAATGTCATCCATATTATGGAATCATTCCCTAATTAATGGTATGGTTATGAACCTGAGTTCCTGACACAAGGAGTTAGAACGAGGAATCACAGAGGTAGGGGATACCAGGGAAGGGGCAGTCGTGGCCGAAACCAACACTACGGTTGGAAATTAGCTCAAACCGTCAATATCAAGGAAACCCATGGGAGAGACCTTCAACAAACTCAACAGGAGAAAGAATATCCCTCAACCTCTACAATCGGCCACTTTGGCCCCATTATTCTGTGGTACCCATCAGAGTAGGAACAAGTGTCTAGCCACCTAGTGTGCACAAACCAACTGACTGGGCTGAGTCCCTAGAATGTGGAGATATCATCGGCATCTGAACCCACAGCCAGTCCCTCCTCGTCACATATTCCAACTCCCAAGCTTCCTGTTAAGACTTCCCCCAACAATGGAGAAGCGTCGGTCACTGGATAAAAGATACGATATCCCTAAGCAGCTGGCGTTGGTACAAGCCAAACTGTCAATCCTGGATTCCCTAGGTTTGTTAGCCGACCTCGGGGAGGCACTTATAGAAGCCTTTCTCAACCACCATGAGTTTCAAGCTAAGGTAGATACCGTCATTATTTATCGAACAATGATTGGCCCGACTGAATGCAATGCGGAGATTTCCTTCACCGATCAAGATGAAGATGTCGTCGTGCAAGGGCATATCAAACCACTATATGTGTCTGACACACTAAATGTTGTTGAGATCTGTAAAGTCTTCATTGACAACGGCTATGGAGTTAACCTCCTTCTCCTACGGACACTCCATTTGTTGGGATATAGTGATGGTGATTTAATACCCTTGACCACAACTATGCTAGGTTACGACAAGAGTGAACAGAAGCAAAGGGGACAAATTAAGCTAAAGACCCATTTTGGCGACCTTGTTCCCTACTCAGAATTCCTGGTGGTCTGGCAGAACACAGTATTCAATTCCCTGTTGGGAAGCCCATGGCACTATAAGAACGTGGTCATTACTTTATCCTACCACCAGTGTATTAAGTACTGCGTCAATGTGAAAAGTGGGACACTGCACACCGACAAGGCCCCTTTCGAGCTTTTCGAGTCACACTTCATTGACGTAGGGTTTTATGAGAAAAATAAAAATAAGCCTTCAGTTGATGGTGTCGACTGGATCCCCGCTCCAAATGGTATGGAAATGGTTCCTGGAAACCCCCTTAGACAGCTTGGAAAACACTACGTACTTCCCATCAACCATGTTGAGAGCAGGGGTTCATGTTCGGACATGCAGTTAGATATCCTCGTGACTTCACCCATAACGGCCAAGCACGTCAATGCGGGAACGTCCGCTAACAATAAATTTGGGGGAGAATACTTGAGCGAGGAAACCCACAATGCCTCATCTTCGGACTCCCAGGAGCCTAAGTCAAGAGCTCTCCCCTCTCTTGATCAAGAAGATGAGGATTTTAGAGAACAATAGGAGAAAGATATTTGGGATACACCACCCTCATTTGAGGAAGGTATCGCAACCATGGTGGACGAGCTCAGGGAAATAAACCTGGGTACCGAGGAAGACCCGAGGACCACTCTTGTTTGTGCAGCCATGTCCCGTGAGGAGCATGAGGTATATACTGCTTTCTTAAGGCAACATCGAGATGTTTTTTCCTAAAATTACACAGAAATTACGAGACTCGATACTGATGTGGTGATGCATCACCTAGGTCTTCCAGAAGACCACGAGAGATATAAATAGGCCGCCAGAAGGACACACCCCTCACATGCTGCCAAAATAAAAGCTGAAGTTGATAAGCTAATTAAATTAAGATTCATTCGGGAGGTCCAGTACCCCATCTGGTTGGACAAAATCTTCCCTGTCAAGAAAAAGAAAGGAAAAATCAGCATTTTCATTGATTTCAGAAATCTCAATCGACATTGTCCAAAAGATGATTTCCCAGTCTCGATCACCAAGTTATTAATCGATCCAAAGGTCGGGATTGAGGCTCTACCCTTTATGGACAACCATTCTGGGTATAATCAAATCAGGATTTCCCAAGAAGATGAAGAAGCCACTAACTTCAGGGCCCATCAAGGAGTATTTTGTTACAGGGTTATGCCATTTGGTATCAAGAACACTGGTGCCACATTTCAGCATGCCATGCATCATATCTTTAAACCATTCTTGGGAGATTCATTGAATGCTATGTGGATGAATTGGTGGTTAAGTCCAGACAACACTCAGATCACCTGTCAGACCTTGAGACCATATTCAACAAACTTTTATAGCATAGCCTAATGATGAACCCCTTGAAATATACCTTTATGTTTACCTCAGGGAAATTCCTTGGCTTCGTTGTACTCCATCGTGGCATCGAAGTAGAACCTGAAAAGTAAAAGGATATTCTTGTCTTACCACTTCCCTGCAATCTCACAGAGTTGAGGGGATTCCTAGGACACCGGACCTATATCGGGTGGTTCATAGCCAACATGAAAGGAAAATGTTTTCCCTTTACCAGGTTAATGAAGAAGGGAGTCACGTACCAATGGACAGATGACTACCAAGAGGCGTTTGACACCCTAAAGAAGTACCTATTAAGCCCACGGGTGCTCATGCCCCCTGTTTAAGGAAGACCTCTCATCCTATACTTGACGGCCCTAGAGCGGTCGCTAGGAGCCTTCCTTGCACAAAAGAATGGCCCCGGCTGTGAAAATAGTCTCTATTACCTCAGCTGAACCATTATTGATGCTGAAACTCGATACACAAGAAACAATAAGAGTTGTTTGGCCTTGGTCTTCACAGTTCAAAAGATGTAACATTAACTGCAGCATCTCGAAATCCATTTGGTCTCACGTAGTAACCATCTCAAGTACATCCTTTCCCACCCAATGCTGACCAGGCGCCTGTCCCAATGGGCAGTCATCCTGCAACAGTTCGACATTCGTTTTGTGCCTCAGAAATCCATCAAGGGCCATGTATTAGAATATTTTCTGGAAGAGCACCCTTCAACGGGGACCACCGCATCAGACGCTAATCTACCTAATGAAGACATTTTCTCAGTTCAAGAAGAGTTCCCAGCATGGGAAATGTACTTTGACGGCGCATCCCGAAGCCCAACCAGTAATAGGATAGAAGATCCCAAATTTAACAAGGTGGTCTTGGGTATAATAATCATGTCCCCAGAAAAGTCAATCTTTCAATATTCCTTCCTCCTATCAGAACTATGTACGAACAATGAAGTGGAGTATCAAGACCTCATTGTAGGCCTGGAGCTCGCACTCCAGGCACAATTACAGCACCTTAAAATAAATGGTGACTCAGAACTGGTCATCAAGAAAGTCAATGGTGACTATTCTATTAAAAATAAGGAGTTTATTCTCCTATTGGACCATATCCAAGGGTTAACGGTGGAATTATCCACAGAACTAACATTGACCTATATTCCCTGGTCTTAGAATGCCCAGGCCAATGCATTAGCTAATGTGGACACAGCCCTAGCCGACCCAGAATAGGACGAAACAATTATCAGTATTGCTCACCGTCGAATGGTCTTTCCATTTGTTCAGACTAAGACAGAAGAAATAAATGAAGTCAGTCCTGCCCCTAAACCATACGCACCTGCCACAGACTGGATGACCCCCATTGCATACTACCTTCAATAGGGAGAAATTCCATCAGACAAAGTTGAACGAGAGCAAATACAAAGAAGGAAAATCAACATTGTCCTATATGGCTGCGTGGGTCAACAAGAGGTCCACTACAAATGAGGCCTTAACAAAATCCTCCTCAGATGCATTGATGGAGTAGAAAACGTTTCCTTCATGACTGAAGTACATATTGGAGTATATGGGGCACATCAGCTGGGGTCCAAACATTCCCATATGGTTCGAAGACTTGGGTACTATTGGCCCACAATGACACAAGATTGCGAAAATACCACTCATGCCAAATTCATTCCAACTTCATACTCCAACCCCCAGAGTTACTTCATCAGGCCAAGTGATCCTTGCCATTTTCTGTCTAGGGAATGGACATTGTAGGACCATATCCTCCCTCCATAACCAAATAGATGAAGTATATCCTCATTGAAACCGACTTATTTTCCAAATGGGCAGAAGATGTACCCCATAAGGAAGTCAAGGAAAGAAAAATTGTCATCTTTTTGAATGCCAATATCATCACCAGATTTGGCGTCCCTCAAACCATACTGACGGATATCGGTACCAATTTCCTCTCTGCTAAATTGGAGAAACTATACCAAGAATATGGTATCAAGGCTAACCATTCATCCCGCAATCATGAAGTTTCCAACGAACAGATAGAGGCTTTCAACAATACCCAGTCCAACATTCTCCAGAAAATGGTAGACAAAGAAAAGAAATTGTGGCCTGATAAAATCCTTCTGGCATTGTGGGCTTATCGAACCACGATCTGCACCGCTAATCGGGCTACTCCGTACTCATTAGTATGGGGAACAGAAGCGGTCCTGCCCATTGAGCTCCAATTTCCCTCACTCCGTGTTGCCATTTGAGATCAGTTATCCAATGATGAGAAATTAGAAAAGCGGCTAGGTGAATTGGAGAAGCTAGACGAGAAGCGGTTTCACACTTTGCAGCATCTGGAAGTATATCAGAATCGGATTGCACGAGCCTTCAATAAAAAGGTCTGTCTTCGGTCTTTCTTGGAAGGAGAATTGGTGTTGGTCCTCTGGAGCCCAATGATACCTGACAAGAAACCTCCAAAGCTGGAGCCCAAGTGGGAGGGACCATTTTTTTATACACAAGGTCTACTCCAACAGAGCATATTCCCTAATCTCTATGGACGGGCAGTTCACTACCGCTCCTACAATTGCGTGATTCATGAAGAAGTATTTCGCATAGAAATCAAAAGTAGTTATCGTCCGAGCTGCAGGGCGTTAAACTGCTGAGCACCCAATTGTACTAACTCTATGACCCTAAACTATGAGTATTTCATCCTCAACAACATAACTAGAAGCAGTTATCATCCAATATGTGGGATGTTAATCTGCAAATAACACAATGGTCCAAACTCTATGACCCTAAACTAAGAGTATTTTTTCCTCACCGGCATAACTAAAAGCAGTTATCATCCGAACTGCAAGACGTTAAACTACCAAGCCCCTAATGGTCCAAACTCTATGACCCTAAACTAAGAGTATTTCATCCTCACAGCATGACGTTAAACTACACGGATTTCAGAGAACTAGGTATGGCTTCATTCTTGCCCTCACAGGATACGTAGAAATGCTGAGATCCCCTATCCTGGCTCATCCACTCCCAAATGAAAAAAAAAATTAAAAAAAATGTCTCCTTCCCCTGTGTATGGACCAGCCCTACACGGGGTGTACTTCTTTCAGAAAACTATGTACGACTTGATTCCTGCCTTTGCAGGATACGTAGAGACGCTAGGGTTCCCCATCCTAGCCCAGCCCCCCCTCCGAATAAAATTTAAAAATTCCCTCTCCCCACATGTACCGACTAGCCCTACACGGGGTGTATTTCTCGTCCTTACCGCTTGACGTTAAACTGCACGGATTTTAGAGAACTATGTATGGCTTGATTTTAGCCCTCGTAGGATACATAGCGATGTCGGGATCCCCTATCATGGCCCAACCACTACCTAATGGAATAAAATTAAAAAAAATGTCCCCTTCCCCCATGTATGGACCAACCCTTCATGGGGTGTACTTATTTTAGAGAACTATGTAAGGATTGATTTTTGCCTTCGCAGAATATCTAGCGACACCAGGGTTCCTCGTCCTGGACCAGCCACCCCCGAATAAAAGTTAAAATTTCTCTCTCCCCCTGTGTACGGAATAGCCCTACACGGGGTGTATTCCTCATCCTTACCGCACGGCGTTAAACTACACAGATAAGGATAAAAGAAAAAAATGCCCCTTCTCCCTCATGTAGGACTAAACCTGCACGGCGTGTGTTTTCTTTCAGAGAACTACATGTGGCTTGATTCCTGCCCTCACAGGATACGTAATGACGCCAATATTCTATATCCTAGCCCAACCACCCCCAAATGAGGTTCAAAAGAAAAAATCCCTTTCCCCCGTGTATGGACCAGACCTGGATGGGGTGTATTTCCTTTCAGAGAAATACGTGAGGCTTGATTCCTACCCTCACAGGATACGTAGTGACACCAGAATTCCACACCCTGGCCCAGCCACCTCAAATGAAGAAAAAAATACCTCTTCCTCAGTACGGACCAGACCCGCACGAGGTGTACTCCCCAAAAGAACTACGTGAGGCCTGATTCCTGCCCTCACGGGATACGTAGTTAGGCCAGGGTTCCCCATACTAGCCTAGACATTCAAGAAAATGCTCCCCCCCCCCGTGTATGGACCAGACCTGCACGGGGTGTATTCTTCATCCTCACTACACGACGTTAAACTACACAGATTTCAAAGAACGATGTGAGTATTGATTCCTACCCTTGCAGGATATGTTGTGACACCAAGGTTTCCCATCCTAGCATAGCCATTCAAAAAAAATTCTCTCCCCCCCCCATGTACAGACCAGACCTGCACGAGATGTATTCTTCATTCTTACCACACGATGTTAAACTGCATGGATTTCAAAGAACTACGTGAGGCTTGATTCCTGCCCTCACGAGATACGTAGTGATTCCAGGGTTCCTCATCCTAGCCCAGCCATTCAAAAAAATTCCCTCTCCCCCTGTGTATGGACTAGACTTGCACGGGGTGTATTCTCCGTCCTCACCGCACGACGTTAAACTGCACGGATTTCAAAGAACTACATGAGGATTGATTCATGCCCTCGCGGGATACATAGTTACGCCAGGGTCCCCCACCCTGGCCTAGCCATCCCCAAATGAATGTTAGAAATGCCCTTTTCCCCTGTGTACGTACTAACCCAACGCAGGGTGTACCTATTTCAGGGAACTACACGTGGCTTGATTCCTGCCCTCGCAGGATGCGTAGTGACATCAGGGTTTCCCATCCAGGCCCAGCCATTCCCGAGTGAAGATATAAAAAAAATTACCACTTCCCCCATGTAAAGACTAGGTCTTCATGGGGTGTATTCTTCTTCTTCACTGCATGATGTTAAAACTACCCTGACTTCGTCCTGACTGCACGTCGTTAAAACTACATGGACTTCTTCCTCACAACATGATGTTAAAACTGCATGGACTTCATCCTCACTGAACGACATTAAAACTGCACAGACATCGTCGTGAACCACCCAAGATATATGGAGAAATGAGATGGAAATACTCCTTTCACATTTGGATGCATCCTCTCCATACATAAGACTCCTTGACCCGGATAATTATGGATCTTCATAACCATTCACGACCATCGAAAAAGGAAAGTTATCGACCTGAGGACACCTTTTCATGACTATGAATACCATGCCCTCAGCGGCTCTGCATATTGATATCCCCTGGCCCGTCTACCAAAGGATATATTTCCTCAGGCGATACTCTTCCTAGCTTCGTACGCTTACCGACCCCAAAGCCCCCATATCATATCTCCCGATCCAAAAAATTTATGGAGAAGTTGTTTACAAGTTCATCCCTTTTTTCACATCCAAATGTTTCCAGGTTATCCCTACCCATTTATCCTATGTATCCGCACGTGGTTCACATGACGACCTGCATCTACGAACATCAATCCAGGGCTAGGCTACTTTGACTCAACGGAAAATTGCAGTGAAGATGTTTCTTGTATGCTCAGACATCATTATCCCCACATGATGAACTCTGTACTGTGATCATTCTTGGATTTTCATAATCATTCATGGCCATAAAAAGTGGAAAGTCATCAACCCAGGGACACCTTTTCATGACAATGCATACTATGCCCTCAGCAGATATGCATATTGATATCCCCTGGCCCATCTACCAAAGGCAAGATTTTCTCAGGTGGTAATCTTCCTAGCTCTGTACACTTACCGGCCTCAGAGCCCCCAAACCACGTCTCCTGAACTAGGAAACCTCAGAGTTACATTTTACAACCTCCATCCCCCAACTTGTTCAGAGTATATTAGATCATGGTTACTTAGTTATCCTTTGAGTGACTGCAGAAATAGTAGCTCAATGGTCTGAGCTCTATGATCGCTAAACTAGCAGTAATTCATCCATACTACACGGTGTTAAACTGTATGGAGTGAAGGTACACACCCGCACACAAGATAAACCAGCACATGGAGCTCTTTAAGACTTAATAGCAACCAGGTCCAAATATACCTGACATGTCTAGATATTTTCTTAACAAATGACAGACTTCGGGGCCCGGAAAATCGTGGATCCTCATAACCATTCACGGCCATCAGATGTGAAAATTTATCGACCAATGGACACCTTTTCATTACTATGCATACCATTCCCATAGCGGCTCTGCATATTGATAGCCCCTGGCCCGTCTACCAAAGTCAATATTTCCTCAGGTGATATTGTTCTTAGTTCCGTATGCTTATCGGCCTTATAGCCCCTATATCATTTCTCCTTATCCAAGAATCCCCAGAACCACAATTTAAACCAATCAACCCCTCTCCATGTCTTGGGAATGCTTGGATGTTCATGCTCAGTTACATTCTGATCAAGATCGGCCTTTGCAACTACGTCCTAACCCCATGACGTTAAACTACATGGAACATCTTGGCCTCTTAGGATAAAGTTGCAAAGACCAGGTATTAAACATCCAGGGAAATGCCTCCAACTACAAGCATTTTAACTTGTTTAAAAATGCCCCATTTCCTCACAACACAACATTATAACTGCACAGAATTGGAAAAAAAATTCCCCCCATCCTTTATACATGACGTTAAACTGCACAACATCCTTTAAATAATGCTCCTTGTCCTTACCACATGATGTTAAACTGCACGGAAGCCGTCCTTTCCGCATGACATTAATCTGAATGGTCAAACCTATCATGGGTTAAGAAAGGAACATAGGCGTTTCTCTATCCCTCAGTGCACGAGTCAGACCTCCACTAACCACCGTCTCAAACCAGCATGAGAAGAAATGACTTCACCCATTCTTGGGAAATTTAGCCTAGATGTTTCTCTCGTATCCAGGCACACTATCCTTATAAACCATACTCTGTATTCAGAAAAATCCAAACTCTCATAGGCCACCCCTGGTGGTCCTGAATCTCAACATCCCTGAAGTTTCTCGGCTATCGGTAGAATTCAATCATTGACCCAAAGACACCTTTTCACGACTATTCATACCATGCCCACAGTGTCTCTGCATATTGATCGCCCCTGGCCCATCTACCAAAGGCAAGATTTCATTAGGCAATGATTCTCTCCTTATGCCTCTTGTCCCCTAATCCCCCATGTCCATCCCGGGATTCAGAAACCCTCTGAGCTACAGTTTACCAACCTCTTTCACGACCCTTCCTGAATATGGTGGAACATCTCTGAAAATATTATCGAGAAAAAAGAGAGGCCGTTCCATTTTAAATAATGTCCCAGTTGGATGAATTTAAACAGTACCATGATCCAACCATCCTTTATGCTAGATAAATGCGTATGACGGGGACCCTGATTCCACACTATTGATTAATATAGTTGTTCTCAAACCCTTTCAGACGTCACACACCCTTTCTGAGCCACCCCTGGTGGTTTTCATAATCCTCAAATCCACCCATGGTGGTGTCCACAAGCCGGACTTCCATGAAGTCCTTAGGCCATCAGAAATGGACAGCCATTGAATTATGGACACCTTTTCACCATTATTCATACCATTCCCTCAGAATCTCTTCATATTGATCTCCCCTGGCCCGTCTACCAAAGGAAATACTTCCTTAAGCGATGCTCTTCCTACCTCTGCACGCTGATACGACTCCCATACCTTGAGACATGCCCTGCATGTCATTCAAATCTAAAAATTCTCCCCCACCTGCGTTTGGAGGATATCAAGACATATTTTAATCAACCAAACCTCATTAGGTCCCTCGCCCAACCATATATGGTCAAAGATGTTCGACCTAAAACATCAGTAATGATAGTCTTGTCGGTGGGACTTTAAACCACTTACCAAAAGAGGCACCAAGCCTCTTAGGCTGAAAATATGAAAAGGGTGACCTAAGAAAAAGTAGGGCCATACCGGCTGGGTCCACACCAAATGGGCCCACAAAAAGTTAGGGTATCAATAGAAAAGACAATATGTTTGTGGGGTTTTTCTACAAAACCCTAGAAATAGTCAAACTATGCTCACTAGATCCCATGGTACAGGTAGAAGTTAGAGTTTGATTCTATTTTCTTGAATTATGATTAATTCTAATTTAGTGATTTGTTATTTATGCAACAATTGTTCAAGTAACAATCAAATGTTATAACAAGGAAGGATTGACACAGACTGTATTCATTTTGAACAAAAAGGGAGGACGTACACAAGTTGGGTCTTATCCCTCACAACAACAAAAAAGGGGGGGGGGATAAAAACAGAGTTTACAGGAATGGATCTGACTACCACAAAGGAGCCTGGCTTGCTCTCTCCATCAGATCGGCAACCATGCGACAGAGGTTGTTGCGAGTCTGCTCCCGAACGGTCTTCTCCTTGGCCTCAACCTTGGCCATCGAATGAGTATGCCCCACTATTGTTTGGATATTGTTGATCCCTTTCCTGTTGGCTTCCAGGTTACCAGTCAGATTTGACAACTGATCCCTCAATATCACTGCCCGTACTTCACATTCATGCAACTCGGTAGATAGGGTGGTCGCCTAATCTCGAGAGATCGCCTCCTATGCTATCAGATGATGGAGCTTTATCATGGATTCCTCCAAGGCTCGGGTCTTGCAATGAGAGGTAGCGAGGTTATCAAGTTTTCATTCATTATTAGAAACTTTCTCACAGGCCATGAAAACCAGGAAAGAGTGAAAATGAAACTGCCGATAGTCAAAGCCACCTGACCCCAAACCCAGGAAGAGTTATTGGAGATATTCAATTTTAGTTTCCATCTCAGCCAGAGATGTTTTGGCAACATTCTCTCAAATCTGGGTCCAGGACCCCCTTCACACTACTCGGTGGTCCGCCATGACATGAGGATATTTGGTATCCTTTCTAGATAGAATGGGAATGAAGTATGGAATTGTGATTAGTGCAGACATGTGCACTCTAGAAGATGGTTCTGAAGTTGGAAGGTATGAAGCTTCTAACCCCAGTTCGAGCTTGGGAATCAAGTTGTTAAGTTTGGTATCGGCTGAAAAAACCTCAAGAATTTTCTTCTAGGACCCAAAGCCACAGGGTCATCCTCATCCATGTCCAAGAAGGTTGGGTTTGTCTGAACTTCAGATACAGAGGGGCTGGGAGAGGAAAATCCCCTAAGTTGCCTTGGCAGAAGAGCCATCAGTCGGTCCTCCCTCAGAGCCGATGAGGAAGGTGCGGTAGGCACATCATCTAAAATGACTCCTGATTTTGGAACCTTCCAGACAGCCTTCCCCAAGATCCCATCGGGGTAATGTTTTACCCATATTCTTGCGTACTCCAAGGATAGGCTGGCAGCCGCTCCTATGCAAGCCAAGGGAATGCTTGTGTCAGATCCCTCCAGCATCAGCATAAAACACCATTGACGGAGAGTGTCCGGGTGTAGTCCTAAAGCCTGAGGAGGGGGAAGGGAAATGTGGAGTTTGATACACCCAAACTTGCATGAAAAACGATGGGGGCATACAAATCGCACAGAGAAACCCCATCAACCCAAGCGGGCAAAAAACCATCCCGTAGTGAAATCATGTAAGAACTCTCCTTCAAGATCCCCCTGTAGTTGTCAACCACGATACCGAAAGGGGTGGGGTAGGGAACAAAAGAAAACTGGGAGAAGTCACATAGAAGATTGATGAATTCATCAGAATTGAGGGACTTCAAGTGAATGCCAGCTATATCGAGCAGGGTAGGCCGAAAGGTAGGAAGCGGGATGATTGTGTTATGAAAATACTCATAACAATGGCAATGATTCGCTATCCAGCCGTATAATAATTTAAATGGCCCACTAAGACGGTAGGGTGACCCTCCCTTCTGCACATGGATTAGTAGTTCATAAATATGAGCCAAAGTGGGCACGACCAAATTCACCGGTCGGCCCTCTTCCAACTCAACTTCCATCATCAAGGTGAAATCCATGACGCATGGGTTGATATTCCGATAAGGGAATAGCCACTCGCTCAAAAACATAGCAAACATACCTACCATCCTAAGCATAGGCATCACACTGGGGCGCACCGCGTAACCCCATGAAAGGTAGTCACCCACCTCTAGAACTACCCAGTAAGAACCTAGGATGGTTCGTGAATGTTGAGAAGGATGAGTCCTGGGGAGCTTGATCTTCGGCACAGGACTAGTGGTGTTCAGAAATAACTCTATCTAGGTGCTATAGAGAATAAGAGAGCAGGCATGCAAGGCCTGACCTAGTGACCGTTCCGCCATAACCAGCACATCCCTCACCAACGAAGGCACTTGTTCAACGTCGTCCCATGCTTCTGGAGTGCGAAGAAACTCATCATGCATCTCACCAATGATCGGAATCCCTAACAATTAGTAGATTTCTTATAAACTAATTCCAAATTCACCATGGGAAAGGTGGAATGTATTAGTGATTTAACACTAGTGATTGAGCAGGTCATGCAGGATTAAAGATGGTTGGTAAACAAAAAACTGGGAGGCCCACACTGTGGAGTGCATATTGACTGCTTGCAGTGACTCAAGAGGTTCCCGACAATGATGATGGACGTAGAAGGCCCATGCCCAATCATTTGAGAAAATCCCACCAGACAGAAGATCCCACCTAGGAATCCACCCCGCGTCCGGATCCACTCGATCAAGGTTGATAATAGAGGGGTAACTCTTGAAGACATCTTCTTGAGAGAGGTAAGTGCATTGATCACTTTGGGTCCAAACGGAGCCTCTCAAAATGAAAGTGTATTTCGGATCAGAGTCAGAGATCATCTCCCCTAATGAGGCAAGGTTCACATGAATGCAATTTGGTGATGCTTCCAAGCAAGGAGACAGAAGACCTGAGAAAGTAGAAGGGTTAGGGACATCGTCTTGAAGACTGAAGCTGTAAAGTGGAAGTCGATTTGATAGTGGATAACCCAGGAGCTCAGGAGAGAGAAAGTCCGTCAAGACACCATCATCGGGAATGATGGATCGACTAGGGTCCTCTTTGATGCTCTCCAATATAGGAATAATAGCTAGATGTCTCCCTGAAAAATTCAGAAGAGACTTAGTAGCAGGCCTGGGTGAAGGGAGAGGGGGATCCATATTTTATCCCTTCATTATGAAAACCAATCGATGGTTAGTCCGGAATAATAAAATCTGGACAAAAATACCAAGTATATGGAAAAGGAGTCCAAAAGCCTTCATGACGAGGTCTCCGATCAGGCCTCAAAATGTGGTTCGCGATGACAACATCCCACATACCTACCATATGTGGAAGAGGTCCACGATACTCTGGCCCATGGATCTTTGGCCAGAAAACTGTGAACCAGGTTGCTCCGTGGAATCTTAATCCATGATTTAAATAGTTTGGTTCAAAAGACTTAAGAAATTTTCAAAGTCTGGAAGATTTCAGTCCACGGACCATCAAAACCACGGAGCGAGTTCCTATGCGGCATGTCATGACATACATTTTAATTAATTAAAAGTGTTAGTTTTTAGCTGGGAGATTGATCTGCAGGTGAAGGTGGGTTTGAATGAGGAATGGTTCACGGAAGTGGTAGCTGGTTCACGGACGAGGTGCGTCGCGAAGGAACAAGCACGCAGAGACAAGAAGCAAGAGAGATATGGTTTCACGAAGAATCCAGTAAAAGAAAAACGGCCCCCATATTTATAGGTGTGGTCCCCTACCGGGTCCACTCCCCTACCTCAAACCATCCAAGTTTCAAGAACACTCTACTTCGGAATGACCTCCTCTTCCTTTCGATCAGACCCCATTTTGATGGGGGCATTTTTAGGGTCCTGAAAAATTCACAAACAAGAATGAGAATCCCCTTTAATACAAGGGAGATTCTACCCAATTTCCCCCCAAAGAATTGGGGAAAGTGTAGAGAATTATAAAAGTATGGCACAAGAAGAACTGGTCCGCTTACTGGACTAATGGTAATGGCACGCGACCAGTTCCACAAAGCACCCCCCACCGCAGACCGCGGTCGTTCGCAGAATAGAGGCGAGGATCCTCCACGGGCACGGAGCAGGATGGGCGCCAACCCGGTCCACTATCATGGACTTCCCCAGCTGTGAACCTCATCAACGGGCCCAGGCCGCATCCATTGTCATTCGTAGAATGGAGGCGGAACCCTGTTTGGCCGCGAAGCACTCCCTGAGCTAGTTTGGTTCATGGGGGAGGTGCGTTCAATGCCCCCCACAAGTTGTGGATTGAGAAAGTCATCCGTAAACCATTTTTCTGGTCATGGGACTCCACAAAAGGTTCTGCATAACCACATATACATCTCTTTTGCCACTCTATAAAAGGAGATGTAAGGGGAAGAGGAAAAAGGGAGATCAATCAGATTCGGGTGGAAGGATTTCGAAGAAAGGAGCTTAGGATATTGCAAATAGCAAAGTTCCGGTTCGCGAACCAGAATAGGTATGAAGCTGGAAACAAATTAATAAGGAATCGAAAAAGCATAATAACTTGGTGAACCGCGAACTTAAAATAATAAAGAAAAGAAGATCGTGAACCATGGCCCCTCTGTGGATGCACTCCCCTCAAACCGGGGCGTTTATGCCCCTTTTTCTATCTATCGTACCGTGTAGTGCCCTCTTATGTGGGCGAAGCCCTAACCGATGAACCTCTGACCGGAGTCTCCCTCGGTCGCCGTTGCTCGCGTGGACCCCTCTACATACCAACCTAGTACGCGGGCCAAACCCGAAGCTGCGAACCACCCTGGTTCACGGGATGCCCCTCAGTCTGCAAACCACCCTGGTTCACAGACGACCTCTCTATCCACATAACACCTCCCTACATGAAGGGATCCACCCCTCAATTTTCACCCGTGTGGCCTGCCAAATCCTTCAGAGTTCCTATTCCCCGAGTGAGATAAAATCCTTCCAATCCGGCCTGATCCTTCACAACCCCCTCATTGGGCCATTCATCGGCCCCAAGCCAAGGCCTCCACCAGAGCCACTGGACCCATGTGATGTAACCTTCAGGTTCATCAGCGTTCCATTTTGAGTTCACATACCCACGGCAAGTGATGGAGAAGGGATTACTCGGGCCCTTGAGTGGATTCCCGAAGCATACCTGGGTTCACATTCCCATGGTAATGCGGAGTCGGAGCCTGAGAGACCCCTTTCTGCCTCTCTACTCACCAGGAGGGGGACCACACGCCCTTTTCCCTTCATCTTTGGCGGAGAACACTTCTCCCCCCTTCTGGGAGTTAATGGGAAACCATCTTAGTGTAAGCCCCTAGCTTTTCTTTCCGGAGGTAGTGCCCATGCACCTCCGTACTTCCTTAGGGATAAACTCCAAGGGAAGGAGGGATGGGCATCAGCACCCCTCCTTAATTCATTCTCAAATCCCTATCCCATTGGGGATTGTCACCACTGGGCATCCATCTTGGGTTAAGCCCCATAGCATCCTCATTGGAATCCAACTACCCTAATCCATTAAACACGGAGGGTTCATTGCTCCGTTGTGCGACTTTTACCTTCCGCGAACATCAGGAAGGACAGTCCAGCGGTACCAGCCTTCTTCTCTTCTCGTCGTCCATCTCCCCTTTCCTCGATAGGGAGAAAGTGTAAGGTTAGCCAAGTCTGTTGCATTCTCTTGTTTCTCACACTGAGAATGTTTCACGTGGGCTTATAGACTTGTGATGGTTTTGGCACCCGCACAACAACGGTGGATTAACCTGAGCTTTGTGTACTTTGATCCCTGTCTCCTAGGCAGGGTGCGTAGGAAGCCTCCCCAAGGTTCAAGCCCAAAAATCGGTCATTACGTCCCCCTTTACATCGGTTTACCCACACCTTGGGCCTCCTTAAAGTGTAATCCCCATCCGAACGCGAACTACGTGGACTTTGATCCATGTCTCCTAGATAGGGTACATAGGAAGCCTCCCTGAGGTTCAATCCCAAAAATAGGTCATTCCGACCGCCCTTTACATCGGTTTACCCACACATTGTGCCGCATCAGAGTGTAAGACCCATCCCAACCCGAACTACATGGACTTTGATCCCTGTATCCTAGGCAGGGTACGTAGGAAACCTCTCCGAGGTTGAAGCCCAACAATCTGTCATTCCGACCCCCTTCACATCAGTGTACCCACACCTTGGGCCGCCTCAGATTGAAAGCCCCATCCCCACCCGAACTACGTGCACTTTGACCCCTGTCTCCAAGGAAGGGTACATAGAAAGACTCCCCTAGGTTCAAGCCCAACAATTGTACATTTCCACCTCTTTTACGTCGGTTTACCCACACCTTGGGGTTCCTCAGAGTGTAATCCCCATCCCAACCCAAACTACATGGACTTTGATCCCTGTATCCTAGGCAGGGTACGTAGGAAGCCTCCCCGAGGATCAATCCCAACACTCGGTCGATCCGACCATCTTCACGTCGGTTCACTATACCAACCCTGGGAAGCCTAGAGCGTAGGCCGCATACCAAACCGAACTACATGAATTTTGATTCCTCCCATAGGGATACGTAGGAGGCCCGTACCACGGGTTCGATCAAACACTCAGATCATTATCCATCCCCCCTAGACGAAAATAAACTATAGAGTGCAAGGTTACGAGGCTTTAAACTAGTGCCGTGTGAATGAGTCCAGACTCCTCGGGGTCATTAATCCAATGAGGGATGGTAAACCTCAGGCATAAATGATTCCAAACCCCTGCGTCCAGAAGACCATTACCAACCAGGAGTAATCCATGGATACTATGCTTGTGTATAAACCAAAGATTCGCAAACATATGATTACATGTCAAATCTATAGGAGAGTCCTAGAACATGAAATAATTCCCCCCAAAAATGGTGTGATGAGCCCGACATCCCATCCTCTAGACCAATGTGATTTATTAAGCATCGCTGGTCAAAAAACCCAACGAACACATGCCTTTGTAAAGAAAGTACATGTATTACTGGATATGGAACCGTTGGGAGTTTCAAGGCGAAAACGGTGCACCTGATATGAGTGATCAAGAAGAACCCAATCTTCTCTAATCAATCATCGGGTAGTGCATGTTTCTCCTACACGATCCCGTCGTGCGCCGCGATACAAGTTCATAATCATTCTTCTAATGCATTATCGGTAGAAATATTGGATCTTAGAGATAATGTGTTATGCAATAGGACTACTCACATAGTTAATGTTATCTAGAGGAATAAAGAACCATAGAAAGAGATGTGGGAACCCAATGATGTGATTAAAAAAATATATCCACAATTATTGGTATTGTAGTGATAGCTTATCGAGGGTGAAACTATTATAAGTGAGGTAGAATGTTACATCTTGATTTTTTAGAATATATTTATCATTAGAAAATAAATGTAATTCATAGATTGTAAATAATAAGAAATTTAATATCACGGATAAATTATTATAAGTTATAAAATTAGGCACAATATATAGTATTTAAATGAATTTTATATTCATTAAAATGACAATAAATTCATTTTAAAAATACCAGTAATTATAAAAAACTATTTTAAATAATTTTGTTTATGATAATTGTTTTCCATTTATGATCAATTTATAAATTAAATAATATTATTAAAATTATGAATGGTTATTTTTTAAAGATAAATAAAATGAATTTGTAAATTATTGATTGGTTAAAAATGTAAATAAAATCACATGAAGTTAAAAAGAGATGTTGCTCTTCTAAAAAACTACTGTAATGTGCGCAAAATGATCCCATATGAATAAAATTAACTAAAAAATAGTTATGAATAATTTAATAATATCAATAGATACTATATTCCATAAAATATTTTAAAACTAAACTAATGGTTTTTACTATTTATGGAATTGAATTAAATCTAGTTTTATTTTTAAAAAACGATTTTTCTAAAAATGTTTTCATTGCATCTTCAATGATTTTTTCAAAATATATTTCATTTAATCCTATGAAATTAATTTTATAAAAGTATTTATATATTTGGAATTGAAATTTCAAAAATTATTTATTGAGCCTAATTTCATTTTTGGTTATAATGAATATTTACTATGGTAAAAATATATTGCCATAGTTAGGGTTAAAAATGTTTAACGAGTATTTAAATTAAAACATATGTTCTCAAATATTACCTCAAATTGGAAAATTTTTATTTTTTAAATAGTTTTCAAACATGAACTATATTTAATTTAATCCTTTTTTCCACATGGTCCCATTTCACATGTGTGTGAATTTATTTTATTTTAAATTTTTATTGTTTTTAAAAAGTGTAACCCACCTCACATAAAAAAGGGAACTTCCTCCCATTACTTATTCACAAACTCAAGCCCTATATTTTGGAAGAAAGCTAACCAAATACATTTATAAAACCCTTAATCATTTCTTAGATATTATTATATTCCACTACTAACATGAAATGAATTATTAAGGTGTAATCCAAAAGAATTTTATCAATGAAAATGGACTAACGAATATGTAAATCAAATGACAGTATCTGAGGTAAGGTTTTAGATTAAATTATTATTTATTATTTGGATTAACATTGTTAAATATTAATTTAGGAAAATTATATTTTCATTATATTTTAAACCACATATATTTTCACCACCTATAGATATTTATAAAAATTCAATTTATTTATTTTATTATACTCTATTAGGTACGTAAAAAATTGAGCAAAGGTTCTAAAGAAATGTTGGTATTATTTTCTCCATTATTGATTAAATGTTTCTTCCAAATAAATTTTTAATGTATTTTCAAGAATGATATTTTCTATGATCAAATGATTATTTAAATTCATTTTAATCCATATTGGACATTATTTTCAGAGGGGAAAAGGTAATTATTACAATGTTTTTTGAATTATGTTATTTATGACTATACCAAAAATTATAAAATTAATTCTTCTTTTAGAATTAATCTCATGAATAAATATTTATACCATCATGAATATTATTTTAATTGAATTTAACATTAAAATTCTACAAGGATATTTTCAATTAAAATCAATTTTCTAGTATTCTTAATGATTTTAATTTTTAAGGACATCGAAATAATATTTTATTTTCCATATTTCTAAAGAAATGATCAAATGAACATTTAATAGAATTTTTAATTTATATTAGAATCCATTGACATTACTAATGATTCAGTTATGGTATGATATAATGATACCATCCATGTTATTTTTTAGGATTTATTATGATTATATAATGTGAAAAAAATTATGAAATCCATTTGTTTTTCATGGGTTATGCTACGATAATAGGATGAATATTTCAATGAATTTATGGTACCCATAGATATTGTTTCAATTATGTGATTAGTGGTTATGTTAAATACCTCTCATTCATTTGTAAATTATTAATATCTCGTTAGATAGTATGATGGTGGATTTAGAGCAAACACATTCTTGGGAAGGAAACCGGTTGGAGGGTTAGCCCAATCCGTTTTGGGACATTATCCAATATGTGGAGATGATCCAGGTAGTGAACCATGTACAATGAAATAGTCTTTTATGATTTCTAGTATTACAAATTTCACTGAAAATTTCATATTATTATAATATTCTCTAATGGGTCATGATTTATTAATAATGTTTCTCGTTATTATGAATTGTGACTTCTGAAACGCTAAAGAATTAATTCATGACTAATAATTTATGATTTAAGACAGATTGGGTATGAAATTCATTATTTATAATAATATCTCATACCCTTATTCTTATATTATTCTTGCATATGGTCATTGACCATGCTTACCCTTACTAGTCATCTAACATAATCCTCTAATATGTTGTTATTTTCCTTAGGTTATGAAGAAATTTTATAATTAAGAAATGTATATGAAAGGTACTATGAGAGAAGGAAATTTTTAGAAGACGTAGGATTTATTTAATTAATTATGTTGATTATGTATCTAGTCTCCAATTACACTATAACTTTATACATATAGGGTGTGTATTATTATCATGATTAATTAATATTCATGTAAAATAATCCAATATTGTTATAATAATATTTTAAATACCCAAATGGGGAAATAATGTATGGATGATTAAAAAAACTACCTCTTCAGATCATTTTTCATTGTTAAAAAACACTCTCCTACCTTTATCCCAAAGTAATTCATGAATAGAAATTAAATAATCCATGAGACATATCAATTTTACATAGATCACCCTCAGTGGGTTATGTTCAAGGAGAATAGAATGATGATGTTTTGATTTACAATATCTACTAAGTCTCTCTTCCAAAATACAAGGTTTCGTCTCGATCACTTCTATGCTAAGGCTCAATGCCATTATAATGTTTAGGGATAGATTTCTAATTTCTAAGGGTCACTCCCTAACTCCATTTCTCTATATCACTACAATTGTAAGGGATTACCTTCTACCTCTTACATTTTTCAATGTTATGGAATGGATTTAGACTCAGTTTATGGACATATAGGTCTATTTATTATCAATAATGAATATATCTTCATTTGGAGAAAAAGTCTCTATTGAAGACCTAATTTCATCTAGTTGATGAATATAAATTTTCCATAGGTTTACTAGGAAATAATTTTTAAATAATTTCATGATGATCACTGCATTCGTGAAGGAAACCCCTTCTATGAAGCTCAAATATCCTTCACAAATAAACCACCTTTCCCGAAGCTCACTTCTTTCATGAATCTCAACTAGCCTTCACAAATATCACAACTTTTGGTAATATTTTAATGGAATTTGTGAATATCAATAAATTAATGATTCTTAAAAAAAATTTCTACATTTATATAATTAATGAAACAAAATTCTTCATGAATATTTTCTAAAAAACAATCTTCATGATCCCCCTTCATGATTCTGAATTCATAGAATCTTCATAAAGTCACACTAATTTTTTGAAGGTGTTAGAATCCCATTTATAGTCTCAACCATTGATCCAGGAAGATTCCATACTCATCATCACAATTTATTTATTCTATCAATTTCATTCACATTGATCCCAATATATGGGATCAAACATGGTAAATTATCATGTATGAGGCTTCTCGTAGTCATGGAGATTACAAGTAAATCATTCATAATTAGAGATGGAGTCACCTTATGTGCCACTTACAGGGATTCCATTTACTAATATTGTATATTTTTCAACACAACATGTAAAAAATATCTCTTCAACATCAAAAATGATCAGGGAAACCTACTTTGTCAACAAACACAATCAAACCAAAAATATTGCAATATTACCGTGATGGGTTTTTTCCCAATAATCTCCCCAATTATTTTTGTTGAGAAATCTTCGCATTTTAATCCCTAATTAAATAATTCATCCATATTCTACAACCATAATCTTCATGTAATTTAGACAGAAATAAATGGTTTAATCAACATATTCTATAATCCCACATGATCCATGATCGGTGTAAGAAAAAATAGGATGAAAATTTCATTAATGAATAACATCATTCAAAACCACATAACTATTTTATTAATGAACCCCATCTATTTTGATATAAAAATATTGATCCATATCCTTTATCAGCATTATATTTTTCATTCCCCATTAATCACTACTTCGTTTCTCATGCTTTGGATTGCCTAAATACATAAAAGCAAAGATTTGATATCCACGAGTTGTTTCTATATAGAACCTAACTCTCATTATGTAATAGAAGAATAATATGGTTTGTAAAAATCATTCAACATATAACATGTTGACTCTACCCAAACAACACAGCCCCACCTCTCATATTATACCCTTTAATCCTTTCCCCATATTTTGATTAAGGTATTTTATTCCCTTTAATATCCAAGACATATCCGCCTTTTTAAATAAGCCTGAATGTCACTTTGTTGGGGTCTATCCTCCTCCAATGGCCTGAAGGCCTTCATTTTTTATTGATTCGTGATAATCCACATTTATTGGGGGGTGGTGGAACCCTTAAAATGACTATATATGTAATTATTGAATGTCATATAGGACATAGAAGAATTCAATGCCAGTAGGCTTCAAACATTACATACAACCCGGAAAAACTACTTTGAACTACTCCTCACAAGCATCTTCATCGTTAAATCAGATCTCCACATTTGCATGGATGTTCGGATAGGATTTCTCATGCATGCACAGGCTTGTCCCAATGGCAAGAGCAATACCCTCTCATTCTTGTAATTTGTTTAGCTTCTTCTATGCTGAATGCCCCTTGATCCTCCTCCTTCTGAAGCTTTTTTCTTAAAGGTTATCTAGTATGAATCTGCACTTAAGGTTTCCTAAAGGCCTTGAGTTAGCCCAGAAGCCTTACTGACCTAATAGCCTAGGTGGCTCGAAGGACTTAAAGGACTTGGGGACCAAAATGGTGACTCAAAGGCCCAACTAGGAAAATATAATAGCGTAAAGAAAACATATCAATATAGTTGAAAAAACACACAATAACTTATTGACATGGGGTCCCAAAAGCACACTTTTTAAAGCATGAGGAGTTAAATGAACTCAAACATCCATTTGATGTCGTTAAGATTATTATTTGGGTAATACCTTTGTTATAATATCTATAACTTGTAGTTCTATATGCATATACCCAAACCTCCCAAGCCCTTTCTTCACCTTCTCTTTGGTAAAATGTTATTCTATTTTGAATGTCATTTATACTCAACTGGTTTAATATATGGTTATAATATTTATATAAATAGAATTATCACATTGGATTTAGATCGGATACTTCACTTTAACCACGAAAAATTTGGCAAACACTAAGAAACTACATCACCTTAAGTACACAATTTTCAGTTCTTCTTCTAGGGAATCCATTCATTTGTATTGGATGTTTTTAAAAATAACATATCAGAAAAATATCTAGAACATCACAAATATAAATGGAAACCAAATTTGTTAACAAACATAATCAAACCAAAAAATATTACAATGTTACCTTGTGGTAGTTTTTCCTAATAATATCCCCCTTTGGGTTTTTTTAACAACTCTTCACATTTTGATCCCTTATAAAACATTCTTCCATCATCTACAACTATTACTTTCTTGAGAATCATATAAAAATCAATTATTTATTAAAACATTTTCTAATACCAAATAATTGATGCTTGACAGGAGAACCAAGATTAGTATTAATAGTTTATCAATGGGTCACTTCATTCAAAACCACATAAATAGGTTCATCACAATACCCATATGTCTTATATATAAATTTTGATCGATCAACATTATCATTTTTCATATTTCCAACTCCCCATTTATCTGTAAATTTCTTATAATTAATTGTATTTCTTAATGATTTCTAGGATAATATGTGATAGCAATGAACAAATTCCATATTGAACATTTTTATCATAGTATCGTAGAAGCATTTCATGGTGTATCAAAAACATGTAAACATTAAAATGTTGTTCCTCCGCCCACATAATAGATCCACCTATTATCTTCTCCCCAATATCAGCTTCTCCCCATTAATAATTATACTATTTTATCCAATTTAAGATCCAAAACTTCTTCACCTATATTAATAAACCTAATGATCTCTTCGTTGTGATCTATAATAGGGTAAATAAAAGTGATCAACACTATAGGGAAAAAAATCATACCTCGAGGAGAAGGGGTCCCACAATCACATTTTTTAATGTGTTATAAGTCGATTGAAATCATGTATTCAGTTGATGCGTTTCAAATGCTTCTTTGGTGAAGGAATTCACTAGAATATCTGCAACCTGTAGTTCTGTATGCACAAACTCTAACATCAAAACAACCTTCTCCACTTCCTCCTTTATAAGATGATATTTCATTTCAATTCACTTTGTCCTCAATTGATGGAGATGATTTTTTATAAGATTTATAGTACTTGAATTATTTTAATGGATTCTAAATTTAGATTTCACTTCAACCCCCAAAAATTTGGAAAACACTAGGAAAACCCATCTCTTTGTGTATATAGTTTTCTCTACCCCTTCCAAGGAATCCATTCCTCAATCTTGGATAATTTACAAAATATTGTGTCAATAATATCTCTATAGCATCACAAATGACCAAGGAAACCAGATTTTTCAACAAACAAAATCAACCCAAAAATACTACAATGTTACACGGAAGGATTTTGTACAACAAATATTTATGTTTATAACACTCAGGTATCCTTACATACCACTTATTTTATCTATTTCCTGTAAATTTGACATGGTGAAATATATTCTAAAATATAAATGAAATGTGTTGTCTTAATATGTTGGTTAACAAAAACCCAAATGGAATTATGTCCTTCAGAATTGGTAGGTATACATAAAATAAAATACAAAGATACAACCTCCTATATCTATACAGATTTGCATTATGGTTTCATCATACACTTAGACATATGTTTTATATACTTAACATATATGAAAACCAATGATCGAGATATATCGTCTAAAATATCAATCTTCATGTTATCCTATATGAAATGATCCATAAAATCACAATACATTTTTATGTTTCTAGTGTGGATAGATAATGATTAGATACATGCATTATGGAATAGCTCTATTAAATTGGAATTTAAGGAACACATTCATTGCAAAAATTTTATAATTATGTCCCTATGAAGGATAGACTCAAAAAAATTCCGTATATTATTTTGTATCCTTGTATCCTCTCTCTCCTCCTCCTTGATCATGGTATTGTGTGATGGTATATAATTGATTTATATAATATAGGATTTATCCCCAAACCTTATGATTTTATGGTCTATAATTTTTTAATACATGATTTTTGGGTTCCATTCAATCCCCTTCCTATATAAAGTTACACAATCCTTCATGATAAATGTATTATCAACATTTATTACCTTCATAGAGAGTTAATAAATTATTTTTTAACAGTTTTTTATTAACTCCAACTACCTTATTAGGATCATGTTTAACTCCACCTATGTGAATATATACTTTAGTATCGAGTTAACAATATATGTTACACACCATTCACTATCGAGATACTCCCTTCATATAATCAATGGAAACATTTTTTTATATACCGAAATCATGTGTTGGGAAATTTTTCACACAAACCATTAATTGAAATGAGGCATAAGATACAACCTTTTCATTTTACTTGAGGACACATCATAGTCTCTTCATTTATATGTTAATATATATCAAAAACCCTTATCTATTGTAGTGTAAATCGTGTAAAGGTGGAGTGTCTCTCCTTCTTTTATGATTCATGAAATTTTCTCTATATTAATTTTTCTAGAAGCACTTGTCTCCATACCTAGTTAAATTGGTAATTAGGTTTTAAATTCAGGATAGATTTATTATAAAGATTCATTATTATCTTATGAATATAAGAAAACAACACCTATATGTAAATTTTTTATTCTATTACATTATTCAATCCTTTGTATATTAATAATGTCAATAGATATACCCATTCTTGGTACTACATGACCTATTAATGATACTTTCAAAAGATATAATTTTCACGTTCTAAAATTTTTATACACCTTTTCCTTTATCAATATTGTTAGAAATATCATCATGTAATCATCATTATCATTCTTAATCTTAAATTATATAATAATAACATCTATTAAAACTATCAAAAATTGATTGGAAGTATCCATCATAAGTCTATTAATCAAATCCATGAAGATAATATGGAAATTTATAATTCTATATGGCTTCACATAGAATATTTAATTCCCTTATCTTGAATGAAATTATATTTCTTTTACATCCTCTACATTCAAAATTAATTGAATATGTTTGGATTGAATATTAATCGTCTATAAGTATTGATCCCATCATAATTTATATAACATGTCATGAATATGGTTTAGAAGTCAATTTTCAATGATTGCGATCTTTTTATGTTCAAAATATTCTATGCAGAGATGCTTTTATTTATCATCAATTTTTAAAAGTTATTGGCAGGTCCCCTGATTGGGAAGCAAATGGGAACATACTCCCATTTCAAAGATTATTTGGAATTTTAATCTTCAATTTATCTATTTAATTTGGCCCACACTACCTATAGCTTTTAATATATGCATAACACCATGTTTTCGTTTTATGAAAAAATCGACCTCATTATTTGGAATAAGACCATGAAACTATTTTTGAAAAAAATTCAATTAATTAAATAAAAACCATCATGTCCTCAATATTTAGTTTCTTTCCAACCATTTATGTTATATATCCTTGATGATAGGGTATTATGAAACATATAATGAAACTCATTTTCATTGGGAATTTATTTTCAAAAAAACATGAATAGATGACCATGGGTTTATTTGGGTTATGAAATGTGACATCCATATCCCAACAATTAATATAGGATCAATGTAGAGAGAACTAACCCATTCACAAAATCACGTCAAATTATTCTAAATATGGAAATAATATATTTTTTTGAATCATATTACAATAACATTTTATTAGAGAGTAGTTATGTACTTATGATAAAATAATAACTCCATTTTGAGTTTTCACCATTAAATCCATATCTAATCAATGGGGTGGTGAAATGATACTCTTAGAAAAAATCACAGAATTAAATGATTTTGTTGAAATAGTATTAAATAATACAATTTTAAATCTTGAGTGGATGATGATTTATCTTTCATGTATTAAATTTCCTGATTACCAATATCTATTGTGATTATATAATCCTTTTGTTTCTCCCACTAATTTAGTGGTTACTGGAATCAATGGTCATCAATAAACCATTGATTGGTTATCTTATTTGTTTAATTTCTATACCCCCATAAAATTGATGCATTAGAGTGTGTTTGGTGAATTTCGTTGTTCATTTTATCTATCTTTCACATTTCTTGGGCTCTTCATATCCATTTATGATTCATAATCTTAGTGGCCTAGTCTTCCACACTTGATGCATTTACTGATTTTTTTTGGAAATTCCCCCATGCTTCTTCTCAAATATTTTGTATATATTATGTTTAATATTCTTTATTATATGGGTTTTTCATTTTGGAATTCGATAAAACTCTATTTCACATTCTTTTAAAAAATATCATATGAGTAATTGGAGTTTATAATTTCTATTTATACATTGGTATAACATAGAAAAAATTATTTTTTGACACCAAACCCCCTTACATCCATTTCAGTTTAGATAAATGGTTTTAAGCTACTAAATATTTTTTTATTTTCCAATTAGTTTCAATTATAACAATACAGAAATTCATTGAAAGTATTATTCATTTTTCCATATGGGTTACAATAGACTCAACCTAATTTTTGTTTAACTACAATAATTCCCTCACTATTTTACTGTGAGAAGTTGAGGAAAATAAATATTAAAATATATATTCTTAAACGCTCACCATTACAAGGTGTAAATTTATTCTTCCTACCTAATGTTTTAAATTATATTTCATTGTTAGACAACTTAACCTTCAAAATGATAAACAACTAAAACAACCATTTAATTCAATGATCACTTGATAATAAAAAATATCCTTTATATTTTTTTAATACATATATATGTAATTAGTGGATTTTAATACACACTAATTGAGTGTAGACATTTTTATATGAGTAATTTCTTATTTTTTTTCCTTCATTGGAAAATTTGATAGTTCTACCTAGTTAATGTTATCATATATAACTTTATAAAGATGGGTGATCATAGCCATGTGATTCTATACTCTATCCCCTATCCCATTTGGGTTCACATTGGGTCTAAAATTTCATTAACGATTTCACACATTGTTTACTAGGTTTCACCTAGATCTCGTTATTGAATAAAATTAAAAATGATACTATGATTTTTAAGAAATAATATATGAAGTAGAAAATCATATGATTAGTAAATTAAATACTAAGATGTATGAAATTATGACACAATTATTTTAACTTGTGACGTTTTAGTTTTATCTTAAATAACATTTGGTTCAACATAGGTTGATTTAAGTTTTATCCCATTATTATTCAAAAACTAATCAAAAAAAAAATTAAACCCCAATTTCATATGAATTAGAACGAACAAACCACAACATACATATATATTAAATAATATTACATGAATAATCATTACATCTCATAATAATTCTCACATCCAAAAAATATAGGTTTAGTTTCATTGGATACTAGATACGTAACCGGATAATTTTAAAAATGTTAATCATTATCTTCCACAAATATTCTTGACACATGAAACCCTTCCAGTCATATTGTACAAATTACACTTCATCATAAGAGTGAAATTATAAACATTAAAAATGTTTAAGCTCAAATGGTAGTAATGATAAATATAAGAGATAACAATTAAAGATCATAAGTGTTTATAAGTACAAAATGTGGGTTTGAGAACATAATATTAGTGTATGAACATGATATGTGAGTATAATACCTAGAAAAACATATATAATAAAGGATCAGTCCCAATATATGGTTCTTTGACATGATATATGACTTGATTAATTTGTGTGTGGAAACATGACACAATAGGCATGATTCATAAATACATAACATAAGAATGTTTGATAACATAGATATGTGATATATAAATGTGGAACATATGTAAGAATATAAAATAAATTCATATTTCAAGTCTTAATTCAATTTTGATTGTCACATAATGTAATAAGTCCAAAGGTTGATTGGTTTCACTCCCCATTGCAATAAAACTGGGTAAAAAGTTCCATAATGGATTGGATTCACTCGCAACTCCCTTGCATATCAACACAACAGATATAAATATTATACTTATTCACCAAAGGGATATATAATTTCCCAATTACCCATTATATAATGAGAAAAAATATATATATATTCCATATGAATAATAAAAAATCCATAATTCTTTTATATATTAATTAAACCAGGTAAAATAAGTAAATTTAGTGAATATTTATATTATCCACAAGTATAATACTTCTATAGAAATATGGTGGATTGTATCCTTATAGTATATCCTTAATGAGATATAAGAAAAATTTTATAATATTCACATATATGATAAACTACTTATAAAAGAAACAAAAAATTATTTAAAAATTTCATTTAATTTTTTAAGACGTCGTTTTTTAAAATAAAAAAACGTACAAAAAATAGTTTTAAAAATATAATGATAAATAAAATAAATTTTTTTTTCAAGAATTATTAAAACATAGAAATATATCTTCTTAATAAATCTTAAACAAAAAATTAGGTTAATGTGGTCATGGATACAATGTTAAAAAATATTTATTTTATAAAATTTTAATGAAATTTAATGAATAAAATTGAAAATAAGAAATAATGTTATTTGGTATGAGTGCATCGATAAAATCATAAGAAAGATATGTATAAGAATGAGAATGATTTCCAGCTGAAACAAATAGATATTGATCTATGTACTTACAAGAGTCCTTTTGGTTGGATTTTAATCAAATGGGAGGTGATATTGTTATAAGACATATAAAACTAATAAATATCTTGGGGTAAAATATGATTGATTTTTATAGAGAAAGAATATTCTATTTTCTGTTAAAAATATTTTGACATAAAATATCTCCATTTCAATAGGATAATAGAGTGAACCCCTTAAAACATTGATAACTTCTTAATAAAAGGACCCAAAAATAAAGAACGTGATAGGAATATATAAATACATTGAATCTCATAAATTGTATGATAAAATAGATCTATGAGGAAATATATACACTACCTTAAAGAAATCATGTAGTGAGTATACAAAATATCTCAATGAAGGGAAATTTAGATGAGGATCCCTTACCTTTACTCCCTACTTCAAAATGGATATATATTCATTTATATTGTAGAAATAACCATACTAATCACTTATTATTTAACCATATTCATATAAATTAAAATATATACTATTCAATTGTAATCATTTATGTCCCTTATAATAGTTAGTCATTGTTTATTTATATTATCTGATGTTATTACATTTTATTAATTTATATAAGTTATATAATGGTGATATCAATCCTCGTCATAAGATAAAAATTGTAATACCCCACCTTGGATCATGAATAAATTTATGGACTGATGATCACTAATGTAACACATAAATTCATCCCCATATGCGAGAGGCTATTAACAAGTAGTCATGGTCTATAAAGGCACCTTGGTGAGTCTATAACCCTTATATTAGAGTGCATAATAATAAAATAAATAACCATGTATCATAAAAAATCCATAACCATGAGATTATGTAGATAATAAAATTTATGAAAATGGTGATAAAAATGATTAATTATTAGAAAAATTAGGATGATCACTTAGTGGGACAGTCAGAGATAAAAAATAAATAATTAAAAGACCAAGACTATAGAAGATGTCATGCTCCCAACTCTAGGCTTTATATCGAATCTCTTCATCCTACTCGATCTTCTCTTTCATTAACAAAAAATCTCATGCCTCATCCCAACCAATAATAGAAACCAAGGAGAGTATACTCAAGAAACTAAGCACAATAGTGGACTATGTAGGGTGTTAGTACATGACTCTGTATGGAACCACCAATTGGGTCCTATACATACTATTAATACAACGATATGTTCGTAGAACATGATCAGGTGAAACTATATATACTCTAGGAAATAAATAAATAAAAAACCACCATTTATACTATGGTGGGGACCTCGATCGACCATACGTTTTATGTTCATTGTTGGGGTGTCTGTGAGAATGTCACAACCTCATTCCAACTAAATATATTATGGATCCTAGTGAATAAATTACAAATCCCTAATACTTATGCTCAATAGACAAATAACGTACCATAAATTCCTTAATATCCAAATATCTCGCATCATGGGAATATCTCTAAACACCGAAAATATTTAATGGCTCAAAAATGATTCTAGAGAGTCCTAGGTAATCACAATATCAGAAAAATACTCTATGTCAGCATGATAATTGGTCAAATCCCAGGCATCCTAGAAATCCCAATCAGGAACAAATAATTTCACTAGTATTGATATGATACATCATAAGGATGACCTATACATATCATCATAATAACATTGATCCCAATAAAAAATCCTGAAAGGGTAGATCTTATACATTTTAGGAATCTTAAAGATCTATTGATCATATTGTGTCACATGCATAGCTAAACTTGAATATCGGTGTCCCGGGGATTTCTCATATGGATTAAAATATGAATCCCATGTTATAAACTATTAATCCACAATGATATCATCTCTTAAAGTCATGTCACATCACTGTCACTTGAGGCATGATAGCTGGGTACCCAGAAGCACCTCTGGTAATCTCCAATGTTTCTATTATCATACCATGATAGGCTTAAAAGTTTTATGCGATGAAGTAAATATGGGAATCCCTAAATGCATAAAAATATATAAATAAAAGAATTAATAACTATCAATGGTCATCTGAATGGCTAAACCCATAACCAATATCCATAACTCCTCAAACTCACATACAATGTATGGTTTCATTGGTGATAATCACTTCCATCACAACCCATGTCCAAATGTACCTACCCCTAGTCATTCTATATATGAGATAATTTCTAGGATCCCATGGAGAAATACAGATGGAATGATACCCTACATGGGGTCTTTTAGGTCATCATACAACAATGTTACCCCATTAGGGGTCCCATGGGGCAACACATTAGAGGATACACCCTACTTAGGATCCATGGTCTCAAGCGAGTCACTTGGGTACTATCCCTCTAACATGAAAAACCATAATTTTAATTACTATAATAAAAATGATATGTACATGCATGTCACATAGGTATTCCAAATCATCAAGATTCAAAGGATATTTCCCATAAAACAACTAAAATATTATTGTTTCCCTTGGTTGGTTTTCCCATCAATCCCTTGCTTGTCCTTCCTGAAGTTCTTCCACTAAATATAATCATAACAAAAGGGTCCTTACCTATCCTACTAGGTTCCTCCATCCAAAGTAATTTTACATCCAATATTGGAGGATTCTAAACACTTATATATAAGGTATGTTATTCCTTAACCATTTTACATTTACGAAGGAGAAACCGCATGCGATCTGAAGTAAAATTCACACAATTTAAATTATAAACTTTTCTATCAATGGTTTTGGTGACTTATTTTGTGATATAGAGAGAATGACGCCTTGTAACCTTGTTCAATCCATTTTGAGCATTACATTAAATTAAACACTTTATTTTAACAAAAATTGGTCAGTTCTTTTTGTCGAATGAACACAAAAAACAATCATCATAAAAATTTAAAATAATTCCATAGGGAATGTATTGAGGGACAACTAATTTATTGGAATATTATTCCCTTTAAATCATTCGAATCAAAAAAACTTGCCTATAGTATATATGTAGAATCCAAAATCATTCATCAAACATGACCACCAATAACCCATGCAAGGCCACATCCTATCTTAAAAAATAAAAAGTGATTAATTATAAGGTTTATAAATAATTAAACAACATAATTTTATAATATAATAAATGTAGAAAACTAGTTAGATGGACACATTGTGTTGGAACCAAGGCCATGGATTGACTAATGGTCTGATATGAACCCCATTTTTAAACTGGGTCAAATCCATTACATATTCCCCCATCTCCATCATTAATTTAATTTAATTTTAATATTAATGTAAATTAACATACATGTAATGATGTTTCTTCATCAAATAAATAGGAGGAGGTTGGTGTAAATCATCTCGTGATGTCTAATACAAGGGTTGAAAAAATATCTATCTCACTCAGCTGATTCCACCATGATCGAATGGATTAAAAACCAAAACCTATTCTATAGAGAATAAAAATCTGAATAAGGTGTAGGGGGAAGTCAATGATGTTTGAGAGAATAAAAAACAATTCTAGGATCCTTGAAGAACACTTTTTAAAATATTTCCTTTACGAAGCATGGAGAGGAGGAGAAGGGGAAGGGCCACATCGTCATGTTAGAGAAATGAATGTTGAGGAGAGTGCTT